>OY728119.1:221226681-222476681 GCA_963277665.1 Viscum album | reverse complement strand
CTTCAGTACACACACGCGCAACAGAAGGTCAAGTCAAATTTTGAGTGGAAAAATCAAGTTTAATAGGATGTCCAAATAATCTAGCAATGGAAAAAAGGGTTTTTTGCTTAAACAGATGAATTGGGAGTCCTGTAAATCCTAGACAAATAGGTACAGTAGGTGGTTCGAAGTCAACACTGAAATTGGTTGTCCATTTCAAGACCTTCATACTACAACCACCAAAAAACCAAGAACCCCTCACCCAAATCCTATAATAATCATCCTTAGATGAAAAACGAAGTAGAACATGCAAGGAGTTCAAAAGACAGACCTGGAAATTCTCAAAACCTATGTTCTCAAGATATTTCCACAAAAATAAAAGAGAAGGTCTATGCTTGATAAATTTTCCAACGAGAACAAAGCGCAAATCTGAAGAGAGAAGTTGTACCTCTTCATCTGAGAAAGCGATGGCTGAAATCCCACGATGGCGGAAATGCTTTGGTTCAAAAGATTCAGGGGCTTTTGGTTCATCTCTAGGGACTCGATTCACAACCACATCAGCGAAAGATCTGGCATTCTCAATCCCAGTTTGATCGAAGGTGTCAGATTTAGGGTATCGCCTTTGTTCGCCTGCAGTCAGGTTCTCCAACTTCATCTCCATTCTTCACTGGTGTTGAAATAAATGCGAATAGACATCCTTGAATAATTATTAAACCACAATTAGGAATAATCTTTATTCAACTTGTTAAATGAATATTTAACTGAGATACTTGGACACACTTAGTGTGTGACCCTCTAGTCCTCTTTCTAAATGGAATTAGGTCGAGCCTGCCTAAAGTCCAAGGTTAGCATCTAGAAACATGCCAAGGCACCCATAGAGAAAGAAGTTAACGCTGAAATGACGTTTCACCTCCTATGAATTCTTACCATGTAATGTAATCCTTTTGTCTTTATATCTCAAATCAAGAGGGTTGTATGCCAGTGCCATCAACTCATGTGCTCGATTATTTTTTCTTTGACTTCCCAAAATTGAACTTTCTCATTCCTTATCATGGACATGGATTTATTTAGGATATATAAATTCCATCAAAGGTCCTGATATGTCAACTTCTATTATGGAACAAAAGGGACAAATCATTTTTCACATTATCTATTAATGCAGTATTACTCGTGACGCACCCAACATATCCTACCTCACTACAAATAGTGTTTCGTTACAGTTTTCATCAATAAATATAAGTGTGTGAGTTGTAATACCCATTAATAATAATCTTAAAGTATAAGGACCAATAAACACATCCGTAGATAGGAACAACTAATGACACTATGAAATGTGGATTTCCTACTGGCGGGTCTCGTTCTCATAATATCTTACTGGATATTACCAAGGGTGAACACCATGAGAAGGTGCCTCAAAGTTTTATGAGTCCTCACCCTCAATGACCTGTATTATTTTTCTCCATCAAATAACATCATCCGTCCATAGAACATATATTCAAGAATAGTGTTATGGAACTTCCAGGTTCTCATCATAGCATGGATCCTTTATAACCCTTTGGTACAACAACTATCCTTATAACATTATCACATGAATTTTCACACATAATAACAATCAAGATGTGATAAGGTATTTATTAATTAATAAATTACAAAGTAGTTGGTTCTAGACCACCAAATCCAACAAACTCCCACTTGGACTAGATCTAACTGCTAACAACCTTTAACCTGCTAGCTCTCACATGATATTCATTATTCTGCTTAGATAGGCCTTTAGTCATGGGGTCTGCCACGTTCTCTTATATGGACATTTTTCTCACTGCAACTTCAATCCTTTGATAGAAATCCCTCAAGAGATGATACTTTTGGAGAATGTGCTTTGTCCACTGATTTGACCTTGGTTCTTTTTTAAGAGCTGTCGTTATAGTATTATCACAATACAATGTGATAGGGTCTCTGTTGCTAGGAACCACATCAAGCTCCTAGAAAAGGTTCTGAATCCAGATGGCTTCCTTGGCTACATGAGAATCCACTATATATTCAGACTCCACTGTAGAATCAGTGACAATTGGATGCTTTGAACTCTTTCAGCTCATAGCTCCTCCATTGATACAGAAAACATATCTAGACTGAAACTTCAGATCATTATAATCTGTCTAAAAACCATCATCAGTATACCCTCTGATGAAAATATCCTCATCTCCTCCATATTCCAAGAACATATCCTTAGTTCTTTTTAGATACTTAAGGATAGTTTTAACATTAGTCCAATGTTGTTCTCCTGGATCTTCTTGATATCTGCCTACCATGTTCAGTGCATAGGCAACATCAAGCCTAGTACATAACATGTCATACATGATGGATTCTATAGCCGAAGCATATGGTATCTTTCTCATCCTATCTTTCTCCTATTGTGTCTGAGGAAACATTTTCTTATAAAGATGTAGGCCATGTGACACTATAACTAATCCCCTCTTGAATTGTTCCATACTAAATATCTTTAGTATCTAGTCAATGTATGTACCATAACTTATTCCATATAGCCTCTTGGATCTATCACGAATGATCTTGATCCCTATAATGTAGGTTGCTTCACCTAAGTCCTTCGTGGAGAAACACTTGTTCAATTAGTCCTTAACAGACTGTAATATTGGTACATCATTTTTCATCAACATATATTACTAGGATAACAACCTCATTCCCATTAAACTACTTATAAACACATGGATTGAATTTTTTCTTAATGAAACAAAATTCCTTTATGGCTTCATGAAATCGAATGTTCCATGACCTAGATGCTTGATTTAATCCATAAATGAATTTCAGCAACTTGGAAACCTGTTTTTCTTCACCTGGTGTTATAAACCCTTATGGTTGTGTCATATAGATGTATTCTTAAAGGTTGTCCTTAAGGAATGTTGTTTTGACATCCATTTTCCAAATTTCATAGTCATGGTAAGCTACAATGGAAAGTATGATTCTTATGGATTTAAACATGGAAACTAGTAAGAAGGTTTCATCATAGTCAATTCCTTGATGTTTTATGAATTCTTTAACCACTATCCTTTCTTTATAGGTGCTAACTTGACCTTCCATGTCCAACTTTTTCTTGAATATCCATTTGAATCCAATAGGCTTTACATCAACTAGATCATCATACAGAACCCAAACTTGGTTCTAATACATGGAATCCATCTCATATTTCATAGATTCTAGCCATCTTGCAGCTTTTAATCTCTCTACTACTTCTTTATAAGATATAGTTTCATCATTGTCCAACAATAATGATTCACCATCCTCGGTGACTAGGAAACCAAATCTCTCTAGTTCCCTTACCTCTCTTGTGCTTCTACGAAGTACTTGTTTTTCTGTAACCTCTTCCATGGGGACCTTTGGAACTTGTTCCTGTACCAACTCTTGTGTATCTTGAGCATCAACTTCATCAAAGTCAATCTGGCTCCCACTGTCCTTTTTGAGGATGTGATCCCTCTCAAGAAATACGGCTTGTCTGGCGATAGTCACTTTCTTATCTGAAGGGTTATATATGTAATATCATTTTGTTTCCTTAGGATATCCTATAGAGATACACCTCGTGCCCCAAGGTGCTAGTTTATTATCTGATAAGGCCTTAACAAATGCCTCACATCCCCATACATGTGTGTGCCACAAAATGGGTTTCTTTTCATTCCATAACTTGGAGGGGATTCCATTTTTCACCTTAGTTGGTACTTGGTTTAATGTGTATGCTACAGTTTGTAATGCATATCCCCAAAAAGATAATGGAAGATCTACATTACTCATCATCAACCTCACCATGTCTAACAAGGTGCGATTCATCCTTTCACTAACACCATTCCAATATGGTGTATAAGGAGGAGTGAGTTGAGATAGAATCCTAGACTCCCGTAGAAGATCGATGAACTCTTGGTTCAGATATTCTTCACCTCAATTTGATCGAATCTTCTTTATCTTCTTGCCAAGATGATTCTCTACTTCATTATTAAATTCCTTAAATTTATCTAAGGACTCTGAATTATACCTCATTAAGTAGATATAACCATATCTGCTCAAATCACTAGTAAAATTAATAAAGTAAGAATATCAACCTCTAGCTTCTACTGGAAATGGTCCACACACATCCGTGTGCACCAATCCTAGAAGCTCTATGGCCCTTTCACCCTGTCCACCGAAAGGTGGCTTGGTCATTTTACCTTGTAAACAAGTGTGACATATATCAAGTGGTTTTATCTCAATAAAGTCTAATTAACCATATTGGAAAAGATTTGTCTAGCCCTTCTCATTTACATTACCAAGATGGTGATGCCATAACTGGGTGTTGTATGAGTCATGTGAGTTTGTTTCATTATTGATTTCCAATACTTTTTTTTAATTTAATACATACAAACCATTATTTAAATGTGCCATACCATAACATATGTTTTTCTTATAAAAGAAACAACCCTTATTTCAAAACTTGAAAATAAATCCATCCATATCCAAACATGATACATAAATTATGTTCTTGGTAACACTAGGCACATAATAATGGTTAGGTAAAACCAAAAGCGTTCTAGTTGGCAATGAGAGATGGTAATCTCCAATGGATAACGCAACTAGCCTCGCGCCATTGGTAGCTCTAAGATCCACCTATCCTCTGGAAATCATTATAAATCTACTTGGTTCCTGCATTTGAATACAGATGTGAGCTCCACAAGCTTTATCTAATACCCAATGTATAGAAATAGAAATAATACACTCGATAACGAATGCACCTTTAGCATCCACATGCTTCTCAGTGTAGTTCCTCTTCCAGTGTCCTAGCTTTCCACATGAAAAATATATTGTTTCCACTTCCTTTCCCTACCTTTGGATCTTCCCCTTCTTGGAGGGACATTTCTCAGGGGCTTCATACCATTTATAAACCTTTGGTCCCTTTGCCTTGTCCTTCCTCTTCTTATTCACTATAAGGACTGTGGGTTTGTTATGCCCCATGTCCTTATCTACCTGGAGAATTAAGGTCAGAAGTTCTGAAAGACTCTTCTCATTTTTTCTCATGTTGTAATTGAAAATAAATCTATATAAGGTCTTGGGAATTGATTATAGGATGATATTTGTACCCAATTCATTTAGTAACTTAATCCCTAAGATGTCTAGGAGTTCAATGTAGCCAATAATCTTGACTATATGAGGCCCATCTGTCATAGACTCTCTAAGATTAGTTGTGAACAAATCATTGGAGATCTCATATCTCTCTTGTCTTACCTTATCTTGATAGAGATCCTTAAGGTGATACATCATGTTATACGCATCCATGTTTTCATGTTGCTTCAAGAGCTCATTATACATGTTCGGTAGCATGAAACATTATAAATTTGTGGCATTATCCATATGTTTCATATAGAGAGATAATTCCTCATCACTGGCCTCTTTTCTAGGTGAAACTAGAATAGGATTATCCAGCACATACAAATTCCTCTCGTGTCGAAGGATGACGCATAAACACCTCTTCGATTCCTATAAATTGGTGCTGGTGAGAAGGTTTTCCTTCTCGAGTATAGTTCAAAATGATTTTTTTGATGTCATTTTTCTTGTCGTTTATACAAATTAAGATAAGCAAGGATTTATGACTTTATCATGATAAAATGAGACAAATAAATAAATAAATACTTATTAGTCTCCCACTATTTTATCGAAATTTAATATCCCTCACCATTGACTTAAAAATATTATGTTGCCTAAATATTATAGTGTCAAGGATCCATATTTCCCTTCTCATTACCCCAACTAGGGTTGGTCAAGTAACTTTAAGGGTTTAGGTAGGCATTCCATATGCCAACTAAATTCACTCGCAGTTCCTTGATCCGCTGAGTGGACTCCCCAATCTTGAAATTTTTTATTTTGGATTTCCTCAGCCTTTTCCTCTTGATCACACCAAGTTATGATGTGGTGGTTAACTCTTGATGTGAACCAAGTCAATTCAACTCAAAAACTTTAATTAGAATTCCCTGATAATTGAAAGCACCCCAACTAGTATTAGTCAAGCACTTTGAACAATGGTTTGATTCTAACCAAGATTATGGAAGGCTATACCAACTTAATATTTCTTTGAGGGATTTTATACATATATATAAATTTTCATTTTATTATATTTCTTACATGCTTGTTAATATTAAGTGGGATATAATTGATTTATTAACCATGTCTAATATAATATTTACGCATAGCCAGTTTTATTTTAGTTCCATCTTGCATGGTTGTTTAATTCATTAATTGTGTGATTATAACAACACATCCATAATAAATAAACCATACAACTGACAGAAATAAAATAAATGGTATGATCATGAGCTTGTTATATTATTTAGTTTATCTAGTGGTTAATAAACTAACCCAAGACCTAGTGGAGAAACACCTTGAACCTTTTGGGTTCGTGTTTACAGATTTCCACCTGTCCACCTTTGTATCTCCTTGGGATTGGTTTCACCTTGACCTCTAACTTGAGATGCCTCCACTAGCTTAAGAGCTCTATCCATTACATATTCTTTTATCTTACTCACAGATGAGGGGTAAAACATGGTTTTACATAAAAGAAACCTTGGGCATGTAGTCCCTACATATTAATGAGGATAAGGCTCTCAAGCCAACAAATTTAATTTAAATAAATAAATTAAAAGAAACAATCCACATACAAAGGTCCCGGTCTAGCTCATGATCATCCATGCATGCAACAATATTTACGCATGAATAAAACTAGAATTCAATTATTTAATTGTTCTTGTTTAAGATAAATCATGCTCGAATCAATTAATTATCATTAATTAACCAATCCTTTTATCTTAAACCCATTTCTAAATTTCCTTGATATTCTTATCCATCATAATTTTAAACAAATAAATTCATTTAAAATTATCTTTGTATGTAACATGTACCTTGGTGGCAACCCAGAGAATTCTCATTCATAACTACCCAATGATTAGAAATTAATATTACACTGATGTTAAATTAAACACATATATATAAAACACTTATCATGTGTTGTGACTTAGCTTTACTCTCACACTATGGTACATGTCTCAAGTGTTTGTATAATATAATAATAAATTTTAATAAATCTGAGTAATTTGGATGAGTACATGATGTGTGGTTCTGACTACATAGTGTGTATTATCGTTCACCATCTATCCTATGTACATACCCGAGGGTATGGTATGTAGATGTATTTTTTAAATCTTCAGAGTACATGGTGTGTCTAGTGGGCCACACGTCGTGTAGTGTCCGTGTTACACGGTCTCCAGCTCGGCAAGTCGTGTACGGGGTACACAGTCCAACCCTAACCTGAAGGGACTACACGCCGTGTCAAGTGTGTCGCACAGTGTGTAATCCAGAAACCATGTGTCACCTATTCCTAGTCAACACACTGATTCATTTGAGACTTAGATAGACTGCAACACATGGCTTGGTTTGGAGGACCAGTCCCGGTGCATAGAACCTAGACTGCACAGTATATACTGCCCAATACATGTTGTGTGTTCTAGTGTTGTATGTCTAGGAACCTTTGGCACCTCCAGATGAGATACTCTATATTATTTTAATCAAAATTAAAAGAAAATATTATTTCTATAAGGTGAATATGAAACAAAAGAGGAAGAACATATCTCAAGATTTGGATTTTTAGAATGATTAACTTTAATTGAAACAACTGAATTATTAAATGCGTAAATCATCAAAAAAATACTAAATAATTATAATCAATTATATGACCGCTCTGGTAACACTTTTAGGTTCCGGGCGTAGTGGAAGCGCGTGGATGGGTGTACCCAACTTTAATTTTTCCATTAACAATGATCAATCCAAGATATTTCATGATAATAAAATGACGGATCTTCAGAATAGAATGAATAAAGAAAGAAAGGAAGGGGGTCCAAAAACCATAGAGAGGATCATCATATTTTGTTTATAATTAATTTAATTAAAATCAAGAATTACCTTGATTGAATTCTCTATTCATTGATGTTTCCGGTCATGATCCAATGTGATCCATCGTTGCATCGTAGAAGCCTGGTGTAGGCTTCCTCTAGTAGTGATCCACATGTTCTCCACATATCTCTAGATGTCACCGAAGGGATCTCCGGGTGCTAGTGCGTAAGAGCCTTTGCTTGTGATGTCCTCTTTCGATCGCGTTGAGAGACACTTCCAAAGTGCTCTCCTTAATCCAGTGGAGGAGGATCTCTCTCATAACTTGAGAGAGTTCTTGGTGGAAAAAGAATTATCTTGGCTTGAGAGATTTTTTAGATCCGTTGTTCACAAGCACAAATAATTTCTAGGATCATGAGAATAATATAATTGGTATTTTAATTAATTAGAATAATAAAATGAATTAATTGTACAAAATCATTTATTCATTTCATTTAATTCTTAGTAAGACCCCATGTCTAATAATAACAGTTGACTATTATTATTACTTAACATTCTCCCAGCAAATTACACCTAATATTATTAAATTAAATAAATATTATTATTTCTCACAAATACCCAAAAGAACTACATGGCATGTATATTAATATACATGGCATGTACTTTTGTTTTTCAAATTTCTTTATTTCCTCCACCACGTTTATTAGACCTTGAATAATGAATATTTATTTCTCAAATAAATATCACTACATTACTCACTAATAAATATATTATTTCACCTACAATATATTCTCTTGAATGAATAGTGTAGAAATAAATGTGATCAGACATCCTTGAATAATTATTAAACCACAATCAAGAATGATCTTTATTCAACTTGTTAAATGAAAATTTAACTAAGATACTTGGACACACTTAGTGTGTGACCCTCTAGGCCTCTTTCTCAGTGGAATTAGGTAGAGTTTGCCTAAATTCCAAGGTTAGATTCTAACAACAAGACAAGGCACCCATAGAGAAAGAAGTTAACGTCATAATGACGTGTCACCTCCTATGAATTCTTACCGTGTAATGTAATCCTTTTGTCTCGATATCTCAAATTAAATGGGTTGTATGCAAGTGCCATCAACCCATGTGCTCGATTATTCTTTCTTTGACTTCCCAAAATTTAACATTCCCATTCCTTAACATGGACATGGATTTATTTAGGCTATATCAATTCCATCAAAGGGCCTGAGATATCAACTTCTGTAAATGAACAAAAGGGACAAATCCTTTCTTGCATTATCTATTAATGAAATATTACTCATGACACACCCGACATATCTTATCTCATTGTGAATAGTGTGTTGTCACAGTTTTCATCAATACATCTAATTTCGCAAGTTGTAATACCCATTAATAATAATTTTAAAGTCTAAGGACCTATACACACATCCACGGATAGGAATATCCAATGACAATATGAAATGTGGATTTCCTACTGGCGGGTCTCATTCTCATAATATCTTCCTGGATATTACCAAGGGCACACGCCATTAGAAGGCGCCTCAAAGTTTTATGAGTCCTAACCCTTAATGGCATGTATTATTTATTTCCCTCAAATAAAATTATTCATCCATAGAACATATATTCAATAATAGTGTTATGGAACTTTCGTGTTCTCATTGTAGTAGGGATCTGCTATGACCCTTTGGTGCAATAGCTATCCTTAGAACATTATCACATGCATTGTCACACAAAAGAACAATCAAGATGTGATAAGGTATTTATTAATGAATAAAGTACAAAGTAGTTGATTCTAGATCACCAACTCCAACACCAAGTTCATTGGTAAGGGCTATTAAGACTTGATAAAATAGTGGGAGATTTAATAAATTAATTAATTAACATTTAATTTATTATATCTCACTTGTTTTGTAATCAAGAAAAGTAATAATAATCTATTCATTTTAATTTTAGAATAAAATGAAAATTTCATCATCCACGTTATCCCTACGATCAATATTGGAGAAAGATAACCTCTTAAATGGAAGTAACTTCCAAGAGTGGTTTAGATGCATTCGGGTTATGCTATTCCATGAATGGAAATCTTACATTCTATAATTCTCAATGACTAATCCACCTACTAAAGAGGTGAGTAATGAAGAGTTCCTTATCTATGAAAAACATTTGAGAGATGTGGTTGACATTTAATGTTTGATGATTTCATTAATGTCTAATAAACTAATGAAGTCTCATGAAAAAATGGATGTGTATAGAATTCTTTAGAAACTTTGTGGCCTTTACCAGGATAGAGCTAGACAAAAATGGTTTGAGATTTCTAAGGTGAACTTTTAGAGAAATCTTGGATAGGGTTCCCCAGTTGGGCCTCATGTAGTCAAGCGCATTGTCTATATTGAGCACTTAGAGGATCTAGGGTTTAAACTCCCCACAGAACTAGACACCGACCTCATTCTGGAATCACTCCCTCAGATCTTATCCATATTTGTTGTGAATTTTAATATGAAAAACATTGATAAGTATCTTATAGATATTCTTAATCTTCTTCACCAAGTAGATAAGGATACAAAACGTGAAAACCCTTATGTCCTTATGGTGAACAAACAAAAAGGGAAATCAAAGATCTTTAAGCCTAAAGATTCTTCATGCCCTTACAAGAAGAGGAAGATCATGGGGAAATCAAGGTAACAAGATGTTATCTATTTCGTACGTGTTAAGAAGGGCCGCTAGAAGAAAAACTACACTCAGCCAAATAAGAAAGGGGAAGATTCAGGTGTATTTTTTATTGAGTGCGATTTTTCTGTTTCTACAAATTGGTTATTAGATACAACTTTTGGTACTCATATATGTATTAAAATACAAGAACCAAGTAGATTCATAAATATTGACTAAGGAGAGTTAGATCTTCGAGCATCCAATGGAGCTAAACTTTATATTGTAGTTATAGAGGACTGTCACCTCACATTGTCGACCATAATGGTATTCATTTTAAAGGGTTGTTATTATGTGCCTTTAGTTATCAAAAACATTATTTCTATATCCAGACTTGATACGGATGGATTTATTTTCATATTTTGGAATAAATTTTTCTTATTTTATAACGATAGTATTTTTTATAATAAGGCGTATTTAAATGATAGTCTTTATTTTTTGGATCACATGAACCAAATAATGGTAATCAATAACAAAGTTACTTCACATGACTCATTCCACACCCAACTTTGGCATCACTAGCTAGGTCATGTAAATGAAAAGCGCTTGACTAAATTACATAAAGATGGATATTTAGATTCTTTTTAACTAAAATCACTTGGTGTATGTCACACATGTTTACAAGGAAAAATGAATAAATCCCCATTTAGTGAGAAAGGTGAAAGGGTTAAAGATATTCTTGAATTAGTTCATACCGATGTGTATGGACCACTTCCTATTAAAGAAAGGGGTGGGTACTCATACTTTATAACTTTTACTGATAATTTTAATAGATATGGATATGTCACTGGTAGAAATCCCACCTATACCAACACCTTCATACCAACAGTTTGAAAAAAATCATTGGTTTAAGTAACCTATTCCAACTGTTAAATGAAACTATTGGTACAGGGTAAATATGGTTAATTTTACCAATGGTTTTGATAAAACCATTGGATATGGGGGTTAATTTTATGAGTTTTCCCAACTATTTTATGAAACCTATTCCAATGGTTTATTCAAATTGTTGTAGTAGACAATATTTCCCTACGGTTTTTAGAAACCATTAGGAAAAAACCCAAATAATCGTCGAATAAATCTCTCAGCTAACCCGTGAACAGATCTCTCCACACATCATCGAACAGATATCTCCTCTGTCGAACAGATCTCTCCTCCATCAAACCCTACTTCCTGAGCACGAACCCATGAGCTCACTTCCTCCATCGAACAGAATCTATCCTCCTTGAACAAATCTCTCCACTAAACGAGATATCATCCTCCAATGAGATCTCTCCTCCAACCCTACCTCTCGAGAATGAACCCTACTTGGCAAGCTCACTTCCTCCGTCGCGATCTCACTTTCTCCAGAATGGATCTCTCCAGGCTTCCAATCCTAATTCATGTCTACCTCATTTGTAAGATACCTTGAATCATAGATCTCTCAATCCATTCTTCGATTCAAACATCTAGATTCATTTCATTCTGCTCGAAATTGGTGAATTCATTTTATTTTCCACTTTGATATTCTTCTAATGGACTTGATTTAGTGTATTTATCAGTTTTCATATGGGATTATGCTGGATTACATTCATAAAAAATTTATGTTTTTGGATTAATATTATTTGTATTGAGGTGGGTGATTTGAAAAATCTCCCTAATGTCTTCATTGGTTTTATAGTATTTGCAACATGTATGATAGTGTCATCATGTCCTATGTGTGACCTCTTCTAATTAGAATCCATGTAAATTTCTCAAATCCTCACTATTAGACCTTCCACATATCCTATTGGGTCCATTGGTGATGAAGACCATGATCCCTTGTCCACCAAAGAGGTGTTCTTATCTATAACATTCATCAGAGCATGGATAGTATGAATCTAGTGTCATATACCTGGATTGAGAAATTGATTAAGGAATGAATAGAATTGTGAATTGAATTTGTTCTTCTCATGACATGTGAATTAGAATTTTTAATTATCAACATGTGAATTGGAATTGACACAATTGAAACGTGAATTGATAATGTAGTATGTAACTATATAATTGGTATGAAATTGGAAAAGACACAATGTTATATTTACAAGAACTGGTATTTTACATAATGGAATATGAGGAATGAGAATTGATAATTTTAATTAATTAAAAAATGTATCATATGTCAAAATATTTTTCATGTTTTGGTGTTTTTTTAGGGTTTTTTCTCTTGGTTGTTCTTGACGCATGGTTATATAATACCTGGAATGGTTACTCCACACTTAGCATTATTTATTCTCCTTGGGAATTTAATCTTTTCTATAATGAGAATTCACAAAAATTCTACTAACCCATGGAAGATGAGATATATCCCCGGAATTGGTAATGTGTATTAGGTCAGTGGTCCATGGAATGGGTAATGTACCTTGTCAAGGAAATCATCCTGGATAATGGTAGGCATGGACAGACATATATGGAACTCTATTGAATCAAGTTTAGCATACCCTGGGTGTCAACCTAGAGCTCAAGTGTTGGCAGGTTAATTTGATGTTCAACATTAAATTAATGAATTCATGAAAATCAATATCATACTATTACATGAAATATAAATTCAGACTATATTTTTTTAGACACCATTGGTGGTTTCATACTATGTTTTACTCCAACCTATTTAGGATTCCCTTTAGAATCAAAGAAGACAGCATGGATACAGGTCGGGACAAGGGTATGAGGCCCTATGCTTGATTGGTTCCTTGGTAAGATGGGATAAGAGAATGGATATGGGACCGATCGTGGTGTCTGAGACTAGTTTTGGGAGAATTTATTTGGAGTTGTTCTTTAGGTTATTTACTTGTATGATAGTCTATTTGTATTTTAGTTTGGCATACAATATGGAATGATATTATTTATTTGGTTAGTATTTTTTGGTAATTCCCTATTTATATATTTGGATAGATTTATATTGGTTGTTTATGATGTTTTCCTCCTTTTGTATTATTTTGTACTAAATTTTATAGTCTCCCACTATATATATTATCCCTTTATCACTATTTTTCTTCCTATGGAATATGGGGAGGTTTTCTTGAGTTCTTGTGATGACCCATCTCTATCACATGTGGCAGATTCAAGTCTAGGTTGTCACAATTTTTTATCATTTTTAGTCTTTTCTATTGCATTAGTAGTTTTAGGATTGGTAGGTAGGATAATAGGATGTGTTGGGGATTGGTAATGAGCTCGTGCATAAGATTAAATAACCCATGAGAATGGTAAAACTAGGTTTCCATGGAGGGGATTATTTTTTATGAGTTATTCCTTTTATAGTTTTGATGTTATTTTACCTTGTTTGATGAACATATTGGGTGATGTTACTATTTTATGTGATTTTACTCATGCTTCGATATGGAATAGAGAACATCTAATACTTCAGAGTGAGATAAAAGTAAATTATGATTTCATGCACTTATCATTATAGGGATTCATTAATTACATATGAAATTATATAAAATGATTGATAAAAATAAGAATAAAATCTTTTCTACTAAAATATGATTAATTAACTTTCTCAATAAAGATTTGATGAAACCATTTATCTATGGTTTTATATTTTATAATTGTTCTTCAGAGTTTGTTATTTTTATGATCTTGATGATCTGATGAGTGTTTTGACCCATGTAGAGAAAATGATTCTACATTATCTTTTTTTCAGTGTGAGAATAGTAAACAACACACACCTCATATAGTGTAGTTGGAGCTTCCTAAAAAAATGGGGAATCCGATGGATGATCAGGCTTTGTGACAGTATTCCATGAGTCTTGTGATCAATGTTGAGACTGAATATTCACAATTTACCTTCTATGTATGATACCTAAATAGATTTTTAGATACATTACACACCCATAGTTAATGGGGAGGGAGGCCCTCAGGTTGCAAATCTTTAGATTGATTCTATCATGAAAATATTTAGTCACCTATAGACAACATTGGAGATAAGGGTGAAGCTTGATACTTGTATTCTACAAGGACCATCTAAGTGCTCGATGAACATCATAGTGCATGTTGGAAAATAAGAAGATCTAGTAAATAAAGGATTTGAGGAGAAATATATGAGTCATTTTTATCTAGATATTTTGAAGAATTGAATGGCTTGGAACATCATAAAATTTATATGGAGGATGATGTATTTAATGAACCATGAAGTTTACTTCATAGACCTGAAATATATCCCCCCTACATAGGAAGGATATGATATAGCTAGGGAGACATTTTTTCAGCATGGGGTTCAGTGTGATATCATTTCATTGGTTAATTCCTTTTTTGTGAGATTTTTTTTATTTTATGAATCATGATATCTTCACTAAAGATAACTCAATTGAGGCCCCAAGTCAAGGGAAGTATATTTCAGTAGGATGGTCTAGGGTTTCCACCTTAGGTTTCAATAAGCGTTGATATAAAGATTTCCACCAAGGATGCAGTGGTTAGATCAACTTGTGACATAGACCAAAAGTATCTAGACATCATTATAATTAATTTTATTAAGAATTTCAGGGTTGAACATAAGTTATTTCAGTGTCCTTTTCCCATAGTGGAGTACCGATCATTTGATAAGATGGGTGTTATATAGAAGTTCTATAAGAGCACTTGGCAGCTGGTCATTGGAAGTGGATCATGGTAGGAACCAGCTACTGGGAGATTCTCTCCTACCCCTAAGTAGATAGGTTGATGGAGTTCTATCAGTCACTCAGGTTGGGTTTGGGGACATGGAACCCCAACATAGGAGTAGTGGTATCACTAGAATGGAGAACTATAAGGGATTCAATATAGAGGCTAGGGAATAGGGTAATGTAATATCCATATTGTGGAGTATACTCATACCAATCAATATGTTGAACCATCTACTTTCATATGTACAATTCTTTTGTCATCTTCCATTTCTGTAATTTGATTAATATTGTTGGTTTTATTCATTTTCTTTTTTAAAATTATCCAACTCCATTGGTTAGGCTATGAAAACCTTAGATGTGGTTATGAAAATTGAAACATCGTTAGGGGTACGACTCAACACTCATTATCTTATTCCTTTAGTGATTGGATAAATTTATTCTTACAATCTAGTAGTCCAAGGCTGATGGTTTGGCACACCAAGAGTAATATATAATGAACTCAATGCCTTTGAATTCATATGTGATATATATTCCTCTACCTACAATCAACAGCATATGGGAGCTACACAAAGGCATTCCGTCCTTGAGAATATATAATGGACTCAATACCTTTAAATTTTAATTTATGGACTCAATACCTTTTTTCATGGTGTTAAAAATGGTCTATGTGGTAAAATTATAATTTGTGTGTCATTGAATGTGTATACAAGTGAATCTTAGGGATTTTAAAATTATAATCCGGGTTTAGTGGGATATTACCACGTAGACCATTTTTAACATTATCCTAAGATCCATTATTGTTTTCATTGTTGTAAACATATCTAAGTAATGTGATACATATTCATAAATAACATTAGCCATTATAGCTCTGTCATTATCCGTCTTATTCATGGTGTCCCCCCCCCCCTCGGTCTGTTACATTGCTTACCTTATCTCAAGGTAAGCTTGACTCAATACCTTAATCTTAGGGTAATAATTTTACTTAGAAAAAGAATCCCTGGAAGTGGAATTAATCCATGGGTTATTTTTCTAATGAATAAATTTCATTTTTATTATTGAAATATATTTTACTTAAAGTGAATTCAAGGATGAAGACATAAATTAAAATTTAATCAAACTAAATCAAGTAGAACCCAAATGAATGAAATTGTCTAAGTAAATGTAAAAAAACAAGACAAACTAAATCTAATGAAAATGTCCCAAACAAACTTATATCTAACAAAACCAAACTAAGATGAAACTCAAGATAAAATGATTATATACCATTAATAGGAAGAGTAATTATTAATTAATAGGAATGTACTATTTGATGGTATCATTTTGAAACTTGGATATGTTTCCCCCTTGCTTGTAGAAACATGATTTGACCCATGGGGTGTTGTGGTTCTTATATATCAGGCGGTGACATGTATAGTCATAAGAGACAGGTATGTTGTTTTTTAGTTTTTATTTTATTTTCTTTATCACATTAGCTACTTAGTCCTTTCACCGCTTTCTATGGATGAAGGGTAGTTATATTCTGCGAAGGGGGCCAGAAGGGCACTGGAGGCAATTGTTCAATTTTCTTTGCAGTGGAGGGAGATTGGGGTAGTGGAGAGATTCATTAATGTGTTTCATTTTTTTACTTTATGCCATGTTGCTTCTGTTTATTTTCTTTTTCTTCGGTGTGGATTTTCGACATATGAATGGGTTATGCCATAATTTTATTTATTTTCTGTTGTTGTTTTTATTATTTGTTTGTGGGTGAAATTATTCCCAAGTGGTGTTTCCTTAATACTCTGACACTTGTGTCATCTCATGGTCTTATTAATTGTAGATATTGGTTTTCTTATTGTCCTACTACCTTGGTAGGAAATCATCTATTTTCTAAAATTCCATGATATTCTTTCTCTATCTTTACATTGGGGAAATTTTAGAAGGCCTTATATTCCATCTTCATTAATTCCACTGAAACTAGAAAGAATATAAGGGGTCATGAGATATCTTCTAGAAGTATTTAGTAGTATTGCCTCCGTGTTTTGAATACCACTTTGAAAAAGAGAACATAACACCAAACACAACCATAATAGATGACTTTCAATATACTCAGAACAACCTAGTACTGGTGTTATATTCTCAGTGAACATCTTTCTAGAAACTTAGTAAACTACCTGAATAGAGAAACCCAATATTATTTCAACCATACTCTACTTTAGAGTATTGGTAAACTAATAACTATATGGATTCATAATTAAGCTTAGATACTACTTTATGGGGAAATACATGACATCAATCAATGAAAGACAAAACTTCCAATCAACACATCCCCCACAAATCTGTATCCAGAATTAAAAATTCTAAGCACCCCAAATACCGCATATATTTTCCATCCTTTTGGTTTTATTCATCCCATATCCTTTCTTATATTACAATTGAACAAGAAATATAGACATGAAACAAACACATGAAAAACATAATCACGACACACATAAGATTATGTGTCTATGACCCCACTCCATTCAGAACCTTCACTTTCAAAATTCTACCACCAATCTTCCACAATCCTAGATATTCCCAATACATTGAACTATATAAATATAATTATAAATAACTCCCATTCATAATTTTGATCTTTTAAAAATTTTAACATAAATTAAACTGGCGTACTCACATTGAAATCATCACTCAGTGAAACCAAAGCATGTGCAGTCCTTTTATCCCAATATATTTCATCCTGGTTCTGATTATGATACCTCTATTTTTTTAAATAACCTTATGATACTTTAAAAAGAAACATGCTTGTGACTTGGGGGATGAGGGGATTTAGTGGAGTGGGGGATGGGGGGACTGAAGTGGGGGGGTTCTGTGGATTGGGGGATGGGGGGGCTGCAGTGGAGTAGGGGATTGGGGGGTGCAGTGGAGTGGGGGCTGGGGTCTATAGTGGAGTGGGGGTGGGGGTCTATAGTGGGGGGGTTGTAGTGGGGGGGATGTAGTGGAGTAGAGGATGGGGGATGCAATGGAGTGGGGGTTGGGGCTGCAGTGGAGTGAGTACTGGGTAGGGGTTGCAGGGGACGGGGGGGCTTTAGTGGAGTAGGGGAGGAGAGATATAGTGGAGTGGGGGCTGGGGGGATGCAGTGGAGTGGGGGATAGGGGGACTGTAGTGGATTGGGGGGTTCTATGGATTGGGGTATGGGGGACTGTGGAGTGGGGGTCAGTGGAGTGGGGGATGGGGTCAGTGGGGGATGGGGGGCTGCAGTGGGGGGGTTGTCGTGGAAACCTTCAACTACTTTCTAAATATACTACCTTCACACTTCCCATCCTTAACGTTTTTATCCACAACCATAGAACGGTGTGAAATTTTCCATGCACCATCTATGAATGCTATATAAAAACATACATCATCTATTTCCAAGGAAAATTAAGTCTTCTTTAATCGTAGTATGCACCACACACCCCTTAACTCAAATATACTTCTATTTCCCATCTGCAAGGATATGTCACCTTTTCCTATAATTTTTAGATCAAGATGATCTATAAAATGAACCTTTCCATATCTTTTCTAAGTATAGTTCTTTATACTTCCCCTATTATATATATTTTAAGTGAAATAAAGATCAAGAGTCTATAGCTAAGACTCAAGAGAATTAGAGATACTCAACAACACACCACTCTTATCTTCTAATATAAGATTAATAAATCTACATTCAAAAGTGTATCTTCCATAATTCAATCTACACTCATTGAAATCTTTTTTCAAGTATCCTTTATTCCCATAATTCCAACACATGGGACTATCTTTCTCTGAGCTACTCCCACTCCAATATGTTCTAATTTCCCTTTTCTCTAACATTTCTGTGTTTTGGAACTCTCCCCTTCCTTCCACACTATATGAATTTCCATAAGATGCCTCTTTTAGATGAAGTTATTCATTATATATTAGGTCTTTAATGTTTTCAAAGACATGGTTTGTTTTTATGCTTGAATTACTCACTATAGTTTCCATCACATCCCAATGTTTTAAAAGGTTCGGACTCAAATGCCTAATCCTTTCCATGATTGTTTAGTCACCCCAGTTGCGGATTCTCCACTATAAACCCAAGTGGTTACACTAAGGACCTCTCAATACTTTAAGAATAGAGACCCACTATGCTCATACTCTAGAATCCCACCAATGAATGCATCTTCCCACTAACCAATAAAAAGTTATGATTAAAATAAAAGAATATCTCCATAATCTCCAAGTTTCTTATGCACAACTTGATGTAGATATCTCTATATGAACACACTGGATAACCCAGTCTACTCATGAACATAATATTCAAGATCTTTAGTAGCTGATAGGAATGAATAAATATACTCATCTCAAATACTCACATCATTTCTTCAATTATATGGGTCTCTCAACCCCTTGAACACTCATTAATAGAGATATCCTCTTTCTTGAATTAATCTTAACTTCAATCTCTTCTTGCATTGTTGTGCATTTTTGTGAAATTGGAATTATTCTTTTTTTTTATTTTGAGTTATTTCAATTTTCTTTATGGTTTGGTTATGATGGATCATGGTATACTGTGTGTGTTTTCATTGTCTAGGGTTAATTTGAAATGGAAGTTTTTAAATAGGAAAGTTTAAAAATACATTGATTCTTATAGAAAACTTGGGAATACTTTTATAATTATATTCGTATTTGGAAACGTGTCTAAAATGTTTTGGATTTAAAATGATAAACTATTTTTGGAAATTTTTTCAATTTCGTTAGAAAAAAATATTGTGTTAATTATTTTCAAGGTTTTAAAGTGATATTAATACAGTGTAATTAGAATCTTTTAAAGGATTTAAGCAGAATTTACTTTTAAAATAGATGCTTTTGAACTATTTGAATGTTATAAATGTTTTACCAAAATATATAATTGTATTTAAATGGTTTCATAAACAATTAACTTTTCTCTTTATTATATGTGTTTTTCAAAACCTCATAAGTAAAAATGATGTATTAATGAATGAAAGTTCTTTTTGAAATAAGTTTTGATAAAACCATGTTGGGTTAAATAGGAAAATTTGGATCACTTATTCAATGAAGAAAAAGTCCATATTGTTGGATTTTTATGAATTTATAAAGTATTGTATTTTAGTTTTATTTAAATGATGTCTTGATATTACTTATTGATTTATTTTATGTCTCATGGGGCTGTATTTTTGAAGTCCATTTTTGATGGTGTTTGTGTTTCTTGTTTTAGAATATATCCCCATTTGGATTTAATGGATTCTTTTTTTGATCAAGATCTTCTTGGTATGGTTGTTTTGTTTGCTTTAGTCTTAGAGCTTATTGTTCTTCCTCCATTTTCCTAATGTGAGAATTATTTATGAGAGTTCCAAAACTTGAATCATTCTCATTTCTCTAGGTAACAAGATTCTTAAGATGAATTGGTTTTGGTACTGAAGTTTGAGGATATTTTTATCCATATTTAGATTTATGAGTCTCTTAAGGTTATTATTATAACCATCCTACTAGAGGGTCCAAGTTATAAGCGGTGGAAGTATAGGTCCCAGGTGTAGCGGAATCTCATGGGTGGATGTGCCCACTTGACTTTTTGTCATTAGCAATGACCAATCTGGGATCAATACGACGATAAACGCCAGACTCCACAGATCGAATCACAAAAATAGACAGAGAAGAAGAATAGTCCTGGAACCACAAAGGAGGATCATCACATGTTGATTATAATTAATTTAATTAATTGATAAGAAGTACCTTTTATGGCGTTCTTTCTTCATTGATATTTCTGATCATGTTCTGATGTGATTTTTCATTGCGTCGTAGAAGCCAAGTGTAGACTTCCTCTAGTGGTGATCCACATGTGAACCATGTATCTTTGGACGTCGCCAAAGGAATCTCCGGGTGCTAGCATGGAGAAGCCTTTGCTTGCGTTGTCTGCCTTAGATCGCCTTGATCTGATGGAGGAGGATCTCTCTTGGTCATGAGAGCGTTCTTGGAGGAAGGAGTTCTTTCAACCTTAAGAGAATTCTCCAGAATTGTTGTTCACAACGATTAAAGAAAAGTGTTGGGGTTTTAAGGATATTTATAATCAGGTTTGAGGTTATAGAGTTAAGATAATAAATAAATGCGTTACGCGTTTTATTTATTTCATTAACTCTTATTGAAAACCCCCATGTCGAATCATTAATTCCTTGACATGTGCCCACTCTGATTATAATAAATATCATTTAATAAAATGATATTATTTCCTCAAAATCCTGACTGGAAAAACTACATGGCGTGTAATCATTAATACACGACGTGTACTTGTTTTTCATTTCCTTTCCAAAATGAAAACTACACGGTGTGTACATTCAATGTACACGGCATGTATATCTTGTTTTCATTTTATTCTTCCTCCACATTAAAATGATTTAGGATTCCTTGAATAATTATTAAACCACATACGGGAATAATCTTTATTCTACTTGAGATACTTGGATACACTTATTGTGTGACCCTCTAGGCCTCTTTCTCGTTGGCATTAGGTGGTCTTGCCTAAAGTCCAAGATTACTGTCTTGCAACGGGTCAAGGCAACCAAAAGAAAAAAGTTGACACTGCATTGACGTGTCACCTCATACAAATGCTTACTGTGTTATTTAATCCCTTTGTCTCAACATCTCATCAAGTAGGTTTCATGGCAGTGTCATAAACCTATATGCTTGATCTGTCATTCTTTGACTTCTAGAAATAAACTCATTGTGATACCATGGCCATGGAATTTGGGTGACAGTTCTATTTCAATCAAAGGGCCTGAGATATCTACTTCCATAAATATGGAAGGAACAAATCCTTCCTCAACTTATCAATTAACAACATGTCATTCATGACGCACCCAACGTACCCTACTTCCCGCCAACTGTCTTCATGACGGTTTTCGTCAGCAAATCTAAGTGCGCGAGTCATGACATGAGTTAACAATAATATTCTAGTCTAAGTACCATTACACACACTCATAGATAGTAATGTTCTATGACACCAAGACATGCAGAATTACTACTGACGGGTTTGTTCTCATAATCTCCCATCTTGGAGATTACCAAGTGCGAACTCCATGAGAGAGAGTCTCATCATCTTATGAGTACTCACACATGACAGTTTGTATACTATGTGTCCTATCATAGTATTTCATCCAACCGTATAACTTTATTTAAGAATATTGTTATTGCATTTCAAGGTTCTCATCATAGCGGGGATCTTTCATGACCTTATTAATGCAACAAATATTCAAGGACGTTATTATATTATAGTGATGCAGAACAATGAACAATATATAATAAGTGTACATTCATGTAATCAAAGTATAAACAGTTGGTTCTCAGGACACCAACTCTAACAAACTCCCACTTGGACTAGAGCCAACTGCCTATGACTTTTAGTCCGCTATACCTCACATGATGATCATGTTTCTGCTAAGTCAAAGCTTTAGTAAAGGGGTATTCCATGTTGTCTTCCATGAAAATACTGCTCATTGTAACTTCACCTCTCTGAGAAAAATCCCTCAAGAGATGATACTTCCAAAGTATATGCTTTGTCCGCTGATGTGACCTTGGCTCTTTTTCAAGTGCCACCGCTGCAGTATTATCACAATAGAGTGTGATAGGATCTTTACTGCTAGGTACTTCATCCAACTCTTGGATGAAGCTTCACATCCATACTGCTTCTTTAGCTGCCTCAAAAGCTATGATATACTCGGACTCTGCTGTATAATCTGTGACCACGCATTGCTTTGAACTCTTCCAGCTCACTGCACCTCCATTAAAACTGAAGATGTATCCAGTATGTGACTTCATGTCATCTTGATCTGTCTGGAAACTATCATCTACATGTCCTCTGATGACTAGTTCATAATCTCTTCCATAAACCAATAACATATCCTTAATACTCCTCAGATACTTAATAATAGTCTTGACTGCCATCCAATGGCGGTCTCCTGGATCATCTTGATATCTGCCTACCGCACTTAATGTGTAAGCAACATCTAGCCTTGTACATAGCATAGCATACATGACTGACCCAATCGCAGATGCGTAAGGGATCCTTTACATTTTCTTTCTTTCCTCATGTGTCTGAGGACACATTTTCTTGGAAAGATGAATGCCATGTGATACTGGCAACAATCCCCTCTTAGACTATTCCATACTGAATCTCTTCAGTATCTTGTCAATGTATGTACTTTGACTCAAGCCTAGCATTCTCTTGGATCTATCACAATGGATCTTGATCCCAAGAATATATGTTGCCTTGCCCAAGTCTTTCATAGAGAATAATTTATCCAACCATTCCTTAACTAACTGTAAGACATGTAATTCATTTCCAATTAGTAATATGTCATCAACATATACCATTAGGAAAACGACTGCACTTCCTCTAAACCTTTTGTAGACACAAGGCTCACATTCATTCTTAACAAATCCAAATTCTGTTACGGCTTCATCAAAATGAATGTTCCATGACCTTGATGCTTTCTTTAATCCATAAATGGATTTCTGCAACTTGCAAACCTTTTTGGCATCCTTTGGAGTCACAAACCCTTCAGGTTGTGTCATGTAGACATCTTCCTGGAGGTTCCCATTAAGGAATGTTGTTTTGACATCCATTTTCCAAATTTCATGGTCATTGTAAGTGGCAATGGACAATAGGATTTTAATGTATTCCATCATCACAACTGGTGAAAAGGTTTCATCATAGTTAATTCCTTGATGTTGTCTAAAACCTTTTGCAACCAGTCGTGCCTTATAGGTGTTGACTTGTCCCTCCATGTCTAGTTTCTTCTTGAATACCCATTTATTACCAACAGTCTTTACATCAACTGAATTATCTACCAAAATCCATACTTGGTTTTGGTACATGGATTCCATTTCGGAATTCATGGCTTCTTGCCACTTGGAAACGTCTGTGCCTTCAACTACTTTCTTGTAGGTAAGAGGATCATTATTGTCAACCAATAATGAGTCACTATCCTTGATGACAAGAAAACCATATCCTTCTGGTTATCTCACCTATTTCTTGCTCCTACGCAGTTCTTGTGTCTCTGGAATAGATTGTTCTTCCATGGGGCTTTGTGGAATTTGTTCTTGTACCAACTCCTGTGTATCTTGAGCCTCGAATTCATCGACCACTGTAACCTTTTTATCTGAGGGGTTGTATAGGTAATATCCCCTTGTTTTCTTGGGATATCCTATAAAGGTACACTTTGTGACTCAGGGTTCAAGTTTGTTACCTAAAGAGGCCTTAAGAAATGCTTCGCTACCCCACACATTTAAATTTGATAACATGGATTTGAGTCCACTCCATAACTTGTATGGAATGACATTTATTGATTTAGTTGGTACTTGGTTTAGTATGTGTATTGCTGTTTGTAATGCATATCCCCAAAAGGATAATGGAAGAGTCTCATGACTCATCATTGATATCACCATATCCAACAGGGTGCAGTTCCTCCTTTCACTTACACTATTCCACTGAGGCATGTAAGGAGGAATGAGTTGAGATAGAATCCCAAACTCCTGTAAGAAAACAATGAAGTATGGATTAAGATATTTTCCTCCTCTATCTGATCAGAGTTTCTTAATCTTCTTACCAAGCTATTTCTCAACTTCATTCTTGTATTCTTTGAACCGATCAAAAGAATCTGACTTATACCTCATTAAGTAAATATATCCATATCTACTAAAATCATCAATAAAAGTTATGAAGTACAAGAACCCAACCCTTGCTTCAACTGGAAATGGTCCACACACATCTGTGTGAACTAATTCTAGAATCTCTTTATCCCTTTAACCTTTCCCACTAAATGTGGCTTTGGTCATCTTGCCTTGTATACACGCATGACATACACCAAGTGGTTTTAGTTCGAAAGAATCTAAATACCCATCTTGATGTAATTTTGTCAAACGTTTCTCATTGACATGACCTGGCCGGTGATGCCAAAGTTGGGTGTGGTATGAGTCATGTGAATTAACTTTTTCATTGATTTCCATTACTTGATTTGTGTAGTCTAACACATAAAGGTTGTTATATAAATGTGCCCTACCAAAACAAATGCTATCTTTATAAAAGTAGCAACATTCATTTCCAAACTTGAAGATGAATCCATCAGTATATAATATGGATAATAAAATAATGTTTTTGGTTATATAGGGTACATAATAAAATCCTTTTAATACCAAGACCATCCCAGTAGGCAATGTGAGATGGTAGTCTCTGATAGCTACAACAGTGAGTCTGGCTCCGTTGGCTGCTCGCTGATCCACCTCACCTCGGTCAATCATTCTGAATCTACTTGGTTCATGTATTTGGATACAGATGTGAGAACCACAAGTAGTATCTAATACCCAATTGGTATAAATAGATAGATTTCATTTGATAACAAATGCACCTGAAGTTTCCCCTTGCTTCCTTGGCTAGGTGTAGTTTTTCTTCCAGTATCCCTTCTTGCCACAAGCAAAATAAACAGCCTTCTATTCTCTTGCCTCCCCTTTGATCTTTATTTTCTTGTAAGGCCTTGAAGAATCTTTGGGATTAAAGCTCTTCACCTTCCCTTTCCTTTTATTCACCATAAGGACAGAAGGCTTTTCACGCTTCATATCATTTTCCACTTGGCGAATAAGGATAAGAAGATCAGATAGAGACTTCTCAATGTTGTTCATGTTGAAATTTACAACAAAGTTAGAGAATCTCTAGGGGAGTGATGCAAGAATTAGATTGGTACCTAGTTCTTCGGGGAGTTTAAACCCTATAACCTCTAAGCGCTCAATGTAGCCAATTAGTTTGACTACATGAGGCCTAGCTGGGGCACCCTCTCCAAGCTTGCTCTGAAATAGAGCCTTGGAGATCTCAAACCTTTCCTGTCTTTCTCTCTATTTTTATAGACCATGGAGGTTTTCAAGCATACTATAGGAATCCATGCCTTCATGAGGCTTCATGATCTCACTAGACATTAATGACAGCATCAAACATTGAACATCGAGTGCATCGTTCAAATGTTGATCATGGATCAAGAAATCTTCATCATTCACCCCTTGGGCAGGCGAATCAGGAAGTGAGGACTTCAACATGTAAAAATTTTGTTCATAGCGTAGGATAACCCGAAGGCACCTAAACCATTCCTGAAAGTTACTGTCGGTGAGGATATTTTCTTTATCCATAATTAATCTCAGAGAAAATTTGGTTGACGGATTTGTCATATTGATTCTACAAATTAAAAGAGAAGATTTATCAGTGCCTTTTGATTACATTTTATGAAAAATAATAAATGAATTTATTAATTCTCCCACTATTTTATCATGTCCCAACGGCCCCCACCATTGAACTTGGAATTCCTAGTTTCTATGACATTCTATTAGAAAGGATCCATATTCCCCTTCGCATAACCCCAACAAGGGTTGGTCAATCTATTTAAAGGTATTTAGGTAGGTGGGTCTTTGCCAACTGTGAGCTTACAGTTCCTTGATCTATTGAGTGGACTCCCCAATCCTGAAATCCTGACTTGGATTTCCTCAAAACTTGCCTCCATTTTACAACAATTCTAGCAAGGGATACTCCTCTTGATGTAAAATTTTTAAGTCAACCTGAAACTTTCATAAGAGCTTTCTTTATAAAAGTAAGTTTCCCAACAAGGGTTGGTCAAACACATAGTTTTATTGATTCTTGACCTTAATCAAATAATGGAAGGCTTGGTCTGACTTAATATGGTATTTGAGGGATTTCAATCTTTTATGCATAGTTTCGTATTATCACGTGCTTGTGAATATTAATTGATGCTTTCTTAAGTGATTAACCATGTTCTGATAATGTTTACGCATAGTTCGGTTTTTATTTTATTCCATCTTTGCATGCTTGTTTATTTCATTAACTATGTGATCGCGACAACACATACTTAATAAATAAACCATGAAATCAGACAGAAATAAAATAAGATGGCATGATCATGAGATTTTATTGGTTAGCTTATCTAGCGGTTTTGATAAGCTAACCCTGACCTAGGGAAAAACACCTTGAACCCGATGGTTTGTGTTTTGTAGCTCCCACCTGTCCACCTTTGTATCTTCTTGGGTTGGTTTCGCCTTAACTTCAGATTTTGAACTGTCTCCTCTGTCTTTGGAGATCCTTCATTACATGGGGTTTACATTAAAGAAACCATGGGAACGCAGGCCCTACATTTTATTGGAAGAAGGCTTGTAGGCCAATGAATTTAAATTAAATAAATTTAAATGAAACCATACATACACAAAGGTTCTTTGGTCTAGCTCATGATCATCCATAGCATGCAATGACATTTATTCATATTTAGTATTCAAATTCTTTTAATCGTTCTTTTATTCAAGATAAGTTGTGCTTGAATTCAATTAATTATGATCTTATAATTAATCAATTCTTTATCTTAAATTCCTTTATGAATTTCCTTGAGATTCTTCTCATCTATATTCCTTGTACGGGTCTTTGTACTTTGGAGGAAACCTGGTGAAATTCCATTTTTGGAAAGTACACGGCGTGTGGGCTATATTACATGGCGTGTATTTTTTTCACCCATTATCCAAAGTACACACCGGGGGCTTCGGCGTGTTTTATGTACTTTGGAAATTTTGGAGTACTTGGCGTGTAGATTAATCTAACACGGCATGTACTTCCTTGTTACGCGGTTACTGGCCTGGCAATCCCATGTACATGGTTACACGACTTCTCCTTGTACACGGTTTCACCTAGGCTGGATCGGACTACACAATGTGTTGATTCAACATACACACCATGTATTCTGGTTTCCATGTGCCATTCAGTTTTGGTCAACATGGTGTATTAAAAAACTTAGGTATGCTCAATTCACACGGTGTGGTTTGGCTGACCAGTACCGGTTTGTTGAACCTAAGTACACGGTGTGTAGATTTCACTACATACCTTGTATTCATGTGTTGTACAGATATAATGAGCGGATCCTCCGGATGAGTTCCTCATTTTTATTTTAATCAAAATTAAAATTAAAAGGTCGTTTCTATGATGTGAATCGATAAACGAATGAGGAATAACATATCTCGTTCATTCAGTTTTATAGAACGATTTATCTTTAATTGAATCAAATATAAATGCATAAATTATCAATGAAAATTAAATAACTATAATCAACGTTGTAACCGCTCTGATGCCACTTGTAGGTCCCAGGCACAGCGGAAGCTCGTGGGTGGATGTGCCCACTTGACTTTTTGTCATTAGCTATTATCAATTCGGGATCAATACGATGATAAATGCCAGACTCCACAGATCGAATCACAGAAATAGTCAAAGAAGAAGAATAGTCCCAGAACTACAAAGGAGGATCATCACAGGTTGATTATAATTAATTTAATTAATTGATAAGAAGTACCTTTTATGGCGTTCTTTCTTCGTTGATATTTCGGATCACGTTTTGATGTGATTTGTCGTTGCGTCGCAAAATCCAAGTGTAGACTTCCTCTAGTGGTGATCCACGTGTTCACCACGTATCTTTGGACGTCGCCAAAGGAATCTCTGGGTGCTAGTGTAGAGAATCTTTTGCTTGCGTTGTCTGCCTTAGATCGCCTTGATCTAATGGAGGAGGATCTCTCTCGGTCTTGAGAGCGTTCTTAGACGAAGGAGTTCTTTCGGCCTTGAGATAATTCTCCAAGATTGTTGTTCACAATGATTAAGGAAAAGTGTTGGGGTTGTGAGGATATTTATAATCAGGTTTGAGGTTATAGAGTTATGATAATAAATAAACATGTTACGCATTTTATTTATTTCATTAACTCTTATTGAAAACCCTCATGTCGAATAATTAATTCCTTGAAATGCGCCCATGCTGATTATAATAAATATCATTTAATAAAATGATATTATTTCCTCAAAATCCCGACTGGAAAAACTACACAGCGTGTAATCATTAATACACAGCGTGTACTCGTTTTTCATTTCCTTTCCAAAATGAAAACTATACGACGTGTACATTCAATGTACATGGTGTGTATATCTTGTTTTCATTTTATTCTTCCTCCAACATTAAAACAATTTAGGCTTCCTTGAATAATTATTAAACCACATACGGGAATAATATTTATTCTACTTGGGATACTTGGATACACTTAGTGTGTGGCCCTCTAGGCCTCTTTCTCATTGGCATTAGGCAGGCTTGCCTAAAGTCCAAGATTACTGTCTATCAACAGTTCAAGGCACCCAAGAGAAAGAATTTGTTGTTGCATTGACATGTCATCTCATATGAACACTTAGCGTGTAATTTAATCCCTTTGTCTCAATATCTCATCAAGCAGGTTTCATGGCAGTATCATAAACCTATGTGCTTGATTTGTCATTCTTTGACTTCCAGAAATAAACTCATCATGACACCATGGACATGAAATTTGGGCGATAGTTCTATTTCAATCAAAGGGCTCGAGATATCTTCTTCCATAAATATGGAAGGAACAAATCCTTCCTCAACTTATCCATTAATAACATGTCATTCGTGATGCACCCAACATACCCTACTTCCCGCCAACTATCTTCATGACAGTTTTCGTCAGCAAATATAAGTGTGTGAGTCATGACATGAGTTAATGATGATCCTCTAGTATAAGGACCATTACACACGCTCGTAGATAGCAATGTCCAATGACACTAAGACATGAAAAATTACTACCGGTGGGTTTGTTCTCATAATCTCCCATCTTGGAGATTACCAAGTGCGAACTCCATGAGAGAGAGTCTCTTCTTCTTACGAGTACTCACACATGATGGTCTATATACTATGTGTACTATCATAGTATTTCATCCAACCATAGAACTTTATTGAAGAATATTGTTATATCATTTCAAGGTTCTCATCATAGCGGGGATCTGTCGTGAACTTATTAATGCAACAAATATTCCAGTACATTATTATATTATAGTCATGCAGAACAATGAACAATATATAATAAGTTTACATTCATGTAATCAAATTATAAATAGTTAGTTCTTAGGACACCAACTCTAACAGGAATTCTATTATTTAGACTAAGCCAAATAAGGACTATTCTTGGAAAAGTTTCAATATATGGTTCATTTAGCATTCTTTTGTAATGAAGCGAAGGTGTCGATGGCTATAGAATTTTCTATGATCCATTAAAAAAATGAAATAGTGTTCGAGTACACAAATAATTTTATCCATTTGGTTCTATACATTCCTAATCTAGACTTGGAAGATTTCTTAATGGCTTGGTGGTTTGAGTAAAGTCTTTGATCGGACTTGCCATTGGCTATTGCTTCCTTTGGACTCCACTTCTATAGAGTGGTTGTGAGATAAGCTATCAATGTTGACGTAAGATTAGTAAGATCACTAGAGGTATTTCATGTTTCTTTAATTCCTGCTTCTTCTATTCCTGGGTGTGGTGGAGGAATCTCTAATAAGGGAAAAAGGAAGTATTATGTCAGACCCTAAAGTGGTGGTTTAAAAACTATATTTTTTTCTCACCAGTTTCTTCTAGGATAAAATACATGGTTTTATATCGGTGCCAAAGATTGGGACATAAGAAACTTTCTTGTTAGGATCACCAGAGGTATTTCTTGTTAGACTACCAGATGGATTCTAAACAGTGTGAATATATTGGGTAACATGAATCAATTTAGACTACCAGATGGAGTCTTTGGGATACTGAATCTATTGAGGTGATTCGTATTTTTTTATATTGGTTAATATCTTAGCTATCCAGAATGAAATTTTGGTTGTACTGGGAAAAAAGGAAGGTCGTTATGTACTGGCTATTGCGGGAAGGAAGGTTGTTGTGTACTGGCTGGAAGCCTGGTGTGTATTGGCTGCAGCAGGAAGCCTGCTTAGTACTGGTTGGCCTGATGTGTGTGTATACCAACGGTTCAACTGAACCGTTGGTATTAAGTATGTAAGGTTGTATACCAATGGTTCAACTGAACCATTGGTATTTAATAATCAAGTTGTGTATACCAACAGTTCAATTAAAAATTTGGAATTAAGGTATACCAATGGTTCAATGAACCGTTGGTATTAAGTAAATAAGCAGTGTATACCAATGGTTCAACTGAACCATTGGTATTTAGTAGTATCCAAGCATGTGCAATGGTTCAAAACCGTTGGGATAAAGGTATAACAACGGTCGAATACCATTGGTATAAATCTATCCCAACGGTTTCCAACTGTTGGGATAAGTTATCCCAATGGTTTTGGGGCCTATCCCAATAGTTTACAACCGTTGGTATAGTATAGTTTTATAGTAGTGTGTCTACTTAATGAGGTATAAGACAAATTATTTTGATAAATTCAAGGAATATAAGAATGAAGTTTAGAACCAGCTTGGTAAGAATATTAAAAAACTTTACTCAGACTCTGGTGGAGAATATCTTAATCAAGACTTCATTGATTATTTATAGGAGTTCGGAGTTTTATCTCAGCTCACTTCTCCTTATACACCTTAGTGGAATGGTGTAATCAAAAGGAGGAACCATACCTTATTAGACAATGTGAGGTCAATGATGAGTCATGCGAGTCTTCCATTATCCTTTTGGGGATATGTGTTACAAACAGAAATGTACGTACTAAAATGAGTGACAACTAAAATAACATATGGTATACCATACCAATTATGGAATGGAAAGAAACTCATGTTTTCTTACTTACATGTATAGGGTTTTGAAGAATTTTTTAAGGTCTCTTCAGGTAACAAGCTTACACCCTGAGGAACAAAGTGTGTCTTTATAGGATATCCCAAAGAAACAAATGGATACTACCTATACAAATCTTCAAACAAAAAAGTTGTGGTTGACATACGTCTCACATTTCTTGAGAAGGATCTTATCTCTAAAAGAGATGGTGGGAGAAATATAGACTTCGATGAAGTCTAGGCTCAAGATACACAAGATTTGGCATAAGAACAAATTCCACAAAGTCCCATGGAAGAAGAAATTACTTCAGAGGCACAATTATTGTGTAGGAGTACTAGAGAGGTTAGAGAACCAGAATAGTATGGTTTTCTAGTCACTGAGGATGGTGACTCATTATTAGTTGATGATAATGATCCTCTAACCTATAAGGAAGCAGTAAGTGGCACAAATGCTTCCAAGTGGAAAGAAGCCGTGAATTCTAAAATGGATTTCATGTACCAAAACCAAATCTGGATTTTGGAAGACCCTCCAATAGATGTAAATACCATTGGTCCCAAATGGGTATTCAAGAAGAAACTGGACATGGAAGTACAAGTCGGTACCTATAAGGCGTGGCTAATTGCAAAAGGGTTTAAATAGCTTTAAGGTATTGACTATGATGAAACTTTTTGACCAGTTGCAATGTTGAAATCTATCAGAATTCTACTTGTCATTATAGCTTTTCATGATTATGAGATTTGGAAAATGGATGTCAAAACAACCTTCTTTCATGGGAACCTTCGTGAAGATGTCTATATGACACAGTCCAAAGAGTTTGTGACTCCAAAAGATGCTAACAAGGTATGAAAGTTGCAAAGATCAATTTATGGATTAAAACAAGCATCTAGGCCATGGAACATTCGTTTTGATGAGGCTATAACGGAATTTGGTTTCATAAAGAATGAATGTGAGTCGTGTGTCTATAAACAGTTTAATGGGAGTGCAGTCGTTTTATTAATAGTATATGTTGATGACATATTACTCATTGGAAATGAAATACCAGTATTACAGTCTGTTAAGGCATGGTTAAATAAATTCTTCTCTATGAAGGACTTGGGAAAGGCAGCATATATTCTTAGGATCAAGATTTATCGTGATAGATCTAAGAGGTTGCTCGGCCTAAGTCAAATCACATACATTGACAATATACTGAAGATATTTGGTATGAAACAATTCAAGGGGGAATTGTTGCTAGCGTCACATGACATTCATCTTTTCAAAAAAAATGTGTCCTCAGACACATGAGGGAAGAAACATAATGACAAAGATTTCATACGCATCAGCGATTGGGTCAGTCGTGTATGATATGTGATGTTTAAGGCTAGATTTTGTCTATGCATCAAGTGCGGTAGGAAGATATCAAGCTGATCCAGGTGACCGCCATTGGATGACAGTCAAGACTATCCTTAAGTATCTGAGGCGTACTAAGGATATGTTTATGGTTTATGGAGGAAATGGATAACTAGTCATCAGAGGATATGTAGATGTTGGTTTCCAAACTGATCAAGATGATATGAAGTTACAAGTGGGGTACATCTTCACTTTGAATGGAGGTGTTGTGAGCTGGAAAAACTCAAAGTAGGTTGTGGTTGCAGATTCTACAGCAAATTCTGAGTATATTATGGCTTCTGAGGCAGTTAAAAAAGCAATATTGATGCGCAAATTTGTTGAAGAGCTTGATATGGTATCTAACAGTAAAGATCCTATCATATTCTATTGTGATAATACTACAGTGATGGCTCTTGAAAAAGAGTCAAGGTCACATCAGTGGATGAAGCACATACTTCGGAAGTATCATCTATTGAGGGGGATTTCTTAGAGAGGTTAAGTTGCAGTGAGCATTATTTCTATGAAAGACTACATGACAGACCCCTTAACTAAAGTCTTGACTCGGCAGAAACATGATTATCATGTGAGATCTAACGGACTGAAGGCCGTAGGCAGTTGGCTCTAGTCCAAGTGGGAGTTTGTTGGAGTCGGTGTCCTAAGGCCAACTGCTTCTACTTTGATTACATGTATATTCGATGTATTGAATGTTAATAAAACTTCTTATTAAATATTGTTTGTTATTCTTCATGACTCTAATGTAATAATGTCTTAAAGTATATGTCGCATTGATAAGGTCATAACAGTTCCCCGCTATGATGATAACCTTGATGTGCTATGAAGATATTTTCAAATAATGTTTTGCGGTTGGATAATGTATTATGATGGGACACATATTATATAGATTGTCAGGTGTGAGTACTTATAAGCAGATGATATTTCTTCTCATGAAGTTCTCATTTGGTAATCTCTAAGACGAAAGATTATGAGAACAGACCCCCTAGTAGGAATTTCTGAATGTTTTGGTGTCATCGGGTATTCCTATCTTCGAGCATGTGTGATGGTCCTTAAACTTTAAGATTATTATTAATGCATGTTACAACTCACGCAATAAGATGTATTTCGTAAACCATGATGATAACAGTTCATAACGAAGTTGCATATGTTGGGTGTGTCACGAGTGATGTGTCATTAATAAATAAGTTGTGAAAGGATTTGTCTCTTCCATCTTTATGGAAATTGATATCTCGACCCTTTGATTGGAATATAACTATCGCATTAAACTCTATCGTCATGGTGTAACGGTGTGTTTATTTCAGATAGTCAAAGAAAGACATATCGAGCATATAAGTTGGTGACACCGATGTGCAATCTACTTGATGAGATATTGCGATAAATGGATTATATTACACAGTGAGTATTCGTATGTTGTTATCGATGTTGTGACATTAAATTATTTTCTTTGGGTGTCTTGACCCATTACTAGACAGTAATGTTGGACTTTATGCAAGTCCGACTAATGCCAACGAGAAAGAATCCTAGAGGGTCACATACTAAGTGTTTTATGTTGATCTTAATTAAATTCTATTTGAGTTTAATTAATGAAATAAATATTATTCTCAAGTCTGAAAATAATTTTATTCAAGTTTTATTGATTGCATAAATTAAATAAATATTTATTGGTTGGCTTGTGAATAAAATATTTATTTTTTATTGAATATTTTTAATAAACGTTTATTCGTTATGTTGTGAATAAAATTTTTGTTTATGAATAAAATATTTATTCGACAGTTCAATAAATGCTAAAGGAGTTCGAACGGACTAAGACCGAGTCCGATGACAAATATTAATTAATAAGACCGTTACATAATATTTGTTATTGCGCAAGTTGACGCGCGCCACAAAATAATAATAATATAATTATTATTATGTGGTATGAGGTTTATTAAAGATAATAAATGTTATTTAATGGCCAATATGCAATTAAATAATATTTTAATTTAAAATCAACTCTATAAATAAATATCAATGTCTATTATGTTGAACATCCAAAAATTGAGAATAAATAATTGTTACGCACAACAAATTCTATCTCAACTCTCCCTCTCTCGTTCTCAAAAACAAAAAGTGCAAGAGAGATTTTTTCATGATTGAGTAACGAGCAATTAAAACGAACAATGCAAGACATTCGACTCGTCGTGTTAGTACCTAGAGATTGAGTGGTGTTGCTTGGAGATCATAGGAGCATGTGGATCACGAGGAATTCCATCCTTGGATCCTTGCAGTGCAATGAAGGTAATCCGACTTGTCCCCCCTTTCTTTATTTGTTTCTTTTGATAAAGGGGTTTGACCCCAACTGTTAAAAAAAAATATAAATAAATATATATATTTATAAATATTTGTATATAATTATAAATATATTTATATAATTATATATAAATTTATGCATATATAAAAATATATAATTATAAATATAATAAATATATTTATTATTTAATTATATTTATTATAATTTTATAATTATTTAAATATTTATTTATTTATTTATATTTATATTTATAATTAAATATATTGATAAATATTTGTATATATTTATAAATATATTTTTATAATTATATATATTTATATAAATGTATTTATATTTATTAATATATAAATATATATAATAATAAAGATAATAAATATATTTATTATAGATTTATAATTATTCAAATAATTATTTATTTATTTATAATTTTATAAATACCTTTATAAAACATTATATATCTTTATAATTTTATAATTAAATATTCAAGTACATGTCATATATATATATATATGCTCATCTCACAAACATGTGCACACACACACATATACATCTGTATATGTGTACACGTACAACATTTATATATACACATACACAAAACACACACAATATAATACATACACATATACACATGTGGATATTGATATAAATATATAAGTTCAAATATCACATTTTATAAAAATACATCATTTATATTTATATAATAGTTTTAATTATTGTAATATATATGTGCATTAAAATATTATATTTATATTAATTATATACATGCATTTTTTAATTAATATATATAAATAAACGTTAAATTTTGTATATAAATATCGTGATTATAAAATTAATTTTTTACTTATGAAGTATTAAAAAAATAAAATCATTCAAAAATCAAATATCATGTGAATGGTTAGTTAATAATTCGACGCTTTCGGAATACTTGTGCATAAAGAAATGGATTCCCAGCTGTCATCTTTTATAACCCCACGCGCCGCCCACCCACACGCCCATGACTTTACCGCCGACACCTTCCTCCGCCGTTAAATCGGCATCGCATTTATCGCCCACTCACCGCCAACATTAACTCCCCACCGCGCCCCCGCCTCGGATCCCACTCACCTTTACACTTCATAATAAACAGCAGTTTTACAGATTATTTAAAATCCGAATGTTTATAAAAGATATTTACTTTAAATTTTTACATCATATTTAAAAATACATATTAATAAAAAGGCAGTAATAATAATGGTCCTGGAGGCCATTGATTCGGTCAGGCGCAACAGAAAAATTAATCACTCCGCGGGGCCCACGGACGGCCGAGTTACAGGTGCGCGCCCACCTGGCGCTCCCAGATCTTTTCCCAGCCCCACTCCCCAATGGGCCGCGGTGCACACTACGCACCCCCCCGCCCCCTCCAACAAAAAGGGGGGGCCTCCCCGTCCTTCTCCGGCGACGACGAGGGCCAGTGCGACGCCACCTGCGCTCTCTCTCCCCGGAAGCCATGCTCGTCATCGTCTTCCTGGCGCTGTTCCTCCCCTTCGTCGGTATGTGCTCCATCTTCGTCGTCTATCTCTGCCTCCTCTGGTACTCGGCCGGCGCGGCCCCCAACGCCCCCAGCGGCCGGCCCGCCGCCGCGGTTCAGATCGCGTCGCCGGTGAAGCCGCCGCTTAGGAAGGGGCTATCCGACTCGGAGCTGGACAGGATCCCCCGCGCCACCGGCCAGCAGCTGGTGATGGGATCGGAATGCGCGGTATGCCTGGAGGACATCACCGCCGAGGACGCCGCCCGGATGCTCCCCGGCTGCAATCACGGCTTCCATCTCAAATGCGCAGACGAGTGGCTGTCGGAGCATCCAATCTGCCCCCTCTGCCGGGCCATGCTCCACCACCACATCCACGTCCCTCCCGACGCCCAGGATCCGTAAACCGTCCCCTCCGGATCCTCCGGATCGAGGCAATATCCCCGTCTTCTCCCCTCATTTTTCTGTGTAGCCATTGATTTTGTTCGTTCCTCACTGGTTATTTTTTGTAGTTGAGAATTTTGCCATACGGATTGATTTTGCTCCTTACTGTAATCGATCTCCTCCTCTCGCGATCCAACAATCCTTCCATAAACAAGCGTATCCAGTCCTCGAATCCTTCGTTTTGAATCTCATCGGAGGTTCGATCCAGTGTAGGTCGTTGTAGTGTGGAACTGATGAAACACAGAATCCGCAGAAAGCTAGGTTTCTCTCTAGTGTTCTGGGGCCATAATTTTTTTTTAAATAATTTAAAAAAAAATCATCCTCTGGCGGGGAACGCCGGCGGTGATCGGTGGCTCCGCCACGCCGGGACTCATTAAATTTACTTAATGGATCCCATGAATGAATCGGCACTGCTGGCTAGCTGTCATTCATTAATCGACTCATTAAATGATGCGAGGCAGGGCACGAGGGTGTGGGAATGATTGCGGCGGCGTTGGGGCGGCGGCGGCCACTGGTGTGCCGCCGGTGGGTGTTGACGGAGGACGCCGCGACGCGTGGCGGAGTCTGGAAGGTTCCCTGGGTTCGGGTATTGATTGCTTAAAAGGAAAAATGCGTGCGTCGGTGAAGAAGATCCAGAGTCCGTTTTTGGTAATTAAGTACCGGGGGCTTGCAGGGAGAGTTGTTACGTTTTCAGGGTCGTTCGGCGATGATTGATTTCAAACACCACTAATTAAAATTAAAATATTATTTTTACAAGAATATGAATATTCAATCCCCCAATGGCAATTGAAACATAAATAATATTGATAAAGATTGGAATTGTACTTTAAACTATTACGGATTTTATAACACTTGAATCAAAATCTATTGTAAGAGAAACTTGAAATGAAATTTTAATTATTACGATTAAAGAGTAGATCATGATATAATATTTCAAAGAGATCATATACTCATATAATGAAAATAGATGCATAATTCAAAATATGTCTCAAAGTAGGATGTTTGAGACAATAAAACTTACCTTAGATTACTGTTTGGTTGGATGCGTTCCAACCTCTTGTATAATAAATCTATATTCAATATTTATATAGATCTTTTTTGATATCATTTATTCTCAACTTATTTCCACTCATTCACTCACAATTCTTTGTTAAAATCAATTATTGAGGCATTAATTGTTCAGTTTCTCATACATGTTTTGATTCAACAGTTTCAGTCCTTGCATGTGTTGGAGTTGGAGCACTAAACCCAACTTATGTATACTTTATGATTACTTATATTCATATTTTTGAATATTAATAAACACTTTATCACATCATAATTGTTTTTATGCATCACATATGTGATGATGTTTTAAGAGTAGGTGTCGCACGAAAAGGTCATAACTGTCGCACGAAAAAGTCATAGTAGTTCTCCTCTATGATGAGAACCTAGAAGTGTCACAATAATATTCTTAATATATGCTCTATAACCAGATGATATCATTTGAGAGAGACAAAATGATACAGACTATCAAGGATGGAGAGTCATAGGACGATGCGCATTCTATTGGTGCAAGTTCTTGGTAATATCTAGTGTAGGATATTATTAGAACAAAACCCACTAATAGGAAATCCACATTTATATGTCACTGAATGTTCATATCTACAGACCTGTGTATTGATTCTTAGACTTTAAGATTATTATAAATGAGTATTATAAGTCATGTATTTTGATGTATTGACGAAAACAATGACGACGTTCACAGTGAGATAGGATACGTTGGGAGCATCACGAGTAATATTGCGTTAATGAATGACGCAAGAAAAGATTTGTCATTTCTATTCTTTAACGGAAGCTGATATCTCAGGGCCTTTGATGAAAATGATATAACCTAAATAAATCCATAATCATGATATTCTATAGGCAAGTTCAATTTCCAAAAAGTCAAAGAAAGAGACATTGAACATATAGGTTGATGACATCAGTGTGCAACCTACTTGATTAGAGATATCGTGATAAATAGATTATATTACACAATGAACATCCATATGAGGTATTATGTTGTTGCAACATTAATTTCATTCTCTATGGGTGTCTTAGTGTGTTGCTAAACACTAACCATGAATTTTAGGCTGCTTCACCTAATGTCACTAAGAAAAAGGTCCAGAGAGTCACACACTAAGTGTATCCAGAATCTCAATTAAATAATATATCAATATTTATTATTTAACAATTTGAATAAATATTATTCTCACACGTGGTTAATAATTATTCATGTTTACTTGATCACATATATTCTGTCACCAGTTATTCGAGAGAATATTATGTGAGCCAAATATTTAATAAATATTTATTTGATATTTAGTGAATATAATATTTATTTATTTATTGACGAATAATGCAATGATATTTGTTTAATAAATAAATAGACATTATTCAAGATCCAATAAATATTGTGGAAGAATGACGAACCATGTTAAATGGTCCGATGACAAATAATATATATTGAATATTATTTGAATAAATAATATTTAACTTTAATTCACAAGTTAAACACATGTCGAGAAATAATAATAATATTATTATTATAGACATGAGGTTTCGCAATGAATTGAATAAATAATAAAGTGTACTTGTGCAGTTCTAGTGGGTTGTGCCTACGGGTCATGTATGAGCATGGTATGCCTATGGGCCTTCGAGTCATGTATTGTGGGTCATGTCGGGCCTTGTGTCTTGGGCCTACGGGTCATGTACGAGTTCCCCTTCAACCCTTAAAAAGGGGATTATCTATAATAAAATAAAAAGAAGGCCTTCGGGCCATTCGAGCATAAAGTGTACTTGTGCACTTATTTATTTCTGATCCTAACGATATATAAACCAAATTATATTATTTTCAAAGAGAGTCAATTCATTTGTTTTGTTGTGCACAATGAATCCGGAGAATCCTCTTGAAACCCTAGAGAGATTCCTTATTCAAGAACGCTCCCAAGAATGGAGAGCGATCTTCGTCGACCTCTAACTCTCGAGTCTAGAGAGACCATGGAGAACGCTTTGGAAGTGATTCTCATGATGATCAAATACGAACAATGTAAGCGATAAGATCTATTGTGCTAGCACCCGAAGATTCCTACGACGATGTTCAGAGATTTGTGGAACACGTGTGAATCACTGCTAGAGTGAGTTTGCTCTTGATTCCTTCAACACAACGATGGTATAATGTAGATCTGTTGTCAAATCCACCAACGAAGAAAGAATTCTCACAAGGCAATTCTTAATTTATTAAATTAATTATAAATAGTATGTAATGATCCTGTGCTTAGTTTCAATGTTTTATCTCTTGTCAGATTTTTTTTGATTCAATTTCGTTGATCATGACATTTATTGTTATGTAAATCTTAGATTGATCATCGATCATGTCAAAAAGAAAAGCTGGGTATGACCCATCACACGCTTCCGCTATGTCCGAAACCTACAAGTGGTATCAGAGCAATCTCATAATTATTTATAATTCTTTAAAAGATTGTTGATTGATTTACGCATTTTCTATTTAGTTTTCAATTCAAGTTTAATCGTTCTTTAATCCGAATTTCAAGATCTGCTTCTTCCACTTCCTTTTCTCGTAAATATAATCAAATCAATTAATTTTATGAACGAAATAAAGTTGAAAATCTCATTTAGAGGTGCTGACGATTCTGGCCGAATAACACAAGCATACACGTTGTGTACCTGGAGGTACACGACGTGTGATAGTGCTCAATGCATCGAAAATTAATTCAGAATTAATTCAAGCCGTGTGCATTGAATACACATGGTGCAGTTAATTATACACCACGTGTTGACCGGGCCAGCCTGACCCACAGTCAACCAGAGTACACACTGTGTAGCGCACGTACACGATGTGTAATCCTTTAGTCACAAACGAGCTGTGTATCTTCTTACACGGCCTGCCTGACCGGTGACCGTGTAACTTGGAGACCACACGATGTGTAGTCCAATTTTTCCGAGGCACGAATATACGCAGAGTCCCTAGGTGTGTGTCTCAGATAGAAGGTGAGAAACGTACGCGCCGTGTAGCTGGCTTGTACACGTCGTGTAGCTGGCTTGTACACACCGTGTACTTCTACCAAATTGCGTATAATTAAAATTGATTTATTATATTGTGTAAACCCTATCAACATGTGCTTGTGTGTGGTTATTAAGTTGATAGGACATGCCATGTGATGAGTTTTAATAATTTTTTTGAAGAAAACAGGAGCAACTCATATATTAAGAGATCGAAGATAAGGTAAACAAGCGAAGACACCCAACTGTGGAACATATCCAACCAGACATGTGGGTGATTCGAGAGGCCTCGAGTGGCTAAATGACGAGCCACCATATTACTATCCCTTTTGTTAAAGGAGAAGGAGCAAGCTGAAAAGCGGAGCTGAGGTGACTTGATCTTTAAGATCAGGAGGCCAAAAGGCTGAAGACCTTCCTTTGGAGCGGAGATAACATAGATGATAGTGAGACAATCTGATTCCAAAGTTATGGTTTTCCACCCTTGCTCCAAAGTGAATTCCAATCCGAGAATTAATGCTTTAGCTTCAGCGACTACGGGTGAAAGCGACGCTAAGTAGGAAGAGTGAAGAGCCACAACGATTAACCCATGAGAGTCCCGAGTAATGGTGTCGAAGCCTGTGATGCCTCTATCTGAAGGCGATGCGTCCACATTAATTTTCAGGGTGCCACCAATGAGGGGTGTCTAGGTACAAGGATCATGCTCGAAAGGAGGGTTGTCAAACAAATGCTCGTTGTGGTTCAATGCTGATAGCCAGTGGGCTGCGTTCTCGACCTAGAGGGCGCATGGCTTGGAGACTTGGTTAAAGAGAATTTCATTTCTCCTCACCGAAATGATCCATTCCATTGTGTAGTGTGAAGCCAGGTCCTTGGTGGCGAGGTGCAAAGACCATTTTTTTGAGAAGAGTCGCGAGGTCTTAAGCCATATCCAGGAGGTTGTCAGCCTGAGGGTTGAAGGTGTGCCATACATTTTTACTCCAGGGAAGTGGGAGATGACATGCATGGGAGATTTAGGCATGGACACACATATAGGACATGTTGGGTTGTTCGATGCATGGTGAGAGGCAATGAACCCCATAGAAGGTAGGATCCCAGTGCAGACTTGCCACTAGAAATAATGAGCTTTAAGGGGAATACACAGGCGCCAGATAGATTCCCAAAGAGCCTTCGTCTCGAGGGTTGGAGTGGTTGAGGCAAGAGCATACCCAGATTTGATCGTGTGAGTTCCAAAAGTTTTCCCATTCTAGCATAAATGATCAGGCCCCATATCCCTAGCAATCAGGATACTAAGAATACTTTTTCTATCCATTTCGTTGAACCAGGAGGAGTTTTTCTCAGGGCACCATACGCTTCTATCCTCATTAAATAGGGATAGAACTTTTGCATCTTCGAGACCTTCAAAGGCAGGAGAAGTTGCTTTGATCCCATTTCCATCAACCATCCATGAGTCTGTCCAAATATTAACGGAGGATCCATTACCAATTCTTCAGTAAAGTCCCCTCAAGAGAGTTGCGCGTGACCCCCACAGGCTACGCTAGAGGAAATTGGGGCGGGGGCCTAATGGGGTGCTGTAAAAATCAGCATGGGGAAAATATTTAGCTATGATAACCTTTGCGCAGAGAGAATGAGGTTATTGAATGAATCTCCACCCATATTGGTAAGAAGTGCGTCGTTGAAGAGGTGTAGGTCCCTAAACCCCATTCCCCCATGAGGCTTGGGTTTGCAGAGTTTATCCCAAGCGATCTAGTGAGCCTTGTGATTTCCTTCATTGCGACCCCACCAAAAGTTTACAAAGCAAGATTGGAGCTGATCATTGATGAATCTGGGGAGCTTTAAGAGTGTCATAAAATAGGAGGGAATGGATTGGGCGACTAATTTGATGAGAATTTCTTTGCCTGATTTGGAGACTCTTTTGTAGCTCCAACCATGATTTTTTTTATCCACCCTCTCCAAGATGCTGGAGAAAACTCCTTTTTTGTATCGACCGAAGACCATAGGAATCCCAAGGTATTTGTGGTCTTTATCAACCATTTGGAAGCCAAACACCCGTTGGAGATCAGCCTTCCTAATCGGGGGTACATCCACGCTAAAGAAAATTTCTGATTTAGAGGGGTTGATAGGTTGCCCTGATATATTTTCATAGAGGCTGATGAGGAGGCTAATATTCATTCATTATTACAATGTGACCCTGTAGAAAAGGAGACAATCATCGACAAAGAAGAGATGGGAAATGGGGGGACCTCGACGACGGGCCTTTTCTCCATGAACTAATTTATCCTGATGATGAAATGAGATTGGAGAAAACGTCATCCATTAAAATGAATAGAGAAGGGGAAATGGGGTATCCTTGACGAAGTCCCCTAGAGGGTGAGAAGCTCTGTGAGAGTCCCACATTAATGCGTATCTTTAACAAGATAGTTCTAACACAATTCATAATGATGTCAACCCATCTTGAGAATAATCCCATTTTGTTCATAACAAACTAAATGAACGACCATTCCACTCTATCAAAATCTTTAGTCATGTCTATCTTCTAGGCCATGATGCCGCATTTGGACACATTGTGGGTCTTCATAGAGTGAAAAGTTTCATGGGTAATAGTCTCATTGTCCGAGATAAGCCTGTTGGGGACAAAGACACTTTGGTTTTTTGAAACAATGGAAGGAAGAAAGGTGCAAATATAGTTGACCAGAAGCTCAGAGAAAATTTTATAGGTGACATTACATAGGCTAATGGGGAGAAACTCAGAAACCCGAGAGGGTTTCTGGGGTTTAGGAATGAGAGTGATTAGGGTTTCATTGATGGAGGTGAAATCAGCCTTTCCGTTCCATAGGTCCCTTATTAGGTTCGAAACATCAAGAACCATAATGTGCCAGAAGTTTTTAAAGAAGAGGGCGTGAAATCCATCTAGTCTTGGGGATTTGGTGGAGTGGATTTGTTTGAGGGAGGAAAGGATTTCCTCCTCAGTAATTTTATAAGTGATATTTTCATTCATAGCCTCAGTAACAATAGGCAGAATGCAGAAGGCCACCGTAGTGGGGATAGAGAGCTCACTAGCCGTGTAGAGATCCTGAAAGAAACGAAGCACAAGGTCATGGATCTCCTCTTCTTTCGAGACAATTCTTCCATCCGATGAGGTGATACATGAAATAAGGTTTTTTCGCTGCCTTCCAAAAGATTTCTGGTAGAAATAATGAGTATTTAATTCCCCTTATTTGATATGAATGTTGTGAGCATGCATAAACTAGTATCTTTCTTTTCTCCTGATAGTTTCATTGAGTTCAGTCTCAAGCATTGCAATTCTGGAAATGGACATGGATGAGGGTGGGAGGGAGTGGAGATTGGTGAGCCTTTTTTTAATGGCATCACACTACTGATCAGGTTAGTGGAACCACCCACCACTTCATTTTTGAGGTTATACGCAACCTATTGAATTTTAGCATGAACGTCAAGTCCACTTGCATTCCATCCTGCTTTAATCACCTATTCACAACCCCTTTCCCTCACCCAGTAGCTTTAAAAAATAAACGATCTTTCACGTCTCAGCTTTGCATAGACCACATCGAGTTGAATAAGAATCAGGAAGCGGTCCGACATGGTTGGGGTGAGGTGGGAGATCTGAAAGAGGTTAAAGATGGTGATCCAGTTGGAAGAAGCTAAGAATATGTCAAGTCTCTCCTCGATGCGGGTTTTCTTTGAGTGGCCACGGTACCACGTTAAGGGGTTACCCATGTGGCCTAAGTCGGTAAGACATATGCATTTAATCTCCTAGAGGAAGTCTCTTATATAAGTAGAGGGACTGCCGTCACCCCCCTCTTTTCACTTTGAAACATGATCTCATTAAAATATCCTCCCATGAGAAGGGGATTCCATTCCTAATTGTTTTGAGGAGGTCCCACAACTTCCGTTTATCATTTTTCATAATGTTTGGATCTGCATATCATGTGTGAGTCATATTACAGTTATTACTCTGTGTACATTGAAGCATAACACATGAAAGAAAAATCATGTAATCTGTATAATAAATAATTTGATAGTACACTTCATGAAAGTATGTGATAAATCATGTATGCCACATGTCACAAGAGTAAAAAATATATGAGTATAATACATGTCGGGTAGTTCAGATGAGTACTCACCATGTTGCCTCCAAGGTACATTTATACACACAATTAATTTTAAATAAATTTATTTAAAATTATTATGGATGATAATCTCAAGGAAATTTGAATGAGAATTAAGATAAAATAATTGATTAATTAAAAGAAGATAATTAATTGATCCGAGCACGATTTATCTTAAATAATAACGATTATAATTGAATACTAATTTTATTAAATTCATAATTCATTGCATACTAATGGATGATCATGATCTTAGACCAAGACCTTTTTATGTGATTGGTTTCATTTAATTTAAATTAAATTGTTAACGTGCATTTCTGTTGGGACCACTTTGTGTATAAAGATTGTATTTGTTGTCAACAATTGTCAATACTGGTCAAAATGAAGGAGATGAAGAATGACTAAAAATTTAATGGAGATTGGCTGAAGTGAGGTTGCCTGAAGAATTATTATGGAATCATAGTATTGGATGTCATACTTGAGCAATTCTCTAAGAAGATCAATTCAAGTGATTGTTGAGAAATTCTCTAAGAAGATCAATTCAGACGATTGTTGAACTGATCCTAAGTTCAAAGAACTTGTGTCAAAGGTGACACATTGTTTACAACAACGAAGAATGGATAAGTATCATCCATTTGAGGATGATTGGAGAAAAATGGTGAAGTATCATATATCTGAAGATGATTGAAGAAGAATGAGGATTTGAAGTAGATAATGATGGTTGAAGAAGAAGAGAGTGTGGAAGGTCTTGACATTCTAAGATGGTCATGCATTACACATTTCCTTGAAATCAGATGACTGTTTCACTATTCTTAAAGTTCAAAATACATGTATCAAAGGTGATACATTGTCTACAACATTAAAGGTGTTTGAAGAAGCCTCAATCCTTCAATTTTGGATGAAGAGAGATTATTTAAGTTCTTTTTAAGTCATCATCCATGTGATAAGTTCTTTAGAATTCATATTCCAAAAATATTAGAAGAAGAAGAGGAATTAAGGGTCATGCAATATTTTATTATTTCAAGAAAACCATGGAAGCTGATTTGCATGAAAGAAAAACTATGATGATGCTTTGCTGATTTTTATTTCACAAATATCATAAGTTTGGAGAACTTGTGATGCAAGCCTTATGAAGGATAGGGGGAAAAAGAAGTTCTTTTTGGAAAAGGAAAGAAAGTGGCGCGCAAGTTAGATATTGGTGCGCAAGTGTGGTGCGCAAGTATAAGCGACGTGCATGTGTATGTTGCACAAGTCATATTTCAAGATCATCACATCAAAATATGACAAAGGAAATAAAGTGGCGTGCAAGTTAAAGATGAGCGTGCAAGTCAAAAATCAGCACACAAGTATAAGTGGCGCACAAATGTATGTTGCGCGCAAGTCACATTTCAACACCATCTTATCAAAATATGAAAAAGGAAAGAAAGTGGCACGCTAGTGATGGAGTGATGCGCAAGTGATGGAGCGACGCACAAGTGATGGAGCGGTGCACAAGTGTATGTGATGTGCAAGTCACCAAAATTCCTATAAATATATGGCTACCCTCCTCATTTTTCTAACTCAACACTTAAGAGAAATTTTGAGCTCTGATCATGCAAGCTGAAGTGGCATGCAAGTTGAGGGTTATTTATAAGGTGCGCAAGTAGGGAGGCGCGCAAGCAGAGTGGCGCACAAGAAAAGTGGCGCACAAGAAGAAGTGGCGTGCAAGTTGTAAGAGGCACGCAAGCAGGGAATTGTGTGAAACAAGTGTGTTGTGTCTAACCCCAAAGTGGCGCTCAAGTTGTGAGTTATGCACAATTGTGGTGCACAAGTAGTTGGTTCCGCGCAAGTAGGGAGGCATTCTAGTAGGGTGGCGCACAAGTAGGGATTGACACACAAGCTATAAGTTGTGCTAGAAGTTCTTACCAGATTATGATCAACTGCGATGATGCTAAGTTGAGATGAACTTCATTGTTTTAACAATCACAAAGAGAACTTGTGATTCTAGAAAGAAAAAGAAGAAGAAGAGTTTAGTGAAGTTGTTTTTTCACATAAAGATAAAGTGCGGAGAAGAGCAGGTTTCAGTGCAGCTAGTTTTGCATTGAAGAAACAGAAGAAGAAGAAGAAGAGTGTGTAGCCTACAAGTTTGCTGAAAACAAAGAAGAGGTTGGTTACTTTCATGCTACTAAGAAAGTAACAAGAAGAAGAATAAGGATGTTGAAGAACAAATTAGCACTATAGCATCCAACATGTCTCAACAGGTAGAAGATTCTTTTGGTGTTGCAAACTCTTTGAACAGAGAGAAGACTATCTTCAGAGGCAGTATAAAGAACCAGCTAGAGGCTGCAAGAGACTGTCTACATTGGCAGTATAAAGAACTAGCGAGTGTAAGGGTATATCATACTCACTGCAATTTGGAAGAGGATTTTTTCCCTCCCCCCCTCTGAGTGTAGGGAGAAACATCGAGAAGTGATTATTTTCTTCCCTCCTCTAAGTGTAGGGAGCCACACTGACTAGCGGATTGATTTTCTAATCAACCACTGTAACAGTTACTACATTATAGTGGAGAATCCGTTCATTTGTTATTACCATACATGGAAAGGATGTAGCTTCTCTTATTGAGTGGTGGACCTTGTAAAAATATCGTGTGCATATTTTTATTGCTTTCATATTATTACATACGACAAGGAAAAGAGAATAAGAGAATCAAGATCCTAACAGGTCAAGAGGTATTGGGATAAAAAGAAGAAATTGGTTAAAAAAGGTCCCCAACACTGATTCACCCCCTCTCAGTGTTAGGTATATCCCAAGCTGGTCCTCTCAGTTTCATCTTCCATCTCATTATGTAAGGGCCTGCATGCCCATGGTTTCTTTTATGAAACCCCCCTTGTTTCCCTCACCCGTATGTGAGTAAAAGCATATGTAATGGATGAAGCTCCCAATTTAGTGGAGGGGGTTCAAGTTTGGTGCTGAGGCGAAACCAATCCAAGAGAGATACATAGGTGGATAGGTGGAAAACTGTAACATGAACCTTAATTAGTTCAAGGTGTTTTCCCCCTAGGTCGACAATTAGTTTATCATCCGCTAGATAAACTAACCATTAGTAAAATATCATGATCATATCGATTTATTATTTTATTTCTATCAAGTTACATGGTTATTTTATTATGGATGTTTTTTCACGATCAAATGAATTAATGAATTAACAAATCATGCAAGATAGAATTGAAATAAATTTGTATATGCATAAATATTATCTAAGACACGGTTAATCACTTAAGTAAATCAACCCAATATTAACAAGAATGTAATAATGATAATAATTGTAAATTTACGTATAAAAGGATAAAATCTCTCAATAATATATATTAAGTCGGTATAGCCATCCACTAATTCAACTGAAATCAAACCATAATTCAAAGTGCTTGACCAACCAGAGTTGGGGTGCTTTCAATTATTGGGGGATTCTAACATGAGGTTTTTAGTTGAATTAACTTAGTTCATATCAAGGGTTGGATACCAAAGCAAGACTTGGTATAATTGAGAGGCAAGAGTTGAGTAAATCCAATTTAAGGATTTTGAGATTGGGGAGTACACTCAATAGATCAAGGAACTGTGAATTAGTGCAGTTGACATTTGGAATTCCTACCCAAAACCATTCAAGTTGCTTGACCAACCAAAGTTGGGGTAACAAGAAGGGGAATATGGATCCTTTCCACTAGAATTTCCAAGAAATAGTATATTCCTAAGCCAATGGTGAGCATTGTTGGGTTTCAATAAAATAGTAGGAGATTAATCAATATAATATTTATTTATTTGTCTAAAGTTTATCAAATAAAGTACTAAAATCATGCTCATCTTATTTGTAGAAATAATAATAAAAATGACTTTAAACATATCACTATGATCCATACTTAAGAAGGATAACCTTCTCACTGGCACAAATTTCCAAGAGTGAAAAAGGATCTTACGTGTTATCCTACGCCATGAAAAGAAATTACATGTGTTGGAATAACCTATTCCTGATGTGCCTAGAGATGTGGCTAGTGATGAAGAGTTAACTCTCCATGAGAAACATTTGAACGATTCCACAGATGTTCAGTGTTTCTTGTTATCATCCACGACTAATGATCTTTTGAAGCAGCATGAGGAAATGGATGCATATAACATGATGTCTCAACTTCAGTATCTCTATCAAGATAAGGAAAGACAAGAGAGATATGAGATCTCTAATTCTTTTTTACAACTAAATTTGGAGAGTCTATGGTATTTAGGACTCATGTAATCAAGCTTATTGGATACGTTGAATGCTTAGACATATTAGAGATTAAATTCCCAATCGAGTTGCACATAGATATCATACTTTCATCACTGTCTAAGACCTTCTCTAGCTTTATTATTAATTACATTATGAGTAATAATGAGAAGATTCTTTCAGAATTTATCACTTTGATTCTCCAAGTGGATAAGTACATGGGGCGCGATAAACCCACGATCCTTACAGTGAATAAGAAAAGGAAGAACAAAGAGAAGGGTCCCAAGACTCATAACAAGTCTAGATCTCTCGAGCACCATCCTTCCAAGAAGAGGAAGATCCATAGGCAGGGTAAGGAAAAGAAGTTAGTAATTTTTGCATGTGGAAAACAAGGCCACTGGAAGAAGAAATGAACCCAGAAGCAAGGTGATGCTAAAGGCGCATTAGTTATTGAGTTTAATCTTTAAATACCTACGCATTGGGTATTAGATACAACTTATGATGCTCAAATATATATCCAAATATAGAAACCAAGTAGATTCCAACATATTGCTAGAGGAGAGTTGGATTTGAGAGCTGCTAATGGTGTGAGGCTAGTTGCTCTATCCATTGGCGACTACCACCTTTCATTTCCAACACGACTGATTTTGGTTTTAAAATATTTTTATTATGTACCAAATGTTACCAAGAACATGATTTTGGTATCATGCCTAAATACAGATGGATTTATTTTCAAGTTTAGAAATAAAATTTATTTCTTTTATAAAGAAAACACGTGTTATGGTATGACATATTTAAATAATGGTCTTTATGTATTAAATTATGAAAAGCAAGTATTGAAAATCGATAATGAATCATGTTTATATGACTCATATAACATCCAACTATGGAATCACCATCTTGGTCATGTAACTGAGAAGCTTTTGACAAAGCTCTTCCAAGATGGTTATTTAGACTCTTCCAAGCTAAAACCACTTAAAATATTTCATGCCTATTTATAAAGAAAAATGAACAAACTACTATTCGGTGGATAGGTTGAAAGGGAGACATAACTTCTAGTATTGGTACACACTGATGTGTGTTGACCATTTCCAGTAGAAGCTAAAGGTGGGTATTCTTACTTTATAACTTTTATTGATGACTTGAGTAGATATGGTTATGTTTACTTGATGAGGTATAAGTCTGATTCATTTGAGAAATTCAAGGAATTCAAGAATGAAGTAGAGAATCAAATTGAAATGAATATAAAGAAGATCTGATCAGATCGAGGTGTTGAACATCTTAACTAAGATTTTATCAACTTTCTACGGGATTTTGGGATTCTATCTCAACTCACTCCACCTTACAAACCACAACGGAATGGTGTTAGTGAAAGGAAGAACTGTACCTTGTTAGAAATGGTAAGGTCGATGATGAGTCATGCATATATTCCATTATCCTTTTGGGGATATTCATTACAAACTGTGATATACACATTAGATTGAGTACCAAATAAAGTGGAAAATGGAATCCCTTTGATCCATGGAGTGGAAAGAAGCCCGTTTTGTCGCATACACATGTATGGGGTTGCGAGGAATATGTTAAGGCATTATAAGGAAACAAACTATCACCCTAGGAAAAAAGTGTATCTTTATAGGGTATCCCAATGAAATAAAGGGATACTACCTATAAAACACCTCAAAAAAGAAAGTGATTGTTTCCAGTTAATCTATCTTTATTGAGAGGGAGAACATCTTAAAAAAGGATAGTGGGATCAAGACTGACTTTGATGTAGTTGATTCTCAAGATACACATTATTTGGTATAGGAATAGATTCCACAGGTTCCTATAGAAGAAGTAGTTCCTAAAACACAAGTACTACGTAGGAGAAAAAGATAGGTAAGAGAACCAGAGAGATATGGTTTTATAGTAACCGAAGATGGTGACTCATTATTGGTTGAAATGAACCTCTATCCTAAAAAGTAGAAGTAGAGTGATCAAAATCTACAATATGACAAGAAGACATGAATTATTAAATGGATTCCACATGTCATAAAAAAATTTGGGTTCTGGTCGATGCGCCAGTTGATGTAAAGACCATAGGGTGAAAATGGGTATTCGAGAGAAAACTGGAAATGGAGGGTAATGTAAATACCTATAAAGCAAGGCTAGTGTCTAAAGGGTTTAAACAGTGTTAAGAAATTGACTACGATGAAACCTTTTCACTAGTTTCCATGTTTAAGTCTATCAAAATTCTACTTGCTATAATATCTTACCATTAATATGAAATTTGGTAGATTAATGTCAAAAACTACATTCCTTAATGGTAACTTTTAAAAAGATGTCTATATGACACTACTAGAAGGGTTTGTGACTCCAGGTGATGCTAAAAATATTTCAAGTTGTAGAGATGTATTTATGTCTTGAAGAAAGCATCTAAGTCATGGAACATTCGATTCAATGAAGCTATAAAATAATTATGTTTCATTAAGAGTGAATGTGATCCATGTGTTTATAATAAGTTTAGTGGGAATGCAGTCATTATTCTAGTATTATATGTTCATGACATATTACTTATTGAAAATGAAATACCAGTCTTATAGTCTGTTAAGGTCTGTTTAAAAAAATGTTTATCCATGAAGGAATTAGGTGAAGCAGCCTATATTCTTGGGATAAAGATCATTAGTGATAGATCCAAGAGGATGCTTAGACTATGTCAAAGTACATACATTGACCATATACTAAAGATATTTAGTATGGAACATTCCAAGAGGGGATTGGTTATAGTGTCACATGGTATATGTATCTCTAATAAAATGTGCCCTCAAACACAACATGAGAAAGAGACAATGAGTAAGATCCCATATGCTTCAGAAATAGGATCAATTATGTATTCCATGTTATATACTAGACTTGATGTTGCTTATGCATTGATCAAGGTAGGAAAATATCAAGCAGATCTAGGATAATAATATTGGTATGCTATTAAGGTTATCCACAAGTATATGAGAATAAATTAGGAAATGTTTTTGGTGTATGGAGGAGATGAGGAGATGGTCATCAGGGATTATACTAATGATAGTTTTAAAACATATCAGAATGATTTGAAGTCATAGTTAGGATATGTTTTCTGTCTCGACGGAGGAGTTGTGAGCTGAAAGAGTTCAAAGCATCCAGTTGTTACTGATTCTATAGCGACTTATGATACATACTAAGAAACCATTTGGATATGAAACTTTTTACAAGAGCTTGATATGGTAGCTAGAATTAAAGATCCTATCACATTGTATTATGATAATACTACAGTGGTGGATCTTGAAAAAGATCCAAGTTCACACCAACAGAAAAAGCATATACTTCGAAAGTATCATCTATTGAGGGATTTTTATCAAAGGGGTGAAGTTTTATTAAGCATAGTTACTATGTAAGAAAACATGGTGGATCCCTTGACTAAAGGCCCATCTCAGAAGAATCAAGAGTATCATGTGAGAGCAAGTGGATTGAAGGTTTTTAGCAGTTGACTCTAGTGTAAGTGGGGGTCTATTGGAGTTGGTGTCCTAGAACCAACTTTAGTATACTTTATGATTACCCGTATTCATATTTTTGAATATTAATAAACTTACTATCACATAATTATTGTTTTTCTATGTAACATAGTATGTGATAATGTTCTAAGAGTAGTTGTACCACTAAAAGGCATAAAAGTTCCCCTCTATGATGAGAACCCAGAAGTGCCATGACAAAATTCTTAAATATATGTTCTATAGCTAGATGATATCATTTTAGGGACGCAAATGATACAATCTATATGGGTTGAAGACTCATAGGACTTTGACGCACCTTCTCATGGTGTACGCCCTTAGTAATATCTAGTATAGGATATTATGAGAATGAGACCCACCAGTAGGAAATTCATATTTATACGTGTCATTGGATGTTCCTATCTGTGGACGTGTTTATTGATCCTTATAATTTAATAATATTATTAATGAGTATTATGAGTCACGTACTTTGATGTATTGAACAAAACTGTGATGACATATATTCATGGTGAGGTAGGATACATTGGGTGCATCACGAGTAATATTGAATTAATGAATACTGTGATAAAGGATTTGTCCCTTCTATTCTTTAACAAAAGTTGATATCTTAGGACTTTTGATGGAAATGATATATCCTAAATAAATCCATGAACATGATTTTCTATAGACAAGTTTAATTTCCATAAATTCAAATAAAGTGACATTCACTAGTGCAGAAAACATTTTTTACGTCGGTTATTTTTTATTATTTACGTCGGTTTTTAGGCGACGTTAATACGGACGACGTTATAAATAACGTTTTTTACGTCGGTTATTTAAAACCCGACGTAATATCCCTAACATCACGGTGGTTATCACGTCGGTTCATATAATAACTGACGTGATAAATATGCGCGGGGGGGCTTTATCACGTCGGTTATTCCCTAAACCGACGTGATAAAACGCCTGGGATATCGTTTATCACGTCGGTTATGTCATAACCGACGTGATAAACCCTTCCCCTGTCCTTTTATCACGTCGGTTTCTTAAATAACCGACGTGATAAAAAGGCCTGGGAAACGTTTTAGCACGTCGGTTATCCAATAACCGACGTGGTAAATCGATTCCCAGGCCTTTTAGCACGTCGGTTATATTAAGAACCGACGTGATAAAAGCCCCGGGAACGGTTTAGCACGTCGGTTCTAGAAAAAACCGACGTGATAAACCCCTACCGATTTACTTACCACGTCGGTTATTTTATAACCGACGTGAAAGAAATTTTTTTTTTAAATAATTGCACTGCTCTCACCAAAAAGCAACCAGAAACCAAACAAAAATAACCATGCCAGCCCTCCCCCAAGCCCCAACTGAACCCCACCCTCATCTATACCCACCTAACAACCTGGCCAGCCCTCCCCCACCACATTGGAGCCCCACCACAACCCTTGGACACCCCCCCACACCTTGACAGCCCTCCCAGACCCCTTGGAAACCCCCCCGACCCCTGGACACCCCCCAAGCCCTTGGACAGCCCCAAACACCCCTTGGACACCCCTCCCATATCCCTTGGACACCCCCCCACACCTTGACAGCCCTCCCAGACCCCTTGGACACCCCCCCGACCCCTGGACACCCCCCCGAGCCCTTGGACAGCCCCAAACACCCCTTGGACACCCCTCCCATATCCCTTGGACACCCCCCCACCCCTTGGACACCCCCCACCCCTTGGACAGCCCCCCCACCCTCATTTACACCCAACCGACCCCTTGGACAGAACTCCCACCTCATTTACACCCCCCCGACCCCTAGGACAGCCCCAAACACACCTTGGACACCCCTCCCATATCCCTTGGACACCCCCAAACACCCACCCACCCCCTTGGAACCTCTCCCCCCCATACCAAAATCCAGACCAGAAAAACCATCAACAGTAGACCAAAACAAGAAGTAGAGAAAAATTAAACATTCACTTATATAACATTCAAAACTTACACTGTCAACTTCAAAAAAAACTAAATCCAACCTAAACGACTACGAAATACACAATTACATTGACAATATTCAAAATTACATTTTACATTACAAACAACTAAAAGTCAATCAAACCTGTAAAATAATTTGACCACTCCACTTGTAAGTGTTTGATATCTTCAGCAGTATAGGGTTGAGGGTCATCAAAAAGCTACAAAGGAAAAGGATAGTAGTCAACGTGTATAATGAATAAATCAAATTGAAATATTATGAGAAAGAGGAAATCTTACCAGGTCAAAACTCAGAACTGTCCCAGTTGTTATTATTTCATACATAAATCTTAACATGTAATATCCGCATTCGATGATGCCTTGTTGCTCATGACATTTCTGTTTGAATGAGTGTAAATTCAATATATTATTTTTATGTAATAAATCAAAATGTATAAATTATAAATGGATATTTACCTTCGCATGTACATATTTGATCTTGAAATTCCTTTTCTTTGCGCTTTTTCGAAAGTGGACCCATGCCCTGTTAGAAAATAATACGAATGGGGTAAATTTAAAATTCATTATAATATATAAAACTATTGTGAAATTGAAACTTACGTTTCCAATATATTCTTAAAACTTTCTCGCACATCAGCATGGAGAGAGCATATCCAATAAAGTGTTTTCTCCCTAGGGAAAAAAACCCCTAACATCCAATGATCCCTGATAAAAGGAAATTTAACGTTAGTGGTTTTTTATGTTAAAAGATAATTAACTCTTTGAGAGGGATGTGTTTCATACCTCTCACAAAAAGGCATCATCCAACACTGTGTGATTACATTCTTTTCAAATCTATCAGCAATATAAAGCATTCTTTGTTCCTCATCCAATGCACATGCTTCAGGGGAAATCAATTGTGGGTCCACGAATCCATATACATCTGTCAGCTCATTCCTCTCACAAATTTTATACAGATACCTAATACAAAGCAGACATAAGTATACATGTTTAATAAATATAACGCAAGGAAAAGGTGTTAAGACTTACATGATAAAAATTTCCACCACGTTGATGCCCAACTTATCTCCAGTGACAAACTCCATGATATCAGTTTTCATAATCCCCACACATAGTTCACGTCCACAGACATGAGCTTCCATTGTAAAGTCATAATGATCCGCCAACAAATTTGAATATCTTGACAATTTGTCAAGACTGCTAGTATCTGCATCTGATGTCATAGCTATCTGTCTTTGTTGTTGTCTATACAGTATTTCTTTACCTTTGAAGTATTCCTGTAAAAATAAATTGAAAAATATATTAGTTTTCAAATGATAAAACATTAATAAAAATATAAAATAAAAGATATAACATCCATACCTCTATGGTAATGAGTCGAAGAAGTCTGGATGGCCAAAGTAAAAAATGGCCGATACTATGTCCAACTGTCGTCACCTCATCTGTAGGTAATGGTATCCGAGCTGATCTATCTACAATATCCTGTACAGTGACCCTCTGATTCTATACCTCTAACTGTTGATGATGAACTGTATCTCCTATACAATATACCATCCCATATGCAACTATATGATGTTGAGGATCATCAACATACAACTCACAATAAGTAGGTAGCTGCGGCGGAGGAGGAGGATCAAAAATGGGGTCCGCAGGCTGAGGTGGGGGAGTGGGAGCTACTGGGAGAGGTGGAGTGGGAGCTGCACCCTGAAATTGTCTTTGCAAGTCTGCAAACATTAACTGCACCGATGCTCTAATCTTGTCCTCCATTGTCGCATTAATATTATGGACTTCAGCCTCCAAGGATTCTATTTTTTTTTATAAACTCCCTCAACGTTAGAAGTTGAGGAACGTGGCAAAACTTTTCTTACCGATACACCTGCCGGATATCCTCTTACACGGCCAGGATGTTCGGGCTTTCCCAATGCCACAGATAAAATATCTTCCCTCCCAGATGGTGTAAATGTCCCCTGTGAACTCTGCTCCTCAAGAGAGTCCTGTAATAATTAATTGAACATTTCTATAATGATTGGAAATATATGACGAAAATAGTAAACTCAAATAAATAAAATAGATATCTTACAATCCTCTCAACTACGAGTCTCGATTCTTCCGAAAGATATTGTCCTTTTTTGCCCTTCCGAGCTCTTTTCCATTTCTCATGTCTAGATGGAGGGGATGGAGGGGCCACCTCTCCAGAGCTTGAAGACTCAGCTCTTAGTTGTTGAAATTTTTCTGCCATCATTTGTTCTTCCAATAATGCATACCCTCCCCGAGATAAACTATGAGGGTATACATTTTTAGATTGGATCTCTTGATGAGCTTTCCTTGTTTGCTGTAAATTAAGAATAAGTAATCATTAACAAAACAATAATAAGATCATTTATATAAGAAAGCTTATAAAAGTTTACATTGCCCTTACCAAAAATGATTCTTTTCTTCTACTTTCAAAAAATTGTCTCCATGTGTCTTCATCTATAAAAGGATATATACGACATGGATTCTCACGACTCCTATGACCATAAATGAAATCAGATGAGAGGGTTGATTTGAAATCCCTCCATCTCCTAGCAGCCAACGATAAGCATTTCTTCCTGACTCCTCCAGTGTCAGGAATATCAAATGTCATCTGATAAAAAAGAGGTTAAAAATATTATATATACTAGAAACATTTAAAGAACAGTCAAACAATAGCAAAAGATCTTACCAAAATGGTCTCCCACAGCTGAGAAATTATCGCCTTATCCACACTTCTCCAATCATCATAGAGAATGTTTACTTTGCTCTTAGCCTGAGTTGCTACAAAACCCTTAAAATCTTTAGCATTTGGACCTCTAGGAAGATCATCATCATCAAACTCCACGACTATCCTCTCCTCCTTCGTACGGGCAAGTGATAATTTTGGTAAACGTGTGCACCCACGCTTACCAACCTTTGAACTCTTTTTCGTAATAGGAGCATGTGAATGTTCATCCCCAGATGTATGACCAATATGCTCATCTCCAGAATCATGTGGCTGATCAACTGATTGATCTGTCATTTTCCTTCAAATCAAAAAAACAAACATTAGTTCACAAATAGAAAAGTGTACTAAATTACATAATAGTAAACATTGGTAATATGGTAAGCATGTTAAACAATGATAAACATGGTAAACACAGACAAAAGGTTGCCAAGGAGTTGGCCCAAGAAAGCTGAAAAGTGGACTCACTGAGTCCACCGATCCGCCGGTGTGAGCTCACCGGCCAGCCGGAGGACCCAGGCAGTAGACTTTCCCACTGCCTGGTGCCACCGGCCGGCCGCTGGCTCACCACCGGCCGACCGGTGGACCAGACAACCTTCCTGTCTGGACCACCGGCCGGCCGCTGGATCACCACCGGCCGGCCGGTGGACCAGACAGAGAGCCTTCCTCTCTGTCTGGACCACCGGCCGGCCGCTGGCTCAACACCGGCCGGCCGCTGGTGCTCCAGACAGAGAGGAAGGCTCTCTGTCTGGTCCACCGGCCGGCCGGTGGTCCAGACAGAGAGCCTTCCTCTCTGTCTGAACCACCGTCCGGCCGCTGGCTCAACACCGGCCGGCCGCTGGTGATCCAGACAGAGAGGAAGGCTCTCTGTCTGGTCCACCGGCCGGCCGGTGGTGATCCAGCGGCCGGCCGGTGGTTCAGACAGAGAGGAAGGCTCTCTGTCTGGTCCACCGGCCGGCCGCTGGATCACCACCGGCCGGCCGGTGGACCAGACAGAGCTTTGTTCTGGACCACCGGCCAACCGGTGATCCACCACCGGCCAGCCAGTGCGCCCAGAACTTCTCCTCTTTACGGTTTTTATTGTTTTGTTTGATACATGTTTTAATAAGTAAAAAATTTACAGTATCTAACATTATATGAAAAAACTAAATGTAAACAAGAAATAAACTTGTGTTACCTGTAATTTTAGGAATGTACAGTTGGATTGTTTTTCCAAATTCCTTCGTCGTGATCGTTCCTTATGGCACAAACCATGTCTTCAACATACTCATCATTATGTTCTGTTAATCTTTCCATGGAAGTAGGGATCTCACATAAATCAGCATCTTCATAAAATTCATCCTCACCAACATATTGGTTTTTCCCTTGTAAAACAACAGCCCACTGCATATCTGATTGATCTACTACATAGAAAATTTGTTTGGCATGTGTTGCCATTATAAAAGAATCAGCTGTGTCTTCCAATCTATTCAGATTAACAAGTGTCATTCCAAATTCATCGTGTCTGACACTGTTGTTACCGATAAACCATTTACAGTTAAAAACGGGAACTTTAATTTTAAAGTAATCAGCCTCCCATATGTCTTCAATCACTCCATAATATGCACTTGATGCCGAAATTGGGTTTCTGTCCTTAGCACTCGAAAAATGCATTGCTTCTGCAAACACCAATACACCACTATTCTGAACTGCACTTCTGTTGTCCTGAGTTTTCGTATGAAATGTATAGCCATTAATGTCATAAGCGGACCATGTTATCACATTTAAAGATGGACCACCCACTATCCATTTTAATGTCTCTGATACATCTGATCTACCAAGCAAGGTCTTTTTAAACCATGGCAAAAAAGTTTTGTTGTGCTCATTCAAAATCCACATTTCTTTCTTCTTTGGATGACATTGTTTTAACTCATTAATATGCAATGTGATATACGGTTGAACATCAGCTATGTTATTCAAGATGTATGATTCTAACTTCTTCATATGTTCAGCTGACAGTGATTTGACTTTCAAGCCACGAATCCCCTTTCCCTCATTATTAACCCGTTCATGGCGAGATGGAGGCAAACCTATGTGTTGCGCCGTAGCCAAGTAGCTCGTACAAAACTCTGCTACCTCCTCAGAAATATACTTTTCAATAATGGAGGCTTCAGGTCGATATGGATTTTTAACATATCCCTTTAATATTTTCATATACCTTTCAAAAGGATACATCCAACGAAGATATACAGGTCCACAAAGCCTTATTTCTCGAACCAGATGAATCATTAAATGCACCATCATATCAAAAAAAGATGGAGGAAAATACATTTCCAAATGACAAAGTATAAAAATTGCATCCTTTTCCAAAATGTTCAAAGCATTCACATCAATCGCCTTGTTGAAAATTGAATTGAAAAAATAACACAACCTCATTATAGTCTTTCTGACACGGATGGGCAATATTCCACGCAGTGCAACTGGTAGAATTTGTTGCATCATGACGTGACAATCATGTGATTTCATACCTATCAACTTCAAGTCTTTCAATGAGACAAAATTTTTTACATTTGAAGAATAACCTTGAGGCACTTTGATATCATGAAGACACTGACAGAAGCTACTTTTCTCCCTCTTCGATAATGTATGACAAGCCGGGGGAAGAAATGTTCGTCTTCCTTTAGGAGTGGGAGCTAACTCCAAACGTATTCCCATTGACAGTAGGTCTAACCTTGCATTCAACCCATCTTTTGTCTTTCCTTTAATATCTAGCAATGTTCCGATCAAAGAATCACATATATTCTTCTCCACGTGCATGACATCAATATTATGTTTGACTTCATGATACCTCCAATATGGTAGCTCAAAAAATATTGACCTTTTCTTCCAAATATGTCTATCATTACCAGATTTCTGTGTCTTTCCCAATGTCACATCAAGGTTTTTCACCCTCTCAAAATACAATTCTGGGGATAAAGGTTGAGGAGCAGTATAAAATTCTTGTGAGCCATTGAATGCCTTTTTAGTCTTCTATAAGGGTGATCCATAGGCAAAAACTTTCGATGACCCATGTACACTGTTTTCCTCCCATGATGCAATTGACAATATGACGTCTGTTGTTCGCAAATTGGACATGCTTTATGCCCTTTAACACTGTATCCAGACAAATTTCCATATGCTGGGAAGTCATTTATAGTGAATAGAAGCACTGCATGCAGTTGAAAATATTCCATTTTATAAGAATCATACACCCTAATACCATCAGCCCATAACAGTTTCAAATCATCAATCAGCGGTGACAAGTATACATCAATATCATTGCCGGGTTGCTTTGGACCAGAGATCATGATACTCAACATGACATATTTGCGCTTCATACAAACTTCAGGAGAGAGGTTGTAAATTACCAATAAAACAGGCCATGAACTATGTGTGCTACTGAGGGTTCGGTATGGATTCATTCCATCTGTGCACAAGCCTAGTCTCAGATTTCTAATTTCATTTCCAAATGTAGGGTACTGGGCATCAATTTTCTTCCATTGTGGACAATCAGCTGGATGACGTATTTTTCCATCACATACCCGCTCATCAGCATGCCATCTTAACCTTTTTGCATCATGTGAATTAGCAAATAAACGTTTGAAACGAGGAATTATAGAAAGATACCAAAATACCTTTGAAGGGAGCTTTGTAATCTCTACATCAGCTTGTGATTTTTCTTTCACCTTATACCGTGATGTCCCACATTTAGGACACTCTTTCAGAAATTCATATTCCTTCCTATATATAATGCAGTCATTCGGACAAGCATGTATTTTCCTGTATCCCAATCCCATCGGGCATAATATTTTTTTGGCCTTATAATGTGAATCTGGAAGATCGTTATCTTTTGGAAGAATGTCTTTCATCAATTGTAGCAGCTCTGTAAAACTTCTGTCACTCCATCCATGTTTCGCCTTCAGGTTAATCAATCTTAACACCGCCGACAAAACCGTAAAATCTGTACAACCAGGATATAATGGTTTTTCGGCATCACCATATAGACGTGAAACTGTCGGTTCTATCTCAATTTGTTCTGCTACAATATCGCGAATCATTTCTTCAATTCCATCGGAGTTACCATCTTGCGATTCATTATCATCAGTGACATTCTGTCCAGTTTCGCCATGCCAAATCCAAGGGTTGTAACTCGGATTGAAACCATGACAAATCAGATGATCTTTTATCTCTCTACTTTTCAACTTCTTCATATTCAGACATTTCAGGCATGGACAGAAAAAAATGTCACTACTTGGAACATTTTGTTTAGCAAATTCCAAAAAGGCATCAACACCTTCCTCATATTCATTGCTCATTCGATGTGCCGTAATCCAACTTCAACTCATTATTACTTATAACAAATAGCAAAAATATATATATTTTTTAGATAAGACAAATATATGTTTATATGAAAAAAATCATAATTTGAATGTAAACAATTTTGAAATATAAAACAAATCGATGTGCAAACCCCCCTGGACACCCCCCGACCCCTCTGGACAGCCCCCCACCCCTCCTGGACACAACCCCCACCCCTGACCTGCTTGGACACCCCCCTGGACACCCCCCAACCCTCTGGACAGCCCCCCACCCCTCCTAAACACCACCCCCACCCCCTACCCCCTTGGACACCCCCCTGGACACCCCCAACGCCCACCCACACCCTTGGACAGCCCCCCACCCCTCCTGGACACCACCCCCCACCCCCTACCTCCTTGGACACCCCCCTGGACATCCCCCAACCCTCTGGGCAGCCCCCCCACCCACCCGGACAACCCCAAATACCCTCTGGAGAGGCCGCCACCCACTTGGACAGCCCCCCACACCCATCCACCCCCTTGGACAGCCCCCCACACCCATCCACCCCCTTGGACACCCCCCTGGACACCCCACCGACCCCTCTGGACAGGCCGCCACCCCCTTGGACAACCCCCCACACCCACCCATCCCCTTGGACACCACCCTGGACACCCCCCGACCCCTCTGGACAGCCCCCAACCCCTCTAGAAAGCACCCCCACCCCTCCTGGACACAACCCCCCACCCCCGACCTGCTTGGACACCCCCCTGGACACCCCCCAACCCTCTGGACAGCCCCCGACCCCTCTGGACAGCCCCCCACCCCTCCTGGACACCACCCCCCACCCCTACCCCCTTGGACACCCCCCTGGACATCCCCCAACCCTCTGGGCAGCCCCCCCACCCACCCGGACAACCCCAAATACCCTCTGAAGAGGCCTCCACCCACTTGGACAGCCCCCCACACCCATCCACCCCCTTGGACAGCCCCCCACACCCATCCACCCCCTTGGACACCCCCCTAGACACCCCACCGACCCCTCTGGACAGGCCGCCACTCCCTTGGACAGCCCCCCACACCCACCCATCCCCTTGGACACCACCCTGGACACCCCCCGACCCCTCTGGACAGCCCCCGACCCCTCTAGAAAGCACCCCCACCCCTCCTGGACACAACCCCCCACCCCCGACCTGCTTGGACACCCCCCTGGACACCCCCCAACCCTCTGGACAGCCCCCGACCCCTCTGGACAGCCCCCCACCCCTCCTGGACACCACCCCCCACCCCCTACCCCCTTGGACACCCCCTGGACATCCCCCAACCCTCTGGGCAGCCCCCCCACCCACCCGGACAACCCCAAATACCCTCTGGAGAGGCCGCCACCCACTTGGACAGCCCCCCACACCCATCCACCCCCTTGGACAGCCCCCCACACCCATCCACCCCCTTGGACACCCCCCTAGACACCCCACCGACCCCTCTGGACAGGCCACCACTCCCTTGGACAGCCCCCCACACCCACCCATCCCCTTGGACACCACCCTGGACACCCCCCGACCCCTCTGGACAGCCCCCGACCCCTCTAGAAAGCACCCCCACCCCTCCTGGACACAACCCCCCACCCCCGACCTGCTTGGACACCCCCCTGGACACCCCCCAACCCTCTGGACAGCCCCCGACCCCTCTGGACAGCCCCCCACCCCTCCTGGACACCACCCCCCACCCCCTACCCCCTTGGACACCCCCCTGGACATCCCCCAACCCTCTGGGCAGCCCCCCACCCACCCGGACAACCCCAAATACCCTCTGGAGAGGCCGCCACCCACTTGGACAGCCCCCCACACCCATCCACCCCCTTGGACAGCCCCCCACACCCATCCACCCCCTTGGACACCCCCCTGGACACCCCACCGACCCCTCTGGACAGGCCGCCACCCCCTTGGACAGCCCCCCACACCCACCCATCCCCTTGGACACCACCCTGGACACCACCCGACCCCTCTGGACAGCCCCCGACCCCTCTAGAAAGCACCCCCACCCCTCCTGGACACAACCCCCCACCCCCGACCTGCTTGGACACCCCCCTGGACACCCCCCAACCCTCTGGACAGCCCCCCCACCCCTCCTAAACACCACCCCCACCCCCTACCCCCTTGGACACCCCCCTGGACACCCCCCAACACCCACCCACACCCTTGGACAGCCCCCCACACCCACCCACCCCCTTGTAAACCCCCCTGGACTCCCCCCGACCCCAAATCCATGCACCTATGCCATGGTTGTGTGTGAATAAAGTAGTAACAACTGTAAAAGGGCAACCCATCCAAATGGACACGCCCCAACCCTCTCGGGGATTTATAGAAAACGATGAAAAATTAGTGAAATCATAAAATTACTCAATATTGCAAGTCGAACAAATAGATATAGGGATGATAAATAAGATTATGGTGCCAAAACGAGTTAAAAGGGTTCGCAATCGAAGAATCTTAGCTAGTTTCAACAAAAAAATCACAACACATATATATATACTATCCGCGAAAAAAAACGAACGAGTGGGAGGATTACCTGAGTGCTGTGAGTTTAGATGATTGATCCGAGGAGATTAAATATGAGAAACTATGATCGCAAAACGAATCTAAACCAACGAAATGGACGAGCCGATTCGGGTTTACGCGCGAGAGAGACGAGTCGCGACTGTCGAAGGTAAACTCGCGAATGACAATCCACGGGTCTGGGTAAATTTTTAAATGAGTTATCACGTCGGTTATTCAATAACCGACATGATAATTGTTTAAAAAACATTTATAACGTCGGTTATTTCAATAACCGACGTAAAAACCTTCCTCCGATTCATTTTTTACGTCGGTTATTTTATAACCGACGTTATAAAGGGCTCAAAATCCGCGTTTTTTTACGTCGGTTATTCCATAACCGACGTCAAAAACATCTGCGGATTCTTTTTTTACGTCGGTTATTTTATAACCGACGTAAAAAAGCCTTCAAAAACCGCGTTTGTTACGTCGGTTATTGAATAACCGACGTAAAAAGGCCTTCGAAAACCGCGTTTTTTACGTCGGTTATAAAAATAACCGACGTAAAAAACGAAGGCGCGCGATTAATAACGTCGGTTATTTTTATAACCGACGTTAAAGGTGTGCCGAACACAGGTTTTTACGTCGGTTAAGAAATAACCGACGTAAAAAACCTCGTTTTACATATTATGACGTCGGTTTTATATAACCGACGTAAAAAATGGTGACGTAAAAAACGTTTTCTGCACTAGTGATTGAACACATAGGTTTATGGAACCAACATGCAACCTACGTGATTAGAATTATCATGATAAAGATATTAAATTACACAGTGAGTTTTTGTATAAAGTTTTTTTTCATTTCAACATTAACTTCTTTCTCTATGGGTTCCTTGACATATTTATAGATGCTAACCTTGGACTATAGGCTACTTGGCCTAATGCCACTGAGAAAGAGGATCATAGAGTCACACACTAAGTGTATCTAGAATCTTAGTTAAATAATATATTATTATTTATTATTTAACAAGTTGAATAAATATTATTCTTATATGTGGTTTAATAATTATTCATATTTTTTTGATCGCATATATTCCATCACTAGTTATTAGAGAGAATATTATGTGAGATGAATATTTAAAAAATATTTATTTTCTATTTAGTGTATATAATATTTATTTATTTATCAGTGAAAAATGAAGTGATATTTATTTAATAAATAAATAGACATTATTCAATCCCTAATAAATATTGTGGAGGAATGTTGGACTAAGTTTAATGGTCCGATGATAAATAATATATATTGAATATTATTTAAATAAATAATATTTAATTTTAATTCATAAGTTAAGCGCATGTCGAGAAATAATAATAATAATATTATTATAGATATGGGGTTCCACAAGGAATTAAATAAATAATAAAGGGAACTTATGCAATTATTTATTTCTAACCCTAGCGATATATAAACCCAATTATATTATTTTCAAAGAGAGCCAATTCATTTGTTTTGTTGTGCACAACAAATATGAATAATTCTCTCAAATCCTCAGATAGATCCCTTCTCCAAGAACACTCCCAAGAATAGAGAGCTGTCATACTCCACCTCTCACTCTTGAGTCTAGAGAGATCAAGGAGAATGATTTGGAAGAAATTCTCATGACAATCAAAGGTGAACAATGAAAGTGATAGGATTTTCCATGCCAGAACCTAGATATTCCTATGGCGATGTACATAGATTTATGGAACACACGTGGATCACCACTAGAGGGAATATTTTCTTGATTCCTTTAACTCAATGATGACACAACATAGATCTGTTTTCAGATCCATCGACGAAGAAATAATTCTTACAAGGTAATTATTAATTAACTAAATTAATTATAAATAATATGTGATGATCCTATACTTGGTTCCAGAGTTATATCCCTTGTTTATTTTTATTTGATTTAATTCTATTGATCATGATGTTTATTTTCGTGTAAATCTCAGATTGATCATCGATCATGATAAAAAAGAAAAGTTGGGCACGAACCATCGCCCACTTCTGCTACGAACAAAACCTATAGAACCTTGGTCATGATTTCAAAACCTATGGAATTTTAATCATGTCATATATATCATATTTATACATTAAATATATTTTTAGAACCATCCATGTAAGGAAGTTATGAAAAATGAGATATGCCATTCATGGATGTGGTAGTTCGTACATACGCATGAGCAATATTTTCATTTTTTTAATGGATGAAAAGAAAATAAATTTAATATAGGATTACCCTTAAATAATAATAATCATATAATAATTATCATATTTATTCATTAAATTCTTACTTATAATCATCCATGTGAGGAAGTGATGAAAAATGAATTACATCACTTTATGGAGGCAGTATTCCCCACGTACGCACAAGTGACATTTTCATTTTCCAACAGATGGAAGATTAAGAAGGTAGAAAATATATTATATTTATAGAATCATAATTATGTCAAACATATAATATATATATATATTAATTTTCTTTTTATAAATTTTCATGTGATACAGTGATGAAAAACAAAATACATCACTTTATGGAGACGGCATGTCGTATGTATGCATGAGCGATGTTTTTATTTTCCATTAGATGGAAAGGAGGTAGAAAATAGTTGTTAGATAAACATAATAAAATTTTAGTATAATAAATATAATAATTTCATTATATTAGGATGGTTAGAATATATTTTAATGATGAGGAAGAAGAAATTAACTTGAAAGAATTCTGTTAAGACTTATACCTCCTCCTTAAATATCTTCCTTTGGCTTACACCTTAAAGATTATTGGATGGGTATTTTGGTAAGAAAAAAACCTCTAGTTCATGGATAAAGGTGTCGGGAGTGTATTTGGATAGATCTTGGTCAATATAAGGGAGCATTGGGTGTGTTTATAAGTGAGGAGAAAATGTGTCCTTTTATAAGTGAGGGGAGTGAAACCTTTGTAAATATTAAGAACTTTAAATTATAATAAATGTATTTCTCATAGAAAGTGGATCTAATTTAGTAATTTTTTTAATATAATATAATTTAATGATGAAATACACTCAACCAATCACATTTATGAAGGTTTTATTGATATATGAAGCCTTATCTCTTAGTTTAATCCCCTCATTAAACCTTTTATGCTTTACGGTGGTGATAAAATTTTACTATGATAACTATTTATTTTGAATAAAAATGAAATTGAAAATAATTACCAAATTATAAAATTATGGTCTAAAATATGGAATATATTTTCTATGATTCAATTTCTATAAGTGGTAAAAATTACTTTTTATATAAGTTCGCAACATGCAATGAGAACCATTTTTAGAAAAATTCTATTTTAAGTATAAAAATGATTTATACTAAAATAACGTATAATTTTTATTCACATGGAATTAACTGGATTATGTTTAATCAAAGGTAACTTATTTTACTTTTAAATCAAACCAATACTAAAATGAACCACGTGAATACTTGATTAAAAGAGAACAAAAAATCTATCAATTGAATAAAAACATTACTCAGATTTTATAAATATCAAACATAGATTTATATATTTAAAATTAATTTTTTAAATGAATTATATTACTTATAAAATATATATTTTTTTCTAGAAAATTATTTTTTATAGACCTTCAGGTTATTCTTGTATCATTATAATTTCATAAAAGCGACAGTGTTTGTAAAATTGGTATTTTTCACTATTTAAAAAAATAAACTATTTTAGAAAAGACCCAAAATTTATCCCTAAGATATTTTTGATATGTTGAATCCAAAAATGAAGTTTATTTCATCAAATCCAATTTATAAAACTCATAAATTTATCTTTTATATGAAAATTCAAAATATAAAGAAAAACTGCTTTTATATAAAAATTAACTTTTAAAACTTCAAGAGCTCATAATCTTATTTCATATCAATTTATAATCAATTGAGTGTTAATTTATGAGTTCATACATTGGGTACCTTTAAAAGTGATAAATTTATTAAAATATATAACACTTGAAAAACAATTCTTTGAAAAATACCCCCTTTTAACATTGGATGAATTTAATTATATCACATTAATTATTATTTTTTATAATGTTGGTCAATTCCATTTTTTATTTTTTGATAATTACTATTTTAATTAGGTTGATAGGATGAATTTACATGCCCAAAAGGCCTATAGGAACAAATTAATTATAATTACATGGCCCATAGGCCTAAAGACACTAAGCCCTTACAAGTTCATTAGACCCAACTTCACTAAAACAACCCTTCCCCATCACATTCTTTAAGTATGCACCAAGATCACAACCTAACGTTTCTATCATCTTTCAGTGACCTATCCAGAGCTTTATAGGTCAATGGAGTGTCTTACACATACTTATTTCAATCCTAGGTCCAGTTAGCTCCGCCTGGTGACTGCTACTGCTCTGATCCCTCATCTTGGGGATGCTCTAATATAGTCAAACCTAATATGTTCCATGGCCTAGAGGCCCTGTGGCCTATAGGCCCATGATGTCCCATAGGCCTATGATGGCTCAAAGGCCCATTTTGTGGCTCAAAATCCCATTTTATATGAATATAACTAGTACTACAATACCTCACTATAATACCTACACTGCTATAGTGTTACAATACTACTACAGTACCTGCAAAAAATTCTCTCCCACCCAGTTTTGAACCTAGGTTTCATGCAAGATGATGAGGCAACTTTACCCAGTTTTATAATCAATAAATTCCATCAGTTAAAAACAAAAAAAATATAAGTTAAGTGTCATAATTGATTATTATATTTATTTTTTATTAAAGGTTTATTGTAATATATCATGACTCATTTTAGTTTGGAACTACAATTAACATAAGATATAGAACATAGTTTTATTTAAAGGAGAATTACATATTAAAATACCAAGGTGTTAAATTATACCCCCATTAAATACAATACAACCTCACAATTTTAATTTGTTCTTATAAAAAGCGAGTATATCATGAAATAGCAATAAAATATGATGTAGATTTTTGTTGGAGTTAGTGCCCTAGAACAAAATTATGTGTAATTATGATAACCTGTATTCATTTTTTTGAATATTAATAAACAAATTATCACATAATGATTGATCTTCTGTGTAACATAGTATGTGATAATGTCTTAAGAGTAGCTGACACACTAAAAGGTTATAACAGTTCCCTGCTTGATGAGAACCCAGAAGTGTCATGATAATATTCTTAAATATATGTTCTATAGTCGGATGAAATCATTTGAGAGACATAAATGATAAAGTCTATTAGGGTGGAGACTCATAGGACTTTGAGGCACCTTCTCATGGTGTACGCTTTTGGTAATATCTAGTGTATGATATTATTAGAATGAGACCTGCCGGTAATAAATCCACATTTATATGTTTCATTTTATGTTTCTATATTTGGATGTGTATATTGATCCTTAGACTTTAAGATTATTATAAATGAATATTATAAGTTGTGTACTTTGATGTATTGAAGAAAACCATGATGACATATGTTTGCGGTGATGTAAGATATGTTGGGTGCGTCATAAGTAATATTGCATTAATGAATAATGCGAGAAAGGATTTTCCCCTTTTGTTATTTAACTGAAGTTGATATCTCATGCCCTTTGATGGAAATTATATATCCTAAATAAATCCATGGTTATGGTGTTTCATAGGCAAGTTCTATTTTTATAAATTCAAAGAAAGAGACAACGAGCACATAGGTTGATGGCTTCAACATGCAACCTGCTTGATTATAGATATCATGATAAAGGGATTATATTATATAGTGAGTGTCCATATGAGATATTATGCCACTGTAGCATTAAATTCTTTCTCTATGGGTGTCTTGGTGTGTTTCTAGATGCTAACCTTGGACTTTAGGATGATTCTCCTAATGCCACTGAGAAAGAGGCCTAGAGGGTCACACACTAAGTGTATCCAGAATCTCCATTAAATAATATATTATTATTTATTATTTAACAAGTTGAATAAATATTTTCCCCACATGTGGTTTAACAATTATTCACGTTTTATTGATTACACATATTTTTTCACAAGTTATTCGAGAGAATATTATGTGAGTGGAATATTTAATAAATATTTATTTTTTATTTAGTGAATATAATATTTATTTATTTATTGGCAGATAATGCAATGATATTTATTAATTAAATAAATATTCATTATTCAAGGATCGATAAATATTATGTAGGAATGGGGGACCAAGTTTATAGGTCTGGTGAGAAATAATATATATTGATATATCATTTGATTAAATAATATTTAATTTTAATTTGCGAGTTTAGCGCATGTCAAGAAATAATAATAATATAAATATTATTATTGAAATGGGGTTCCACATGGATTAAATAAATAATAAGGGTAAACTTGTGTACTTATTTATTTCTAACCCTAACGGTATATAAACCAAATTATATATTTTTTTTCAAGAGATCCAATTTCATTTGTGTTTCGCACAATGATATTCAAAGAGAATCCTCTCAAGCCATAGAGATCTACCTACCCAAGAACACTCCCAAGAATGGAGAGCAATATAACTCCACCATCCACTCTTAAGTCTAGATAGATCAAATAGAATCCTTTGAAAGTGATTCTTGAGGTGATCAAAAGCGAATGGCGCAATCATTAGGATCTACTGTGCTAGAATCCAGAAATTTCTGCAGTGACATTCAGAGATTTGTGGAACACATATGGATCACTGCTAGAGGGAATCTGACCTTGATTCCTACAATGAAATGATGTAGATCCATTATCAGATCCATCAAAAAAGAAATAATTTCATGCAAGGTAATTATTTAATTGCTTAAATTAATTATAAATAACATGTAATGATCCTACACCTGGTTCTAGTGCTTTATCGATTGTCTATTTTCTTTGATTCAATTCCATTGATCACAATATTCATCATCATGTAAATCTTGGATTAATCATCAATCATGAAAAAAAATCAAAGTTGGGCATGACCCATTGCATGCTTCTGTTGCGCCTAGAACTTTCAAGTTGTATTAGAGCAGTCATATAATTATTTATAATTATTAAAAGATCATTGTTTGATTTATGCATTTTTAATTTAACTTTTAATTCTAGTTTAATCATTCTTAAATCAGAATTGTGAGATCTTCTTCTTCTGATTTTGTTTCTGATAAATATAATTAAATTTATTAATTTTATGAACAAAATAAATTCTAAGATCTCATCTGGAGGATTTAAAGAAGCTGGCCGGATAACACAAGAGTACACACCGTGTAACCTGAAGTTACACGCCGTGTACTAGTGTTCAATATACCAAGAATTAATTAAGAATTAATTCAAGGCGTGTTCATTTATTATACACGGTGAATTTAATTATACATGTTATTTTATCTGAGCCATCCTGACACATGGTTAGTAGGAGTACACACTGTGTCACTTCCATACACGATGTGTAGTCCTTAAGTCACAGATGGGCTGTGTATATTCTTACATGGCCTACCTAACTGGTGACTATGTAACTTGAAGACCATACTCTGTGTATCCCTTGTACACACAATGTACTCCAATATTTTCCGTGGCATAGTTATACACTGATTCCTTAGGTACATACCTTAGATAGACGGTGAGAATAGTACATTCCATGTAGTTGGTTTGTTCATTCCATGTACTTTTATCAAATTACATATAATTAAAATTAATTTATTATACCATGAAAACCTTATCAATAAGTTATTACGTGTGGTCATTAAGTTGATAGGACATACCATGTGATAGGTTTTAATTTATATAAATGTTTAATTAATTTCTATGTAATATTCAAATTTTCATGTCATGTATGAGTCATATTATAGTTATTAATCTATATACATTGAAGCATAACACATGACATAAAAATCATGTAATTCATGTAATAATTAAATTGATAGTTCATGTATTGAAATTATATGATAATTCATGCATGCCACATGTCACAAGAGTAAATAGTATACAAGTATAATACATGGTGGGTAGTTCAGATGGGTACTCACCGTGTTGCCTCCAAGGTATAATTTTATGCACAGTTAATTTTAAATAAATTTATTTAATTTGTTTAAAATTATAATGTACGATAATATCAAGGAAACTCATATGAGAATTAATATAAAATAATTGATTAATTAAAGAAGATAATTAATTGATTCAAGCATAATTTATCTTAAATAAGAATGATTATAATTGAATGCTATTTTCATTAAATTCACAATTCGTTGCATGCATGTGGATGATCATGAGCCTATAACAGACCATTTCATGGGATTAGTTTCATTTAATTTATTATTAAATTAAATATTTTTCATGCGTTCCATCTATCCTCTTATTATGTAAGGGCATGCATGCCCATGGTTTCTTTTATGTAAACCCTTACCCTCACTTGTGTATGGGTAAAATCATATGTAATGGATAAAGCTCCCAAGCCAGTGTAGGTGATTCAAGTTTGGAGTTGACAACACACCTATCATGGGGTGTGTAAAAATCAAATTTCTAAAGTTTTTCATAGTATAACACATAGACTGACTAGGGCCATCTCACTTGAGGAGATTCTCAGTTTGTTCAGTTACTTAACATAATTTGCTTAAGTCTACTTTTTTTTTGTTTTTATTATTTTATGAAAGAAATGATTTTTTTGGGTTTTATTTACTTTCTAAGATAATGAAAAGACATGAAATCTAAAAATTTAAACTTATAATAACATATAATACTAAAAGGATGAGTTAATAAAGAAAGAAATTGGTCTTAGGTTTGGTTTTGGGTTCAATAATTATTCTCCTTAATTTGTTTAATTTTAGTTTGATAATCCAATCATGAAATCTCATTATGAATTACTATCCTTTTATTTATAAATTTTGAAATCTCGAATACCTAAAGTAATCTAAATTCCAACTCCTCCTGTAATTAAGGTCGATGACACACCTTGGTAGAGGGTGTGACATATTTTAAGACCCATCTCTATCTATGTCGTTTCATCCATTTATTGGCTCAACTCCATCATGTGAAGAGCTAGTCAAATGGAGATATGGAAAATGAATAAAATAAAATAATAGAAATAGATTTTAGTTTCATAACATGGGGTACATTCTCCACACCCATGCATGCCACTCACATCTACCAAAAACATAAAATAAATTTTAAGAAAAAATAAAGAACACCTTAACCTCCCCTAGTCTAAGACTCTAGTCAGCCTCTCATTATCGAGGGTAATAGGTTACAATGGTGGATAAAAAGAAGAGAGAGAATAAAAAATAAAATGAAAAATAGGATAATAAAATAAAAATAGAATGAGAAGAAGAAAAGAAAATAAAAATAAAAATAATAAGGATGAGAAAAGAATAATAAGTCAAACAAATGAAATCAAAAAAATAAAATAGATGAAGTAGATAGAGAAATAAAGACTAATAATAAAATAAAATAAGAAAACAAAAGAAAATAAATTGAAAAGAATAATAAAATTAAAAGAATAAGAAAAATAAGAGAAGGGTGGAATCACATGGAAAAAAATTTATGCATTAATATTTATAAAAGAAAATTAAAATTACAAATGAATTAAAACTAAAAAAATAAAAGAAAATAAAATGAAAGAAATAGAAGAAAAATGAACATCAGTAGTAGCCTCAGTAATTCTCTCTCATCATTGGTGTTGAGCTCTGACTCCTTGGAAGTGGGGTGGTGATCCTATCCTTTTATAGAGGTAGGGAATTCCTTGGACTCTCTTCCTTTTGGTCAAGAAATATCATCAAATATTCTTAAAATAAATCCTTCCTTTAAATGTCTTGGGACCCGTGGTTTGAAATGGGGTGTTCAAATTTACCCTAAGGATATCTGGATTTTGAGTTTTGAAGTGTGGAATAGATTCACACTGGTAAAAATTTTCTTTTCAAGATTCTGTTCATGGTTTCATGGAGGTTTTAGGGGTTTCTATGTGGCAGTTCTATGGTGGAAGGGATGCTTGAATGTGAGTTACAGGGCAATGGTGAAGCAGCGGAGCAGTGGTGAAGCAGCAGAAATCAATGATCCCTCCTCAACACCTCTGACCTTATAAGTGGTATATGGAGCTCAAAATGGTGTCAAGGTGGTTGTATAAGGAATTCTAATTGATAAATGGTTTTGGAATCCATTTATACTGATGAATAGATCGAGTTCAAGCTTTGAGTGCATCGATCGTGGATTTTTCCAGTGACAGTAGGGGAATTTAGTGACATCAAGTGGTGGTGACACAACAACATGAGGTGGGATTTAAAAATGTGAACAATACCCATAATATTGGCATCCCACATCGAAACCAAATACAGAGGGGTGCAACATTTATAAGCAAAGGCCTATGGAAAGTGTTCATAATGCCTAAACCAGGGTGGGTACCCAGACTCCACATGCACACACTCATATGGGCCACACACATGTGGCCCGTACGGTCCTTCATCTCATATGGGACTTTGTCCCAATCTATTCTTCCCCATGGGATTGACCACCTACAACCCACCTATTCATGGTCCTAATTCCCCCGTGCACCCCTGCCCTCGGTAGGCCTTTTTGGGGTCTCCTCATGGCTGAGTGGGCCCTATTAATCCTAGCTATATAGATTGTGGGGATCTTCATATTGAGGGCCAGTTAATGAGCCTAATTTTTTTTTCTAAACTCATGAAAACATAATGTAAACAATAAAATTTAAATCTTTAAATAAATTATCCAAGTCCAAATTAAATTTCAAATTCAAATACATCATTTTTTTATCAATTTAAACCAACTTCAATGTTTTAGTTTCAATTTCCTAATATTTGATTAAAAAAATCATTTCATGTTCATATTGAATAAAAAAACATTTGAAAATCATTGATAATCGTTAAAAATATATATGGATTTTTTATCAAATACCCCCACACTTAAACTATGCTTGTCCTCAATCATAAAATATCAACATTGAAAATCAAAAGGCACCAATGTTTCTATATGTGGATGTGTATATTGGTCCTTATACTTTAAGATTATTATTAATGGGTATTACAACTCGTGCACTTAGATGTATTGACAAAAACTGTGATGATGCACTGTTCGTAGTGAGGTAGGATATATTGGGTCCGTCACGAGTAATACTACATTAATAGATAATGCGAGAAAGGATTTGTCCCTTCTATTTCATAACGTAAGTAGATATCTCAGGCACTTTAATGGAATTGATATAGCCTAAATAAATCCATTTCCATGGTAAGTAATGGTTGAGTTCAATTCTGGGAAGTCAAAGAAATAATAATCGAGCGCATGGGTTGATGACACCAACATGAAACCCACTTGATTTGAGATATTGAGACAAAGAGATTATATTATACGGTAAGCGTTCGTAGGAGGTGACATGTCATTGCGGAATTAACTTCTTTATCTATGGGTGCATTGGCGTGTTTCTAAATGTTAAACTTGGACTTTAGGTAGGCTTCTCCTAATGCCACTGAGAAATAGGCCTAGAGGGTCACACACTAAATGTGTCCAAGTATCTCAGTTAAATATTAATTTAACAAGTTGAATAAAGATTATTCCTGATTGTAGTTTAATAATTATTCAAGGACGCATGATCGCATTTATTTCGACACTAGTTATTTGATAGAATATATTCTAGTAGAAATAATATATTTATTAGTGAGTAATGAAGTGATATTTATTTGAGAAATAAATAGCCATTATTCAAGGTCTAATTATTGTGGTGGAGGAATTAAAGGAAAATAGAAAAACAAAAGTACACGCCGTGTATATTAAATATACACGTTGTGTATTTTTTTCTGGGAATTTATGAGAAATAATATTATTTATTTAATTAAATAATATTAGGTTTAATTCATTGGGCCCATGTCAAGTAATAATAATAGTCAACTGCTATTATTAGACATGGGGTATTACTAAGAATTAAATGAAATGAATAAATGCTTTCAGGTAATTGATTCATTTTTATTATTCTATGTAATTAAAACCCCAATTATATAATTCTCATTAGCCTAGACATTTTTTGGGTGTTGTTCACAATGGATTTGGAAAATCTCTCTAGCCAATAGAAAATTCTTTTTTTACCAAGAATGCTCTCAAGCTACGAGAGAGAGAGAGATCCATCTCCACCGGATCAAGGCGATCGAAGGCGGACATCGCAAGCAAAGGATCTTCCACACTAGCACCCGGAGATCCCTTCAGTGACGTCCAGAGATACGTGGAGCACATGTGGATCACTGCTAGAGGAATCCTACACTTGGATTCAATGATGCAATGATAGATCACATCAGATCGTGACTAGAAATATCAATGAAGAGATAATTCATCAAGGTAATTCTTGTATTTTAATTAAATTAATTATAATCAAAATATAATGATCCTCTATATGGTTTTGGGACCCCATATTTTCTTTCATTCTTTATTCTATTCTGAACATATCACATTTTATTATCGTGAAGGATCTCATATTGATCATTGTTAACAGAAAAATTCAAGTTGGGTACACCCACCAATGCGCTTCCATAGTGTTCAGAACCTACAATTGGTATCAGAGCGGTCATATCGTTGATTATAATTATTTATTTTTCCATTGGTAAATTACGCATTTAATAATTTAGTTGTTTCAATTAAAGTTAATCATTCTATAAATCCGAATCTCGAGATTTGTTCCTCCTCTCTTGTTTCTTGTTCACCGTATAGAAACAAACTTTTCTTTTAATTTTGATTAAAATAAAACAGAAGATCTCATCCAGAGGTGCCAAACATTCCTAGCCATACAAAACCAGAATAAACGGCATGTATTCAGCAATACATGATCTATAGTCTAGGTTCAATGCATCCGACTGGTCCGCCAAATCATGCCGTGTGTTGGAGTATTTATAAGTCTTAAATGACACCGTGTGTTTACTAGGAACAGGTGGCACAAAGTTTCTAGATTACATGCTGTGTGGTCCACTGAACATGGTGTGTAGTCCCTTTGGGTTAGGGTTGGACCGTGTACCCCGTACATGGCTTACCCGGCTAGAAATCGTGTAACACAGATACTATACGACGTGTGTCCCACTGAACATGTCGTGTACTCCAAAGATTTCCGAAGTACATCTACACGCTATGTCCCCGGGCATGTACTTCTGATGGACGGTGAACAAAATAACTCTCTGTGTAGTCGGAACTACATGCCGTGTACTCATCCAAATTACGTAGATTTATTAAAATTTATTATTATATTATACAAACCCTTGAGACGTGTACCATAGTACAGGTGTAAAGTTGAGGCACAACACATGATAGGTGTTTTATATATATCTGTTTAATTTAACATCTGCATAATGTTCATTTATACTCATTTGGTATTTATGAATGGGAATTCACAGGGTTTCCTCCAAGGTACAAGTTACGTACAAAGATAATTTTAAATGAATTTATTTATTTAAAATTATGATTGATGAGAATCTCAAGGAAATTCAGAAAAAGGGTTTAAGATAAAAGGATTGATTAATTAAAGACAATTAATTGATTCGAGCATGATTTATCTTAAACAATAATGATTAAATAATTGAATGAAAGTTTTATTTATGCGTAAATATCGTTGAATTTATCGATGATCAGGAGCTAGAACAAGACCTTTGTATATGAATGGTTTCTTTTAATTAATTTATTTAAATTTGTTGGCATGTGAGCCTTCTCCTCATTAATATATAGGGCCTGTGCGCCCAAGGTTTCTTTTATGTAAAACCCCATTTTACCCCTCACCTGTGTGTGAGATAAAATCATATGTAATGCATGGATCTCCCAAGCTAGTAGAGGTGGCTCAAGTTAGGAGCCAAGGTAAAACCAATCCAAGGAGATACTAAGGTGGACATGTGGAAAGATATAAACACAAACCCAAAAGGTTCAAGGTGTTTCTCCCCTAGGTCTTGGGTTATTTTATAAACCACAAGATAAAATAACCAATAGAACAAGATCATGATCATACCATTTATTTTATTTATGTCAGTTTCATGGTTTATTTATTGTGGTTGTGTTGTCACGATCATACAATTAATGACTTAAACAAAGCATGCAAGATGGAGCTAAAATATGACCAGATTATGTGTAAATATTATCTTAGTCATGGTTAATCACTTAAGTATATCCCACTTAATATTAACAATCATGTAATCAAATATAATAAAATGGAAATTTACATATAAGGATAAAATCTCTCAAAGAAAATAGTAAGTTGGTATAACCTTCCATAATCTTGGTTAGAATCAAACCATAGTTCAAAGTGCTTGACCAAACCTAGTTGGGGTGCTTTAAATTATCGTGGAATTATAATTCAAGGTTTTGGGTTGACTTGACTTGCTTCGCATCAAGGTTTTACTGCCACAGTAGGACTTGGTGTGACCAAGAGGAAACGGTTGAGGAAATCTAAAATAAAAGGATTCCAGGATTGGGGAGTCCACTCAGCGGATCAAGGAGCTGCAAGTTAATGCAGTTGGAATTTGGAATGCCTACCTAAAACCCTTAAAGTTTCTTGAATAACCCTAGTTGGGGTAATGCAAAGGGAAATATGGATCCTTGCTACTAGAATATTTAGGCAATATAATATTCCGAAGTCAATGGTGAGGGCTATTGGATTTCGATAAAACAGTGGGAGACTAATAAGTATTAATTAATTTATTTGTCTCAGTTTTTATCATAATAAAGTAATAAACCTTTGCTCATCTTAATTTTCAGAAATGACAAGAAAAATGATATCAAACATATCATTGTGAACTATACTCGAGAAAGAAAACTTTCTCACTGGCACCAACTTCCAGGAATGACAAATGAGTTTATGCGCCATCCTTCGCCACGAGAGGAAATTGTATGTACTGGAAGATCCTATTCTAGTTGCACCTGGAAAAGTGGCCAGTGATGAGGAACTATCTCTCTATATGAAACATATGGATAATTCCAAAGATTTTTAATGTTTCATGCTATCATCCATGTCAAATGATCTCTTAATGCAACATGAAAACATGAATGCTTATAGAATGATGTCTCACCTTAAGGATCTTTATCAAGATAAGGCAATACAAAAGAGATATGAGATCTCCAACACTTTTTTTATAACTAATCTTAGAGAGTATGTGCTATCTGGGCCTCATGTAGTCAATATTATTGGCTACATTGAACGTATGGACATATTAGGGATTAATTTCTTGGATGAGTTGCGTACAGATCTCATCCTATCATCACTTCCCAAGACCTTATCTAGCTTTATTGTCAACTAAAACATGAGAAACAATGAGAATATTATATCAGAACTTCTGACCTTAATTCTCTAGGTAGATAAGGACATGGGGCATGACAAACCTACAATCCTTATGGTGAATAAGAAAAGGAAGGACAAGGAAAAGGGTCCAAGGACTCATAAACGGTTTGAATCCCATGAGCACCGTCCCTCCAAGAAGGGGAAGATCTAGAGTCATGGCAAGGAATGGGAGGCGTTATGTTTTTCATGTGGCAAGCAAGGCCACTGGAAGAGGAATTACACCCAAAAGCATGGGGACACTAAAGATGCATTAGTTATCAAGTGTAATCTTTCCATTTCTACACATTGGGTATTATATACAGCTGTTGGGGATCACATCTATATTCAAATGTAGGAACCAAGTATATTTAGAAAGATTTCAAGAGGAGAGGTGGATCTTTGAGCTGCCAATGGCGCGAGGCTGGCTGTGTTGGCCATTGTTGATTACCATCCCTCATTAACAATTGGGATGATTTTGGTTTTACATAACTATTATTATGTGCCTAGTGTTACCAAAAACATAATTTTTGTATCATGTTTGGATATGGATGGATTTATTTTCAAGTTTGTAAATAAGGGTTGCATATTTTATAAGAACAACATATGTTATGGTATGACGCATTTAAATAATGGTTTGTATGTATTAAATTACAAAAACCAAGTGTTGGAAATCGACAATGAAACAAACTCACAAGACTCATACAACACCCAGTTGTGGCATCACAATCTCGGTCATGTAAATAAGAAGCACTTGAAAAAGATCTGCCAATATGGCTATTTAGACTCTACTGAGCTAAAACCACTTGATTGATGTCACACTTGTTTACAAGGTAAAATGACCAAGCCGCCTTTCGTTGGACAGGGTGAAAGGGCCACAAAGCTTCTCGGATTGGTGCACATAGATGTATGTGGACCATTTCCAGTAGAAGCTAGAGGTGGATATTCTTACTTCATTACTTTTACTAATGATTTGAGTAGATATGGATATGTCTACTTAATGAGGTATAATTCAGAGTACTTAGAGAAATTTAAGGAATTCAAGAATGAAGTAGAGAATCAGCTTAGTAATAAGATAAAGAACCTTCAATCGGATCGAGGTAAAGAATATCTTAACCAAGAGTTCATCGATCTTCTACGGGAGTCTAGGATTCTATCTTAGCTCACTTCTCCTTATACACCACAGTGGAATGGTGTTAGTGAAAGGAGTAACCACACCTTGTTGGACATAGTGAGGTTGATGATGATTCATGAAGATCTTCCATTATCCTTTTGGGGATATTCATTACAAACTGCAACATACACATTAAAATGAGTACCAACTAAGGCGTAAAATGGAATTCCCTCTGAGTTATGGAATGTAAAGAAACCCATTTTTTCGCACACACATGTATGGGGATGCTAGGAATTTGTTAAGGATATTTTAGGAAAAAAACTAGCACCCTGGGGCATGATGTGTATCTTTATAGGATATCACAAGAAAACAAAAAGATATTACCTATATAAACCTTCAGACAAGAAAGTGACTGTCTCCAAACAAGCCGTCTTTCTTGAGAGGGAGCACATCCTCAAAAATGATAGTGGGAGTAAGATTGAATTTGGAGAATTTGATGCTCAAGATATACAAGAGTTGGTACAGGAACAAGTTCCACAGGTCCCCATGGAAGATATTCTAGAAACACAAGTACTGCGTAGGAGCTCAAGAGAGGTAAGGGAACCAGAGAGAGTTGGTTTCCTAGTCACCGAGGATGGTGAATCATTATTTTTGGGCAATGATGAACCTCTCTACTACAAGGAAGTAGTAGAATGCTCAAATGCTACAAGATGGCTAGAATATATGAATTCTGAAATGTAATCCATGTATCAGAACCAAGTCTGGGTTCTGGTCAATGAGCTAGTTGATGTAAATCCCGCTGGATTCAAATGGGTATTAAAGATAAAATTGGACATGGAAGGTCAAATTAGCACATATAAAGTAAGGATAGTGGCTAAAGGATTCAGATAGAATCAAGGAATTGACTATGATGAAACCTTATCTCAAATTTCCATGTTTAAATCCATAAGAATCATACTTTCCATAGCAGCCTACCATGACTATGAGATTTGGAAAATGGACGTCAAAACAACATTCCTTAATGGGAACCTTCAGGAAGATGTCTATATGACACAACCAGAAGGTTTTGTGACACCAAGTGAAGCCAAATGGGTTTGAAAATTGCATAAATCCATTTATAGATTAAAGCAAGAATCCATGTCATGGAACATTCAATTTGATGAATCTATAAAGAAATTTGGTTTCATTAAGAATGAATGTGAGCCATGTGTTTATAAGCGGTTTAATGGGAATGTGGTCATTATCCTAGTAGTATTTGTTGATGACATATTGATTATTGGAAATGATGTACCAGTATTATAGTCAGTTAAGGACTGGTTGAACAAGTGTTTCTCCATGAAGGGCTTGGGATAAGTAGCCTACATTCTAGGGATCAAGATCATTCGTGATAGATCCAAGAGGCTGCTTAGACTAAGTCAGGGTACATACATTTACCAGATACTAAATAGATTTAGTATGGAACAATCCAAGAGGGGATTGGTTCTAGTGTCACATAGCCTATATATTTCTAAGAAAATGTGTCATCAGACACAACAAGAGAAAGATAGAACGATTAAGATCCCATACGCTTCAGCTATAGGATCCATCATGTATGCCATGTTATATACCAGACTTGATGTTTCATATGCACTGAGCATGGTAGAAAGATATCAAGAAGATCTAGAAGAATAACATTGGACTGCTATTAAGACTATCCTTAAGTATCTGAGAAGAACTAAGGATATGTTCTTGGTGTTTGGAGGAGAACAGGATCTTGTCATCAGAGGGTATGCTGCTGCTAGTTTTCAAATAGATCAAAATGATTTGAAGTCGTAATCTAGATATGTTTTCTGTCTCAATGGAGGAGCTGTGAGCTGGAAGAGTTCAAAGCAACCAGTTGTCACCAATTCTACAATAGAGACCAAATATATAGCGGATTCTGATGCAGCCAAGGAAGTCGTCTGGATTTGGAACTTTTTCCAGGAGCTTGATGCTGTGCGTAGGACTAAAGATCCTATCACATTGTATTGTGATAATACTGCATCAGTGGCTCTTGCAAAAGAACCAAGGACACATCAACAAAAAAAGAACATACTTAAAAAGTATCACCTCTTGAGGGATTTCTATCAAAGGGGTGAAGTTGCAGTGAGCAGAGTGTCCAAGGAAGAGAACATGGCAGACCCCATGACCAAAGGCCTATCTCAGCAGAAGCATAAATATCATGCGAGATCTAGCAGGTTAAAGGTTGTTAGCAGTTGGATCTAGTCCAAGTGGGAGTCTGTTGGAGTTGGTGGCCTAGAACCAACTAATTTGTACTTTATTCATTAATAAATAACTTATCACATCTTGATTGTTCTTCTGTGTGACAATTCATGTGATAATGTCCTAAGGATAGCTTTTTCATTAAAGGTTCATAGCATATCCCTGCTATGATGAGGACCCAGAAGTTCCATAACACTGTTCTTGAATATATTTTCTATAGCTGGATGATTTTATTTGAGGGACACAAATAATATAGGCCATTAGGGGTGAGGACTCATAAAAATTTGAGGCACCTTCTCATGGTGTGCGCCCTTGGTAATATCCAGGAGGATATTATGAGAATGAGACCCGCCATTAGGAAATCCACATTTCATAGTTTCATTGGATGTTCCTATCTGCGGATGTGTGTATCGGTCCTTAGAATTTAATATTATTATTAATGGGTATTACAACTCACACACTTAGATGTATTGAAGAAAACTGTGATGACACACTATTCACAGTGAGGTAGGATATGTTGGGTGCATCACGAGTAATACTACATTAATAGATAATGCGATAAATGATTTGTCCCTTCAGTTCTATAATAGTAGTAGATATATCAGGCCCTTTGATGGAATTGATATAGCCTAAATAAATCCATGGACATGGTAAGGAATATACGAGTTCAATTTTGGGAAGTCAAAGAAAGAATAATTGAGGACATGAGTTGATGAAACCAACATGAAACCCACTTGATTTGAGATATTGAGACAAAGGGTTTATATCACACGGTACACATTCGTAGGAGGTGACATGTCATTGTGGCGTTAACATATTTCCCTATGGATGCCTTGGCATGTTTCTAGATGCTAACCTTGGACTTTAGGTAGGCTCCACCTAATGCCACTGAGAAAGAGTCCTAAGGGTCACACACTAAGTGTGTCCAAGTATCTCAGTTAAATATTAATTTAACAAATTGAATAAAGATTATTCCTGATTGTGGTTTAATAATTATTCAAGTATGCCTGATCGCATTTATTTAGACACTAGTTATTTGAGAGAATATATTATGGGTGAAATAATATATTTATTAGTGAGTAATGCAATGATATTTATTTTAGAAATAAATAGCCATTATTCAAGGTCTAATAAATGTGGTGGAGGAAATAAAGAAAAATGAAAAAACAAAAGTACACGCCGTGTATATTAAATATACACATCGTGTATTTTTTTCTGGGAATTTATGAGAAATAATATTATTTATTTAATTAAATAATATTAGGTGTAATTTTCTGGGTGCATGTCAAGTAATAATAATAGTCAACTATTATTATTAGACATGGGGTATTACTAAGAATTAAATGAAATGAATAAATTATTTCAGGTAATTAATTCATTTTTATTATTCTATGTAATTAAAATCCCAATTATACAATTCTAATTAGCCTAGCCATTTTTTTAGGTGTTGTGCACAGTGGATTTGGAAAATCTCTCAATCCAAGAGATAATTCTTTTTTCCACCAAGAACGCTCTCAAGATACGAGAGAGAGATCCATCTCCACCGGATCAAGGTGATCGAAGGCGGACATCGCAAGGGAAGGATCTTCCACGCTAGCACCAGAATATCCCTTCGGTGATGTCCAAAGATACATGGAGCATGTGTGGATCATCTCAAGAGGAATCCCACACCTGGATCTTATGATACAATGACGTATCACATCGGATCGTGACTGCAAACATCAACAGAGAAAGAATTCCATCAAGTTAATTCTTTTCTTTTAATTAAATTAATTATAACCAACATATGATTATCCTCTCTATGGTTTCAGGAATCCCTTTATTTTCTTTTTTTCTTAGTTCTATTATGAAGATCTGGAGTTTTATTATCGTGATGGATCTTGTATTGATCATTGTTAACAGAAAAATTCAAGTTGGATACACCCACCAATGTGCTTCCACTGTTCCCAGAACCTACAGAGAACGTGCTCCTTATACATAGGCTTGTAAAGGAACCAATTTCTCCACTTTGCAAAGGAAAAAGTCACATAAAATCATGATGTTTTTTTAATAATGGTTCAAATGAATCCAAGGATTAGGTTGGTAGGATTTTATGTATTAAAAATAAAGGCTCGAGGAGGAGGTTTGTCTCTTAAATAAAATGAATGATATAAAAAAGTAATATCTTAATAAAATTCACCCCCTTAAAATTGTAACAACTCCCACTCACCATGCTCAAAGTAAAGTCATGATCAAATTAAAGCACAATGAATGATTTGTGCACCCTCTTGAATTTTTTCTCAACATGTATGAATTTTTTTTCAAATAACTTTTTCATTTTTTTTCTTTTTAAAAGGTTATGCTTAGAATAAACCTCACATACACCACCCAAGCACATGTGATAAAAATAATAGGTCTAGTAATGGTGATTTTTTGTTTTCCAAAATCAGAAACCACTTTCTTTTTCATTTTTGGTTCTTTTTTACATTTTATATTTTTTATTCAAGTTATGAAAAACAATAAAGGGTACAATGATAATAAACATTTTTTAATCCCCATATGTAGCACCCCCAAACTTCTTCTTTACAATTCATTTCATACCTTTTTACCATGAATCTCTTTACCCATATAATTTAACTTTAAAATATCATGAAAATACTAAGAGGAGGGTAAGAATGGATAAAAATGGCTTGAAACATGGCTCATTACTAACAGGGTGATTCATGGTTTCTATAGACTAAATAAGTATTGATGTAAAGATGGTATTTTAAGGATAAGGGATTTTAAAAATATACATCAATCATTTTAAATGTTTTTTTTACTGTCATATCACTGAAAAGTTGAAATGAAAGTTTTGGAAGGAGACATCTCCCAAGATCACTCAAGAAATATGCTCAAGAATAAATTAGTAAGTACATAGTCTTGAAATCCTCTCAGGAATGAGAATATGATATTGTATAATCACTCATGAATGAATAATAATAACAAATCAATTCACATGAATTTTAGAAATTCAAATCATAAAAAATGATAGGGAAATTTCATTTGCACAAATCAACTAATTTCCTCAAATCACAAGTCCTCATTTTAATATATATGCCTCACTTAAATCATCTAATTCCTCATTTTACTCATTAAATTTAATTAACATTGAAATCTAAAACATGTAATCATATGATTCATAAGAAACTCATGTCTCTTAGATAAGTCAAGTAAAGCATAAATTGAAGCATGGACATACAATTTCTAGTTTAAAGATCAAAACATGTTATTGGAAAAAAATTTAGAGAGTTTAAAAGATAAAAAATAAAAGTTAACTCCCTTTACCATAAATATTAGCCCTCTTTCCTCCTTGACTACTTGGTACTACCTTCTTCCATCATGAACCTATAAAAAATTACTCAATTAAGCACAAGGATAATTTCATTTAAGATAAAAAAGATAAGAGGTAGTGGGATTAATTATAGAACACTCCTATGAATGAAATTGAAATCTAAATTCCTAGAAATCAAGTAGAAGGGACAAGTATTGGTATGATACCCTAAGTGGACCCTGATTTTTTACTGCTTCTAGAGGGCGACACCGACTGTTATCCAAAGTCTGATGGTGGATGGATCTTCTAGGACTTGAACCACCATATGTGGCTTTTCCTAGCCTGTTCTTCTTATTTTTGGTGAATAATTATCCATGTACAGTGTACGCAAAATCCACCCCTTTTCAATTAAGTACAACTTTCATGGAGGGGGTAAGATGAAGTATAAATCATCCTTATTTTTGGTTGCTACTTGTGGAACCTCCTCCTTATTTTCTAGTGCCAGCTCAACCTAGGATGCATGAATTGAATGATCAAAGGGAAAGTAAGCTGATATTTTCTCTTGAGAAAAATTTAAATTTGAATAATTATAAATATTATCCCTTTGATAATGAGTATAATATGTCATGATTTCCTTAGGCTCAGCTACTTGGATTTTCTCATGGGTTTCCTCACATGTATTTTCATAAAAATTAGAGAGCTCCATGTGTTCTTCAATAGGTGCATGTCGAGTTCCTTCAATTAATCTAAGGCATGGAAAAAATTGACCAAATGTAAAAATTAAAAACAATAAGAAGTGATAATAAAATAATATTGTATAATACCAGAAAGATAATTTAAAATAAGATTATATCCCCAAGTTGTTTCTGGTTCAATCACTTCCTCAGTGGTTAGTTTCTCATGAAGTTGGATTTTAGTGGATGGAGGTAGGTAGTTGGGCTCCTCTATATTTTATTTATATGGGTTCCTCTTCTATAGATATCAATAGGTAGTCAAGTTATGGTTCCTAAATCTTGTATATGGGAAGATCATGTTGTATTTCACCTTCTTCCCAATTATTCCAAAATTGATCAGAGTATTTTCCCATATTCTTATCAACATGGGAATATTAATCTTCCCCATCTAGATCTTCATGGTACTAATTGATTTAATATTTGAGATGGTTGGGTTGTTGATGGTCCTTGAGTTGGTCCTCAACCTCTTTGATATCTTCAGTAAAATTGGGAAGCACAAGTGGCACTTATTCCTCACCCTTTAATATTTAAAAATTAGCCTTGAATTAATTGAGTATGATCACTAGTTATCGAAGTGAGATACCCATGTCATTCCCATTTACCATATGTTTTTCTAGATTAATTATTTTCTTAAGACTTCTATGCAAAAGATCTTATGTAGCCTTTTGAAACACTGATTCTTGCACACGAGAGTAATTATTCCATGAATTAAAAAATGACCATTTGAAAACATAATGGAAAAAGAATTTTTTATGATTTTTTAAAAGGAAAAATATTAAAATAAATCTAAAATGTGAAATTAGAAAAAGATAAGTAATATAATGATTGGATCCTCGAAAATAGCACCAATTTTGATAGAACACCTATCACTGAGTGTAGAAAAATCACATTTCTAAAGTTTTTCCTAGCATAACACAAAGGCTGACCAAAGTCATATCACTTGAGGATCTTCTTAGTTTTTTCACCCAATTAATCTAATTCACCTAAGTCTACTTGTTTTTTGTTGTTTTTATTATTTTATGAAAGAAATGAAAAAATGTTTGGTTTTTTTCATTTTCTAAGATAATTAAAACACATGAAATATAAAAATTTAAACTTATAATAACATACAATGTAAGCGGGATGAGTTAAGAATGAAAAAAATTGGTCTTATATTTGGTTTTGGGTTCAATAATTATTCTCCTTTATTTGATTAATTTTAATTTGATAATACAATCATGAAATCTCATAATGAATTAATATCCTTTTATTTATAAATTGTGAAATCTTTAATGCCTAAAAAAATCTAAATTCCACCTCCTCCTATAACTAAGGTTGATTAAACACCTTGGCTGGGGGTGTGACATATTCCAAGACTCGGCTCTATCGATGCCATTTCATATATTTATTGGATCAACTCCATCGTGTGAAGATCTAATAAAATAGAGAGAGGTAAAAGAAATTTAAAAAAAGAATAGAAATAGATTTTATTTTTATGTAATGGGGTACATTATCTATACCCATTCATGCCACTCACATCTACCATAAAGATAAAATAAACTTTAAGAAAAATTGAATAACACCTTGACCTCCCCCAGGCTAAGCCTCAGGCCAGCCCCTCATTGTTGATGGTAAGAGTTAATAATGGGGTATAGAAAGAAGAGAGAGAATAATAAAAATAAAATAAAAAAGATGAGAATAAAATAAAAAGATAATGATAAGTAGGAAATAAAATAAAAATAAAATTAATGAGGATGAGAAAAGAAGAAGAATCAAAACACATGAAATCACAAAAAATAAAATAGAAGAAGAAGAGAGAGAGAAATAATAAAAGTAAAATAAAATAAGAAAATAAAATAAATTAAAAAGAATAATAAAATTAAAATAATAAGAAGAAGAAGAGAAGAAGAGAAGAAGAGAAGAAGGAGAAGGGTGGATTCACTTGGGAAAAAAGTGCATGCATTAATGTTTATAATAGAAAATAAAAATTGAAAATTAATTAAAACTAAAAAACTAAATAAAATAAAATGAAAGAAATAAAAGAAAAACGAACATCAATAGTAGCATCGGGGCTTCTCCCTTAGCGTGGGTGTCGAGATCCGACTCCTTAGCAGCGAGGGAGCTCCTATCCTTTTATAGAGGCAACAAATGACCTAAAATCTCTTCTTTTTTTTCAAGAAAGACATTCAAATATTACTAAAATAAATCATTTATTTAAATGTAATGAGACCCGTGATTTGAAATGTGCTATTCAAATTTACCATGAGTATCTAGGGATTTTAATTTTTGAATCATGGAATAGATCAATGCCAGGAATTAGTTTCTTTGCATTCCTATATGCATGGTTTCATGGCAGTTTTCGGGGTTTTTAAATGGTAGCTCCACCGTGGTAGCGGTGCTTGAATGTGAGAAGCAGGGAAGTGGTGAAACAACAAAGAAATAGTGAAGCATTGAACATCATCAAGCCCTTTTCAACCCCTATGGACTTCAAAGTGGACAAAGGGAGGTGTCAGGGTGGTCAAATGAGGCCTTCGAAGGAATCAACAGTGTTGGACTCCCTTTTGTAGTGATGACTGGATTGATTTCGAGCTCCAGGTGCATCAACCATGGATTTTTCTAGTGATAGTATGGGTTTCTGGTGATATCATGGTGGCATGAGGTGGGATTTAAAAATGTGAACAATACCCATAATATTGGTATCCTACATTGAAACAAAATATAGAGGGGCAAAAAGTTTATAAGAAAAGGCCCGTGGAAAGTGGTTAAAATGTATGCATTGGGGTGGGAACCCAGAGTAAACATGTACTCACTCATGCATGCCACACACATGAATCATATGCAGGGCTTTAGCCCAAGCTATGCTTCCCCATGGGATTTACCGCCCACGGGAGACCTTTGCATGAGCCTGATGATCTTGTGAACCCATGCCCTCACCAGGCCTTCCCTGGGGCTCCTTATAGTCGTCTGGGCCCTTTTGGGGCTAGCTATGTGACTTGTGGGGATCTTCAGGCTGAGGGCCAGGTGATGGGCCTAATTTTTTTAGTAAAATACTAACAAAATAATTTAAAAAATAAAATTTAAATCTTTAAATAATAATTATCCAAGTCCAGATTAAATTCCAAATTCAGAGACATCATGTTTATCAATTTAAATAAAATTTAATGTTTTAGTTTCAATTTCATAAATTTTGATAAAATAAAGAATTTTATGCTCACATTGAATAAAAAATCATTTAAAAATCATTTAAAATTGTTAAAAATATGCATGAAATTTGTGTGTGCTAGGAGTTGAGGTGAAACCAATCTAAGAGAGATATATAGGTGGACATATGGAAAGCTGTAACATGAACCATAATTGGTTCACAGTGTTTTTATGCTAGATTGATGGTTTGTTTATAATACACCATATACAATAACCTTTATAAAATCTCACAATCATTCCACTTTATTATTTTATTTCTGTCAAGTTGCATGATAATTTAATTATGGATGTTTTTTTTTGCGATCACATGAATTAATGAAATTAATAATCATGCAAGATAGAACTAAAAGAAATTTACTTATGCATAAATATTATCTAATAAATGATTAATCACTTAAGTAAATTCACTTAATATTAGAAAGCATGTGATAAATATAATAATAATAAATTTATGTATAAAAGATAAAATCTCTCAATTATAAATATTAAGTCGGTATATCATTCCATTACTTCATTTAAAATCAAATCACAGTTCACAGTTCTTGACTAGCCAAAGTTAGAGTGCTTTCAATTATCAGGGAATTCTAACATGAAGTTTTTGGTTGAATTAACTTATTTAACCTCAAGGGTTGACTTCTAAAGCATAACTTTGTATAAATGAGAGGAAAGGGTTGGGGAAATCTAATTTAAGTATTTTAGGATTGATGAGTCCACTCAATAGATCAAGGAACTGTGAGTTAATGTAGTCGGAATTTAGAATTCCTACCTAAAACCCTTCAAATCACTTGACCAGCAAATTTTGGGGTGATGAGAAGGGGAATTTGGATCCTTTCTATTAGAATTTACAAGAAATAGGAGACTTCGAATCTAATGGTGAGGGCTATTGGGTTTTGATAAAATAGTGGGAGATTAATATGTATAATATTTATTTATTTGTAAAAAATTTTATTAGATAAAATACTAAATCTATGATCATATTATTTTTAAAAACAAAAATAAAAATGATTTTAAACATATCACTGCAATCCATACTTGATAAGGAAAACCTTCTCACCAGTACAAATTTCTAAGAGTATCAAAGGATATTGATTTTTATCCTGTTCCATGAAAGGAAATTATATGTGCTAGAAGAACCTATTCCTGATGCGCCTGGTAATGGGGCTAGTGATGAAGATTTTCTCTATATGATAAAAATTTCAATGACGATACATATATTCAATTTTTCATGCTATAATCCATGAACAATGAGCTTTTGAAGCAACATGAGGACATGGATGCATACAACATGATGTCTCACCTTCCAGATCTCTATCAAGATAAGGAGAGACAAGAGAGATATGAGATCTCTAATTCTATTTTTATAACTAATCTTGGATATCCAATGCTAGCTGGGCCTCATTTAGTCAATATTATTAAATACATTTAATACTTAAATATCTTAAGGATTAAATTTTTAGATGATTTGTTCACAAATATCATACTTTTTTCACTACCCAAGACTTTCTCCAGTTTTATTGTTAATTATAATATGATAAATAATTATAAGAGTCTTTCAGAACTTCTTACTTTGATTCTCCAAGTGGATAAGAACATGGGTCATGACAAACCCATAGTCCTTATAGTGAATAATAAAAGGAAGAACAATGAGAAGGGTCATAAGACTCATAAAAAGTTTAAAGCTTCTAAACACCATCATTCCAAGAAGAGGAAGATATAGAGGTAGGTTAAGGAAAGAGAGGTAGTATAATTTTTCATGTGGAAAGCAAGGGCACTAGAATAGGAACTACACCCAGAAGAAAGGGAAAGATAAAGGTGCGTTCATTATCAAGTGTAATATTTTAATATCTACACATTGGCTATTAAATACAGATTTTGGTGCTCACATATGTATCCAAATGCTAGAACTGAGTAAATTCAGAAGGATTTCTAGAGAAGAGGTGTATTTGTGAGGAACCAATGGCGTGTGCTTGACTACTCTATCCATTTGTTACTACCACCATTCACTTCCAACAGTAACGATATTGGTTTTAAAAGATTAAAATTATGTACCAATGGTTACTAAGAACAAAATTTCTATATCATGCCTAGATCCAGGTTATTTTACTTATATGTTCGAAAATAATTTTTTTTCTTTTATAAAGACAACATATGTGATGGTATGTTGAATTTAAATAATGGTCTTTATGTATTAAATTATGAAAAACAATTATTGATAATAAATAACAAACAAAGTTAACACGAATCATATAAAACCCATCCATGGAATCACCAACTTGGTCATGTAAATGAGAAGCATCGAACAAAGATCTATCAAGATAGTTATTTAGACTCTTATGAACTAAAACCAATTGAAAGATTTCATTCATGTTTACAAGGAAAAATGACCAAACTTCTATTTAGTGGACAAGGTGAAAAATCCTAGTGATTTTGGGATTGGTACACACTGATGTGTGTGGAAAATTTCCAATAGAATCTAGATGTGGGTATTCTTACTTCAAAACTTTTATTGATGAATTGAGTAGATATGGATATTTATACTTGATGGGGTTATAAGTTCCAGTCCTTTGAGAAATTCAAGTAATTCAAGAATGAAGTAGAAAATAAACCTGTAAAGAAGATAAATAAGTTTTAATCAGATCAAGGTGGTGAATATCTTAAACATGAATTTATCAACTTTTTATGAGAGTTTGGGATTCTATCTCAACTCAATCCACTTTAAAAACCATAGTGGAATGATGTTAGTGAAAGGAGGAACTTAACCTTGTTATACATGGTAAGGATGATGATGAGTCATGCAAATCTTCCATTATCCTTTTGGGGATATGAATTATAAAACAAAAAATAAACATTAAACTAAGTACCAAATAAAGAATAATATGTAATTACATTTGAGTTATGGAGTGAAAAGAAACCTATTTTGTCGTATACACGTGTATGGGGTGGCGAGGAATTTTTTAAGGCATTTTCAGGTAACAAACTAGCACCCTGGGGCACAAAGTGTATCTTTATAAGGTATCATAAGGAAACAAAGGGATACTACCTTGATTCCCATGACAATTTCATGATGTATGATGTTTGATTTTGAGGGATTGAATCTTTATACAATAAATCACATTGGGATCACTGTTTTTGAAAGGTCTCCAATAGGGTTTGTTCATAGAGTCAAAAACACCCAACGGTTCTATATTGATGATAACTAATAGACCTACTTACAAAGACAGACATTCATTTGGACACTCGACCAACAATACTTAATAACTCATATCATTTGAGTGGATAAGAGGTTGGGATAATCACACCTTTTTGATGGGAATTATTTCTTACTATGGGAATCTCTTATAGATTTTAAGACATGTTCATGAATCCTTCATTAATTCCCAAGTATGACATGGTCCACCCTTAAATTAAAAATAAATTATTATCATGTAAAAAACTTTGAATCATCTTTATGTATTCTAGGTTCTTAATAAATGGGGATATATTTATGAATTTGAGGTTCTCCATCAATGGTACCCTTTTATGTACTGATTAGAGATTCCTTGGTCATTATTACGACGATGCTGGTTTTCAACCACACAGTGGGTTGCTCTAGAGTGTATCGTCATCTAGGGAGATGGGAGTTGTTTCGATGTTGAGATCAGACCCATGGATGGTCTTCCTAAATATCCTTGTGAAAGGAATTGTAACCCACATAGTTTGGTTCCGCTTAACGGGACACATCATACCATTTAAAGTCATGTGATCAGGACCAAACTATACAGTTTAATGTCATGAGACGAGGATGTCTAGGAGAAAGGTTCCTAGTCAAATTTTGGTGTAGTAAATTTTTTGAATCATCCTGGAGAACCTAGAAGGGATATGGGATCCTATATTGGATAATACTCTATTGGAAATGTGGCCAAGAGAGAATTGGGTTTATTTGGGGTGTTGGGTTTGAAACTTAGGGAGGCTTCCTACGTATCCCATTTGGAAAAGAATCAAAGACTATGTAGTTAAATTGTGAGGACCCACTCCTATAGAGGACCTATTAATATTTTCTCATAGAGAGTATGTCCCTTTGAGAGGATTAAATTGATACTTACTTCTAAGGAGGATTCCCTATGGTGATTTGGGAGAATTGGTTGGGGGTTATTCCTAAGGAGGATTCCACTGTGAAATGAGGTTTAGGATTACACAGAATAGGAGTCCCATATTCTTGGTTATTAGTTGGTATTATACCAAATAGGAGGCCCATTATTGGATGGGGCTTACACTTGGAATGATACCCATTGGTTTGGGATCGTGAAAATGTCATGATCACTACCAACCTCACGTGAGTTATGCTCAGTGTGAGAAACAAGAGGAAGTGGTAAATCAAAAGAATCCCAAAAATATTCTTTTCACTAAGGTTGGATAAATGGCCTTGAGGGCCCACACCTATAGATTCACTCTAAAGGAAGGTGATAGGAATATATAAAATAATATTTTCATCCAAAACATGCATATGATCATGAATAAACCATGATTATGAGTAAACTATAAGACCACATGATTCATGAGGACTCATTCTTGAATGTGATAAATAATAGTAATTCAAAGATATGTAAAACCAGATGATTCCTCTTATGCTAGTGGAAGAGGCTGGGGATATGGGAGAAGAAGAAATGGATTTGATGTACCCATTCCGTCTCCCATTTCGTATCCATGATAGTCACATTGGACTACCAATATGGGTATAAACCATGAGGTGAAGAAGAGAAAGAGTGAAACCTCTTATAATAAAGGCTAGGGGCTTACTCTAGGTGGGATACCATAAAATTGGTTCCGGGGGAGGATCCATTCCCTATCAAAGGGAAAGGAAAGCATGATCCTCACCCTCCCCATCTGGATTCGGAGGCCCCTAGTCTCAGAGACAACTAAGTAAAGACATGGTCCTAACCCTAGAACCTGAAAGTATGGATGATTGTCACCTATCGACCATTCAAGGTTATGAAGCTTTGCTAATGTGTATAGTAACACTTGGGTCGAATCCTCGATGATGATACTTTTTAATAGTTGATTGTTTTTAGTTGATTGTATTTTTATTGGGGGGTTTGTTTGTAGATATTAATTGAAATGATTTATTGATTAAGATTGATTTAACAATTTGATAAATATTAGGGTGAGTTCATCATTAGGTAGTTAATCTTGTGATATCCTTGAGCCTTGCTTTATATTGCATTAAATTAACACTCACTTCACAAGATGACGTTAACCAGAATTCCCAAGTGTTAAGGACTTAATCCAAGCCTTAAATTAAATAGGATTCTAATATAAATCAGTAATTGATTGTGGTAGTGTATTTATGGTTCCAATAATCCATGTAATCCATTATTTAAACAAAATATGTCATTAATCCATGACATGTTAAGTCTAACATATATAATGTTAAATTAAATAATACTCACCGAGAAAAAGATCTCAATCAATTAAAATATATAAATAATGACTCACCCAAATAGTATATTCACTCATCCATTAAGATTTTTATTAATCTGGTAATATATTTTTATGGTGATGAATTATAAATAGAACAAAAATAATGGGATAAGAAAAGAGTTGTGCGTCGAACACACACACACGGAGGGTGATGAGAATTAAAAATGAACTTTATATTGAATGATAAATCAAAATAAGAGATTTTATAACATTATTTAAGAAATTTAAAGAAAATTAATATTTCAAAACAAAGGGTAGATGATAATAAGAGTTAATGGTAAAGTTACTTGCATTAAAACAAAATTAAAAAACAAATACTTATAAGATTAAAACAAAGAAGAACACAAAAGTAAATGAAATAAAAGAGAATAAGAAGGTTATCTCAAGTTAAAAATTGAGTATGGAAGGTCCTCCTAAGCCTTTGGAAAATCTTTGGTTGTGCCAATTTATTTTCTTCTCTTCTAAAATTCCAACCACATGTAAGGAGAAGAGGGGATTGTACTTATAGCCCAAGGAGGTGGATTGTTTGCATTACAAATATTACCCTCCACTTGTATCACTAATTTAGCCTTCCAGATATATGAATATAGAGATATTTTATTCTTCCAAGTTGTATATATTTATGTTTAATGTCATACCTAAAAATTTTGCCACCATTGGACTTTTGGAGACAAAGATATGACTATTTTACTAAATAGTTTTCACCTGTCCATTTTTATCAAAACTTTTTCAAAGGATGAAATGTGAATAGGAATATGCCCTTAAATAAAAATAATTTATTATAAAAGGTTGTACCCCCATATATTAGATTTCACACTGAAAAATCTCAACCTGATTTGATGAGTAAATCAGGAGAAAATTCAGGAATAGTGTCCTGATTTTAATTCTCATCCAGAATGGTGGGCTGGACTTAAAAGATTCATTTGGGCCCCTTATTTTTGGATTTGGCCCTTGAAATTTTTATTCATGACTCCTTGAATTATTCCCCAAAATGTTTACAAGAATAAAGTAATTTGTATTTCCTAATTGAGCTGAGAAATTCAATCTTCATGGCTGGTCCAATTTCTTTATAGATTTTGTGGGCCTTCTTGTGTGGTCCATATGGAACTTCAAATGGTATAATTGGACAATGATTACTTATAATGATATGTTTTAATTTGAATAGGGAACTCTAAAAAACAAGAATCATGCAATTTGGATAATTAGGGTGAGATTTGTTATTAAAACATTAAACATAATTGAATCTGGATGAATTCAAATAGTGATCTAAAATTATATTTAATATTTAAACATTAATATTTCACCCAAATTATGAGCATTTAATATAAAATTAGTAAAGGGGATATATAATAAGTTATTAAAATATTAATAACATTAACTCCCCTACACTTAGTCTTGTACATGTTCTCATGTGCAACAAATATAAAAAACATTACAAAATCATTTTCACTCACCAAAAAATATTAAAGTTTTGTTTTCCCCAATTGGGGGAGGTTTAGATCATTTCACTCTTCCATACTGAATTCCACCACAAACTGTTACAGAAAAAATGTTCCAAATACAATTCATTTTTCATGTTCAAATTTAGAAATGGAAAATGTGGGCACTCAAAACTCACTCCTCTCAAGATGATAAAATTCATTTATGGAGGTTCACTTTTTCACCAAACAAAAGTTAAAATCTTAGAGTTTTAAAGAGATCTAAGATTACATTCCATATCCTAAAGTGAAAAAGAATCAAGTGGTATTTTTGAAGTATTTTTTTGTGGCTATGGGACGGTAGGAATTCAGTATTCAAAAGAGTAAAAAGAGAGGTAAAACACCAACATGGAAAAAGCAATGCACAATATTTTTGAAATAAAACATGGAAAGAAATGGAAATACATATTTATAAGGGAATGATTGTGTGAATAAAGACACATAGGAAGAAAATTTAAGGGTATGAGAAGGTTAAATATTTATAGAACACAAAACTTATCCCAATGACATAATAATATATAATGCAAGTTTTTTTTTTATTTTAATTTTTTTTTCATTTTTTTTCAAAAGTTAAACTTGAAAGAGATATCACAATCATATCCCAACCCAAATTTTTTCTCCTCATGAAACTAATTTTAATATTTATAACAAGATCAAAGGTCGATGAAGAGTGATTTTTGACCCACCCAAGACACAACCCATTCTTTTTTTTCATTTTTTGATTTTTTTCATCCTTTTTTTGAACACTTTTCAATAAAATTAAAATAAGATAAAAATATATACACCCCCAAACCCCACTAAATTACAAAATCTCCCCCACACTGAAATGGATGATTTCCCTCAATCACATGATAACATGGTGAAATCAATAAAGGGTACCCAAAATGAAATCCATTCCCCCCACACTTAAATTTCAAAAAAATTATGCAATGAAAATCCATGTTGATATTAGGTGGGATAAGGTATTGGGATTGTAATGTGGCTATCAAAGAAAAGGTTTTCATAGGCTCGAAGGGTCTTTCAAAAGGAGGATTAAGGTAAGGTAAATGGGAGGCTATTTGGATATTTTGATTCTCATGTGGTTTAGAAAATTCCTCTATCATATTAATGCACACCAAAGTAGGAAATTGAGCTCGAAGGTCCACAAACTCAAGACTCACAATTGGGGGTGAAAAAAAAAACATTTTGAAAATATGGACATAGGTGACCTTGGAAAGAAAGTTAATGTTGTTCCTCATGGTTGAGGAAATAATTTTCCAAATAAAAAATTGAGCATTAAAAATTTGTTTGTTTTGACACAATATTATTTATCTAAATATATGATGAAAACACAAATTTTTTGAGATAAAACCATGTCTTTAGACTCACCAAAATAGTTGGAAAAAATTTCAAAACTGGATAGTGAGTAAGTATGATTCTTTTTGTTTTTTTTTATTTAGTTTTTTTAGTGTTTTTAAAATACACACCCACACAAAAGAGAAATAGAAAAAGAAAGGGTTTGATAAAGAAAGTGGTAAAAAAATATGGGAAGAAGAAGAAAGAGGTATAGAGAGGAAGATAGAGAGAGAGTTAAAGGGAAAGAGGTGCCCCCTAGTTTGGTTTTGGTGGGTCACCGTCTCCCTCCAGTGGTGTGTTTACTATAGAAGTTGTGGATCTGGTGGAAGTCGATGTTGTTCCAGTATTGTGTGTCCTCTCATGGTGATGCTTTAACCGATGTACATTAACCGAGTCTTGGGCTTACATTGCACCAAATAGGTAAACATGAGAAACAATAAAAATACCTTCCCAACGAGAATTAAGCTTACCCATGTGAAGACAAAATTAAGAGTTGAAAACAAATAACTTTTCACCTTCCTGGAATACCTTTATTAGGATGTGTTTGTCATGAAGTACCATATATTTTTCCTTGAATATATTAGAATTATTGTAAGAATCAAGTCGAAGCTCCTCCAGTTCAGTCAACTGCAACAATCTCTCTTCACTAGATTTCTCACAATCAAAATTACAGGTTTTCACACCCTGAAAAGTCTTATGTTGGATTTCAACTAGTAAATGACATGCTTTACCAAAAAATAGCCTAAAACGATACATCCTAATGGGTGTTTTTAGTCAGTTTGATAAGGTCAAAGTGCTTCACCAAGTCTTCCAGGCCAGTCTTTTCTGGCGGGTTTTACAATTCTCTCAAGCACTCTTTTGAATTGTCTATTATAAAGTTCACCCATTCCATTTGTTTAAGGGTGATATGCAGTTGAAGTTTTATGTACAACCCAATTCTTTTTGCAAAGAGATTCTATGGTTCTATTACAAAAAATGGGTTCCTAAGTCACTTATCAAGGCACGTGGTGTGATAAATCGATAGAATATGTGAGTCTTTAGGAACTCACTAACAGTATGCGAATCATCCTTTCTAGTGGGTTTGGCCTCGAACCACCTAGAAACATAATCAACTACAATAAGAATGTATGAGAATACACTGGAATGTGGAATGGTCCATTGAAATCAATTCTCCAAACATCGAAGATCTCATAGAAAATTAAAGGCTTTTGGGGCATTTTATTTCTCTTTGAAATTGTTCCAAAATTTTGGCAAGTGGGACATTATTGATAGAAATCATGTGAGTCCTTGAAGAGTGAAGTCCATAATAATCCAGAGTCTAGAACCTTTTGGGAGGTCCTTTTTGGTCTAAAGTGGCCACCACCAGGCATTGAGTGATAGAATTCTAAGATGGAAGAATGTTCATTTTCATCAACACATCTTCTAATTACCATGTCTTCCCCAGTTTTCCAATGTTTATTTTCTTCCCCAAAATAGTATTTTGAATAACTTTTCAACTTCATTTTTTTTCTTTTGAAATATTTTCAGGAAAAACACCAGAAACCAAGTAATTTAAAATTGGGGCATACCATGGTATTTTTGGAGTGATAGATGAAAGGTTCTCAGTGGGGAATTCAGGATCAATGATTTCTGAATGAGAAGAATTAGAAATTCTACTCAAGTGATCAGCCACAAGGTTTTCTTTTCTTGGTATATCTTTGATTTCAAGGTAAAACTCTTGGAGAATTAGGATTTATCTTATTGGCCTCAGTTTGGAATCAATTTTCTTGGGTAAGAACATTATAGTAGAATGGTCTGTAAAGATGATGATTTTGGCACCTAAGAGATAGGTCCGGAATTTATCTAAGGAAAAAACCACTGCTAAAATTTCCTTTTTAGTCACAGTGTAGTGAGATTGAGTTTCATACAATGTTTTTAGGCATAATAGATGACATGAGTAATTTTTTCTCTTCTTTTACCAAGAATATCCCCAACGGATCTATCAGAAGCATCACACATCAACTCAAAGGGTAAGGACCAATCTGGGGGTTGGATTATTGGGGTAGATGTAAGAGATGTTTTGAGTTCAATGAAGTCTCTCTTTCAAAACTCATTGAAATAGAAAGTGACATCATTTTGGAGAAACTAAGTGAGTGGAAGGGAAATCCTACTGAATTTATGGATGAATCACCGATAGAAACCTGCATGACCAAGGAATTAATGGACATCTCGAATAGAGGTTGGTTTAGGAAGTGATTGGATCACTTCAATTTTTCCAGGATTAACTTCAATACCCTTTTTGAAACCATGTGCCCTAGAAAAATTCCATTTTCAACCATGAAGTGACATTTTTCAAAATTTAACATAAGGTCACACTTGAAACACTTTTGATGGACTAGAGAGAGTGGATACAAGTACAATTCAAATGAATCACCATAAATGGTAAAGTTATCCATGAAGACTTCCATGCAGTGTTCAATGAATTCAGAAAAGATACTCATTATACACCTCTAGAATGTTGTAGGAGAATTTCAAAGGCCAAAAGGAATTATCCTATATGAATATGTTACAAAGGGGCTTGTGAAAGTAGTATTTTCTTGGTCTTGAGGTGTGATTGGGATTTAGAAGTAGTCGGTCTATCCATTAAGAAAGAAATAGTGTGAATTTTTGGCTAATCGTTCTAGAATTTGATCAAGGAATGGAAGAGGGTAGTGATATTTTCTTGTTTCAACATTCAATTTTCTATATTCGAGGCACACACACCATTTGTTCTTCACTCGAGTTGTGAATACCTCCCCATGTTCATTTGTGACAATAATTATCCCACCCTTCTTAGGTACAACTTGAATTGGACTAACCCATTAACTATCATAAATTGGGTAGATAGTACCATCTTAAGTAAGTTTGGTGATCTCTTCCCTAACTACCTCAAGTATGAGTGGATTGAGTCTTCTTTGTGGTTTTCTAATTGTCTTGGATGATTCCTCAAGATGGATATGATGAATACAAAGAGCAGGGTTGATTTATGGTATGTCATCTAGGGTCCAACCTAAGGACTTTTTGTTTTCCTCTAACACATGAACAAGTTTGGACTCCTCAGTTTCAGTAAGTGAAGCAGAGATAATGATAGGATATGAGTGATCATGGAAAAGGAATGCATATTTCAGGTGTTTAGGAAGAGGTTTCAGATCAGTCTCATCTTTAATTTGTGGGTTAGAAAACTCAGAAATGGAGTAAGGGGCTTCAATTGCTTCATATTCATTTTCCTTAATACTATCCAAGGTGGATCAGTAGAGATCATAGTTGATGTGGGATTCAAGAGAGTTTTCAAGTTCCTCTAGATTGATAGAGTCTATAAATGAAAGGTCCACATCAAATTCACAATTTATGACTTGTTTAATCATGGTGTAGATTTCACAAGATCTTTTATCATTAGAACATGAAGAACATGATGGATTGGGGTTCAATTGACTCTTAGAAGTGTCCTCAGAAGCATGGATTGAGAATGTAGAGTGATCCTCATATGGGTATCACATGGTTTGGAAAATGTTGAACTTGACCAGTTGGTCACCAAATTCCATGGATAATATGTGTGAATGGACATTAATCTTTGTTATCACTGTCATTAGAAATGGTATTCCTATAATTAGGAGAGACTGATAAGAGTTCATCTCACCTTCCATGTCAAGGACATAGAAATTAGTGGGTAAGATAAGATCATTCAAATGAACAAGGACATCCTTGATTATACTATCAGAACTAGCAGTGCTTTGATTTTCCAATTGAATTAAAATACTCATCGGATGTAAGGGACCTAGACCCAGGATGAATAATATGGATTTGGGCATGATATTAATTGAGGCTCCTAGGTCTATGAGTGCATCATCGAAGTTGGAACTTCCAATTTGGCATGGAACCGTAAAGGTCCTTGGATATTTGAATTTTATGGGAATAGAATGCTGGTAGGAAACATTTTAGAAGGTCATAAGTTTCCTCTTATGGGTGCAAAATTCCTTAAGAAACTTGAAATAATTAGGGATTTGTTTTATGGAATCTAATAGGGGTATGTTGAATTTGACACGTCTAAACATGATGATCATTTCAGAATCAGGTTCAAAGGAATTATTTGTTTTAGAAACATCTTGAGGAAAAGGAATTGGATTCCTAAATGGAATGTAAGGAGGCGGGGGAATGGATTCAGGTTCCTTTTCATGTTTATTTTTCTTTTCATTTTCTAGGTAAACATTTAAAGGGGAGTTGGAGGACTCATTATGAGGCATATAAATTTTCTTTCCTGATCTAAGTGAAATTGTACTTACATTACCCTTGGGGTTCGGTAATGGTTGATCTAGGAGTTGGGAAGAATTTGATGGTTATTTCTGGCTTAGGTGGGATGAAAGTTGACCAATTTGGGTTTCAATGTTTTTGAGGCTGGAAGGGGTGAAGGAGGAAATATCTTCCACTGCACTTTCCCATTCTTTCTTGGAAGAAGAGGCTTGTCCCGAATTGGGATTACCTTGATTTTGGTTCTTGTGAAAGTGATTTTATTGGTTTGGGAATTTGGAAGGATCATTAGGATAGTGGGATCCAGGAGGAGGAAGAAGATGATTGATCCTTTGAGGTTGAGGAACAAAAGGGTAAGGTTTTTGGAAGTTACCAACACTTTGACCATATTAGAATTGGTTTGGGTTTTGAAGAGGGAATAGAGGGGGATGAGAAATGGGATTTACATATCTCAAGTTAGGGTTATAGGTAGAAGAGAAGGGCTCAAAGTGGGTTTGGTTGAAGTTTCTAACAAACTAACCTAGTTGTTGAGTGTTGGTGTTCCTCTTAGCATATGCTGCATTGAGTTCCATTGGTCTGGATAAATCAGAGGGACCCTATTGAAGTTGTGGACATGTGTTAGTTGGATGAGATGGGGAGCTATAAATTCCATAGTTCTTTATAGGTCTAGAAAACATATATTGAGGATAAGATGAGGTTGGAGTTTTCGATGCTACAACTAGTTATCACACAAGACATGTAAGTTCACTCATCCAATCTGTCATCTTGTTCAAATATATCGACTGACCATCTTGGGCTTGTTTTAATTTAGCATGTGATTGAGTATGGAATTATTTTGTGTTTTCAGCCATGTTTCTTATGAGATCTCTTTCATCTGCAGGAGTTTTATCAACAAGAGCAATGCCACTTGAGACGTCAATGAGGGTTATCTTCATAGCCAATAACCCCTCATAAAAGTGTTGGATCAAGAGTTGGTCAGAGATTTAGTGATGTGGAAATGTTTCCACAAGCTTTTTGAACCTCTCACAATACTCATGGAGTGATTCATTTGGGAATTGATGGATACCACTTATTTTCTTTCAGTTAGAAGCAATACGAGAAGCAGGAAAGAATTTCTCCAAGAAGAGTCACTTTATGTCATTCCATGTGGTTATGGAACCATTAGGGAGGTAGTAAAGCCATGACTTGGTAAAGTTAGCTAAGGAAAAAGGGAATTATAGAAGTTTTATTTGTTCCTTAGAAACCCCTTGAGGCTTCATGGTAGAGCACACCACTTGGAACTCTTTAAGATGAAGATGTAGATCCTCACCAACTAGCCCGTGGAAATGAGGAAGAAGATGAATCAAACCCGATTTGAGTTTGAAATCAGACTCTATGTTTGGATATTGAATACCAAGAGGATATTAATTCATATCATGGGAAAAAATTTATTTAAGTGTTTGTTCCCTAGGATTGTCCATTTCTAATTCAACTGGTAGGACGTGGATAGGTTCTTGAATTATTTGATTATCCCTAATGTTCCTCCTAAGTTGGAGAAGTGTTTGCTCAATTTCAGGGTCAAAAAAATCCGAGGGACTGTTTGGGAGGCTATGGGAAATTCAAAGATATTTTTTAAGAAAGAGGAAGACAAGTTTTTTGTGTTTTTTCCATTTATTATTTTTATGAGAAGGTGGATTTTTCTTTGTGTTTTTTTTCTTTTTTTTCAATTTTATTTTTTATTGTTTTTTTACAATAACCAAAAACCAATGTCTACTTAATGCACCATCCTAAAAAATGAAGACATTTGAAAAAATGGCTGATTTTTATCTATTGACCGTTCAAGGTTCTGAATATATACTAATGTGTATAACAACACTCGGGTCGAATTCTTGGCAATGATACTTTTTAATAGTCGATTGCTTTTAGTTGATTGTATTTTGATTGGGTGGGTTTATTTGTAGAGCTTAATTTAAATGATTTATTGATTAATATTGATATAAAAATTTGATAAATATTGGGGTGAGTTCACCATTAGGTAGTTAATCTTGTGATATCCTTGAGCCTTGATTTATATTGCATTAAATTAACACCCACTTCAAAAGATGACATTGATCGGAATTACCAAGTGTTAAGGCTTTAATCCAAGCCTTAACTTAAATAGGATTATAATATCAATCAGTACTTAATTGTGGTAGTGTATTTATGGTTCCAATAATCCATTAAATCCATTCTTTAAACAAAATATGTTATTAATCCATGACATGTTAAGTCCAACATACACAATGTTAAATTAAAGAATACTCATCGAGCAAAAGCTCTCAATTGCTTAACATATCTAAATAATGAATCACCCAATGGTATATTTACTCATCCCTTAATATGTTTATTAATCTGGTAATATATGTTAATGGTGATGAATTATAAATACAAGAAAAAAAATGAGATAAGAAAAGAGTTGTGCGTCGAACACACACACACGAAGGGTGTCGAGAATTAAAAACAAACTTTATATTGAATGAGAAAGCAAAATAAGAGATTGATTTTTAACATTATTTAATAAATTTAAAGAAAATTAATATTTAAAAACATAGGGTATATGATAATAAGAGTTAATGGGAAAGGTACATTCATTAAAACAAAATTAAAAAAAAACTTACAAGATTACAACAAAGAAGAACACAAAAGTAAATGAAAACAAAGTGAGGAGGAAGGGTATCTCAAGTGAAAGCTTTAGTATGGAAGGTCCTCCCAAGACTTTTTCAAAGATTTGGTTGTGATAATGTATGCTCATATCTTCTGAAATGCCAACCACATGTAAGAAGAAGAGGGGGTTGTATTTATAGCCCAAGGAGGTGGACTGTTTTCATTCCAAATCTACTCCTCCACTTGCATTTCCAATTTGTCCATTAAGAGAGCTTAATTTCGAGATATTATCTTCCTAAAAGTTTTATATATTGATGTTTAATTCCATACCTAAAAATGTGGCGGAAATTGGACTTTTGTAGACAAATATATGGCTATTTTACTAAACAGTTTTCACATGTCCATTTTTATCAACACTTTTTCAAAGGCTGAAATGTGAATTGGTTTTTGAACAGGAATATGCCCTCAAATAAAAATAATTTATTCTAAAAATTTGGCCACCCATAGCTTATATTTCACACTGAAAATACCAGCCTGATTTAATGAGTAAATCAGGATTAAATTCATGAATAGTGTTCTGATTTTAATTCCCGTCCAGAATGGTGGGCTGGTCTTTAAAGCTTCATTCCCCCCTTGTTTTTGGATTTGGGAATTGAAATTTTTATTCCTGTCTCCTTGAATTTATGCCCAAACTTTGGAGGAGAATAAATTAAGTTTTATTTACTGATTGAACCCAACAATTAAATCTTCATGGATGGTCCAATTTCTTCACAGATTTTGTGAGCCTTCTTGTGTGGTCCATATGGCCCTTCAAGTAGAAATTTTTTCCAATGATTCCTTATAATGATATGTTGTAATTTGAATAAGGAACTCTAAAAAATAAGAATCATGCAATTTTTATAATTAGGGTGAGATTTATTATTAAAACATTAAACAAACATGAATCTGGATGAATTCAAATAGTGCTCTAAAATCAAATTTTATATTTAAACATTAATATTTCACACAAATTATGCACATTTTGTATAAAATACATAAAGGGAGTATATAATAAGTTATTAAAATATTAATAACATCAGTACCCGAGAATGGGAGTTCTCTGACACCACCCCCAGGATCAGGGTCCTCGTAACCGTGGGATTTCATATCTACATGCACCCCGAGGACCCTACCCATCATCTAGGATAAGTACCAGAAACCTATGACTGAAGGAATGAATATCCAAATGGGAGACATGCTGGTGTTCCTCTTTCCATGGTTTTTCAAGTTTGGAGGCTTTAGTGGAGGTTTTAATTTTTTCTATCTCAGAAAAGGGAGCCAAAGGAAGAGAGGCCCTTCTATTGGTGGCTTGGAAGAGGGATTGAGAAGTGGATCACCCAGGTTAGAGGTAGGGTGAGCCAAGGGGTATCACACAGGGTATGCCTGCATGTACTAAGGGTTCTTTATATAGGTAGGCCTGCATGGGATGAAGGTACTTTGGGAAACATACAATATGGGAAACAACACTTGGGCGAGGATTTTATCAAGGCTTCAAGGTTCACTACAAGTTTTCCCGAAAGTGTCTCGCACAGGTACCTGTTTAGGGAAGGGGACCTCATGCTAGAATCCGTCAACTACATGGGAAATGGTTTCTTGCATAGGTTTCATGTGTTTTATACCCTATGAGGACTTTAATTACACCCCCTCATTTCCCTCTCATTCAGGTTTTGGAGGGATACATGGAAGGTTTCTGAGGGTATGGGTGTAGGTATAGGGAAAGAAGATCATAATAAGTTCTTTAGGATTTTTCATCCATGAAAATGAAGAGCCTCAAGGTCCTATTTATAGGAAAGTATGAGACCCTGGGTGAAGGGGATAATTCATGTAGGTCTATCATGTATGTCCTCATGCAGTATGATGTGAAGGTCTGTCATGTAAGATAATGCATAGGTACCCCGCACACCGATGTTGTTCTGTGGGACCTACACAGACGACATTTGGAGAAGTTTTTGATCATTGATTTATTCACTTATATTATTTTATTATTCTTAATGTATTTTCATTTAACACATTTTCATCCATGTGAGAAAATAGAGTGTCAATAAAATCCCCCACTCTGGATTGGATCCGATCAAAAGTGGAGGGTTTGATATTGAGTTAAAGGGATGAAAAGGGCCCATGGATCATGGAGGTCATCTGTGTGGGTATCCCATGTAGATTGTTCTCATGGGTCAGTCATATAGGTGGGGTGCACATGTGAGCCACGCAGAGGTGCTCCCATGTTTATAAATAGGCTTTTAGTTTCAGTGGATGGTCCTCACACTTCTATACCTCTAGTCTCGCCACGCTAGTGTTCTGTGCAGACCATCCACTTAAACTTCTTTCACATAGATAAGGTATGCACCTACCTGCGTGATACGTATGTATGAGAATAGAATATTTGGTCAAGAGACTTTCTAGAGAATAAAATATTTGGCTAAGATCCTTGTTAGTGATGGTAGGTCTCCATGGTATCATTAATATTTTCTTTATCTAGAGAAAATGTCTAACCCTGCTTGTGGTTGTAGAATATCCTTCCCTCTACTCTCTTAAGGGGATTGGAAATGAGCCTTCAATAACCAAGAAGGATACTTCATACCAAATGAGGATTTCTGTTGGAGAGTCATATCCCTTTACAGAAGAAGTATTGAGGGTTGAGGATACATTATTTGGTCTTGAAACCGCTCCTGCTGCTTTAGAGAGGGAGGAAGATTCTGGTAATGTCAAAGGTACATCATAAGGTGTCATATTACAACTACTTAATTTTATTCCTTATGATATTTTAGGTTCATCTCATTCACCAGAGGACCTTGCGATGACTGATGTTGACCCTTTGGTTTTCTATAAGGAAGTAGTTTGATGTCTTAGGTCATTCAAAGAGGGTGTTACACTGTGTCCTGATCCAAATATTTTGGGTGTCCCAATGGGTGAGACTACCATGAGGCATGGTAAATTAATACATTCCATGAGAAATCATGAAATTTCATTTGAATAAATGATGTAATACATTAATCTTCCCAACTATATAAAAGAGTTTGAGGAATTTAATAGGGAATTGAATGGATGTGAGTCTTTGTTTTTGTGCAACCAATTTTTTATGTCTGATGTTTTGATCATGACTATTTGAATCATGAAACTTCATGGAGAATGTGGCAGCAGAGATGTGTGAAAAAGTTGCTAAAGTCTATCCTGCTCCCATTTCTAAAGGATCACCAATTCAAGGGGATCTCAGAGCGGTGGATCTTCACAAACTTCTCCTGGTGAGCTCTAGGTAGAATCGAGAGAGTTCCCCTTATTAAGAGGTGCCAAATCAAACTATTGAGGTTGGGAATGTCTGGGAGGAACCCTACCAATCCACTGACCCATACTAGGTGAGTGTCACTAACTACTCTTAATCATCCCCTATTTCTTCCATTTTTATCCTTTTGAGGATAACAATGAGTCTTATCCATTTTCTAACGCCATAAAATTATACAGCCAGGTTTGAGGGTGGAGCCTCCATATCAATGTTGCTAATACTGTAAATAAAATTCATTAATATCCTAGAGGGAGTGGGTAAGGGTGCCTCATTGAGTTAAATGATCTCAAAATAGATTTGTACTTCAGACAGTGGATCTGAGTCAGATTTGGAGATGCAGAACACCCTTCACATCACATGCCAAGTGGATTTGTGGGACATCTAGAAAATAATATTAGAGATTCCTTTTAAATACCTTCCTTCACAATTCTATTAAATTTCATTCCTACTTGGTATGATAGGATATGGTGGATTTTATTACCACATTATTCATGCCACTGGGAAGAAGATAATTCTCAAACGGGATTGAGAGAACAAGCTATAATAGAACCTCATAAAGGTGAATCTTCCTGTCAACAATGATGATCTTTGAGTTGCATTATACCAAGAAGAGGCCAACCATGATAATAAGTTGGTGGAATTTAGAAAATGGATTAATGAGAATACCATTCAAATATCACACCTTCATCAAGAACTGGATACTGCTCTGGGGAATCTCATACAACTTCATGATTCCATAGAAGGAACCCAAATCGAAGGGTCAACTACTATTGTGACTACAGAGGAGGAACCTCATCAGGACAAGGAGACTGAAGCTACTCAGTTAGCATGCCTTTGACAAGTTACTGACGGGGATCAGGAGGCCATTCAACAAATGAAGAGTTATGTTGATGGTATTTTTTAAAGTGTGATAGAGTGACTCCATCTTTTGTATGATCCTCTGATTTTGTTTTGTCTCATAAATGAAAATAATATTGTTTTTAATCATCTATATCTTCATCCCTGTTTTCCTTATGTGAACATAACATGACATTGAAGTTTATTTTAATAGTAATACATATTTGCATCAGTTATTCATAACCACATTGATAGGGATAAGAAGCCACTCTAGTTTTTTCCTAAGCCATGGGGCCTAACAAGCATAGTTTAATTGTTTCTAGGGTCATATGGACAACCCTAAAAAATTTGAATCTTTTGTTTCATCACCCTAATTTTTACCTAGGTCCAATATAAGGAATATTTAGCAGGCAAGACTTTTATTTTTCTTATGCTGTCACTTTTTGGGTTTTTATCCTAACAAGTTTTATGTCTAGTTCTTTTCATTGCTCAAATTTTTCCCTAAACCACAGAGAGAGAAGGTCTAGCAAGCTGAGAATCAAATTTTGTCCAAATTTTCCTTTGTGGTTTTTCAATCTAGTGAGTACATGTCTCTTTTTTTGGGAAGTTTAATGTCATGAAAGTTGGACTAGTGTGACTGGTATTTTAGGTTGAACAGCTTTGACCATAAGTTTTGCGATGGTGGCCCAGACAATGCATGTTGACTAAGAATGTCCAGACATTATTTAGATACTCGATGCGAAATTTTGAACCAAAATTTTGTGGTTCTTGAATCTAAAACATGATATTCAAGAATAGTGGAGTTCTATCCCAAGGATGATGTTACACTAGTTGAAAAACCTATTTTTGGGTGGATTTATGAAAAGAAAACTGGGGCATGTTATTGTACAGTAAAATAGTGGAATCCTCTGGATGATAGAGCTTGAAATTTGGTGGGTGATTTATGAAAATACAACTAGGGAATGTTATAACATAATCAGGTAAAGGAGTTCTCAAGAATTCCGATATTCTATTGTTGATGGTCGAAGGAAGTTTATGGAGATTTGAATTTATCAAGAACACAATGGGTTTTTTTACAAGGTAATATATATGAGAATGAATAGAGAATCAGTATTGAAATTGGCCATGATTGGGAAAATGCTCCTACAAGAATTTGGATTGTGTGTAGGAGGTTACATTTTGTTAAAAGATCAATGTCGGGGGGGGGGGGATTTTTGACAAGGTTTGAATCATCATACCTTTTAATGTCATGTGACTAGAATATTGACTGTGTAGTTTAATGTATTATAGTGAGGAAGTTGTTGTATAGTTTTATGACTTGTGACTAGGACATTATGCTATAAATTTTAATGTCATATAATGAGGATATTATTCTATGTAGTTTAATGTCATACAATAATGACATTGAGGGATATTATTTAAGGTCTTCAACTTTGATCTAAAGGTTAATAATTATCCCCTTTTATGGTAATTTTTCTGAGAATGCACCACCACTTTTTGGTATGAGGAGGAGAATATTGTAAGCTATAATATAGGAATATCCGGATCTAAAAAGTGGTATGAAGAAAATGGATTTTGGTGATAGAGGATTTATCTCCCAAGGAAGACATTACCATTGATTGAAAAACCCGTTTTGTGGGCTTTATAAAAATCCAACTATGGCATGTTACTGCATAGTTAAATAGTGGCATCATCTGGATGAAAAACCAATTTTTTGGGTGAATTTATGCATATAAAATTGGGGCGTGTTACTATATAGTCAAGAAAATGAGTTCACATAAATTCTGACATTCTATTGTTGATGGTCGAAGGAAGTTTATGGAGATTCAAATTTCTTTGGACATAGTGTCTGGTTTTTTGGAAGGAAAGTTCCCAAATATGGAAAGATCATTTCAAGTTAAAATTACATAAGAATTGGGGGTAATGGTTTCCTACACAGGTCTGACCCAAACACGAGAAATATGGTGCCTTTAGTTTTAGTTCATATGACTAGAAACATAGTATTATGAAAATAATAAGTGATACATGGCCTACTAGACCAAGGTCATTCTGTCATACTTTAGACATGAGGGAATAAATTGTAAAAAATGGTCTTGGGGGTTCTCAAATAAAGAGAAAATATACACAAAAAATATGTGGGGGATGATGATGGACTGATTCAAATAATAGGTTCCAACATAATTTTGTCAAAGCTTATGAGGGAATAAGTGGCTTCTCCTAAGGGTGAAGTTACCATTGGTTAACAAACCCATTTTGTGGGATACTTTATGAAAATTCAAATAGGGTGTGTTATTTCATAGTCATACAGTGGAATTATTTAGTTTAAAAACCGATTTTGTGTGTGAATTTATGAAAATCCAATTGGGGTGTGTTACTGTATAGTCAGGAAAAGAAGTCCTCAGGTATCATACATTCTGTTGATAGAAGCTGGAGAAAGATTAAAAGATCCAAAAGTGTCCAAGATTAGGATTATGATGTGTATAAGGGATATTTATGAGAATAAAGGAAGCATTTAGAATAATATTTTCCATGAAGTGTATAATCCTTTTCATATATCTAACTCATATGTAGGAGGGACCATCTCTGTTTCATTAGTGAACCCCCTGATAAGGGGACCTGAATTAAGAGATCCTGCATAGATCTTTGTTTAGGAGAGGGGGTATTTTTCTTTACCCCATGGATGGGACTAGGACATGAGGCCTATGTTTCACTACATATTTCACTAGAATGAGAATCAAAACACAAATATTTCTTGGGGTACTATGCAGTTTAAAGTCATGCAACCAGAACACCAGCCACACAGTTTAACATCATATGGTAAGGAAGAAGGTGACACGTTGTGAAAAATAAAGGAATATTGTTCCTGGATGAGGTTATAGGACCCAAGTGTCACTATGTATCTTTTTGAATTAAAAATCAATCCACACATAGTTCTAAAAAGGATTCCCCATACTGATTAAATTCATGCGTGGAGAAAAAAGGTTTTTTTGAATATGGGCTCATGCATGGGGTGAGACAACATATTGAATCTTCTTATATAGATCTAACTCATACATATAAGAGTGGGGAAATTTCCTTTATTGTGTTGTGTCTAGGACTAGTATTGAAGATCTGGATGTCACTACATATCTCATTATAATGAGAATCAATCCACACATAGTTCTTGAGGAAATCATGTAGTTTATTGTCATGTGATGGGGAAATCTGGTGTTCCTTTTAAGGTATTTCATCCAAAACCATGATACCCCCAATTTGAATTTATATGACCTACTCATGTAGGAAAATATTTCACCAAAACTCCCAATCCCATGTGAGATATGCTCGGTGTGAGAAATACGGATTGAAAATGGTTTCTTCCACCACACAAAGGAAATACAATAGAAGGATAGGAAAATTTAGATTTTGTAGTGGTCAGACTAGGATGTGAGATCTGGGAATTGCTATTCATCTCATCATAATGAGAATCAAGATTTATGTAGTTCTAAAATTCCATGCAGTTTAACATCATGTGGTGAGGATGAAGATGAACCAATATGAAAGAGAGGAAATGTTGTGGCTAGGCCCAAAGGTGGAAATCTAGGTGTCAATACATATCCAGTGATGGTAGAAATCAAGCCATGCATAGTTCTTGTAAGGTTCCCTATGTAGGTCTGACTCATACATAGGGAGTGGGGATTTTTTTATTGCGGATGGACCTGAGATTGGAGATTCGGGTGCCACTACATATCTCATTGGAATGAGAATCAATCCATATGTAGTTATAGAAATATCATGCAGTATATCATCATGAAATGAGGACTTTTACCATGTAGTTTAATGTCTTGGGGTAAGGTCTTGGGTCACCTAATGTGGAAAGTAATATTGTAGCTGGACCAGGGGATAAGACCTAAGCATCACTACGTATCTTGTTAGAGAAAGAATCAAGTCACACATAGTTCTTAAAAAAAGTTACCCACATAAATAAGGTTTTGACATGGGGTAAAAGGGGATTTGATATTTTCTAGAATGATGGTGAGGCCCAAGAAATTGAGTCTAGTCATTACTACATATTTTATTGAAATGAGAATTAATCCATACATAGTTCTAGAATGGTTCTCTATGCATGTATGATTCGTGCATAGGAAAAAAGGGATATTTTTTCTATCATGGATGGACCCAAGATGTGAGATTTGGGAATCTATACATATCTCAATGAGATGATAATCAATCCACACAAAGTTCTTGAATAAATGTGTGGTAGGGGTACCAATACTGAATATGATGATATTCTAAAACATGATCGAAATGTTGCGTGATTTTATTTCATGCAAAAAGGATGTGAACCATGAAATTTAATTTTATATAGTAAGGATGATATGTCATTCATTTTAAGGTCATGCAACAAAGACCAACTACATAGTTTAACAGCTTATAGTTGAGATGCACATTAGGTACTTACAAGAAATATTTCTTTAGGAACCTCGCATTGGTTGGGGTCATAATGAGTTCTCCATCCATTTATATTAAGGAATAAGCTCCCTTAGAGTAGAAGTTATGTATAGAGTAAGGTTCCTCCCACTTTGGATCATGTTTTGGAGGATTCTTTCCAAGTACCATCAAATTCCTAAGGACTAGTAATAATTCTCCATAGATGAATGAACAAAGGCAGACCTTCTTGTTAAAATCTCATGATGTCCGATTTTGATAGACCTCCAAGTGATACAAGGTATGAAATATTTTATCATCAAATCACTCTAATTCATCTAGTCATTTCTAGGAATAATCATCCATGGATATCCTATCACATATGGTAATATGGAGTGATTTTAGTTAAACCTCGATGGGTAGGTCTACTTCTATCCCGTATACCAGTGAATACAGGGGCGCCGGTGTGGCATTACACGTTGTAGTCCGGTAAGACCATAACGCATGTAAGTTTTTTTCAAGACAATATTTTTTATCTTTTCCACCATTTTCTAGAGCATGTTCGATCGGGTCTTGTTGAATTCCTCCATCTTTCCATTATCCATTGCATGATAGTAGGATGAATGGTTGGATTTGATATTGAACTCTTGATACAAATTTTACACCTTAGTAGAAAAAAATAGTACCATTGTCTGTTAATATTGTATGAGGGACACCAGATATGGTAATGATGTTGGTTTTTATGAATATGAAAATGCTTTTGGTCCTAATTTATTTAAGGGGTATTTCCTTTTACCACTTGGAAAAGAAATCGGTAGCAGTTAAGATGTATTTGAACTTCTTGGACATGGATGAAGGGTATTTTCCCACAAAATTCATTCCCCATATAGAAAGTGTCTAGTATTATTTGACTATATGTAGAAAATTTGGGGGTTGATGGATGAGGTTGTCATGAACTTGGAAAGAATGACACTTCTTGGTAAATTTGGTGAAATCCCACGTCATCAAAGGTCAGAAGTATCCAAGCCTTCAGATTTGGTCAAAAAGCCTATACCATGACTGGTGGTCACCATATGTGTCACGAACTAGGCCAGGTCACCATCCGAACCAACGCCTGACCCGGTCTGCAACATAACCCAAAGGGCGTTCCCGATCCCCACGGGCTGGCACAATTGCCCGGGTATCAATATTAACAAGTAGGAATGGTTTTACCCGAAATAAAAGACAGAAAAACAACCAACAAGATAAATAAACTGAAACTGGAAACAGGCTACCAAACACACTTCTAAACTGTAAACAGGTTTAGGTCTACAATTTAGTTAAAAACCCAAAAGAACAACAACAATAATAGAGAACTAAACTCCAAAACCAACCTCATGCGGCACGAGAAGTTGAATCCCCAAGCTACCAACACCAACCTACACACGAAGACCAACAGCAACCAGAACCACCATCGCTGAGCACGAAGTCACAACCTAGAGTGCAAAAGAAACAGAATCTACATACACCCAAGGGTGTATGTAGGGTGTGAGCTAAAAGCCCAGTAGGATTCCACCGAGAAAAGGTTTCACGCATAATTATTAAAAGACAAATACATTTTCAATTTAACAGAATGAAAATAAATAAGTGTTTAAAGAATTTTAATGAAAACAGTTTTTAAGGAAAAACTTCTCTAATAGGGAAAACAAATTAAATTAACTTGCACACACGCACGCACACCCAGACATGCACTCACACACACACACACACACGCATGCACACACATACACATGCACACACACTTTTCTTGGTATCCCCAACGTCACACCGTGTGCCGACGGTGAGAAAAAAGAAAAAGAAGAGCACAATACATGGGAGAGACCCTAAAGATACTAGCGAGAAGTGGGACCCTAGAACCTCACATCTCGGTGAACTATATCATACATTCCCATGAACGAGCCACTGGCAGGGAAACACCTCCTACCATAGTGGTCTCCAGTTATCATCCAATATTTAGTTAGTGTTGTAAGCGTCAATCCCGCTAAGTGAAACTGGGCCGAGGCCACTCCCGTATCACTAGAACGCTAGTCTAGTCCGCCCACCTAGTACCCAGGCTTCCCGTTTGTGCTCAAGAAATTCAAAGTTCATGCCACATGTCATAATCATACACTCAAACCCAATTAGACACTACACACGCCAAAACCACCAGTTACACACACACAAAATCCATTTGAAATAATACACCGCTAAAACGTTTTCCAAACACGATTCACACTACTGACATAATCTAATAAACCACTTAAGAAGTTTATAAAACAATAGAAAAAGAGGGTCGCATGGTTTTACACACACAAAAGTAACCATTTATAAATCCAAGACACATTCCAACATCGCACGCACTCAAATACAATATAAAGTGTGAGCCGCACCACCAAAAAGGTTTGATGGAAAACCCTTACGCCATATGAAAAACACCATTGTATAAGCCACATAATTTAACATGCCAAAAATAAAAGCTTATAAAACAATTTAGAATAAATCTCTTAATGTTAACCACTAAGCTCATGAAAAAACTTCTTTTACGACCCAACGTACCCGATTCCACGTCAAAAAAACAGTTCACACCACTTAAATGACTTAATAAGACTACCTCACAATTCAAAAGTCACTAATAAAGTTCTTAGAAGAAAAAACCTAATAATATGAACAATTTACTAAACGATTTCAGTGAAAATCAAACTTCAAATAAAACTCACTTCACACAAAAAAAATTAATTAAAAAAAAAATGCTAAACAAAATAAACATTGCAAATTAATTCGTCAGATAACAACTAGACGGGAATCCACCTACCTCGAGATAGTGGCAGATGGACTGAGGTAAACCAAAACATTGCGAGCTTGGAGCGAAACACCCGCCGCACGACCATCACACCTCAAAGGACCTCACGCAAACCCAAAACACGAATTCAACAAAAACTTCATGTGAGAACCTTAAAAACAACATATTGAAAAAAGTGTTAAAATCGAACCAAATTCAGCACAATTTGGACCCAAATGACATTGGACTCTTACCCGAAACTCTACAAAAAAGAAAGAACAACTAATCGAAATACAACGCACCCGTGGAAGAGATAAGGGGGGGGGGGGGGGCTAGCCGGAGCTTAAAGGGGGTCGCCGGAGGTGAGCTGTGCTGGGAAAGAGTTGCAGCCAAGGGGAGCAGTGCGCTGGATATTGTGCCAATAGGGGAGACAGGTGCGATGGGGGTCACAGAGCAGCGGGTCGGCTGGACTGGCGAGGGGTTAGGGAGCTGGGCGGTCATCGGAGATGTCCAGAGGGAAGAAAGGGGCATGGCGCAGTGGGTAGGAGGGGGGAACAAGGGTCACGACGGGGAGGAAAAGCGCTGACAGGGGAGAGGTCGGCCAGCGGTGAGTGGGATGGTCAGGGAGAGTTGTCTAAGGAGGCTGTCCATGAGGGTAGTGTGTAGCGCGACGGAAAGAAGGGGTTCGGGGGAGAGAGGGTGCTGACCGTCGCAGCAAGAGGCCAGGAAAAAAAAGGGGTGCGACGACGGATGGTCCAGGGAGCAAGGTGGGGCGGCGGTCAGGGGAGCGGTGCACCTGGGAGCTAGAGATGCGGTGCCGGACATAGGAGTCAGAGGGGAGGGGCGCGGGCGAGGAGGATGGGAGGAAGGCAGGGGGTCCAACGGGGAAAAGGTAGGAGGAGGGAGCTCAGTGAGGGAGGGTCGTGCGGTTCTGAGCGGGGCATGGTGCGACGGGAGTAGGGGCGTGGCACAGTGGGTAGGAGAGGGAAGCAGGGGTCGTCGGGGTTCACCAGAAGGAGGAGGCCACATGGAGAGGAAGGGGGGATACACAAAGGAGGAGGAAGCAGCGGGATGCGCTGCGTAGGGAGAAGAAGGGAAAAAAATGAAGAAGTGGGGGGTCCGCCGAAACCCTAGCCAAGGGGGAAGAAAAAAAATAAAGTGAAAAAAGAATAAAATAAAAAGAAAACTAAATAAAAAATAAAAAAAACTCAAAACCAATAATAATAACAATAATAATATTAAACTAAAATTAATAATAAAAATAATAGTTGGAGTAATAATAATAACATAAATAAATTTTTCATCCTTAGAACTAATAATAATAATAATAAAACTAAAGAAATAATAATAATAATAATAATAATAATAATAATAATAATAATCTCAATGAAATTATTATGATTATTATTATCAAAAAAATTGTTGATTAATTTTATTTCATTAATTAAACATTGGCAAGGTGTGCGGTGAACCGGGCGGGGCCGCACGACGACCCAAGCGAGGCCGCACAGCTTCGACCGCGTTGCGCTGGACGCAAACAAGGCCCAAACACAACGAACTCGAAAATCTTAAGTTAGGTTTGGACCCGAACTACCCAATGCAAAGAAATTTAATAAAATAAATAAATTAGAAAAGATGGGTGTGACAATTCTCCCCACAATAGAGCTTTCCATCCCCGGAAATCCAAAACTAAGGCAGAAAACCAAACTAGGAAACGACACCCCACTAAGGATCAAATAGGATCCCCACAAACATCAAGCAAAGAGAGAGAAAAAACATCATGCTCATAGAAAGTGACTCAAATACAACATCAAGAAATGCGTAAAAAGACTTTTCGATATGTGTCGCCTGCCCCAAAGAGCTAGAACGCCTCCAGCTGATTGTTTTTGAAAACGAACTCTTAAACCCATAGGAACCAACTTCACAAGCCGAAACACCTTAAGCACTATGAAACTGAAACCACACCACTTGGCTAAAATGAAAAAATAAGGTCAAACCACGTCCATGGAACACTCTTATCACTTATCACAAAACCATATTTAAAAATAGAAGCAAAAGATCAACATGGGGAGGCCCGAGGGGCTCCCCACCATTAGGAAGTCACTGACGCTCGAAACGAGACTGGAAAACCGACACGGAGAAGTTCGAGTGGACTCCCCGCCAATATAGAAAAGTCCAGCACTGATTCTAGAGACATTCGTGTGAGACCCAATGTGGGTCTCCCCACCATTAAGAACCTACCAACACCCAATGAGAGACTAGAAAACCAACATGGGGAGGTCCGGGAGGACTCCCCACCATTCAGGAAAGGCCAACACCGATTTATTCCAGAGACCTTTGTATGAGACCCATCGTGGGTCTCGCCACCACTAGAACTAACAGAGGATATAGAACTTTTAAAAATTCCCGATGGTGACCAAACACCCCACCACAAGGGGCGGGGAGGGAGGGGCCTGACTACCGGGGCGTCAAAAGCATGACCCAAGACAAACCAGCATTTCCACATTCCTGGATAAGAATTATTCAAATTTGAGACAGATTTACCCAAAAAAACTCCCATAAGGACCACTAAAGCGATTGCATCCAATGGGATGCAACCCCCAAGACCAACGAGACGAATACACCCCCACATTGTCGCGAAAACATTACGCAACCAGACGGTTCGTTCAAAACGGAACAACCATAGAAAACAATTTAAGCTGCTTTAACTTTCCACACTGATGACATAAATAAAGTCAGGGTCCCATACACTCCCGGGGTTCCTGACCACGTGCTAGCTTCACTCCGAGACCTATGGCTGGAGCCTTGATGTTTGAAGCATCATCTGCCTCGCAGTCAGGCATGGAAGACTCCCGAATGGAGCTTCTCCTTTTGGTGTCACACACAACCACACTGCAACCAAGACAACACCAGCAAACACGACACATTACAACATCTGACTGATCATACGCGGAACATTCACCAACACCAGAGTTGAAATGGTGCATGCACATCACCCTTTGTCACACTGAATGAGAACACGACACCACCAATCGTCACCTAAACATGACCGTTGTTATTGAGAGCAACATTACGCTGAGAAGGACTTTAAACTGCATCTTGAATACCACATGATTCCTACAAATGACCATAGCAGCCTCATACGACTGGGTCTGCCAAACTAATGGCCTAATACGAACCCTTCCCTGCTAGATTTCCTTTTTCCATTTCCAGGGGGAACCTTCAAACATGATGACGTCAAATTTCATACCCGACGACTCAGACAACTCAAAGAAACCAAAACTCTATTCAACTCCCCTCGCATCTGTCATCCCGCTGTGAGAGGATCCACTTAGTTGTAAAAAGGAGAGGTGGGTTCAATTCTAGAATTCAAAAAGAGAGTCCTTCAATCAACTGGAGTATCGGCCAACAACGAATTACCCGTAGCTGTACTTCAATCACATGTCAACACTTTATGGGGGGCATACACTAGTCAAGAAGGAAAACCATGGACCCAACCAAACTGGTCTGATGGTCAAGACATACCACAAGCGAACACCAAACGTGCAGGGGGAACCACTGCAAGGGCTCCCCGAAGTAATTTTTCAAAAGAGACCATTAACCACATGCTTTCACACCAACTGACCAACAAAAATTCAAACTCAAGACACAAATCAGTCAAAAAGGATCCTCAGCTCAAAATGCCTCACATCCGACATTTCCAAAACACAAGGACACGCCACACGAACACCGTTTACTAAAACACCAAATATTTTTTTTCCTTTAACAAAACATTTTGAAAATAAGAAAACCCAGTGGGTTGCACAACACCAATGGAGTCCCATGAGCCTCGCACATGCATGTTCTCGCGCTGCAATGACACCTACTTCATGTCCATCCAGGCACTCATCCACTCGTACAATTAACCATTTCTTTTTCCCATATACAATCAAGCATGTGGTTTCCCACGAGAACACCAAGGGTCAAAAACAAACCCTTCCATTTTTTTTCAAAACCAAAACATCCAATCCACACTTTTCAAACCTCATACCTCATTTTCTTTTTAAAGTGCTTTCTTTCAAAACATTTTCCAAAACAATATCCAAGACCAAATCATTTTTTACTTAAAAACCAAATGTCCACAATTCCCAAAACAAAGAAACAAGGAACGGTGCAAGGGAAAACTAGTGTCAGCAGGTGACTAGAACATATGGTTGGAGGCCATACGCCAATCACGCCACTGCCACGGAGGGTATTCTAGGATAGTGTCCCTGGCTCCACATGGCTTTCCAGACCCTACAAGATCACTAGGACCACTGACCTTACCCCTTTTCATTTCCTTTAGACAAGATTAACCGCAAGGAACAAAAGCTCAGACAAACCTCAACATACTTTGGTAACTTGAGTCCCGCCACGTGGTGTGCTGGCCAGGCACCTTACTCGTAGCCAGGACGTCGAGTCCTGACAACCTTAACTCAAGTCTACCGTGACTATATCCCAAAAGAATACGACCCAAGAGAGAAAACCTACCTCTGATACCATTTTGTCACGAACCAGGCCAGGTCACCATCCGACCCAGCGCCCGAACCGGTCCGCGACATAACCCGAAGGGCATTCCCGATCCCCACGGGCTGGCACAAGTTCCCGGGTATCAATATTAACAAGTGGGAACGGTTTTACCCAAAATAAAAGACAGAAAAACAACCAACAAGATAAATAAACTAAAACTGGAAACAGGCTACCAAACACACTTCTAAACTATAAACAGGTTTAGGTCTACAATTTAGCTAAAAACCCAAATGAACAACAACAAGAATAGAGAACTAAACTCCAAAACAAACCTCATGCGACACGAGAAGTTGCATCCCCAAGATACCAACACCAACCTGCACACGAATACCAACAGCAACCAGAACCACCATCGCTGAGCACGAAGTCACAACCTGGAGTGCAAAAGTAACAGAATCTACATACACCCAAGGGTGTATGTAGGATGTGAGATAAAAGCCCAGTAGGATGCGACCGAGAAAAGGTTTCACGCATAATTATTAAAAGACAAATACATTTGAAATTTAACAGAATGAAAATAAATAAGTGTTTAAAGAATTTTAATGAAAACAGTTTTTAAGGAAAAACTTCTCTAATAGGGAAAACAACTTAAATTAACTTGCACACACGCACGCACCCCCCCACATGCATGCACACACACACATGCACGCACACACATACACATGCACACACACTTTTCTTGGTATCCCCAACGTCACACCGTGTGCCGATGGTGAGAAGAAAGAAAAAGAAGAGCACAATACATGGGAGAGACCCTAAAGATACTAGTGAGAAGTGGGACCCTAGAACCTCATGTCTCGGTGAACCATATCATACATTCCCGTGCACGATCCACTGGCAGGGAAACACCTCCTACCATAGTGGTCTCCAGTCATCATCCAATGTTTAGTTAGTGTTGTAAGCGTAAATCTCGCTAAGTGAAACTGGGCCGAGGCCACTCCCGTATCACTAGCACGCTAGTCTAGTCCGCCCACCTAGTACCCAAGCTTCCCATTTGTGCTCAAGAAATTCAAAGTTCATGCCACATGTCATAATCATACACTCAAACCCAATCAGACACTACACATTCCAAAACCACCAGTTGCACACACACAAAATCCATTTGAAATAATACACCGCTAAAATGTTTTCCAAACACGATTCACACTACTGACATAATCTAATAAACCACTAAAAAAGTTTATAAAACAATAGAAAAAGAGGGTCGCATGGTTTTACACACACAAAAGTAACCATTTATAAATCTAAGACACATTCCAACACCGCATGCACTCAAAAACAATATAAAGTGTGATCCGCAACACAAAAAAGGTTTGATGGAAAACCCTTACACCATATGAAAAACACCATTGTATAAGCCACATAATTTAACATGCCAAAAATAAAAGCTTATAAAACAATTTAGAATAAATCTCTTAATGTTAACCACTAAGCTCATGAAAAAAACTTCTTTTACGACCCAACGCACCCGATGCCACGTCAAAAAAACAGTTCTCACCACTTACACGACTTAATAAGACTACCTCACAATTCAAAAGTCACTAATAAAGTTCTCAGCATAAAACAACCAATAATATGAACAATTTACTAAACAATTTCAGTGAAAATCAAACTTCAAATAAAACTGACTTCACACAACAAAAATTAATTAAAAAAAATATGCGAAACAAAATAAACATTGAAAATTAATTCGTCAGATAACAACTAGACGGGAAACCACCTACCTCGAGATAGTGGCGGATGGACCGAGGTGAACCAAAACATTGCGAGCTTGGAGTGAAACACCCGCCACATGACCATCGCACCTCAAAGGACCTCACGCAAACCCAAAACAAGAATTCAACAAAAACTTCATTTGAGAACCTTAAAAACAACATATTTACAAAAGCGTTAAAATCGAACCAAATTCATCACAATTTGGACCCAAATGACATTGGACTCTTACCCTCAACTCTATCAAAAAGAAATAACAACTAATCAAAATACAACGCACCTGTGGAATAGATAAGGCGGGGATAGCCGGAGCTTAAAGGGGGTTTCCGGAGGTGAGCTGTGCTGTGAAAGAGTTGCAGCCAAGGGGAGGAGTGCGCTGGATATTGTGCCAACTGGGGAGACAGGCGCGATGGGGGTCGCGGAGCAGCGGGTCGGCTGGACTGGCGAGGGGTTAGTGAGCTGGGCGGTCATCAGAGATATCTAGAGGGAAGCAAGGGACATGGATCAGTGGGTAGGAGGGGGGAATAAGGGTCACAATGGGGAGGAAAATCACTGACAGGGGAGATGTCGGCCAGCGGTGAGTGGGCTGGTTGGGGGGAGTTGTCTAAGGAGGCTGTCCATGAGGGTAGTGAGCAGTGTGATGGAAGAAGGGGTCTGGGGGAGAGTGGGTGCTGACCATCGCAGCAAGATTCCAGGGAAAAAAAGGGGTGCGGCGGTGGATGGTCTAGGGAGAAAGGTGGGGCGGCGGTCAGGGGAGCGGTGCACCTAGGAGCTGGAGATGCGGTGCCGGACATGGGAGTTGGAGGGTAGGGGCGTGGGTGAGGAGGACGGGATGAAGGCAGGGGGTCCGACGGGGAAAAGGTAGGAGGAGGGAGCTTAGTGAGGGAGGGTCATGCGGTTCCGAGCGGGGCATGGTGCAACGGGAGTAGGGGCGCGGCGCAGCGGGTAGGAGAGGGAAGCAAGGGTCATCGGGGTTAGCCGGAAGAAGGAGGCCGCATGGAGAGGAAGGGGGGCTGTGCAAAGGATGAGGAAGCAGCGAGATGCGCCACACAGGGAGAAGAAGGAAAAAAATGAAGAAGTGGGGGGGGGGGGGGGGGGGGTCCGCCGAAACCCTAGCCAAGGGGGAAGAAAAAAAATAAAGTGAAAAAAGAATAAAATAAAAAGAAAACTAAATAAAAACTAAAACAAACTCAAAACCAATAATAATAACAATAATAATATTAATCTAAAACTAATAATAAAAATAATAGTTGGAGTAATAATAATAACATAAATAAAATTTTCATCCTTAGAACTAATAATAATAATAATAAAACTAAAGAAATAATAATAATAATAATAATAATAATAATCTCAATGAAATTATTATGATTATTATTATCAAAACAATTGTTAATTCATTTTATTTCATTAATTAAATATCGGAATGGCGTGAGGTGAACCGGGCGGGGCCGCACGATGACCCAAGCGAGGCCGCACAGCTTCGACCATGTTGCGCTGGACGCAAACAAGGACCAAACACAACGAACTCGAAAATCTTAAGTCAGGTTTGGACCCGAACTACTCGACGCAAAGAAATTTAATAAAATAAATAAATTAGAAAAGACAGGTGTGACAATATCTTCCCATGCGTACTTTTTTCATAATATACAAAAATCTATTCTTCATCAATAAATATGATAATAAATCCATAAAAACCTCATTTTTAGAGGACTTTCTAGCGATTTGGGCCATCATAAAGAGAGAAGATAGTTTCTCACCAATATATTTTCTCTTTCCTAATTTTTTCTGATGGAAGTATTCCATTTTGAAGTTATTCTATGATGGGAATCATCCACCCAGTGGTAGGAACATACGATTCAGAGATAGAGATTATATTTTTGATCTCTTATGTTCTGACTTGAATAAAGTCTGAGACTATTCCACAATGTGAAATTTTGATGACCATTTACTCCTGGTTTGGATCTTCTAGAGCTGTAGCTACATTCACCAATGTATCTGACTAGAAATTCTATGATCATGGGACGTGTTTCAATATTGGTTCTGAGGGTAGCTCTTCCATTAACCCTCATACACAGTCAACTAGGGGGATTAATTCTTTTCTAATGGCACAATCTCTATTGATTTGTTTTATTACAAACTATGAATCGCCTTTCATATCTAGGTGGAACAGAGGTATTTAGAGTTCTAGTTCAAGGCCTACAATGAGGGCCTGATATTTTTGCTCATTATTTTTACTGCCTTCTACCAACAAGAAAGAGTAAGGTAAAACTACCTTCACTAGGGAAATGAGCATGATCTCTAACTCGGATTTTTGAGCTTAGGTTATTCTATTATCTTCTATGTTGGGATCCTGGATGCACTGTCAAAAATATATTTCCCATATTTGGGGGACTCCTTGAATAGAGAATATCTCCTCATAAAAAAATTCAGTATTGAACAATGTAGTTTTTATAGACGAGTATTCTGAAATAAATTTGAGAAAGGCCTGACATTTCACTACTTTCTGAGGCATGAATTGTATATAAAACTACTATATAATAACCACACATTATGCTAGAAATCTTTTCAACATAGGACATATGAGGATGTATTCGAGTGGGTTATTGAGAGAGACCAAATGGATATTATGGTGCTGAAGGTAGTGCCTCAGTTTCTAAACCTTGAAGATTAATTCCATGCATCTTTTCTCGATATCTGAATAACGAGTCTCAGTATCGATCATGGTTTGAGTAAGATAATAAAGGATATTTTCATTCCCATCATTGTTCTTTTGCACAAGGAAGGTTCCCAATGATCTCTCCAGTTCAATCACATATATAATGAGAGGATTTCCCTCAACAGGTGGCATTAGTACTGGTGGGATCAAGAGTTATTTCATGAGACTGTAAAATGATTCTTGACAGTTACTGGTCCACTGATATGTGACCCCCTTCTTCATCAGTCCGGAAAAGGGAAAAAACTTACTGGAAATATTGAATATTAAGTTCTAGATATAGGCCAAATTTCATTTAAGTATCTCAACTCTTTAAGGTTTATAGGAGGTAACATTCTAAGGATAGTTTTTTTTTATCAGGGTCAACTTCGATGCCACGATAGCATACGAAAAATCATAGAAACTTTACCGAGGTTAAATTGAAAGCACATTTTAAGGGGTTCATATTTAGGATATATTTGCATAGCTTATTGAAGATGTTCTACAGTCCAGATAAGTGGCTAAAATGTTGTTGGGACTTAACCAATAGATCTTTAAGATAACATTCAATCAACTTCCCCAAGAAACGTTTGAAGATGTGATGCATGGAATGTTGGTATGTGGTGCCGAAATTATTCAACCCAAATGGAATTACTCGATAGCAGAATACTACCTAGGGGGACCTAAAGGTGGTGACTTTTTCATCTTCTAGGGCCATCCAAATCTGGTTTTACTCTGAATAGACATCCATGAAAGAGAGGGCTTGATAGCCAGTCATCACATCAATTGAGATTTTTATGATTGGAACTGGGAAGTCATCTTTCAGACAGTGTCGATTGAGATCTCTGAATTCAATGTAATCTCTAATATTCCAATCCTTCTTCTTTATAGGGAAAATTTTGGCTATCCATTTCAAATATTTCACCTCTCAGATGAATCCGACCTTGATGAGCTTATCAACTTCAACCTCAATTTTGGAGGTGTGAGTTGGGTGTGTGTGTCTGGCTGCCTTTTTGTATCCCTGATGGTCTTTTGGAAAACCCAAGTGATGGGTGTCCACCTTGGGATTGAGTCCTAAAATCTCTATGTAATTCCATGCAAAAATATCATAGTGTTACTTCAGGAAGGAATTATATACCTCCTGTAATTCAGAAGTCTTAGATGCATTGATCAAAGTGAGTTGTGGATCTTCATTCGTACTAAGATTTATTTCTCTGAGTTTGTAAATAGTGGTGGAGACACCTTCTTAAAATGTTGGAGGGGAATCCATAAGGTCTTACTCCTCTTATACTCTCTAATTATTTACCACTTCTTCCTCTTTCTAGAAAGTAGGTAATGGAGAAAGTTTCTCTAAGTTTGGGGAGGAGTCAACATTTGAACATTCGAAAGATGAACTAACTAATTTCAGCTCGATTGATAGTGCAAGGAATTTTTGTAGATATGAAGGGGAGAAGAGTTATAGAGAATGATAATTTTCATTTTCTCTCATTAAAATGAAAAATTATTCCAACCTAGCTTACAAAATAGGTATTTTTTAAGCTCAGGTTGTAACAAAATAAACTGTTATAAATAAAGTTTCCCATTGTGATTTAATTAAATGTCTTATTATGTAATATGGTTATAGAAATCACATTAAATTACTTGGTTATATATTTGAATTTAAAATACCATTAAGAATATTATTGTTGTTAATTTATCCATTGAACAGTGATCACATGATTAGTATAAATATAGGGATTTTAACAAATCCAATTGACCCAGACAAAGGAAGTGATGACCTCAACCAGTAGAATCGTGCCCCATGAAGCCCATTTATCAGAGCTTATAAGAGATATAGAATCTCTAGGATTTTACCTTGACCAAGACCAAGAATATATTACAACTTAAGCATGGGGGAAACTGTTTATGGAAGAAGTTCAAGCTCATTGAGATCACGACCCAAACCATGTTCGCCGAATGACCCCATGAATGTCTCACCATCACGCAACTTACTCTCAGGTCATACGACAGTGTAATAAAGGGATATGTATCAAGAAATTAATAATATGAATATATATATTGTATAAAATAATTAATTTATTTTCATTTTTTACTGTTGTTTTATAAATGATTTTTATTTTGATTCAATTAAACACAAATTATATTTTCAGGAAATATTAAAATTCAATTAAGGGATTTATTTTGATGAATTAATAGATTTTTGAAATAAATAGTATTTTAATATAAAGTTTTTATTAAATAAGGTTTATTAATTATAAATGGTTATATAATTTTTATGAATTGATATGTTCTTTTTATAAGGATTCCAAAACTGTTATTTGTCAAAAACCCAACATTTTCAATAAATGACAAATATTATTTTAAAAGGGAAAATTAAAATATTTTTAAAATCATTTACATAAAATTAATATTATTTTTGGAATCATAACATCAAAATTATCCTATGGTGAATTTTTCTTAATTTTTTGAGACAGTCGAATTTTCGGGTAAAAATTCAATACCGTATAAATATATGGTGTTTTTTATAATATCATAATAACCCCAAAATTATGTAATAAATACTATAATGGGTATCCTTGGAAAAATATATGTTTCCACTTAAAATAATGTGATTTTAAGTTTACTATTTTAATTTTATAATTCATTTATGAATCCTCCAAAACATTTAATGTATTTTAGAGTATTAAATTCATTTATTTAAAAGTGTGACTCACCTACACATAATAAAGGGAATTATTTTAATAATTTAGGCCCATTTTCTAATAAAATAATTAAAACTAATCCCCTTTTTCAGAAACCATGGGCAAAAACTATGGGAAGGTTTGTAGTTTTGAATATTTTATTTTGTAGAGTTGAAAACCAAAATATTAAAGAAATCCCTCTCATTTCCTATATAAACCCACCCAATATACCACTTCTCTTCACTAAAAATCATTGGATAACATCCTTAATTTTTCATACCCTCTCTTGAATCCTTCCAAGGTGCCCCAAGCTGTAACGCCCCGACCCCAGCTACCCAGAGTCGGTGCATTACTTCGTAACATTGGCATGATCACAAGAAAGATCAAATCTCGAAAGACCGATTGGTTTAGTAGCCTTGGAAACACTAGATATATTCATAAGTTTTACATTACATCATAAAATGAAAAACTACTACAACAACATAATGTCTCCATAATCCACACTACTATCCCCTCATAATATCCCTGCAGGTCATTCATAATTTACTTCTTCACATCCTGGGGGAAAATAAAACATAGAAAAGGGGTGAGCTCAAATGCCCAGTAAGGATAACAATATAGCGGAAACTTTCATAAATAAGAATAAACATTTAAGGCAATGCATTACTAAAACAAAAGCCTTTTAAAATTGAACTTCAACATGGTATGGCAAAAGTAAAATGAAATAATGCCATTTACTTATTCACATGGATATTCTACTAATCGAATAATCACATGAAAAAATCAATAACCACTTTCATAATGTTGGAATGCATAATGCCAAACGTTAATTTCATTGTCTAGGCCTCATCCCAAGACCTAGGGGTTACTTCTAACCGGAACCCAACCCGGAGTGCCTCTAATAACCGGACACCAACCCGGAGTGCCTCTAATAACCGGACACCAACCCGGAGTGCCTCTAATAACCGGACACCAACCCGGAGGGCATACTTTTACCAGTCCCTAACCTGGAGGGCTTACTTTAACCAGTCCCAAACCTGGAGGGCTTACTTTAACCAGTCCCCAACCTGGAGGGCTTACTTTTACCGGTCCCCAACCCGGAACATACTTGTTTAGCACATTCATCTGAAGAAAAGTTTGAAATATAACATAAACATTCGGGTTAAAACTAGCATACGAAATGTCAATAGTTTCACCATAAACTATGAATGGTATAAAATAGCACATCCACATTCAAACATATCACAAAACCTTCAATACAATATAGAAGTTTTGTATTATAATAAATCAACTTCAAATAATCTTAAAATCCATCAAAGGATGTTGACATAGATGAAATCAAAATTCTTTTAAAAGAAGTATCTCCTTTTATTTTGAAATCATTTAAGATCCATATAAAATAAAACATTTTCTTTGAAAATATTCTTATAAGCTTGTAAGGAAAGCTTCGACGATTTTATAACGGCGGAAAATAACCGCACCCGCCGTATAAGTTAAAAAAAACATTCTTACCTCAATTCTGTCGAAAAGGTTAAAAAGGACCTTGTTTTGAAAACGACGGAAAGATTCCTTTATAAACCTCTTATAAAAAGTCAAACAAGGGTATAAATGACTTTAACACATATTCTTGTAAATAGTAAAAATGTTTTGAAATACATTTCTAAGAAACATGGATGTGGATGATAAAGAGATCCCAGTAGATTATTACGTATAATACAACCTCGGATAATGAAGAGATTGTGAAATAACCCTTACCTTGTACTTTTCCTTGGTTGTGGTAGGTTAACCTCCTGTATAATGGTGAAATAATTGTTATTAAATTATACAAGAATCATATACATTAATATGATATCATATATGATCTTTTAATATTGATTTGATAATAATATCTTAGTATTATCGTTGTTTCGGGTGTTAACTTACTTGTTTTCTTTCATATGTTTTGTTACGTAAGACATGTTTGTAAAGGATAGGTTGTATATTATTCATATCCAGAATGATATCAAGTCCTTAAACATCATTTTTAAATCATAAAATGATAATTACGCTTTAATGGTTACGATGGAGAATGAATCTCATCGCGTTCGTGGAGACGGTAGTCCGTACGTACGCACGAGCGACAATATCATTCTTTTGATATTAAAATAATATATAAATGGATGGTATATCATATATACAGAATCATTAACATGTTATATTTATTATTTACATGAGTTACACATCATTATTATACCCATCCAAATAATATTATATTGAATAACAATTACACCACGACGTGGAGACGGTAAGCCGTACGTACGCACGTATGGTGACATGTTATTCAAAGGGTGGATAGAATACTGAATATGATTGTACCATATTTATAATAACATCACAGTATATGTGAGATACTGGAGTTATTATTTTAGAATGGTAAGAACAAAGGAAGAAGAAGTGGAAGAAGAAATGAACTTAGAAAAGGGTGGTGAGATCATTACCTCTTCTTCGGGTTCTTCCTTTTGATTTGATCAAAATGGCTCCTTAGGTTGGCTTTCTGATCAAACTAAGGCCTCTAGGTTGTATTGAGGGATGTTGGGAGAGTATTTGGGCAGAGTTTTGCCGAACCAAAAGGCTTTGAAGGTGTGAAGAAATGAGAAGGAGGAGTGCCCTTTTATAAGAGGGGTGAGGGGCACCTTTGGAAAAGCTAGAAATATTAATTTATAATAAATTCATATTCGGTTTCTAAAGGCTCCAAAGTTGACTATTCAAAGGATGAGGTGGGGATAGGTCGAAAACAACTCATCCAATAGAATTTAGACAGGTTTGGGTACTTATATTAACCTTATCTTTAAGTATTAACTCTAAGTTAATTAGTTTCACTTTTACAATGTCTCTTTGTATTTTTATATAATATGGTTAATAAACTTACTATATACATCCAAGCGACCCCCAAGTGGTCTATTAATGATTAACCTATCATAATATAAGTCTCTTGGCCGAACCTTAGATTTTTAGGAATTTAATATCAATTAATAATATAATATTTGTTTTAAGAACTCTTTTATGTCAATTTTGACACTATTCAATAGTTGATTTTTGTGAAACTCATAACAGATTGATTACTTCGAAAAAAGTCCATTAAATCAATCCTAATATATCATATTATCCTAGAAAATTAGTTTAATTCATTAAAAGTTTCATATTATATTTATTTGGGTATTTATAATATCAATTATTTTAATTTTTCACTATTATAGTAATTACTGCATCATCATTGTGTCATAAAATAAATTATTTAATGTCTAAAAATTATAAATAAAATATCATTATGTAGGAAATCGTTTTATCTTTCTAATGAATATTTATAATCGAAAATCCAACATGTATAACCCTATGTAAAAATTGTTCTTCTAAAAGATATATGCTTGTGTCATTTTTGTATTCATTTTAACTTAATTAAAATAAAGTGTCATTATCACTTACAAGTGGATCCATGGGGTCCCAAAATAGACCCAAAGATGCCCATGGTCGACCATGTATCAACCAATAGGGGTAAGACACGTTTTAGGGTAATTTAGTATTATTATAATATTATTTTTTAACCCTTATTTACCGGATTTACCCTTTAACCATGGTAAATAAAATATTTACCGCAGTAATTATTCAAAATGTGTAAAAATAAAAGTTACCTATTTACACAATTTGAACATCCTGATTCCAAATATGGAATCCATTTTCCTAAATTCAAAACACAGAAGTGGCAGAAATTAATTTAAAATTAATTCCCGCTGTCAAAACAAAAAGCGTGTTTTTAAGAGATAATAACTATCAAAAGATTGACACTTGTTTATGTTCGGTTTAATTGTAAAATTATGTCCAATGATAAACATTAAATTGAATGGTAAAAATATATTCTAAATATACTTTAAAACCACTCAAATTCATAATTTATCACTATTAATTATTTTGATTAAAAAAGTTGTTTTTAATTAAAATTTAGAAATTTTCACTATTCATCAAAATATGAAAGTTATCCGAAATGTACCAAAATTTCACCCTAGGCTAATTTTGATATTCCGAATCCAAAAATGAAGTCCATTTTGAAATATAGAATATATATGATTTCAAAAAGTAGGTATTACTATTCACAACGGCTAGTTTAATTAGTTGTGGTGTGTGTTAGAACTCGAGGTTGCGTACAACACACGCTATCGCATTATTCGAAGGGAAACGTACCGTAGAAGCTTGGGGTGTTACATTCTCCCCTCCTTCAAATAATTGCGTCCTCGCAATTTCTAGGGTATTACTGCATAAAAAGACTCGGGTGGTTCTTCATCATAAGTTCCTCGGGTTCCCACGTTGCCTCTTCCATCTTATGATTTCTCCACAAAACTTTTACCAGACGCGTCATCCGGTTTCTCAGTACTTGTTCTCTTGTATCAAGAATCCTGACGGGCTCTTCGCAATAAGACAGATCGGGTTCCAGTTCTAATTCCTCATAGGTGAGTACATGCGTCGGATCAGGCATGTATTTCCTTAATAGAGATACGTGGAACACATCGTGAACTTTGGAGAGACTTGGCGGCATTGCCAATCGGTAAGCTACAACCCCAATTCGTTCTAGAATTTCGAAAGGTCCGATGTACCTGGGACTCAATTTACCTTTCTTACCAAAACGTATGACTCCCTTCCACGGAGATACCTTCAGAAAAACATGATCACCGACTTGAAATTCCAAATCCTTCCTTCGATTATCGGCATAGCTCTTCTGCCTACTTTGAGCTGCTTTGATGTGATTTTGGATTACTTTCACCTTTTCCACCGTTTCCTCCACCAGCTCTGGGCCTACAAGTTTTCTTTCACCAACGTCATCCCAACAGGTTGGTGTACGACATCTCTTTCCGTATAACGCTTCATATGGTGCCATCTGTATACTTGAATGGAAGCTATTGTTATAGGAAAATTCTACCAGAGGTAAATATTGATCCCACATACCCTGAAAATCAAGTGAGCAAGATCTCAACATGTCTTCTAAGGTTTGAATAGTCCGTTCTGATTGTCCGTCTGTCTGAGGGTGGTAAGCAGTGCTCAAATGAAGTTCAGTATCCAGGGATTTCTGAAGACTTTTCCAGAATCTTGAAGTAAAACGGGGATCACGATCAGAAACAATCGATAGGGGTACTCCATGAAGTCTCACAACTTCATTAATGTATAGTCTTGCTAGACATTCCAGGGGTAGATCTTCTCTTATAGCAAGAAAATGTGCTGACTTGGTAAGACGATCAACAATAACCCATATTGCATCGTTCCTTCTAGGAGTCTTTGGTAGCCCCATGACAAAGTCCATTGTAATATTGTCCCATTTCCACTCCGGTATGGGAAGAGGTTGCATGACTCCTCCAGGCTGTTGCCTTTCAGCTTTCACTTGTTGACAAACCATACACCTTGACACAAAATCAGCAATCTCCCTCTTCATGTTGTCCCACCAAAAATGTTCCTTCAAATCTCTATACATTTTGGTGCTCCCAGGGTGTATAGAGAAATTGGAACTATGAGCATCATCCAGCAATTCCCTTTTTAGATCAGGTATATTGGGAACACAAAGTCTCTTCCCGAATTTCAAAATTCCACCTTCATACGCAAAGTCTCTCAATCTCCCATCATTCACAGCTTTAATCTTCTTCTGAAATTCTTCATCATCGGTCTGAGAACTCTTAATCCTTTCTAGTAAAGATGGTTTGGCAACCATTTGAAAAAGCATTGATGTTTCACCTTCCCTGGTTATTCCCATGTCCATCTTCACTAGATCCATGAAAATTGGATCCCTTTCAATTCTCATCATGTTCAGAACTCCATGGTCTTTTCTGCTCAAAGCATCTGCCACCTTGTTTGCCTTCCCCGGGTGGTAGTGTATCGTACAATCATAATCCTTGAGTAATTCAAGCCATCTCCTTTGCCTCATGTTGAGTTCTTTTTGTGAGAAAATATACTTCAAACTCTTGTGATCAGTATAAATCTCACATTTTTCACCATAGAGGTAGTGCCTCCATATCTTCAAAGCAAAGATCACAGCTGCTAACTCAAGATCATGAGTAGGATAGTTTTGTTCATGAATTTTCAACTGTCGTGATGCATAGGCAATAACTCTATCATTCTGCATAAGGACACAGCCAAGTCCTTTCTTCGATGCATCACTATAAATAACGAACCCATCATTCCCCGATGGTAGAGTCAATATAGGAGCATTGACTAATCTTCTCTTCAGTTCTTCGAAACATTCTTCACACTCTTTTGTCCAAACAAATTTAACCCCTTTACGTGTGAGCTTCGTTAATGGGTTAGCCAATCGTGCAAAATTCTGGACGAAACGTCGATAATAACCTGCCAAACCAATAAAACTACGTACCTCAGTTATATTCGTAGGTGCTGGCCATTCTTGGATTGCCTTGGTCTTAGAAGGATCAACAGAGATTCCATCTTTAGAGACAATATGGCCAAGAAAAGAAATCTCCTGAAGCCAGAATTCACACTTGCTAAACTTTCCATATAATTCATGCCTCCTCAGAGTCTTCAAGATAATGCGCAAGTGATTTTCATGATCTTTGTAGGTTTTGGAGTATACCAAGATATCATCAATAAATACCACCACAAATTCATCGAGATACTCCTTGAAAACTCTATTCATCAGATCCATGAATACAGAGGGTGCATTAGTCAATCCAAACGGCATTACAGTAAACTCTTAATGCCCGTACCTGGTTCGAAATGCTGTCTTCGGAATGTCTTCCTTCTTCACACACAACTGATGGTATCCAGATCGAAGGTCAATCTTTGAAAAGTATTGAGCTCCATGCAGTTGGTCAAATAAATCATCAATACGAGGTAGGGGATACTTGTTCTTTATCGTTATAGCATTGATCTCCCTGTAGTCGATACATAACCTCATAGATCCATCTTTCTTTTTAACAAAAAGAACAGGGGCTCCCCATGGAGAAACACTAGGGCGAATAAATCCCTTATTACTCAATTCCTCTAGTTGTTTCTTTAGTTCGACTAGTTCTACAGTGGCCATTCTATAAGGGGTCTTCGATATAGGCCTTGATCCAGGAATCAAATCAATAGAAAATTCAACTTCTCGTTCTGGAGGATGTCCAGGTAAATCTCCCGGAAATACATCTACAAATTCTTTCACAATAGGTACATCCTCCATTTGAACATTCCTTTCCTCACCGACAGTTATTTCATTCTCTTCCTCCCCGATAATTGAATTAAGTTGAGCTACAGGGGGTGGATCTAAATAAGAATTAGGTGGTGACGATTCTGCTCTAAAAATAAGGTGCTCCTTATCATTATCATCAAGAATCGTAACCTCTTTCTTCTTACAATAAATCTTCGCATCATAGTCCGAAAGCCAGTCCATACCGAGGATTATATCAAACTCAATCATAGGTATGACGATGAAATCAGCAGATAAAGAAAATTTATGTGCTCTAATGGGGACTGATTCACAAAACTTTGTTGCAACGATACTTCCCTTAGGAGTTTTAACTGACAACTCCCTTATTAAATCAAATTGGAAATATCTAATTTTCTTAGCAAACTGGGAAGATATGAAACAATGCGATGATCCAGAATCAAATAATGCATTTTCTAAACTTGAGGAAACCATTAAATTACCTGCCACCACGTCTTTCGGAGCTTCTACCTCAGCAGTAGTGATAGCATAAGCCTGGCCTTGATCCCTTGGCCTTTTCTGAGGTAAGTTCTCCTGACGCTTAGGACATGCATTTGCATAATGCCCCATCTCCCTGCAATTGTAGCACTGAACGTTGGTAGCTTCCTTCTTCCCCTTGCAATCATGAGCTTGGTGGCCTTTTTCACCACACTTGTAACAAACTCCCATTCCCTTCAGGCAAGCACCGGGGTGTTTCTTCCCGCATTTACCACAAGATGGATATTCAACCTTTCCCTTCTTCCCCTTATTTCCATTCCCAGATTGATCAGCAGGTCTCTTCTTCTCTTGCTTTGATTTAAAGTCATAAGACTTAGAGAATTCCTTTTCGGTCTTGATAGCACATGAGACAATGTCTTCGTACGATGAAAAGGATTGTGAGACTAATGCTCGACGGAGAAATGGTTTTAACCCATCAAAGAAACGATCAATCTTACTTCTTGGGTTGCGAATATAATCACCAGCGTACCTCGCTAACCTTGTAAAGTTAGCCTCATACTTTGTGACATTCTCATCCTCCTTTTGTCTCAGACTCAGAAATTGTCTTTCCATATCTGCTCGATGGTCGCGAGGAAAGTATTTTTCTAAAAACAGATCTTTGAACTCCCTCCATTCCATGTTTGATACTTCATCATCTTCCTTCATGTTTTGAATCAATGACCACCATTGATCAGCATCTCCAGTGAGGCGGTAAACTGCCATGGTAACTTTTTCCCTTTCATTACTCCCCAAAGCCTGAAATATTTTCTCTAGGGAAAATATCCATTGCTCAGCTACTAAGGGATTTGTACTCCCATTGAACGTTGGTGGTTGTTGTCTCATGAATCGATCTAACATTGATCCTCCACGCTGCGGATCAGGGTGCTCCATACGGGTAAGGTTATTATTCATAACCTGAGTAAGTTGTCCCAGTACGGTGATTAGCTGATCAGCACCAGTTGCATCACCAGCCCCACTATAATTATCTTGAGCAGGAGGGCAATCCCTACATGGAGTGCGTGCATTGATACGGTTTCCATTTCTTCCACTAGGCGCCATTTCTAAAAAAAATGGCATAAACTAGATCAGTTTATGCATCAAAATACATAATCCCATACTTATAAAACACTTAACATAAATTGAACTATTTATGGATATAATCCATAATCATAAAAATGTTTTCTTTGAGGAAGTATATACTCATAAACCCTTCATAATGATTTGTAAAGATAGTGAGAGTTATCCTAAGCATATCCCCCGGGAGTGTCGTAACCAAGAGTGCAGCAAGGCCCGTTGTCGTGCACCAGTTCCCGTTCGAGTCTAGCTCAAAGCGGTGTTTTCGGGTTTTACCCCTAGGTACATCTGTGCCAGAGCCGCCTCTACCTGCTCGTATCCAGACAAGGATGTATTGCTCGGAAAACTCACAAAATCTCTACAATACCAAAATTCTAGGAAGTTCTTCTATACAAATCCTCAAAGTTCATCTTAGGTATACGTGCTCTAATCAGAGTTTATCTAAATCTAGCTTCCAAGGTTTGTACTAAACTTCCTCTGATACCAACTGTAACGCCCCGACCCCAGCTACCCAGAGTCGGTGCATTACTTCGTAACATTGGCATGATCACAAGAAAGATCAAATCTCGAAAGACCGATTGGTTTAGTAGCCTTGGAAACACTAGATATATTCATAAGTTTTAAATTACATCATAAAATGAAAAACTACTACAACAACATAATGTCTCCATAATCCACACTACTATCCCCTCATAATATCCCTGCAGGTCATTCATAATTTACTTCTTCACATCCTGGGGGAAAATAAAACATAGAAAAGGGGTGAGCTCAAATGCCCAGTAAGGATAACAATATAGCGGAAACTTTCATAAATAAGAATAAACATTTAAGGCAATGCATTACTAAAACAAAAGCCTTTTAAAATTGAACTTCAACATGGTATGGCAAAAGTAAAATGAAATAATGCCATTTACTTATTCACATGGATATTCTACTAATCGAATAATCACATGCAAAAATCAATAACCACTTTCATAATGTTGGAATGCATAATGCCAAACGTTAATTTCATTGTCTAGGCCTCATCCCAAGACCTAGGGGTTACTTCTAACCGGAACCCAACCCGGAGTGCCTCTAATAACCGGACACCAACCCGGAGTGCCTCTAATAACCGGACACCAACCCGGAGTGCCTCTAATAACCGGACACCAACCCGGAGGGCATACTTTTACCAGTCCCTAACCTGGAGGGCTTACTTTAACCAGTCCCAAACCTGGAGGGCTTACTTTAACCAGTCCCCAACCTGGAGGGCTTACTTTTACCGGTCCCCAACCCGGAACATACTTGTTTAGCACATTCATCTGAAGAAAAGTTTGAAATATAACATAAACATTCGGGTTAAAACTAGCATACGAAATGTCAATAGTTTCACCATAAACTATGAATGGTATAAAATAGCACATCCACATTCAAACATATCACAAAACCTTCAATACAATATAGAAGTTTTGTATTATAATAAATCAACTTCAAATAATCTTAAAATCCATCAAAGGATGTTGACATAGATGAAATCAAAATTCTTTTAAAAGAAGTATCTCCTTTTATTTTGAAATCATTTAAGATCCATATAAAATAAAACATTTTCTTTGAAAATATTCTTATAAGCTTGTAAGGAAAGCTTCGACGATTTTATAACGGCGGAAAATAACCGCACCCGCCGTATAAGTTAAAAAAAACATTCTTACCTCAATTCTGTCGAAAAGGTTAAAAAGGACCTTGTTTTGAAAACGACGGAAAGATTCCTTTATAAACCTCTTATAAAAATTCAAACAAGGGTATAAATGAATTTAACACATATTCTTGTAAATAGTAAAAATGTTTTGAAATACATTTCTAAGAAACATGGATGTGGATGATAAAGAGATCCCAGTAGATTATTACGTATAATACAACCTCGGATAATGAAGAGATTGTGAAATAACCCTTACCTTGTACTTTTCCTTGGTTGTGGTAGGTTAACCTCCTGTATAATGGTGAAATAATTGTTATTAAATTATACAAGAATCATATACATTAATATGATATCATATATGATCTTTTAATATTGATTTGATAATAATATCTTAGTATTATCGTTGTTTCGGGTGTTAACTTACTTGTTTTCTTTCATATGTTTTGTTACGTAAGACATGTTTGTAAAGGATAGGTTGTATATTATTCATATCCAGAATGATATCAAGTCCTTAAACATCATTTTTAAATCATAAAATGATAATTACGCTTTAATGGTTACGATGGAGAATGAATCTCATCGCGTTCGTGGAGACGGTAGTCCGTACGTACGCACGAGCGACAATATCATTCTTTTGATATTAAAATAATATATAAATGGATGGTATATCATATATACAGAATCATTAACATGTTATATTTATTATTTACATGAGTTACACATCATTATTATACCCATCCAAATAATATTATATTGAATAACAATTACACCACGACGTGGAGACGGTAAGCCGTACGTACGCACGTATGGTGACATGTTATTCAAAGGGTGGATAGAATACTGAATATGATTGTACCATATTTATAATAACATCACAGTATATGTGATATACTGGAGTTATTATTTCAGAATGGTAAGAACAAAGGAAGAAGAAGTGGAAGAAGAAATGAACTTAGAAAAGGGTGGTGAGATCATTACCTCTTCTTCGGGTTCTTCCTTTTGATTTGATCAAAATGGCTCCTTAGGTTGGCTTTCTGATCAAAATAAGGCCTCTAGGTTGTATTGAGGGATGTTGGGAGAGTATTTGGGCAGAGTTTGGCCGAACCAAAAGGCTTTGAAGGTGTGAAGAAATGAGAAGGAGGAGTGCCCTTTTATAAGAGGGGTGAGGGGCACCTTTGGAAAAGCTAGAAATATTAATTTATAATAAATTCATATTCAGTTTCTAAAGGCTCCAAAGTTGACTATTCAAAGGATGAGGTGGGGATAGGTCGAAAACAACTCATCCAATAGAATTTAGACAGGTTTGGGTACTTATATTAACCTTATCTTTAAGTATTAACTCTAAGTTAATTAGTTTCACTTTTACAATGTCTCTTTGTATTTTTATATAATATGGTTAATAAACTTACTATATACATCCAAGCGACCCCCAAGTGGTCCATTAATGATTAACCTATCATAATATAAGTCTCTTGGCCGAACCTTAGATTTTTAGGAATTTAATATCAATTAATAATATAATATTTGTTTTAAGAACTCTTTTATGTCAATTTTGACACTATTCAATAGTTGATTTTTGTGAAACTCATAACAGATTGATTACTTCGAAAAAAGTCCATTAAATCAATCCTAATATATCATATTAGCCTAGAAAATTAGTTTAATTCATTAAAAGTTTCATATTATATTTATTTGGGTATTTATAATATCAATTATTTTAATTTTTCACTATTATAGTAATTACTGCATCATCATTGTGTCATAAAATAAATTATTTAATGTCTAAAAATTATAAATAAAATATCATTATGTAGGAAATCGTTTTATCTTTCTAATGAATATTTATAATCGAAAATCCAACATGTATAACCCTATGTAAAAATTGTTCTTCTAAAAGATATATGCTTGTGTCATTTTTGTATTCATTTTAACTTAATTAAAATAAAGTGTCATTATCACTTACAAGTGGATCCATGGGGTCCCAAAATAGACCCAAAGATGCCCATGGTCGACCATGTATCAACCAATAGGGGTAAGACACGTTTTAGGGTAATTTAGTATTATTATAATATTATTTTTTAACCCTTATTTACCGGATTTACCCTTTAACCATGGTAAATAAAATATTTACCGCAGTAATTATTCAAAATGTGTAAAAATAAAAGTTACCTATTTACACAATTTGAACATCCTGATTCCAAATATGGAATCCATTTTCCTAAATTCAAAACACAGAAGTGGCAGAAATTAATTTAAAATTAATTCCCGCTGTCAAAACAAAAAGCGTGTTTTTAAGAGATAATAACTATCAAAAGATTGACACTTGTTTATGTTCGGTTTAATTGTAAAATTATGTCCAATGATAAACATTAAATTGAATGGTAAAAATATATTCTAAATATACTTTAAAACCACTCAAATTCATAATTTATCACTATTAATTATTTTGATTAAAAAAGTTGTTTTTAATTAAAATTTAGAAATTTTCACTATTCATCAAAATATGAAAGTTATCCGAAATGTACCAAAATTTCACCCTAGGCTAATTTTGATATTCCGAATCCAAAAATGAAGTCCATTTTGAAATATAGAATATATATGATTTCAAAAAGTAGGTATTACTATTCACAACGGCTAGTTTAATTAGTTGTGGTGTGTGTTAGAACTCGAGGTTGCGTACAACACACGCTATCGCATTATTCGAAGGGAAACGTACCGTAGAAGCTTGGGGTGTTACACAAGCTCTCAAGAATCCCCTTTTGAAGCTTTTGGAGCCACACATTCAAGTAAGGGTTCTTTCCTTTCTCATATTTATCAAAGTTTCTTTACTTTGTTATGCCATTTTATTTTAAATTACCAATGACAGGGTATGATTTCTCACCTTCCACAAACCAACCTTATTATTTATAAATGATTATATACCCCTTTCTCTCTCATTAATCCCTCCCATGTACACCCGTTACCATACCAAAATTTTGTATGCATCCTTTCATTTATCTTTTTCTTCAAGATTATTTATTATCATATGCCTTATTTTTATAATTCTAAATGTGTGGATGATCACATAGCGATTCACTATTCAAATCCACCCTTACACCGTTGTTTTAAACTGGTTTTGTAATGAATATTAAAAATTAAATAATGAATTTCTCTTTATGTTTTAATAAATGAATTGATGTTTATCTGTGTTTAATAGGGAAATTTTACTTGTTTTGGTGTTTTCATTGTAGGAGGAGGTGATTTGAAGAGCTCGTGATGGAATTCAAGCAAAATGGGCTAAACTACGCGAGAGCCCAAGCATGCATGTGGACAATTATTTGTATTATAGATAATATGTGTATCCAATTGGGATAAAAATGAGTTTATGAGTTCAAAAAAATGTGGGATACATTTATCTAGAAGATCATGAATCCCAATTCGTCCATTTGGAGCCCCAAAATAGGCCCCCAATGTGAAGAAATTCTGGGAAGGCCATATTGGACTACCCTTATGTATTTAGGCCATAACTCGGGCCTCAGAGATCCAATTAGGACGATTCCATCTCCCTTGGCAATCTAGCTCAAAGAACCGACTCTCCAACTAATTTAAAATCATTTTCACGTGTTTTGGTCAATAAACCAGCCAAATAAATATGGAGTAAAAAATATGCCTTGAATAGTCACCTAGACCTTTAGATACTTGACCACTTTATGTGTAAATATGGATGTAAATTGCCCATAAAATTACTCCTCACCCTCATTATCTATGTTTCACAACCAGGGGTGAAGTTTAGTAGAATTTGATAGCTCTCTTAACCCATTTTATTTCTCTTCTCCCTCATGTACTTTTAAACCTCTTAGTGATCAATTTGGGGAGTGTCCTTTATTGTAATATCGAGATCCACACCTGTAATCTTCATAAGGTAATTGATTTCCAGGTTTTTTGTCAATTTCTATTCATTTATACCATATAAAATTGTGTTTATTCTGGTATGATCAAATAAAAATCAAAGGAACAAGAATCCAAATGCTTCTATGCATAACCCGAATCTTGTGATGATTTGAGTGAAGTTGCCTCTTTTCTCACACCTCCCTTTCATGAGTGTACAAATGTATTGCGTCGGTTGATAAAATCTAGAAGTTTGAACCTATAAATATTCATGTTATTTTCTTGTGGAATATTTTTATCATTCACACAAATCTGGTCATCTCAGCACATTGTTGATATGATGACTTTATTGAGTTCTGTTTTTACATCGATTCATGTTTGTTGATTTTGAGCCGTTGCCGATAATCAATATCACTGATTGATAAAATACTAGGTGGTAACCTAGTAAGAACTCACATACCATTACTGGTTTCAGTATTTATAAAATCAAGGAATCAATGATCCTTCACTTTCCCTTGAGAGCGATGATAGATTGAGCATCAAGGGACACTTACCCGGGTTGATCACGATTTCTCAAACCAGTTTCTCCCAGTAGTAATATACTTTCAATTTATATTCTTAAAGAAAAAAACACAAGTTTTATAAAACCCCATACCCCTTTTAGTTTCTTAATAATAACCTCATTTTGTAATTAATGATCTAAATCTACTTCAAGAGATGACCTAGGGTTGCTGCTATATTGCATAAATTCTACTTATAAATAAACATCTAATTTGATGTGCTTGACAATGAAATCAGTGGACATGTCCTTCCACATCACTATTATTGTACACTTCATTTCCAAATTATGATAGACCCATTTCTCTCTCATAAACCCATTTTATTAATTTTAAGTGATGTCGTTATGCTGGTGAATTTTCACCATGATTTTCCATGCCAAACCATTTGTGTAGTGAATGCCGTACCCATTTCATATCAAGGGTGTTAAATTTTTTTCACATATAAATTTTTATTGGGGACTTAAATGTATTATTATATACTCATTTATTGTGGAATAAATTATTATGTTGAATTAATCCTTGTTTTATGATCTACGTGGAACACTAAAGCATGAGAATGAAATGAAAGTGACAGGTGTGCCTAGAATTATATAGTGATCCAATGCATTGGGAAATGTTTAGTATCATGATACATCATGTTGGGATAGGGGTGTACCTTACTCTTTTATGGGAATTTTTCCACCATTAAATCTTGGTGCTTTATCCTTGACTTATTTTTGTGATATAGTGTTTTAAGTTGTTGCCACATTTCCCATGTTATGATTATCATGCCATATCATGCCTTATTATTCATGTTCCTTTATTCCTCATTGATATGTCTTGTGTTAGGACGAATAGGGGCCTATATACCCTGAGAGGGGGGGTGAATCAGGGTATGGATATTCTTTTTCAAAGTTCTTCATGCCCCACTAGATCTTGACCTCTTTGTTACAAGGGTCACTTTGTTTGCACTTGTGTGAATGTTATGATCACTTACTTTCTTCTTTATCTGATGATGATGCTTTAAATGCAATGTAGGCAAATTAGCAGGCAGATGCAGAGATTTTTACTTGGTTCACCCTCACTGGGCTACGTCCAAGGAGCATACGCCCACAAGTTGCCGGTCGTACCAAATTCCACTAATCTTCACTAGATGTGGATACAAAGTTCGGGCTAGATCACTTCTATGCCCAGGCTCACTGCCTTTACAATGTTTAGGGTCAACTCACTGGTTTCCCAAGGGTCACTCCCTATTTCTCTCTCTCTAGATCACTGCCGGTGGAGAGGATCACCTTCTTCCTCTTCCTAAGCTCACTGCTCTAGAAGGGAATCAACTCACAGTTTATAGACCTGTAGGTCTCTTTATTTGCATGAAAGAATGCATCTTCAACTGTAGATAGATGCTCTATTAAAGTCCAAATTTCATCCACTGATTAATACCTCTTTGCCTCTGAACACTGGGCAATTCCTTTTGGAAACACCTTCACAAAGCACCCTACTTTGCGAAGCTCCCAATTTCGCGAAGCTCAAACAAGCCTTCGCGAAGCTCCTGCCTTTTCGCGAAGCACTTTCGCGAAGCACTTTCGTGAAGCTCAAGCCGTCGCAAAGCAATGTCCCTCGCGAAGCTTACTAAGACAATACGGAGCTCGTAGGTTTCGAGGAGCTACAATAGCCGTCGCAAAGCACCTCTTTCGCGAAGCACACTGGCTCCGCGAACCACCTTCGCAAATCAAGAGCAAATGATATTATCTGAAAAATCTCTCTACTTCTCTCGATGGGGTCGGCCTCTATTTATAGGTGATTCCACCGACCCTCGAACTTTCCGCACGAAGTCAACGCCACATCATCTCAAATCACAAAGCTCTGAAGTTTCCACCAGAATTCTGTCCAAATCGCGAAGCACCATGGAAATATTCCGTTCGCAGAGCTCGTTGTAATCGTGGAGCATTACCGTCAACATTCCTTCGCGCCTTCGCCGCGAAGCTCCCTCGCAAATCCCTTCACCGCCGTGATGCACTTCAGCTCTAACGTTCATGAAGCTTTGACGTAATTGCGAAGCATCACCGCCTCCATTTTTCTGGTCTTTGCGAAATCCAAACCATGTATCCTATCTTTGCGAAATTCATGATTTTGCCATATTAAATTATGATCTTTATGGAAATCCTTTTTTCGCGAGGCTCACCAAACTCCAAATTTTGGACCCCAAAAATTTGGCAAACACTGGGAAACGGCACCACCTTGTACTACTCTTTTGTACCGCCTCCAGATCGTCCTTTCCTTTGTCATCGTTCTTTGTCAACAAGTATTGTCAACAAATTCTCGGGAACTCGACAATTCTCCATAGAAACCTGCTTTTTCAACAAACACAATCAACCCAAAAATACTTCAATGTTACCTTGAGGGATTTTTTCCTAACATCTTGTCTAACATGTATTATTATCTTCATGTTATTCCATTTATATTCCCTTACTGGGCTTTATATCTTACTTCTTTCTTAAATATTTGATGCACCCAATTTATGTATACATTTGCATATATAATTTTCAAAATAAAAACATTTTTTCATCAAATATCTATTGTTTCATGAACATATTCTTTGATTTTGGTGATTTGGTTTATTTTCAGGAGATTTCTGGACAAAACACACAAATCAAGAGAAGTTTGTGAAAATTTTCCAACTACACAGCATGTACTTTTATACACGCCGTGTACATTCAGATGGGGACATGGATCAAAAGGGAGAGTACACTCCCAAGTCACTAGCCAGAGACTATACGCCGTGTGGATTACTGATACCCGCCGTGTACCGGCTTCTAGATGTGGTTGGTGGCGCTTTCTAGGGACTACGCGCCATGTGTGGTGGCGCTACACGCCACGTACTGGCCACAAACCGGCTGCCAATGCCATGTGAGTCAAAGACGGTGTGGATGGCCACCTACCGAAGAAAAACTGCGGCAATAGTGAGTTGACAAGACTACACGACATGTACTTTTATACATGCCATGTACTTAAGTTTTCTATAAATAGCAGCCTTGGCCTTCGGACCAAGGGGATCCCAGAACACTTGAAGAGAGGGGATCCTTTTCCGCCATATTCCCGAGCCACCGTTGTACCGCTTTTCCACCATTCCACCTTCCGACACATCTCCTCGTATCTTATTCAATGATCACATTAGGTATCAAAGGTGTTATTTACATTATTTCATATATGTGTAACTAAACACCCCTTGTGTTGGGGATGTGTATGATGAAGAGTTTTTGTATGTTGGATTGATTTATACGGTTGTGTTTGTTCTTTTAGATTCTTCTCATTCTTCTTTAACCTTTGTTGAATACCACTGAGAATTCTGATCCAGACCAAGGGCAAAATTCTCAGGGATCTAAAAGAAGAATAACGATGAATTCTTTCATGACCATTGAAAGGATTCATCGATTAAAAAATGGACTAAACTAAAAGTGAGAATTGTGAAACACTGACTACCGGACCAAAGAGTCAAATTTATTTGATTCCAAGAAAAAACCAACCGGACCAAGGGAATATTGTCCTTAATAAGATCCAGAATGTTGAATTATCATGAACAACACAACCATATAGAAAATCCGCATTAAATCTCCATAATCACCATAGTCCCAACATGCTCTTTTCCTGCTAAATACATCAAAAATTCACTTGTTTTTCTCTCTTAAATTGTAAAATATTATTTCAAGTAAACAAAACAGCTTCAATAATCCCAAATAAGAAAATCCACTCTAAATTCAACATAACTCAATGAATTAATTCTAAACTCAATTGAATTCACGCACTTAGCAAGTTCCCTGTGGATCAACACCGCACTTGCACTATACTAAGTTTAAGAGTGGGTAATATCAATTTGGGACACCGATAAAATACCTTCAGTGAAATGACTGACCAAATTTTGGCGTCATTTCCAGGGAACTGGCGGTTTAAGTGCTAAAATTTAGTTGCGTTATTAATTAATTAAGTGAAAATAAAAATTAAAAATTCCCAAAAATTTCTTTCCTAATCCCATTTATATTTATCTTTTATTTTCCTCATTTATGCTTGGTAGTTTGTTTTGTTTTGTGCAGGTCCATAGGTGTATGAGCCACCACCTCACACGTTCCAAGATCACTGAGTCATCGGGGTTTTTCCTAACTGACTCGGAGATCGAACATACATTTTTGAGGTGCCAATGAGCACTAATGGCTGAACACAACCAAACCACTCCACTGGTGTGGAACAAGGAAGGTCATCCAGCTGTGGTCTAAGGAGCTGGACATCAGTTAGGTCCGGATGACAACTGAAACCAACAAGCTCCGCAGGCTCCAGAATACCATCCGCAACAACTCCAACAATTCCAACCGGAGCGAATTCCGTACTTCAACCAAGGTCAAGGTACATTCTACGTTCCTTAGGACTAACAATTCATGCCAGTGCCCCTTCCTCAACAGCCACCTCCATGATGTACTCTTATAGAGTACGGCTTGCCATCGATCCACAGAACTGATACGGGCATCGTTCGTCCTCCAGTACAGGCCTAGCACTTTGAGATCAAGCTTACTATCATGCAGCTGATCCAGAACACTGTTCAATTCAGCGGCCTGCCCAGTGAAGACCCGAACGCCCATATCTCTAATTTTTTGGAGATATGTGATACATTCTGTTACGATGGCATGTTTGAGGACGCCATATTTCTTTGCATGTTTACTTTCTCTCTACGGGACAATGCGAAAGACTGGATCAAAGAATTGCCGAAATGATCCATCCTCACCTGGGAGGAGTTGGCTCAGGAATTCCTATCCAAATACTTCCTACCTTCGAAGACGGTAACCTTGCGGAATGAGATCCACAACTTCCAGCAGCATGACTCCAAGTCATTGTATGAATCCTGGGAACATTTCAAAGAGATGTTACGTAAATTCCCATACCACAGAATTCCACTCTAGATGCAAGTAAAAACCTTCTACGGAGGACTAACAATGAATATGAAGTCCATGGTGGATACATCTGCTGGAGGTACGGTAATGAAAAAATCCCCCGAAGAACTTTTCAAACTGCTGGAAGATATGTCTTCCAACAGCTTCCAGTGGAATTCCGAGTGGGGGACCCAAAAACGAGTTATGCATAGTATTAATGATACTACCATGCTTGCTGCCCAGTTGGATGCAGTATCCAAAAAGATTGACGCACTGAATCTCAAAGGCGCATCTCAAGTCCATTCGGCGAACCATCCAGCATGCGGTGACTATGGTAACAACCACATCTTGGGAGAATTCCTGGGACCTTCAGTCGACCCTTCGACAAGAGAGGTGAGATATGTTACTCAAAATAGAGGGTCAAACCAGTATCAACAATACCAGAACCCGACATGGCAAGATAATCAGAACACATGCTGGGGCCAACAACAGCATAATCCTCCGCCCCAGTGACCGCCCGACTTCAGTTAGCCACAATATCAGAACCCATACCCAAGGAAACAACAAAACCAGCAGGGCTCCTACCATCAACAAGGGTATCAAAACCCTCGCCCGCAGCAGCCAAGGCAGCAACCACCTCCACTAGCTCAATAGACACCTTAGCAAGAGAATACCTCAAAGTTAGAGGATCTTCTGACAAAATTCATATCAGCTGCTGAGACCAGATTTTAGAACCAAGAGGCTTCTATTCGAGGCCTCGAGAACCAAATAGGCCAATTAGAAAACCAGCTCTCAAGGAGGCAGCCGGTACACTACCAGGCAACACCGAGAAGAACCCGAGGGAGGAGGCCCATGCCATAACACTACAAAGTGGAAAGAATCTTCACCATAAGGAAACAACGTAGTCAACTGAACCTATACACCCTTTTGACAACCAAGGTACTGTTTCATACCCCTCTTCATCTGAAAATCCATCACCAGAGGCTCAATCAGTCAAAGCTAAGGAGGTAGTCAAACCATTTGAGCCTGCATTACATTTTCTGGAGAGAATGAAGCAAAGGAAGCTAGATCACCAGTTTGGAAAATTCATGAAGGTATTCAGAAAGCTACACATAAACATCCCATTTGCAGAGGCTCTGACTCAAATGCCCACATATGCAAAATTCATGAAGGAAATCCTCTCGAATAAGAGGAAGATGAAGGATTTGGGCACCGTAGCACTGACAAAGGAGTGCTCCACAGTCGTACAACATTCCATTCCTCCGAAACTCCAGGATCCAGGTAGCTTTACTATCCCTTGTACAATTAGACCCTATGAATTTGGAAAACCTCTATGCGACTTAGGAGCCAGTGTCAACCTCATGCCATTTGGAGTTTTCCAAAAGCTCGGACTCCACGATCTGAAGCCTTCCCGAGTCACCCTTCAACTTGCTGATAGATCCTTTAAATATACAAAAGGGATACTAGAGGATGTTCTCGTGAAGGTGGGAAGATTGATCCTCCCTATAGATTTTATTATCCTAGACATGGAGGAGGATCATGAGGCACCTACTATATTGGGAAAACCTTTCCTAGCCATAGGAAAAGTCTTTATCGACATGCACCAGGGGAAGCTGATCTTCCGGGTAGGAGACGAGAAAGTCTCCTACAATGTCCTCAAGGCTATCAAGAAGGCGTCATCGCTCGATTATGAGGACTATTCTGCGATAACTACCATGGATGATCACTTGGTGGATGAACTGGTATGTTCTTTTATTTCTAAAAAATTTATCATTCCAGACAGTCCCATTGAAGAAGATCCAGAGAACTTGAAATTCTTAAAAGGCCAGAGCGGATATTCTTAGAACAATCTCCACCACCCCTCTTAGGTAAGAAATGGTGAGTCGGTCGAGCCAACGACCTAAAACAAAGGCGCTTCCTTGGAGGAAACCCATAGGTTACACGCTGTGTCCAACTTATCTACACAACCTGTACTTATGTTTTTAATTTATAATCTTAATAGTATAAATCTATAGAATAACTAATAAATAACCAGGGATGATGCCAGTGCCGATGGTAAAGTCGTTGGAGTTTATCCGAGCCGTCCCTGGTTCGAATCCTTCCGACCTACCTTCAACATGGGGTTCCTCCTTTTCTCACACAACATGTGTAGTAATTTATATATATATATTTTCTTATAAGAAAACCCATGACGGGGATGGACCGGTTGGTTAGGATCATAAACTGGATCCAAAAGACCTAGGTTCTAATCCTGACAACCGTCCCATTTCCATCATTTACCCTTTTAATAAAACCACACGACGTGTCCTCTAATATACATCATGTGTGCCCTGTTTTCTTTCTAAAAAAATAATATAAAAACACTTTTTCATGTGGATGAAGTTGGAAGATTGGCAAAGTCTAGGTCCTGGATCCAAAAGACTCGGGTTCGAATTCGACTAATCTCCCTACTTTATCCCCTTCTTTTATAATTAAAAACCACACACCATGAATTTTATTCTTTCCCTGTATATAGGCTGTATAGATTAAATAGTATATAAATAATAAATATGGACAGTAGTGCAACCTTCGCTCCAGTGGATGAGGGCTTCCATTCGGAATGACCGATCCCTGGTTCAAACCTCGCCCCAAGCACCGGACCAAAGGTTGTACTTCTCTTTTTTCAATTTTAAAACACACGACGTGTATTTCCCGATACACGTCATGTATAGTTTTATTTGTAATAAAATATGTATATATATATATATCTATTTTTATTTTAGTTATTAATAATAATTATTATAAAGTTTACTATAATAATTATATATATATATATATTGTTGTAAAAAAACCCATACACAGCGTGTCTGATAAAATACATGCCGTGTAGTCTGGCTATAAAAGCTGGATGCCCTACACCGCCACTGTCCGTGTCGTGCAGCCCCCCCCCTCGCCGTTTTCTTCCTCCAGAAGCCGAATGACCCACCTTGACCAAATCCACCATTTTACCTCGTTTTAAGGCATGATTTCTTCCTCATTTCACTCGTCGCATCAGGTACGCCATTCTTCACTCTTTATTTCCTAGTTTTTATAGCGTTTAGAGTGTTTTTCGATTTCTTGACCGTTCGGCATCCACTAATACACGAGCACGCATGAAGAACACATGCTGTGTACTCTTGTACATGACCATACACTAAAAACTTCGAAATTTGAAACTACACGGTGTGTCTGTTCGGTACACACCGTGTACTATCCAAATTCATGCCCGGGTCTCCCCTTTTACACGACCACACATCCCATGTTCTCCTACATGACGTTTATGTTCGGTACACACTGTGTAGCTTATTATATGGCCCAACCCATTTGTATTTCCCACACGGCCAGGACCTCGTATGCTTATACACGACGTGTAAGCTACATACATGCCGTGTACCCTTCCCTGGCCAAGTGACTCACCAACTCGGTATGTCTTTTTAGAATACACGGGTTGCTTCCCGCTACCATTACACGCCGTGTACTCTGGAATTACACGCCGTGTACTTTTATTTTTCTTATTTTTCTCACATTTTTTTCTTTTTTTTTCTTATCCTTCTATTTTCTTTTGTTTTCTTTTTCTTTATTTTTTAGGTTATGGCAGATCGCAATCCTTCCCGGGGGAAGCGGTTGGCCTCTGCCACTAAGGGCAAGAGGCCCATTTTTCGGAGGATTCGACTTCGACCTCCGACATAGCCAGACCCAGACGCTCCGGTCTACGAGCTCCCTCCATTTTACATTATTCCACCACCCACTACCCCAGTAGGGGCCGGGCCTAGCATAGTTGTACCTCCACCTTCCAGCACAGAGCTTACGAGCACCACCATTTCTACTACATCAGTTGCCTCTCTCCCTGCACCATCTTTATTAGTAGCTGGCCCCACATCGAACGCTTCCTCCACTGAGCCTTCACCTACTATAGCCGATCCACCCCGAGAACCAGCCCCTGCTGCAGCACCACATGGACCGGCTCCTGCGAGTATCCTCTATCCGTGTATGGTGTTCCCAGCTACCGACTTGGTGCACAACAGAGTCCGGAGTTTCTCTCGCTGCTCGATCCCCTTGAGGAGTCGCTATCTAGACCCTGTCGTGCCTCAGCAGCTAGGCATATGGGAGGAGTTGAGGGAGATCCTCAGCCACACATTTCTATTGGATATATTTCAGGTCAGCACTCTTATCTATAGAGATTTATTTTTGGAGTTTTCTGCATCGTTCGAGTTCGATGGACCTGAGTACCGGGAGACACCGAGCGATACCGTCCCGGCAGTTAGATTCCAGCTAGGTGGCTGCCATTTTTCCTTTTCCCTACCTGACTTTGGCTGAGGGTGTGGGTTCTACCCCCATCCAGTCACCCCACCCCGAGTCTCCACCTTGCTCTGCCCTGAGCGCTCGGCCCTCATGGCTGCATGGCGATATATTGCTGGACCTGACTACCCCTACGCCCCCACCTCCCAGAAGAGAACCCTCATCCTCGACCCTCTCATCCGCTTCACTCACCGGTGCTTTAGCGCCATTATTTTTCCCCGTCATGAGGATATGGGGGTCGTGACTGCCCGTGACATGGAGCTCCTTACTTGTGTTATCACGTAGGCCTACCCAGAACTTCCTTACCTTACAACCTCATATTTCCATGCCATGTTCATAGGCCGCCAGGGAAACCTGAATGGTGGCTTTTATGCCACTCACCTTGCCACACACCTTGGCGTCTTTGAGCCTTCTCTTCCACATGATCACCTGGGTACCCCTCAGCGGATGGACTTTCTCATGCTTATTCGCATGGGATTAGTACGGAAACATGGGGGAACCTATGTCATTGCTCATGCCCAACCCCCACCTTCTTCTGACCCTCCAACCCCCACAGATTCCCCTACACCTCCTTCCCTACCCCTTCCTACCACCTCCCCTGTTCCTTCTTCCTCTACCATTCCCACTCCTGGTCCTTCCCATGCTTCTTCCCCCTCCGCAACCTCAGCTAACCCACCACTCAACCTCCGCCTAGCCGAGATCACCCTTTTCCTGACTTGCATGGAGCAGCAGCAAACTTCTATCCTTCAGCGCCAGGTCCATCTTGAGCAGATGATGGAGTTGATGCTACACCATCTTCAGCTTCCCGTTCCTATGCCGGCTGCTTCCTCCTCCGCGCCTACAACTTCTCCCTTCCCGCCTGCTAACACTGCCTTGGCCACAGACTCCATTCTCATTTTCACTACAGGTGCTGGTCCATCACTTCTTGCCGAACTCGCAGTTCTAGATGATCCTATAGCAGTGAGCCTACCACAGGCCGAGGGCCCTAGTTATTCCACTCTTACGGTTGCTGTTGCCACCCAACCTGTATCGGACGTGCCATCCTCTGAGGTGACTCCATGATAATGACTTTTATATTTGTCTTATATATCTCTTTTGTCCTTTTTCTGTGCTATGATATTGTGCATACTTGTATTTTTCTTTTTCATCGACAATCACAGGTATCATGGAGCGACTTGGGCATCCTTCTTCACGAGGGGAGTAGTTTTCCTTTTTCTGTTGTCTATTTCTTTGAGTTTACTTCTTCCACTACTTTCCCTCATCTTTTCCCCATTTTTTTCCCTTGCCCGCTCTTTCCCTTAGTATTGCACTTGGTGGACCATGTGCAGTATTAAGTGTAGGGGAGCCTCTCTCTATTTCACCTTAGTCTTTTCCCTTGAACTAATCTAGGAGACATCATTATTAGATTATATATTTTCAAATGTGAAGCAATGTTGGTTAATAATATTTATAAATGTTAAAAGTTATCAATATGAACTTTTTGAGGGTTTCATGCTTATTTTGATTCTTAAGTGTTTTTAAATGATTGCTAATATAATTTAAATTACAAACTTGTAATCCTTGGATAATTACATCGATTAGGCTAATCAATTATTTTGCAAGACATGACCTGATTGTCTCTTTATTTATTTTTCCTACTCCCAAGAGGTATTCTAAACTCCTTTTTCATATTCTTTCTAATACCCTCTTTCTTGAGAGATTATTAGAATATACATAACTACCATAATTTTCAAGTTTTCTTTTCGAGACATGAAGAATTTTTGAATTACATTAAAATGATTGAGGCATAAGATTGTTAACCCCTTTATCTTGAGACTACCCTACATCTTATCTTTGTGAAGCCCGTAGAGACCATGAATAACCTTTATAGGAAGCCATATTACAAGCCTATTTCCCTTACTACCCTAATTATTTTATGATTTTTCATGATTTTTTATTTGAGCTCAAAATAAGCGATTGGCATCACATGGTATAAATTCGTGAATTGTCAAGAAATGAAGTATGGGGGAGTGCCTCTTGATCATTTGGGGTGAAAAAGAGTTCCAAAACTCTATTTGGGAAATTCAGAAAGGTTCCCTTTATGATCTAAAAAAATGGTGCAAACAAAGGGGCCTTACACACACTCGTTGGTTTGTGACTCCTACTCAGCTAAAGGAGATGGTGGTGATGAGATCATATGATTAAGATGGTTGAGGAAGTTTTTACATTGAGTTTAACTTTGAATATCATGCATTGTTATTTAAGAATTTAGCCTCCTTTTTCAAGCCTCAAAGTTTTTTTCAAATCTTTACCTACCAAACTTTTTCCACGGAACCATCTGATTATATTTGAAAAGTCCTCATTATTTTTGTAAAACAAATTTTCTAAAGTGGAGAACTATAATTCTTACAAACCTATGGATAGAGTGTATATATCTTTGATTGAGCATAACCTTGTTTAAAAATATCTTCAGTGTTGAGCATATTTTTGGTGAGGTAAATCATCAAGTGGATTGCTTATATTTGTGAGGTTGAAACATGTGTTAAAAGAGGATGTAAGTAGTTAATTGAATTATATATGAGGCATTATTAAAATATCCTATGAATTGATTTTTTTGTGACTTTTAGAATTTCTTCAGCAACTATATCATTTATAATTTTGATTAATTAAATTCCTTTTAAAATTATAGACTCTTTTAATTAGATGTTGAGATTTTTCTTGGGGGCAAGCAAACGACTAAGTGTGGGGGAGTTTGATGCACCCAAATTGTGTATACATTTTCATATATATATTTCAAAATAAAAACATGTTTTCACCAAATATATGTTGTTTCATGAAAATATTCTTTTATTTTGGGGATTCTGTTTATTTTCAGGAGATTTCTGGCCAAAACACACAAATCGAGAGAAGTTTGTAAAAATTTTCCAACTACACGGCGTGTACTTTTATACAAGCCGTGTAAATTCAGACGGGGATACAAATCAAAAGGGGGAGTACACACCCAAGTCACCAGCCAGAGACTACACACCATGTGGATTACTGATACACGCCGTGTACCGGCTTCTAGATGTGGTTGGTGGCGCTTTCTAGGGACTACACGCCATGTATGGCAGTGCTACATGCCGTGTAATGGCCACCAACCAGCTGGCAACACCGTGTGAGTCAAAGATGGCGTGGCTGGCCACCTACCAAAGAAAAACCATGGAAAAAACGAGTTGAAAAGACTACACGGCGTGTACTTTTATACACGCCGTGTACTTAAGTTTTCTATAAATAGCAGCCTTGGACTTCGGACCAAGGGGATCCCAGAACACTTGAAGAGAGGGGAACTTTTGCTGCCATATTCCCGAGCCACCGTTCTACCGCTATTACACCCTTCCACATTCCAACACCTCTCCTCGTAGCTTATTCAATGATCACATCAAGTATCGAAGGTGTTATTTCCATTATGTCCTATATGTGTAACTAAACACTCCTTATGTTGGGGCTGTGGATGATGAAGAGTTTTTGTATGTTGGATTGATTTATATGGTTGTGTTTGTTCTTTTACATTCTTTTAATTATTCTTTAACCTTTTTTGAATACCACTAAGAATTCTGATCCAGACCAAGGGCAGAATTCTCAAGGATCTAAAAGAAGAATGATGGTGAATTATTTCATGACCATTGAAAGGATTCATTGATTCAAAAATGGACTAAACTAAAAGTGAGAATTGTGAAACACTGACTACCAGACTAAGGAGTCAAATTTCTTCGATTCCAAGACAAAATCAACTGGACCAAGGGAATCTTGTCATTAATAAGATCCAGAATGTTGAATTATCATGAACAACACAACTATATAAGAAATCCACATTAAATCTACATAATCACCATAGTTCCAAAACGCTCTTTTCCTGCTAAATACATAAAAAATTCACTTGTTTTTCTCTCTTAAATTTTTAAATATTATTTTAAGTAAACAAAACAGCTTCAATAATCCCAAACAAGAAAATCCACTCTAAATTTAGCATAACTCACTAAATTAATTATAAACTCAATTGAATTGACGTACTTACCAAGTTCCTTGTGGATTGACCCCGCACTTGCACTATACTAAGTTTAAGAGTGGGTAATATCAATTTGGGACATCGATAACATACCTTCAGTGAAACGACTGACCAATATTTCTTCAGGTTATCCCATGTAGTTTTGAGTGTGATCATTTTAATTTGTTTTTCAATAAAGATGGTGTAATTCATGTTTAAATTTGTAATGCAATGAACCTAATTCCAAAAGACACTATACTTATTGATATTTTGAGTTTTATTAAGTGTAATTTTATGTAATTAAATCATGTATTAGTGTTAATAAAGATACGAGTTTTTATAGTTGGTATCAGAGTAAAAGTTTAGTTATTTTTGGGATTAGGATTAGAAAACTATAGTGAAAGACTCAAGGACATGACTAAGTATAAGAAAACATCCATAAATTTTGGTTAGTATAGAGTAAGTGTTTTATCAAAAAAAATAAATACGTGTATGGATACTACTAGTGGATGTGGTTCTGGCACTGATGTACCTAGGAGTAACAACTCCGAGAAGGTGTTCTGAGCATGACTTGGGGTAACCTATTACATGACAACAAGCCTTAATACACACCTGGTTTGAAACTCCTGGGAGATATGATTTGATAATTCATAAGTTAATTACAAACCACTATTAAGGGAGTAAAAAAAGGCCCATAAGAATATATGTTAGGAAATAGACCATAGATAACAAAGACCGAATCCTAGAAATCCATTAGTTAAGGAAGTTCATATAAGTTATAAGTTATCCCTTTAATGTCATTAAATTTAAATTTATGTGTTTAAAAGTTAAATATACTCATCCTTAATTTTTTCTTTTATTCTATCCAATGTCCAAGAAGAAGAGTAATTATGTAAAAAATCAATGTGAAGAGCAATATGATGACTGCCCCAATGAGATTCCCTACCCGATGAGAGTATGAATCACACACTTCATGATAATGATCTCTTAGCTGAATCAGATTATTAATAGAAACTTGGATTATGAAGAGCATCCAAACCCCCCTAATAGAGAAAAATCCATAATCAGGATCTTTATATGTCAAAGGACTCCTACATTCAATGGGTCATCTGATACTTTAATTTTGGAACAGTGGATCTGCTCCATTGAAAAGATATTCCCTATAATTAAATATTCTAAACAAGAGAAGGTTCTACTAGATATTTATCATATGGAAGGTGAAGCTGATCAGTGGTGGACATTGATAAAAAATATGAAGTCTGAGGAAGATATTGAAACAATGGTGTGGAAGGATTTACAGAAAATATTTTTCGATAAATATTTTCCTTACACTGTCTGTCTTAAAATGGAAAGGGATTTCCTTTACCTCAAGAAAAAAGATGACAAATATATCAATGTGTATGAGGAAAACTTCACAAGGATTTCACGATATACCTCCTTCTTTGTCGTTATCCCCGAGTGAAAGGTTGATAGCTTCTTTGGTGGGTTAAAACCTATACTACAGAAATACCTGATGATTCCTGACTTTGATATCTATGAGTAAATTGTCTGATTTTCTCTTAAATTTTAAATGGATATTGGTGAATCTTAAGGGTATCATGGGGATAAAAAGCAGAAAGTGGAGATCAATTCTGGTAGTGTGATAGAGAGATCTAACGGTGCCAAGAAAATTCAACATCCCACTTTCCAAATATGTGGAAAGAAACACCATATAAATTTCCTGAAGGGGGAGAGGAAATGATTTAGGTGTGGGAAGGAATGGAACCTAGCCAGTGATTTCTGATAGGAGAAACCCACTACTGAGATAGAGGAAAGGAATGCTCCATTCAACCCTCAGTGTATTTTTCATTGCTACAACTAAAATTAACTAGGTCACTTTGCAAAACAATGCACTAATCCAAGGGTTTTCATATATAACCAACAAACACCAAGGCAGAAAGGTTGAGTTTTTCCATCACTATCACCGAAGTGAATCTCAACAATAAAGTGGTGATCGATATGATAGTTATTCATTAAGGAATAGTGAATATACTTTTTGATTCTGGTTCTACACAGTACTTCATATCATGAAAGTTTAGTAGAACTATTCAAACACCACCACAAAGCATGGAAGTAGAGATTTTAGTGAAAACATAAAATGGGGAAATTATTGCATCCCAAGTATATAACTCCCCCCTATCAAAGTTTTTGGGATGAATTTCCTTGCAAAAATTTTCATACCCCCTTTAGTGGAATTTTATGAAATTCTAGGCCTAGATTGACTTTCCCTATATAGAGCCAACATAAATTACTGTAATAAGGAAATCACTCTCTATATTGTGTATCGACCCCCGATTCTGTACAAGTGCAAGGAGGAAGATGAATCTTCTTTAGCACCATCATCTTAAGTATGGATATTATTGCCTTGTGATCAAGTGTATCTAGCCCAAATGAATGAGTATAAGGAATGAATCATCCTTGAATACATTCCCATTATGATGGAATATGCTAATGTGTTTCATGAGTAATTTCTTGGTCTTCCACCTAGCTAAGATGTTGAATTTTCAATCAAGTTTATACCTAGGGTGTTACCATTATCCAAGACTCCATATATAATGGATGTTTTTGAAATTGAGGAGCTAAAGAAACAATTATATGAGAATCTGGATAAAGGGTTCATATGCCCAAGGGATTCACCATGGGGTCCCCCAATCCTCCTCATAATGAAGAATGATGGGTCAATGCGCCTTTGCATAAATTATCGTGATCTTAACAAGATAATGATAAAGAAAAAGTATCCTTTAACTCAGATTGATGACTTGTTCGATCAGCTATGTTAATAACATTACTTATCCAAGGTGGATCTATGGTCGAGATATTACCAATTTAGGGTTAAGAAGGAGGATATCCTCAAGACTTATTTTCGTACAAGGTATGGGCACTATGAGTTCATAGTGATGCCTTTTAGAACCAATAATTACATATCAAAATTCATGGACTTGATGAATAGAATCTTTAGGGATTACCTCAACAAATTTATGGAATTATTTATAAATTATATTCTAATATACTCCAAAATAAAGGAGGATCATGAGGAGAATTTAAACAATGTGTTAAAGACCTTATTAAAGTAGAATATTTATGAAAATTACAACAAGTGTGAGTTCTGGTTGAAGGAAGTCTCATTCTTGGGGACTATAATCATAATAAATGGGATATATACGGACTCTTCAAAGACTAAAGCAATTAAATGATGACCGATACCAACATATGTGATAGATATTCATACTTTTCGTGGGTTAGCTGGGTATTATTGCCGATTTGTGATAAATTTATCATGATTGTCAAACCCTCTTACCAAGATAACTTTAAAGGGTGTAAAGTTTTCTTGGAATGATTAATGTGAAGAGATATTCAAGCAGTTGAAAAGGATGTTTATCACTGCGCCTGTTCTCACACTACCCACAAGTGGAGATATTTCCGTGGTATTCAACGATCCTTCGAAGAAGGGCCTGAGCTATGTGTTGATGAAAAATGAAAAAGTTATTACCTTTGCTTAAAGGAATTTGAAAGTTCATAAATGGAACTACCCAACACATGATATGGAGTTAGATACAATTATTTTATCTTTAAAAATTTTGCATCATTATCTCTTTGGGTAGAAGTGTAAAATATATACGAATCATAAAAGTCTCAAGTATATATTCACATAGAAAGAGCTGAACATGCACCAATGAAGATGGTTAGATCTGATCAAAGACTATGAATTATCAATTCAATACCATCCTTGGAAAGAAAATAAAGTGGTAGATGCTTTAATTAGAAAGGACCCAAAAATTATATCATTGATGAGAATTGATATGGATCTTATCTTCTTAGATTTGGAAAGGATGGACATGGGAATCATAAAGTAAGGAACATCATCAATCCTTTCACAAATGACTGATCAATTGTATCTTCTTAAGAGGTTAAAGGATGCTCAAAGATTTGATATGGGAATTCATAAAATATTATAATCTATAAGGAAAGGAAAATATTTTGAGTTCAATGTTAATGATGAAGGTATTGTGAGATTTGGGTTAAGACTATGTGTACCATCAAATACTGATTTAAAGAAGGAGCTGTTGGATGATGCACATAGATCAACCTTCTCCATCTACCCAGAAAGCACAAAGATGTATCAAGATCTCTAGGAACACTATTGGTGAGACAATATAAAGAAGGAGGTCATAGAATATACATCAATATGTCTTCTATATCAATAAGTGAAAGTAAAAAAGAAAAAAAATCCAAGGGTATTATTGAACCATTACCCATAACTACATGAAAATGGGAAAACATAACCATGGACTTTGTCATAAATATTCCAAAGAAATCAAGAGGGAATAATGATATATGATTTGTGGTGGGTAGTCTTACAAAGACCACACACTTCATTGTGATATGAGAGAAATTCTCACTGGATCTACTTGAATAGATATACATCAGGGAAGTGGTCAGGCTGCATTAAGTACCACTATCAATTGTATCCTATCGGGATATAAGAATCACCTCAAATTTCTTGAAAAGTCTTCAGTATGCTTCAAAAACTGAGTTTATCTTCAACACATCTTATCACCCTCAAACTGATGTCCAATCAAAGCAGACTATCCAGACACTTGAGAACATGTTGAGAGAATGCTCAATAGACTTCAAAGGAGGATGGGATCAACATCTTCCTCTGATTGAGTTCTCTTACAACAATAGTTTTAACTTGAGCATCCAAATGGTTCCCTATAAATCTCTTTATGGTAAGAGGTGTAGAACAAATGCATGTTGGGATAAAGTTGGGGAACAAAAACTAATAGGTTCTGAAATAGTCAAGGAAATGGTGGAAAAGATTAAGATCATTCAATAATAAATCAAGTCTTCTCAGAGTAGAAAAAAGAGATATGATGAAAATCATAAATGAGACCTAGAGTTTGATGTTAGATAAATGGTATTCCTCTACATATCTCTAGGGAGGAAAGTGATGATATTTGGTAAGAAGTAAAAGGATATTCTGAGATACATCGACTCCTATGATATCCTTGATCACATCGAAGTAGTGGATTATCGAATTGAACTCCCACCTAACCTATCTCAAGTTCATGAGGTATTCCATGTATCACTCTTGAGGAAGTACATACCTGAACCCTCACATGTACTCAATCCAAAGGTGGTACTATTGGAGAATTATCTTTCCTATGAGGAGAATCTGGTGAAGTTATTAGATTGCAGATATAAAGTTGTACGAAATAAGACAGTGAACCTTGTCAAAGTGCTGTGGAGAAACCAAAAGTTTGAAGAAGCATTGTGGGAACAGAAGGAAGTGATGATACACAATTACCATCATATTTTTTACGTGGGAGGGGGGGGGGGGTGAAATAAAAATTTTGAGGGTGAAATTTTTTTGGGGGAGAAGATTGTAACGACCCAAACTGTTGTAAATGAAGTTTCCATTTGTGATTTAATTAAATGTATTATTATGTAATATGGTTATAGAAAACACATTCAATTTCTTGGTTATATATTTATATTTAAAATACCATTAATAATAATACCATTTGTAATATATCCAGCAAACAATTGTCACATGATTAGTATAAATATAAAGGTTTTAACAAATCCAATTGACTCAGACAAAGGAAGTGATGACCTCAACTAGTAGAATCATGCCCAATGAAGCATATTTATCAGAACTTCTAAGGGAGACAACATCTCTAGGATTTTACCATTACTAATTCAAATATGATATCCAACAAATTCAGCACGAGAGAAACTATTTACGAGAGAAGTTCAATCTTATCGAGATCATGACCCAAACTATGTTCGCCGAACGACCCCATTAAAGTCTCATCGTCACACACCTTACTCTTAGTGCATATGATAGTTTAATAAAGGGATATGTATCAATACATTAATAATATTAATATGTATATTTTATATAATAATGAATTTATTTTCATTTTTTATTGTTACTTTATAAATGATTTTGATTTTGATTCAATTAAACACAAATTGTATTTTCAGGTAATATTCAAATTCAATTAAGGGATTTATTTTGATGAATTAATGGATTTTTGAAATAAATAGAGTTTTAATAAAATTTTATTAATAAATAAGTTTTATTAATTATAAATGGTCATATAATTCTTATGAAGTTAAATGTACTTTTTATAAGGATTCAAAAACTGTTACTGTGAAAAACCCAACATTTTTCAATAAATGTCAAATATTATTTTAAAAGTGAAAATGAAAAAATTTAGAAAATTATTTAGATAAAATAAATATTATTTTTGGAATCATAAATGTATAAATTATCCTATGATAAATTTTTCATAATTTTATGAGATAAGAAAATTTTTGGGTAAAAATTAAATACCGTATAAATATACAGTGTATTTTATGACATCATAATGACCCAAAAATGATTTAATAAATACTATAAAAGGTATCCTCATAAAAATAAATTTTTTACTCTTAAAATAAAGTAATTTTATAAATCCTTTATGAATCCTCCAAAACATTTAATTTTTATAGAGTTTTAAATTCATTTATTTAAAAGTGCGACTCACATCCACATAAGCAAGTGAATTATTTTAATAAGTTATCCCCATTTACTAATAAAATAATTAAAAAACCCCATTTTTTTAGAAACCATGGTAAGGTTTTTGGTTTTGAATATTTTATTTTGTAGTGTCCAAAACCTAAATATTAAAGAAATCCCTCTGATTTTCTATATAAATCCACCCAAGCTCCCACTTATCTTCAATAAAAATCATTATATCACATCTTTAGTCTTCCCTAACCTCTTTATAATCCTCACAAGTCTCCCCAAGCTCTCAATAATCCCCTTTTCATTCTTTTTGAGCCACACATTCAAGTAAGGATTCTTTCCTTTCTCATCTTTATCAAAGTTTCTTTATCTTATTATGCACTTTTATTTTCAATTACTAATGATGGGGTAAAATTTTTAAACTCTGCCATACTGCCATTATTATTTATAAATGACGAGATACCCTTTTATATCTCATTAATCCATCCAATGTATTCCCATTAGCTTTCCAAAATTTTGTAAGCATCCTTTCCTTTCTCTTTTTCTTTATGATTATTTATTATTGTATACCTTATTTTTCTAATTATAAATGTGTGTAAATGTAATTACTTTTCCCTATTACTGTGAAATTAATTTACAAATGATGATAGATCCATTTATCTCTCATCAACACATTTTATGAACTTTTAAGTGGCACTATTATAATGTCAAATTTTCACCGTGATTTTCCATACCAAACCATTTTTGTAGTGAATACGTACCCATTTCTTATAAATGGTGTTCACTTTTATAAACATATAACTTTTTATTGGGAACTTAAATGTATTTATTCCACACTACTTTATCTTTTAATAAATTATAATGGTGAATGAATCCATGTTTTATGATCTATGTGGCACACTTAAGCATGAGAATTAAATGAAAGTGACAAGTGCACCCAGAATTATATAGTGCTTCAATGCATTAGGTAATGTTTAGTATCATGATACATCATGTTGGGATAGGGGTGTACCTGATTAATTATGGGAATTTTTTCTCCATGAAGTATTGGTAGTTTATCTTTGACCAATGTTTATGATGTAATGTTTTAAGTTGTTGCCACAATTCCCATGTTATGATTATCATGATATATCACGCCTTATTATTCATGTAACTTTATGCTTCATTGATATTCCTTGCATAACATGTATTATTATATTCATGTTATTACATGTTTATTCCATTACTGTGATTTATAGATCACCCCTTTCTTATATTTTTCTTCAGGTTATCCCATGCAGTTTTGAGTGAGAGCATGTTAAAGAAGTTTTTAATAAAGATGTTGTAATTCATGTTTAAATTTGTAATGAAATGTACCCAATTCCCAAATACACTAGAATTATTGATATTTCAGGTTTTATTAAGTTTATGTTTATTTAATTAAATCATGTATTAGTGTTTAATAAAGATAAGGGTTGTTATACAGGGGATGGAATGAAAACATTTTCATCTAGGATTTAATTACTGCTTTAAGAGTTGAAAACTTCTCAAGCACTACCAGGCTTAGTTATCATAACTAATATTGTGAAATTAATTAAATAAATGCTTAAGTTAATGCTCACCTATTTGATTTTATTTATGAGTAGCACATAATATACATTAAGATGGTTTAAAGGGTTAGCTAGAATCATTTATATACCATTTAGGGAATTGATTCGAGCAACATTGTCAGTCATGAATCATTTTCCTTCCCTATGGTAGAATCCCACATCAATATACTATGACTCACAAAATTTTAATGGGGATTTTTCATCATGAAATGTCTTAATTTTTCCATTGATACAATATTTGAGTCATTTTCAGTATGACAAAGGGATATCCACATGATGATATAGACAAGTTATTCCTAGAATAACATTGAACAATGTATCTTGCCTAATAACTATGAATTCTAAGCTAGAAACATAACCCCTAAAATGAGTTATGAGTTTTATTTCATTGAGAGGTTTTTTTTCATTCTTGTCATAACCCTGTAACATTAAAGTGGAGGGGGAAAAGTGATATTCATTGAAACCCAGTTGATGAAGTGTTTAGATTGGAATGAGGTTGACTCTAGAGCCATTTTAAATTAAATCTCATTGAATATCAATGTTATTTATCTTTCCAGATATATACAAGGGCCTGATGTGTCCCTGTATGATGGAACCCTCATCTTAGTTTGTGAAAGATATGACTATGTGGTATTCTGTAAGATTATTCTCTGCACGATACACTTTGGAAACATAAACTTCAACTTCAAGTTCTCTAGGGATCAATAAGGCCTTTATGAGTGTTTAATGAAGGTCTTTTGATAGACTCATAACATCCAAGATTGAAAACTTGGCCGGAACTAGGTCCAATTTCTTAAAAAAATTATACTTATGGTCCAAAGGTCTATGATTCCCACCATGGGGATTCTATTTTGTAGGTTATTTAGGATCTGATGTAATTTATGTGGATGGATCAACCTTGGGAACATGAGATGCAGGTGCTTACAATCTTGATGGATTAGGTCAACTAGGTCTTCCTGCACACTGAGGTTGATTAAGAGATGGTGTATACTCTTACTAATCTTATAGGATTATCATGTCAGGGAAAACCATATCTTGTGTGGGGGAATTTAATTTCTTTTATTGATATTTTTATAGAGGTCTCCCATGAATTTTAACCACATAGATGGTTCGAACAGGGATATTGTTAGAGTAGTGACTCCTAGCACGACCATGTTTCCACTGTATACTAAAATCTGATGACCTCTCCCCCTATCCCCCCAATCAAGTGTAGGGAATTAAGTTTCATAATCATTCTCATAATATAATAAAGGATCCATTAAGTGAATAACATTAATGAAAACAAAGATTAACTCCTTGTGTGATGTAAATCCCGCATGGTAAGTTGACTCTTATTATACCATTTGGAGGGGTGGTGCTCATGATTTTGGGAATGTAGGCATGAAGTCTGCTAAGTCAAATCCAAATTTATCCTTGTCATATTCTCATATTCTTATGTTTTCATCATGTCCTTCCGAACATGTTTTTTTCAGAAGACTGGCCTTCGGTGGACTGATTTTTTGATTAAGTTGGATGTGTTGTAGCATAAGCGGTTGAAGGCACAATTGGTTGTTTCAACTGTGTTCGAAGGATAACATGAGTTCGTTTGATCATCTTTCTGACCATCCAATTATTTAACTTCTACATACCCTTTATATTAACTTCCTTCCATTTATTTTCCTCCTTTGGATTAGTGGTAGAGACACATGATACTTGATCAAGTGTCCTTCCCTGCTTCACTTTCCGAGAGTCCACCATCTTTTGTAGGATGTCTTTGAAAACAAAATACTCCTAGATATTGTAACATAATACTTTATGGATGGTTAAATAGTTTGGGTGTTCTTAATCACCATAATTTATGGAATTCTTAGGCTTTGGAAACTTGATCAAGTCATTTTCCAATTCTGAGATAAAGTATCCAGGGACTTGGTCACTCTGAAAAAATAGACCTTGTTTTTCATCTCCTCATACCATTTTCACCTCTACTCTATTTAATCATCTTTATGATATGGGAATTGTTACTAACACTTAGTAAATATAACTTCATGATACAATGAAGGCTTTAGAGTGGGAGCAGGTACATAGGCCTACTTAAGCACAATAGTGGTAGCCTCTCCCTTACCTTTTCTTTTTCCATGATATGATGGAATTACTTTGGACTTAGCTTTCGTTTGTATGACGAAGTCTTAAAATCTTTGAGAAATCACAACAAGGTCCTAAAAACCTATTATATATTTCACAGGGATAAGTGGAATGCACAACTTGTCATGAAGATTCACTATACAGATGTGAAACATGACTTATTGAGGGACCAATAGGTTTAAGGAGTATGTCAATACTTTCCACCAAGAAAAGAAATATGAGACCCTTTTATTATCCCCCTATATGTAGTTTGAGAGGTCTAGGACTATTTTATTATGCAATGTTGCCCTGAATTAGAAGTGAAAATTCTAATGGAGGTCTTCCCACCCCGTAATTGACGAGCCAAAAAGCTAGTGTACCATAAAAAAGATAGTCCTTAGAGTGATTACCTGAATCACCATAATTTCACTACCTCCTATTATTAAGGGGTCCCCATAATGGGATAACAGTGAGAGAATAAATGATTCAAATGATAATACAGGTCTCCTTAGCCATTAAAAATTAGAAATGTAGTGGTAGGGATTTTTTTCTCGCTGTATCGGCACACACCATTTCTCTATGTCTTCCAATCGAGATGTTAGTGACTCAATATTTTTCATGATCCCTTAGGGAATGTCTGGATGAGATGAAGCTTGAACAAGTGTGTTGGATGGTAGGTCCATATGTGGAAGCACTGCTAGTATTTACCATGGGTAGCCTATAGGGGCATGCCTGTAAAGATGTTCCTAGCCTTGTTCTCATTGTGTACCCAACAGAGGAAATTATTTTTCTACTACTACAGGATCTAGGTATATTGGTGGTTAGTATCCCATGTTGATAGGATGTTCTATATCCACTTCAATCATTATGACGAAACATATTTTCTAAGATACTCTAGTTAGGAGTACAAGTTGACAATCAACTTATAGAACATATCCAGTAGGAAATACACTACAAAGTAGTTCCACATTAAGTCCCCTAAATCATTTCATCTCTTCCTCTTATTGAGAAAATATTTCCACAAGTGAAATGGGATCAACCTCTCTATGAGGTAGGTGAGGCAAGGTATTACCCTTAACTTTTTTCTTATTGGATGCATTTTAATGAGGTAATGGTTGGGTCATTGAGGGAACCCCCAGATTCATGGTGAGTCTCTTGTTTCAAGTACACACACCTCCTTCAATAATTTCATCATGTACCATATTTTGAATTGAAACTTCCTCCTTTAATTCCTCCTTCTAATTGGCCTCATGTTCTATAGGGTCTTTAGGGGTAGTGTTAATGACATTCACTGATGCGTAATATATTGTAGGCATTCTATTATTGTCTTTATGTGACTACCTTTTTCTTCACCCTTGACGAGGCCTTATCCTCTCCTTCAATGATTCTCTAGAATCTGTTTAGTAGATAGTAATCTAAAGGGAATTTCTAGATATTTCATTTTCATGTATTCCTAGTGAGGATATCCGATCACAGGATGAGATGAATTAGGAGGATCCATTCTTCACCATTCCTCCTAAATGGGAGAAGGTTGACTTCTTTCGAGGAAGATGTTTCTAAGGTGAAAAAGATCCCAACCCTGAGAGATAGGTCTATTCTCATTCTAAATTCAAAAATATTTGGGTATAGTTTGTTGACCTAAAAGGTTGTTTAAAAAATTCCCCAGACTTTTAGGTCAGGGTTTATTCTGAACTTACATAGATTCTACTATTGTGGATACCCTTTTTATTTTACAAAGTATTGTGTAAACATGGGAAAATTGAATCATCTGGTATGATCCTGAATCACCCACTTCCAAAGGTCATTTCAGTATTTCTAACATTTGTGCTATCTAATGACTGAATTTCCCTTAGCAAGAGGATTAATCAATATTTTCATATGCTTGAAAAAGAAGTCTCCCAATAGTCTTATCTCTTTTGGCTTGATATTAGTGAGAGTCATTTGTGGACTATTTTTGTTTATCATATTGGTTATTTTGAACATATTCCATTTTTAAATCCATCCTGAAGCTATAAAATTGCATGATACCACCTTCAGTAGGTTTTTCTTATAAGGCCCCAGCGTTAAACAATACATAATCTTGAGTTAAGTCAAGAATTATACATTGAGGATCTTTTTTTGGTTTATAGTTTTAGAGAATTAGGCCATAACTATTACATGACATATCAAATATTACAAAGTAGACACTTCTACTCTAAACAATTTTTTTCACAATAATAAAACTTCTTAAATAAAGTAAGAATTCTTTTCTTGATAAAAATCTTCTTGAATTATTCCATTCTCTTACCCTTCCTTATACCTTGTGAAAAACATTTCAAAAACTTGGGATGCGCATAAAAATATCAGTAAGGGTTACAAAACAAGAAAAGAAAACATTAGTCCATCAATACATACAAATCAATTAAATCATACTTTTCAATCATAAAACATGATCTCTTTAACATACCTAAAAAATCATAAGATTTATAAATAACACATAGAAATCATAAATCATAAAGGTAACTTGTGGCATCTATAACATACTTACATTATAGCTTTCACAACTACATAGGGAGTTACGTTTGGAATACCCATCACACTTTATTCCCTAAATATATTAGGAGAAACATTAACATTTACCTCCATCATGTTACCCAATTCTTTGGAGAGCTATCTCGGGATCACCCTCCCTAGGTTTATTATGGAACCACCCATATAATTAAACAATGTCCAAGAACCGTAACATAATCATAACACATAAAATAATAATAAAGGAAAGATAAAATTTCCACATTAAATTCAAGATATATCATTTCAAGATATTGAAATAATCAATGCTTTCTCAAAACCATTTTCAATACCAAAATATGTAAAAAGGGTATATGGTATTTATTTTCCTTTTAAAAACATTATGACTTGTTAAGTAATCCAAATATCAAATAATGTTTGCAGTGACAGAAAGGTTGTTTTCACCACATATGTTAAAAAGAAACATTCTTTTTGTCATTTAGTAAAATTCTTCACAGAAAAAATATTGCATTTGAATGAAATTAAAATTCAAAGGGGTTTATGAACTGTATAAAATAAAGTCGTGTATAAATCAAAATATACCTCAATGAAAGGAGATTGAGATGAAGTCCTTTACCATGAATCCAACTTATCACGTATGTTCCTTGTTCTTCTTGAATAATAAAATTAAGTTAATTTATACTTGATTCATAACTATTTTCAAGTTTATTATTCTTTTTATATCACATATTACCATGTTATAATTATATAAGTTAATATTGGTTATTTTGTCGATATTTGGTACTTGAGTAAAAAATGAACTTATTATAATTACAAATTGTCCATGTAGTCAAAATTCCATTATCTCCAGAATTATATTCATGATTTAACATATAAATCCATTATATATATGTATTTATAAAAGTACATAATATTTGGAGATAAGAAATAAAATGCACTGTTCATTGAGACGGTAAACCGTACGTACGCCTGAACACTGCTTTCATTTATTTTTCATATTTAAAAGAATGAAAACTAAATGATAAATAGGTATATTATAATTCTAGTATAATATCATATATAAGTTCATTAACTCTATACTTTATAAATTTAATGTATGGCACGAATGAGTCATATCACTTTGAGGGGGTGGTAGTCTGCACTTCCTCAAATGAAATTATCATATTTACCCATTATGGAAACCATAAAGGTATGATATAAATGAAAAATAAAGAAGTATAGAGACAATATAAATATAATTTATATAAAATATAAATACAGTTCCATTATAATAGTCACAATGAAGGTGTTAAGGAAAAATTGAACAATCATCATTTCGTGAGGCAGTAGTTCTCCATACACAGAAACAATATGTTCGTATCCATTAGATGGAGGTGTGTGAAAGTGTAGTTCAAATACTTCTCATAAAAACATCCTATTATATTTAAGATACTAGTATTTTTATAAAATAATGAAATGAAGAGAGTTTATGGGATTGGAGAAGGAAAATAAATGATAGAAGCTTGAGAGAAGACATTACCTCGAATCGGGTAACTCTTTTGGTTTAAGCTAAAAGGATTTATTGAATTTCCTACCTAAGGTAAGGCTTCTAGGAGGAATATAGGGATGTTGGGAGATTAATTTTGTAGAGTTTTGATGATCCAATGGGATTTATAGGTGTTATTAAATGGGTTGGGGTGATTCGCTTTTATAAGAGGGAGGAGGGGCACTTTAGGAAGGTATTGAAATATTATTTTATTATAAAATGATTTTCAGTTTCAAATAGTCCCAAAGTCATTATTTAAAATATAAGATGCTTTTGGGTCAAAAAACTATCAACCAATAGGTTTTAGACAAGTCTAGATCACAAATTTAACCTTATCTTTTAGCTTTAACCCTTAGTTAACTAATTTAAGTCTTACCATGTCTTCTTGTGTATTCATACCATATGGTTAATATAGTTACTATAAAATAAAAATAGAATATAAAGTGGTTAATTATTGACATTTTAAACATTATTTAATTAATTTGGCTTAATCTTATATTTTTAGGACTATTCTATCATTTAATAAAATTGTATTTTTTTAAGAACTCATTTAAGTCAATTTTCATACTACTCATATCACGACTTTTTAAAAATACATAACGACTTTATTCTTTTGAAAAAACCTCAATAACTAAAAGATAAAAAGTAATAATCATCCCTAAAATTAGTTTATGTCATAAAAAGTTTCAAAATAAATTTATTTTAATATTTATAATTTCATTCATTAATAAGGTAACTACTACATCATCATTGTGTTATAAATATATTTATTTATTTGATGTCTAAAAATTATAAATAAAATACCATGATTTAGGAAATATTTTTATCTTTATAATGACTATATATAGTCGAAACTATCACTTATATAACCCTATATAAAAATGGTTTTAGTAAAAGATACATGTTTAGGTTATATTTTCCTTAACTTTAAATTAAAAGTAATTAAATGTCATTTTCACACACAAGTGGCTCCATGTGGTCCAAAAATCAACCCAAGGATTCCCATGGTCAGACATATCTCATCCAATAGGGTTAGGAAATGTGTTAGGATTGATTAATTTTATTATAATATTATTTTTTTACCCTTATTTACCAGATTTACCCTTTAGCCATGGTAAATAAAATATTTACTGAAGTTACTATTCATAATATCTAAAAATAAAAGGTACATATTTACACAATTTCGACCTACTGATTATAAATATGGAATAAATTTTTACAAATTCAAAATACAAAAATTTTAGAAATTAATTTAATAATTAATTCTCATTTTTAAAACTAAAAAACGTGTTTTTAAGAAGTAAAAACTTCCATAAGATTGACATGTGTTTATGTCTAATTTCAAATTGAAATTACTTCCAATGAACAAAATTGTATTAAATGATAAAATAATAATCCAATTAAAATTTAAAACCAATTAAAAATACAATATAACTATATAAATAAATTACATGAAAAGACAATTTTGAAATAAAATGCAGTATTTTTCACTATTCATTAAAAAATGAACTTTATCAGAAAAATACCAAAAATTTACCCAAAGTAAATTTTGATATCCCAATTTTAAAGAATAATAATATTTTTTCCAATGAAACATATAAAAGTGTCAAAAAAATAGATTTAAAAAGGGTTCACCATCAAAATGTGGTAAAAATATCTTTTAAAAATATTAGAGTATTTATGCTTAAATTTGGATTCATTCTCATTTTAATCCTATAAATTTTATTAGATAAATGTAAAAACATTTAACAAACATGTTTAATAATAATATAGTTAATTATTTTCATTCCTGCTAGTATAGTGACTAGGCGTTAACTACCATTTATAATAATAATATTATATATTTTTTTCAGTATGACTCAGCGTTGTGTGCAACATAAGATTTTAGAGAAACCCACTGTTGCATGTCGGGTAATCAATCGAACATAGAATCCCCTTTAAAGTAAAATTAATATTTAATTTAAAAATATTAATAAATATAAAAATGTCATATTCTTTATTTACCTATGATGTTACATTCTTAACCCTTTTAGAAATTGCATCCTTATAATTTTATTCACGTATCAAATAAGTGGTGGTATTTATCCTACATAACATTCTTAGATTCCCATGTTACCTTTTCGACCATATGATTTTCCCTCAAAACCTTTTCCTAATGAATTACCTTATTCTGCAACACTTTATCTCTTTGTTGAGGAATCTGGACTGGTTGTTCCTCATAAAAAAGATTCTCTTCCAAATGAACTACATCTGAACTCAAAACATGAGATGGATCCGACATATACTTTCTCAACATTGAAACATGAAAAACATTGTTTACTTGGGATAAACTTTGAGGTAAATCCACTCTGTAAGAAATTGATCCAACTTTATCGAGGATTTCATAGGGTCCAATGAACCTCAGAATGAACTTTCCCTTCTTAACAAAACACATCACACTTTTCCATGGAGAAACTTTGAGAAAGACATGATCACCTACCTCAAAAGAAATATCCTTCCTCTAGTTATCCACACAACTTTTCTGCCTACTCTGAGCTATTCTCATGTTCTTCTGAACCAACTAAAATTTTTTATTCCATATCTTCTATCAATTTTGGTCCCATACAATTCCTTTCACCTACTTCATCCCAAAAAGCTAGAATTCGACACCGATTTCCATATAATGGTTCAAATGGTGTCATCTGTATTCTGGAATAAAAATTGTTATTATAAGAAAACTCAACCAAAGAAAGATGTTGGTCTCAATTTTCCTAGTAATCCATTGAACAAGCATGTAGCATATCTTCCATGGTCTGAATTGTTCGTTCTGAATACCCATCTGATTGTAGATGAAAAGCTGTACTAAAATTTAATTCAGTACCCAATAACTTTTAAAGTCCCTTCCAAAAGTTAGAAGTGAACCTGGGATCATAGTCAAATATAATGGAGGGGGGAAATTTATGTAACCCGACTATATATTTAATATAAAATTGAGAATGTTGATCTAGAGATAGATTATCTCGAATAGGAAGAAAATGAGAGGATTTAGTCAATCGATCAACAATAACCCAGATTGCATTGTTATCTCAAGAAGTATTTGGTAATCCCACTATGAAATCCATGGATATATTTTCCAATTTCTATTATGGAATTAGAAAATGCTTAAGCATCCCTTTTAGTAAATTTCATTCTGGTTTAACCTGTTGATAAGTGAAACACTTCATAATAAAGTCAGGAATATCTCTTTTCATTCCATCCTACCAGTAATACTCCCAAAGATCTCTATACATCTTAGTACTATCGGGATGAACTGAAAACAGAGAACTATAAGCTTCACATAACAAATGTTTCTTTAACTGTGAATCACAAGGCACACATAATCTCTTTCCAAACCTCAAAATACAATCTTTATCAATGTTAAATTCAGGTAACTTACCCTTCTGAACCAATTCTACCTTTTTCTACAACTCACTATCTTCTTTTTGCGCTTTCTTAATTCTGTCTGCTAGAGACGATTTCACTACCACCCAAAACAAAATAGAATAATTCCCTGCACCAACAACTTGCAATCCAAAATTCATCAAATCAAAAACCAAAGGATCTCCTTCCAAACCTAGCATGGTTAATATAGCATTACTCTTTTGGCTCAAAGTGTCAACCACTTTATTTGCCTTTCTCAGATGGTAATGGATCATGTAATCATGATACTTGATTAATTATATCCATCTCCTCTATCACATGTTTAATTCTTTTTGAGTGAATATATACTTAAAAATTTTGTGATTAGTATATATTTCAAACTTTACTCCATACAAATGATTCCTCCAAATTTTTAAAGCAAAAATAGTAGCAGCTAATTCCAAATCATGTGTAGGGTAATTTAACTCATGAGGTCTCAAATGATGTGAATCATAAGCATTTAACTGATCATTTTTCATTAGGACACAACCAAGTTATTTCAACGAAATGTCACTATAGATAAAAAATTCACCATTTCTAGAAGGAAATGCCAAAACTGAAGCATTCACCAATATTTTTTTCAATTCCTGAAAACATTCATCACATTATTTTTTCCAGATGAACTTAATACCTTTTTAAGATAACTTAGTCAGTGGGCAAGATAACTCTGAAAACTTTTCAACAAACCTCTAGTAATAACCTATGAAACCAATAAAACTACGAATCTCAGTTATATTTGTGGGTCTTGGCCATTCTTTAACAAATTTGTTTTGGTAAGATCAATAGTTATTCCATTTTAGAAACAATGTGACCAAGGAATGAATTTTTTTTGTAACCAAAACTCACACTTGCAGAATTTTCCAAAGAGTTTATTTTCTTGTAAGGTCTTCAAGACAACCCTTAAATAAATTTCATGCTCCTATTTACTTTTAGAATATACCAAAATATCATCTATAAATACAACCACCATTTATCACCTAATTAAACTAATCCATCATTACAAAAAACTGTTTAATTCTAATTCTGACCATCTTAGGATACTAATTTGGAAGGTCATTTCCCCCTATATGCCTTCTCAGAACAACTAGATTGTTTACCCTACAAAAATACCTTATAAACACATAAATATCTTAGACGAAGCAACATGATAATCTTAAAATGCTATATCATTTTAATTTGACCATAAAGTAAAAATAATTTTTGGATATTCATTTAACAATATCCTAACTCCCAAAGTTATCTAAAATGACCTCTGATACCAACCATAAGGTCCCAGACTTAAACATTACATAGTATTGAGTTAAGTCAACAATTCAACATTGAGGATCTTTTTATTTTTAGAGTTTTATAGAATTAGGCCATAACTATTACATTACATCTCAAATATTACATAGTAAAAACTTCTGCCCTAACCAATTTTTTTTCACAACAATAAAAATTATTAAATAAAGTAAGATTTTTTTTTTAATTTTTCCATTCTCCTAACCTTTCTTATACCCTATGAATAATATTTCAAAATATTGGGATGAGCATAAAAAGCTCAGAAAGGGTTATAAAACAAGGAAAGAAAATATTAGTCCATAAATACATACAAATCAATGAAATCATACTTTTAAATCATAAAACATGAGATCTTTAACATACCCCAAAAAATCATAATATTTATGAATAACACATATAAATCAGAAATCATAAAGGTAACTTGTGGAATCCATAACATACTTACACTGTAGCTTTCACAGCTACATAAGAAGTTACGTTTGGAATACCTATCACAGTATATTCGCTAAATATATTAGGAGAAACATTAACATTTACCTCCATCATGTTACCCAATACATTGGATAGATATCTCAGGCTCACCCTACCTAGGTTTATCACGGAACCACCCATATATGTAAACAATTCCTAAGAACCATAACATAATCATAACACATAAAATAAGCATAATATAAAGATAACATTTCTACATTGCATTCAACACATATCATTTCAAGATATTGAAATAATCAATGCTTTATCAAAACCATTTTCAATACAAAAATAAGTGAAAAGGGTATATGGTATTTTTTTTCCTTTTAAAAACATTACATATTGTTAAGGAATCCAAATGCTAAATAATGATCGCGACGACAGAAATATTGTTGTCACTACATACATTAAAAAGATTCATTATCTTTATTGTTTAGTAAAATGATTTGTAGAAAAAATATTCCCTTTGAATGAAATTAAATGTCAAAGGGGTTTATACAGTGTATAAAAGAAAGTTATGTATAAATTAAAATATGCCTCAATGAAAGGAGATTTAGATGAAGTCCCTTACCTTGAATCCAAATCATCACATATGTTCCTTGTTTTTCCTGAATAATAAACTTAAGTTAATTTATACTTACTTCAGAACCTTTTTCAAGTTTATTATTCCTTTTATATCACTTATTACCACACTATAATTATTTAAGTTAATATCGGTCGTTTTGTCGATATTTGGTACTTGAGTCAAAAATTAACTTGTGATAATTACAAATTGTCCATGCGGTCAGAATTCCATTATATCCAGAATGATATTAATGATTTAAATATCATATAAATCCAGTATATATATATATATGTATTTATAATAGTACATAACATTTAGAGATAAGAAATGAAATTCACCGTTCATGGAGACGGTAAACCATACGTACGCATAAACACCACTTTAATTTATTTTTCATATTTAAAGGAATGAAAAATAAATGATAAATAGGTATATTATAATTCCAGTATAATATAATATATAATTTCATTAACTCCATCCTTTATATATTCCATGTATGGCACGAATGAGTCATATCACTTTGAAGGGGCGGTAGTCCGCACTCCTCAAATGAAATTATCGTATTTATGCATTATGGAAACCATAAAGGTATGATATAAATGAAAAATACATAATCCTAGATAAAATATAAATATAATTTATATCACATATAAATATAGTTTCATTATAATGGACCCCATGAGAGGTGGTAAGGAAAAATTGAACAATCATCGTTTCGTGAGGTAGTAGTTTTCCGTACACTGAAACAATATGTTCGTATCCATTAAATGAAGGTTTATAGAAGTGTAGTTATAATAATTCTCATAAAAATATACTATTATATTTAATATATTGGTGTTGTTATAAAATAATGGAATAAATAGAGTTTGGGGGGTTGGAGAAGGAAAATAAATGAAAGAAGCTTGAGAGAAGACATTACCTCGAATCGGGTAAATCCGTTTGATTTAAGCTAAAAGGATTTCTTGAATTTACTTATGCCTAAGGTAAGGATTCTAGTAGGAAAAGAGGTATGTTGGGATCTTATTTTGGTAGAGTTTGGAAGATCCAAGGGTCTTGAGAGGTGTTATTAAATGGGTTGGGGTGATGACCTTTTATAAGAGGGAGGAGGGACACTTTAGGAAGGTATTGAAATATTATTTTATTATAAAATTATTTTAGGTTTAAAATGGTCCCAAAGTAAATTATTTAAAATATAAGACGTGTTTGGGTTGAAAAAATCTCAACCTATATGTTTTAGACAAGTCTAGGTCACAAATTTAACCTTATCTTTTAGTTTTACCCTTAGTTAACTAATTTAACTCTTACCATGTCTTCTTGTGTATTCATATTATATGGTTAATATAGTTACTATAAAATTCCAATAGAATATAAAGTGGTTAATTAATGATATGTTAAATATTATATAAGTAATTTTTCCTAATATTATATTTTTAGGACTATTATATCATTTAATAAAATAGTATTTGTTTTAAAAACTATTTTTTGTCAATTTTCATACTATTCATATCAGGAATTTTTAAAAATCCATAAAAACTCGATTCATTCAAAAAAACATAATTAATTCAAATAAAACAAGTCATAATAATCCCTAAAATTCTTGTATGGAATAAAAAGTTTCAAAATAAATTTATTTTAATATTTATAAACTCATTTATTTAAATCATTCATTAATAATGGAATCACTACATCATTATTGTGTCATAATTATATTTATTGATTTGATGTCTAAAAATTATAAATAAAATACCATGTTGTAGGAAATTTTTTTAGATTTTTAATTTTTATTAATAGTCTAATATATGACTTATATAACCCTATATACAAATGGTTTTAGTAAAATATACATGTTTAGGTTATATTTTCCTTCACTTTAAATTAAAAGTAATTAAATGTCATTTTCACAGACAAGTGGCTCAATGGGTCCTAAAATCATCCCAAGGATTCCCATGGTCAGAATTATCTTATCCAATATGGTTATAAAATGTGTTAGGGTAGTTTAATATTATTATAATAGTATTTTTACCCTTATTTACTAGATTTACCCTTTAACCATGGTAAATAAAATATTTACTAAAGTTACTATTCATAATGTCTAAAAATAAAAGGTAACTATTTACACAATTAGGAACTAATGATTCCAAATATGGAATATATTTTTACAAATTCAAAACACAGAAATTTCAAAAATTAATTTAAAATTAATTCTCATTGTCAAAACCAAAAAGCGTGTTTTTAAGAAGTAAAAACTACCAAAAGATTGACAAGTGTTTATATGCAATATCAAAGTGAAATTACGTCCAATGACCAAAATTGTATTAAATGATAAAATATTAATCCAATTAAAATTTAAAATCAATTAAAAGGACAATCTAACTATATAAATAAATTAGATGGAAAGGCAGTTTTGAATTAAAATTCAGTATTTTTCACAATTCATTAAAAAATGAACTTTATCAGAAAAATACCAAAAAATTAATTAAAGTAAATTTTGATGTCCTGATTAAAAATAATAATTTTATTTTGTATAATAGAACATATAAAAGGGACGGAAACTAGATTTAAAAATGGTTCACCATCAAAAGGTGGTAAAACTACCTTTTAAAAATATTAGAGTATGTTTAAATTTGGATTCATTATCATTTTAAGCCTCTAAATTTTATTGGATAAATGTAGAAACATTTAAAAAACATATTTAATCATAATAGAGTTAGTTCTGTTCATTCTCTCTAGTACAACGACTAGGCGATAACTATCATTTAAAATAATAATATTATATTATTATTTTTTTCAGTAGGACTCAACATTGTGTGAAACATAAGATTTTGGAGAAACCCATTATTGCATGTTGGGTACTCCATAGAACATAGCATCCCATTTAAAGTAAAATTAATATTTAATTCAAAAATATTAATAAATATGAAAATGTCATATTCTTTATTTACATGGAATGTTACATCCTTCCTCCCTTCTGAAAATTTAATTCTCGCAATTTTATTCACTTATCAAATAAGCAGGGGTGTTTATCTCATAGAATTATCAGATTCCCATGTTGTCTCTTCAACCATATGGTTTTTTACACAAAACCTTTACCTAATGAATTACCTTTTTCTGCAACACTTTCTCTCTTCAGGGAAGAATCTGGACTGGTTGTTCCCCATAAGAAAGATTCTATTCCAACTAAACTACCTCTGGACTCAAAACATGAGATGGATCCGCCATATACTTTCTCAACATTGAAACATGAAAAACATTGTGTACCTGAGATAAAATTGAAGATAAATACACTCTATAGGCAACTGATCCAACTTTATCGGGGATTTTATAGGGTCCAATGAAGTTCAGACTCAACTTTCCCTTCTTACCAAAACGCATCACACTTTTCCATGGAGAAACTTTGAGAAAGACATGATCACCTACCTCGAAAGAAATATCATTCCTCTAGTTATCTGCATAACTTTTTTTCCTACTCTGATATGTTCTCATGTGATTTTGAATCAATTAAACTTTTTCTACCATATCTTCTACCAATTCTGGTCCTATTAACTTCCTTTCACTTACTTCATCCCAAAAAGTTGGAGTTCGACATTGCTTTTCATATAATGATTCAAATGGTGCCATCTGTATATTGGAATGAAAACTGTTATTATAAGAAAACTCAACCAAATAAAGACGTTGGACCCAAATTCCCTGGTAATCCATTGAACAAGCACATAGCATATCTTTCAAGGTCTGAATTGTTCATTCTGACTGCCCATCTGATTGTAGATAAAAAGCTATACTAATATTTAATTTAGTACCCAACGACTTCTGAAGGCCCTTAAAAAAGTTAGAAGTGAACATGATATCACAGTGAGATACAATGAAGAGGGGAACTCCATATAACCTGAATATCTCTTTAATATACAATCGAGAAAGTTTATCTAGAGATAGAGTATCTCGAATAGGAAGAAAATGACCAGATTTAGTCAATCGATCAACAATAACCCATATTGCATTGTTACCTCGAGAAGTATTTGGTAATCCCACTATGAAATCCATGGACACATTTTACCATTTCCACTCTGAAATTGGAAAATGGTGAAGCATCCCTTTCATTAAATTCCATTCTACTTTAACCAGTTGATAACTTAAACACTTCACAGTAAAGTCAGCAATATCTCTTCATTAAATCCCACCAGTAATACTCCCAAAGATCTCTATATGTCTTAGTACTACCAGGATGAACTGAAAATGGAGAACTATGAGTTTCACATAACAAATATTTCTTTAACTATGAATCAAAAGGCATACATAATATCTTTCCAAACCTAAAAACACAATCCTTATGAATGTTAAATTCAAGTAAGTTACCCTTCTGAACCAATTATACCTTTTTCTACAAATCACTGTCTTGTTTCTTTGATTTCTTAATTCTGTCTGCTAGAAACGATTTCACTACCACCTAAAACAAAAAAGAGTAATTCTCTGCACCAACAAATTCCAATCCAAAATTTATCAAATTAAAAACCAAAGGATCTCATTCCAAATATATCATGGTTAATGTATCATTACTCTTTAAACTCAAAGCGTCATACACTTTATTTTATTTTCCTGGATGGTAATGGATCATGCAATCATAATCCTTGATTAATTCTAGCCATATTCTATATCTCAAGTTTAATTATTTTTGAGTGAATATATACTTCAAAATTTTGTGATCAGTATATATTTCACACTTTACTCCATACAAATGATGCCACCAAATTTTTAAAGCAAAAACAACAGCAGATAATTCCAAATCATGTGTTGGGTAATTTTACTCATTAGGTTTTAAATGACATGAAGCATAATCAATTACCTAATCATTCTGAATTAGGACACAACCAAGTCCTTTCAACGAAGCATTACTATAGATAAAAAATTCACCATTTCCTGAAGGTAGTGCCAAAAATGGAGAATTCACATATCTTCTTTTCAATTCCTGAAAAAATTAATCACATTCTTATGTCTAGATGAACTTAACACCTTTTCAAGTTAGCTTAGCCAGTGGGCTAGATAACCGTGAAAATTTTTCAATAAACCTCTGGTAATAACCTTCTAAAAAAACTACGAATCTTGGTAATATTTGTGGGTCTTGGATATTCTTTAACAACTTTTGTTTTATCATGATCAACAGTTATTCCATCTTTAAAAACAATGTGACCAACGAATGATTTTTTTGTAACCAAAACTCACACTTTCTGAATTTCCCATACAGTTTCTTTTATTTTAAAGTTTGAAAGACAATCCTTAAATCAATTTCATTCTCCTATTTACTTTTAGAATATACCGAAATATCATCTATAAACACAACCACCATGTATCACCTGAGTCAATTGATCCATCACTGAAAAAAACCATTAAATTATGATTCCAACCATCTCAGGATGCTGATTTGGAAGGTCATTTCTCTCTATATGCTTTCCCAGCACAATTGCACAGTTTAATCGATGAAAAATCATTCTAAAAATAGACATATATTATACGAAGCAACATGGTAATCTTAAAATGATATATCATTTTAACTTTACCATAAATTAAAAGTAATCTTTGGATATTAATTTAATAATATCCTAACTCCTAAAGTTATATAAACCGACTGCTGATACCAACTATAAGGCCCCAACCTTAAACATTACATAATCATGAGTTAAGTCAAGAATTCCAAATTTAAGATCTTTTTAGTTTTAGAGTTTTAGATAATTAGGCCATAACTATTACATTACATCTCAAATATTACAAAGTAGACACTTCTACCCTAACCATTTTTTTTCACAAAAATAAAACTTCTTAAATAAAATAAGAATTCTTTTCTTGATAAAAATCTTATTTAATTCTTCCATTCTCTTACCCTTCCTTATACCCTATGAAAAACATTTCAAAAACTTGGAATGAGCATAAAAAGGTCAGTAAGGGTTCTAAAAAAAGGAAAGAAAACATTAGTCCTTAGATACATACAAATAAATAAAATCATACTTTTTGATCATAAAACATAAGCTCTTTAACATACCTCACAAAATCATAAGATTTATGAATAACACATAGAAATCATAAATCATAAAGTTAACTTGTGGCATCCATAACATTCTTACATTGTAGCTTTCAAAACTATATAGGGAGTTACGTTTGGAATACCCCTCACAGTATATTCCTTAAATCTATTTAGAGAAACATTAAAATTTACCTTTTTCACATTACCCAATTCATTGGAGAGATTTCTCAGGCTCATCCACCCTAGGTTTAACCACCCATATACGTAAACAATGCCCAAGAACCATAACATAATCATAACACATAAAACAAGCATAAATGAAAGATAACATTTCCATAACAAATTCAAGATATATCATTTCAAGTTATTGAAATAATCAATGTTTTTTCAAAACCATCTTCAATACTAAAATAAGTAAAAATTGTATATGGTATTTATTTTCCTTTTAAAAACATTACAACTTGTTGAGAAAGCCAAATATCAAATAATGCTCGTGGCGGCGGAAAGGTCATTGTCACCGCATACATTAAAAAGAAACATTATTTTTTTCACTTAGTAAAATTATTCATAGAAAAAATATTCCCTTTTAATTAAATTAAAATTAAAAGGAGTTTATACACCATATAAAAGAAATTTGTGTATAAATCAAAATATTCCTCAATGAAAGGTGATTGAGACGAAGTCCCTTACCTTGAATCTGACTTGTCACATATGTTACTTATTCTTTCTGAATAATAAACTTAAGTTTATTTCTACTTGATTTAGAACCTTTTTTAAGTTTATTATTCCTTTTATATAACTTTTTACCACATTATAATTATTTAAGTTAATATCGGTTGTTTTGTTGATATTTGGTACTGGAGTCAAAAATGAACTTGTTATAATTACAAATTGTCCATGTGGTCAAAATTACATTATCTAGAGAATGATATTCATGATTTAAATATCATATAAATCAATTATATATATGTATTTATAATAGTACATAAAATTTGGAGATAAGAAATGAAATTCACTATTCATGGAGACGGTAAGTCGTACGTCCACATGAACGCTACTTTAATTTATTTTTCATATTGAAAGGAAGTAAAAATAAATTATACATAGGTATATTATAATTCTATTATAATATCATATATAAGTTCATTAACTCTATCCTTTATACATTCCATGTATGGAAGGAATGAGTCATATCACTTTGAGGGGGCGGTAGTCCGCACTTCCTCAAATGAAATTATCATATTTACCCATTATAGAAACCATAAAGGTATACTATAAATAAAAATTAAAAACTCATAGAGACAATATACATATAATATATATCACATATAAATATAGTTCCATCATAATGGCCACCATGAGAGGTGGTAGGTAAAAATTGAACAATCATCCTTTCGTGCGACTGTAGTTCGCCATACACAGAAATAACATATTCGTATTCATTAGATGGAGGTGTGTGAAAGTGTAGTTCTAATAATTATCATAAAAAAATTCTAGTATATTTAAGATACTAGTTTTTTTATAAAATAATGAAATAAAGAGAGTTTAGGGGGTTGGAGAAGGAAAATAAATGAAAGAATCTTAAGAGAATACATTACCTCGAATTGGGTAACTCTTTTTGATTTAATCTAAAAGCCTTTATTGAATTGCCTTCTTCCTAAGGTAAGGATTCTAGGAATAATAAAGGGATGTTGGGAGATTATTTGGGCAGATTTTGGATGAGACAGGGGGCTTGAGATGTGTTATTAAATGGCTTGGGGTGATGCCCTTTTATAAGAAGGTGGAGGACCACTTTAAGAAGGTATTGAAATATTATTTTATTATAAGATGATTTTCAAATTCAAATGGTCCCAAATACATTTATTTCAAACATAAGATGATTTTGGGTCAAAAAACGCTCAATTGAAAGGTTTTAGACAATTCTAAGTCACAAATTTAGCCTTATCTTTTAACTTTAACCCTTATTTAACTAATTTAACTCTTACAATGTATTCTTATGTATTCATACTATATGGTTAATATAATTACTATAAAACTTCAATAGAAACTCATCTGGATCATTAATTACATGTTAAGAATTATCTATTTCATTTAGACTAATCTTATATTTTTAGGACCATTATATCATTTAGTAAAATAGTATTTGTTTTAAAAACTCATTTATGTCAATTTTCAAACTATTCATATCATTAGTTTTTAAAAATCCATAACAACTTGATTATTTCAAAAAAAACTTCATTAATTCAAATATAAAAAATAATAATCATCCCTAAAATTCATGGATGTCATAAAATCTTTCAAAATAAATTTATTTTAATATTTATAATCTCATTTATTTAAATCATTCATTAATATGGAAATCACTACATCATCACTGTGTCATAAATATATTTATTTATTTAGTGTCTAAAAATTATAAATAAAATACCATGATGTATGAAATAGTTTTATATTTTTAATGACTATTTATAGTCTAAACTATAACTTATATAACCCCATATAAAAATGGTTTTAGTAAAAGATTCATGTTTAGGTTATATTTTCCTTAACTTTAAATTAAAAGTAATTAAATGTCATTTTCACACACAAGTAGCTCCATGGGGTCCTAAAATCGACCCAAGGATTCCCATGGTCAGACATATCTCATCCAATAGGGTTATTACATGTGTTAGGGTAGTTTAATATTATTATAGTATTATTGTTTTACCCTTTTTTACCAGATTTACCCTTTAACCATGGTAAATAAAATATTTACTGAAGTTAACTATTCATAATGTCTAAAAATAAAAGGTACATATTTAAAAAATTTGGACCTTATGATTCCAAATATGGAATCCATTTTTCCAAATTCAAAACACAGACATTGAAGAAATTAATTTAAAATTAATTTCTGTTGTGAAAACCAAAAAGCATGTTTTTAAGAAGTAAAAACTACTAAAAGATTGGCATGTGTTTATGTCCAATTTAAAAGTTAAATTACTTCCAATGAACAAAATTATATTAAATGATAAAATCACAATCTAATTACAATTTAAGACCAATTATAAGGACAATCTATCTATATAATCAAATTAGATGAAAAGGCAGTTTGGAATTAAAATGCTGTATTTTTCACTATTCATTAAAAAATGAACTGTATCAGAAAAATACCAAAATATTTTCCCAAAGTAAATTTTGATGTCCCACTTATAAATAAAAAGTTTATTTTTTTCCAATGGGACATATAAAAGTGAAAAAAACTATATTTAAAAAGAGTTCGCCATCAAAAGGCTGTAAAACTATCTTTTAAAAATATTAGAGTTTTTAAGCTTAAATTTAGATTCATTCTAATTTTAATCCTCCAAATTTTACTGGATAAATGTAAAAACATTTAATAAAAAATTTTAATCATAATATAGTTAGTTCTGTTCATTACCACCAGTACAATGGCTGGGCATTAACTATCATTTAAAATAATAATATAATATTTTTTTTTCAGTATGACTCAACATTGTGTGCAACATAAGATTTTGTAGAAACCCATTGTTTTGTGTCAGGTACACCATCAAACATAGCATCCCCTTTAAAGTAAAATTAATATTTAATTCAGAAATATTAATAAATATGAAAATATCATATTCTTTATTTACTTGGGATGTTACATTGCTGGTTCGGGAGTGAAGTGAAATGTAATGCTCCATGTTCACCCCATCTACTGATATGAATAACATATGGGGTATCTATAATCAGTTGTCTCAATATTTTTACTATGACGGGGAATGCTTTTCTCTTTGTCTAACTTTTTATGTAATGAAGTTAGGAGAGCTACTAAGTCAATTTAGTGTTGCATCCATTATATTACCTTGACCTCACTCTAATACTTATCGTAGGGTAATAATTTTTCTCATAAGTGATATAGATATTTCCATATATTGAGGCAGATGTGTTGCACACAATCTTCTGACAACACTTTTGGAATGCATTGTCTAGGTGTGGCTAAAGTGTAGAACATGACTGGAATGTTGTCTTTAACCAATTATTTCCTCATGTTCAACATGCCATATTCATCTTTTTCTAGAGGCTCCTCAACCTAGTCTGACCAGAGTGGATGATTTACCATTACTTTATCATAAACAATGATATTGGTAGGGAAATACTCTATCATATTGGAAGGAAGAAGACCCAAGGGTGATTCAGAGAATCACCATTTCCTTGGGTTGTCTTCCAGCTGAGAAAGAATTTCAATTTTCAATGACAAGGAATTAGACATGACTAACCTTGTTTTCCAAAACACCTCATAGTAGGAGGGTTCTCATCATTACATCATCAATGGGAATAACCTTATGATGAAGTGAAAAAGTACTGCATAGAGAATTTTTTTAGTGAATACCATTATAAGGAGGACTACCAAGGTGGATTACAAATAGAGGAAGAACCTCTTGCACTTTGATATTCTAGACACAAAGAGGTATGTAATGACTCTTATCGAGAGATGGGATCTTGAGATCAATCAGATTATGGACATGGAGCAATCCTTCATGGTGTAGTGTTTGAGGAGGACCATCATAATTACTTCTAGTGATCCCGTAATTTGGTAATAGGAGAGTGCGATCTTGAGCTACCACAAATAAGCGTATGAGGGCTTCAAGAACTCCAGAATTGAGTAGAGTGAGATAATAAACTGACTCTTCATTTTTTATTTATCTCTGTTGAGGCTTCATTTTAGATGCCTTCTTGTGAGTGACTGGGGCCACTTGCTGGGGAAAGTGGTTTTCAGGTATGGAAGCTTGCTTGACTGGTTCCCATACTAATTCTAGAATTTTTAAACAGGCTCCTTGAAATTTGGTAGGGTTTTTTTACTACTTTGGAGTGGCCATTGTAATAGAATGATTACCTCCAATTGGAATGAGGGTATGTTTCTAATTTAGTTGTTTGTATATCGTAAGGAAGTTTTCCCCACAACCATCCTGGACAGAAGTAGAGGTGTGTGTCTTCTTCGGGGTGACATGATGGCGATCCACCCTATTTGTGAGGATGAAGCTCTATATCTGTTTCTCTATTACTAATGCTTTGTCTATTATTATTTTCCAGTAGGTTTGTAGGATCTGGTTAGGGATTTGTGTCCTCCCTTTCACTATTTTTAGGATATGCTTGGTGACTTATGTTACTGGAACATGGATATATTCCCATTACGCATCTAGAGTATGGGTATGTGCCTACTCCAATCCTCCATTTCCTACCAGTAGATACCGATAGTACTCAGGTGTGGGGATAGAGGTTTGAGTCTACCCCATATTCATCATTGGGTATTTCCAACTGATCTCCCCAAATTATGTTAGAATAAACTACTAGAAGACTTGGTGAATGAAGGTAGTTGTGTGCACTTGCTTGCGGTTTTCCACAAAAGTTGGCTAGCGTGATTCTTTGAACACTGTTAGGTGAGGATTTTGGAAGTATTTATGGATATGGAAAGATATTTGTGACCGTTCATTAATTTACACTGAATTTGACTGGAGGATTTCTGGATGTGTGTATGTGTTTGTTCCTGCTCACTGTGTGCCATCATATTTGGTTGGGGGGATTCCATGGGTGATTACAGATGAGTCGATTAGAAGACTTGATTAGTGGTGGTAGGTGTATGTTCCTAATTTCTATATGCCTCTAGATTTGAATGGTTGAATTCCTTGGATGTCGCTAGGAGAGTTTTATGGCTAGCAGAATAAGGGCACGTAGGTGTGTGTTCCTTCTCACAGTTTGCCACCAAATTTCATTAGTGGGATTATATGGAGAGAATAGAGGTGTGTCCATACTCCCTGTTATCCATTTTCTTTCCACAGTGGTTCATATATCATTACCAGGTCTAGATGACATGGGACATACAACTGAGGATGACACCCACATCATGTTGAGGGTTCACAACTGCACAGTGTTGGCAGCGACAACTACTGAATGAATCCCATTAAAAGGAACCCTATGTATTTTAGATGAGTCTATCCATTGCCTATTGATCAACCTATCTAATATAAGGTTGGGACTATTTATTTTGTTATGGGGATAAAATCTCGAAATTGTTGAAGATGGTGGTTGGTATCGTCTATTTCTCGACCACCGACGATCACTGATTGGATGATCGGTGGGGATTCGCAAGCTGGAGGTCCTGTTGGGTGACCTTTAGGGTTGGGATGGTACCATTATAATGATAATCTCAAACCAATGTATTCGAGACACTACATTTAAGACAACAGGTTGGTTACAACACCCTTTACATGGATGAAGACTCAATATGAATATCATCCAGGGTGTACATTGATGAGAGTTGGTGAGATTCCATTTGGATTGAAGAGAGATCGCATTAAAAGTGCCTGAATATAGATGAAAAACACAAACAAGAAAACCCCATAAAATAATCATCTCATTTAAATGAACACATGCATGGTTAATTATCTTGTTTTCCCTTATTTCACCTTGAGAGTGAAAGGGGACTGATAGGTGGGTGACACCATCATCTTGGATAAGGATTCACATCGGCTTCACCATTTTTTGTTTCCCATGAAAATTTAGCAATGTACGATGTTTGATTTCAAGGTGTTGAATATTTATACAATCACTCACATTGGGATAAATATTTTTAATGGTCTCTAATGGGGTTTTTTCGTGGATCTGAAAACATCCAATGGTTCTATATCTATGATAACTCATGGACCTAATTTTTGAATATAGACACTCGATTGGAAACTAGACCAATAATACTTAATAACTTACATTAGATGAGAGGATTGGATGTTGATCTCATCACACCTTTTTGAGTGAAATTATTTCCTACTTTGGGACTATCTTATAGACTTAAGATATGTTCGAAAATCCTTCATTAATTCCCATGTATGATGGGGGTCACCCTTGAATTAAAAATCAATTGTTAGCATGTATGGAACTTTGAATCATCTGTATATATCTGAGGCTGTACATTAATGGGGACATCTATATGTATCCAAGGTTATTGACCAATGGTACACTCTTATGTACCGATTAGAGATTACTTGGTTGTTATTACAACAATGCTAGTTTTAACCCACATAGTGGGGTGTTCTTGAGTGTATCTTCATCCAGGTAGATAAGAGTTGTTTCGATGTTGGGATTGGACCTATGGATGGGCTTCCTATGTATCCTTATGAAAGGAATCAGAACCCATGTAGTTCAATTCCACTTAATAGGACACATAATTTCTTTTAAGGTCATATGATCAGGGGAAAACTATACAGTTTAACGTCATGCATAGATGACATCTAGGTAGAAGGTTCCTAGTTAAAGTTTGGTGTGAGACTTATTTCGAAGTGGACCAGGGAAACTGGAAGGGATATGGGCTCCCAGGTTGGATATGACCCTACTGGTAATGTGGCCTAGAGAGAATAGGGTTGATTTGGGGTGTTGGTTTTATACCTCATGGATACTTCCTATATATCCCATTTGTATGAGAGTCAAATCCCACATAATTCGGTTATGAGGACACGTGACTATGGAGGCCCTCTGAAGATTTTTCTCATAGGGGAGTATGACCCTTCGATAGGATTAAGTTGGGGCTTACTCCTAAGGAGGATTTCCTGATGTGATTTGGGAGACTTAGTTGGGTCTTATTCCTAAGGATTATTCCCTTGTGAATGAAGGTTTGGGATTACACAAAATAGGAGGCCCATATTCTTGGTTTTGATAAAGGCTTATACCAAATAAGAGGATGATGATTGGTTGGGGCTTACACTTGGAATTATTACCATAGGTTTGGGATCATGTATATTTTATGATCAATACCAACCTCTAAGCCCACATGACTCATGATCAATGTGAGAAACAAGATAAAAAATTAAATTTTGGGAACCACACAATATGATTTTCCCTAAGGTAGGATACATGGCCTTGAGTACCAATGATAATGGAGGAACTCTAAAGTAATATGAGAGGAAGATTTGAAATAATATTCTCTACCAAAATATGCATCTGATCATGTAGAAACCATGATCATGACTAACCTATAATCTCACATGAGTCATAACGAGTCATGCCTGAATGCGAGAAACAAGTGGAAGTCAAAGATATGGAAAACCACATGACCCTTCTTCCACTTGTGGAAGATTTTGGGGATACATGAGAAGAATAAAGGGATATGATGCGCTTGTTCCCAATCCCATTTCAAATCCAGGATAGTCACATTGGAATATCTATCCAGGTATGACTCAGTAGGTGAAGAGGATAAAGAGTGAAAAATATTACAAGAAAGGCTAGGGGATTACTATAGGATGGATGCCCTAAAACTGGTTTATGGGGGTGGATTTCATTCCATGTCAAAGGGAAATGAAAGTATGATCCTCACCCCCCGCCTAGAACTAGAGGTCCCTGGTCTCAAAGAAAACTAGTAAAGGACATGGTATTAACCCTAGTACATGATACCGAGAGTTCCCTAACACCTCCCCCTGGGTTGGGGTCCTCGTGATGATGGGAATTCATATCTACATGCACCCATAGGACCCTACCCACTAGGTAGGAAAAGTGTGAGAGACATCTGACTAAAGAAATTCATATCCAAATGGGAGACATACCGGTGTGACTATCCATGGGTTTTCATGTCCATTGGCTTTGGGGAATGTTTCAATTGGATCCCTCTCAGAAAATTTATCAAAATTAAGAGAGTACCTACCATTGGTGGCTTGGAAGAGGGCCTGAGAAGTGCCTCATGCAGGGTAGTGGATGGGAGATCCAAGTGGTATTGCACAGGGTATGCCTACGTGGTCTGATGTTGCTTCTCACAGGTAGGCCTATGTGAGATGAAGGTAATTTGGGCAACAAACCACCTCAGAAACAACACTTGAGAAAGTATTTTCTCAAGGCTTCAAGGTTATCCATAGGTGTTCCCAGAAGTGTATTGCACAATTCCCTATTTAGGGAAGGGTACCCCATGCTAGTGTTATTCAACTACGAGGGAAAGGTTTTCTCAAACACATGTCATGTGTTTTAGACCCTATGAGGACTTTGGTTCCAATACCCCCACTTAATTCCCTTTTCTTTAGTTTTTTTTATGGATACCTAGAAGGTTTTTGAGGTCTTGGATGAAGGACTAGAGTGAGAAGATCATCATGAGTTCTTTGGGATTTTACATCCATGAAAATAAAGAGACCCAAGGTTCTATTTATAGTAAAATATGGGACCCTAGGTGAAGTGTCTGGTTTGCATAGGTCTATCGTGTTGGTCCTCATGCAAGATGATGTATAGGGCCATCGTACAAGCTCATTTGTAGGTACACAATGTGCCAAAACTATTCTGTGGGACCTATGTGGAGGACCTTTAGGGAAGTTTTCGATCCTTGATTTCTTCAATTCTCTTATTTTATTCTTTTTAATGTATTTTATTTTAAATTTTTTATCCATGTGAGAAAATGAAGTGTAAAAATACCTATATAACCCCTCAGATTTGAAAGTGAATGTCACTATAAAAGTTGTCTTTCTTCATATGGAGCACATCCTCAAAAATGATAGTGAGATAAATATTGACTTTGATGAAGTTGATTCTCAAGATACACAAGAGTTTATAATGGAACAGATTCCACAGGTCCATGTGGAAGAAGTAGTTTCTGAAACACAAGCATTGTATAGGAGCACTAGAGAGGTAAAAGAACCAGAGATATATGGTTTTCTAGTAACCAAAGATGGTGAAACATTATTTATTGAAAATGATGAACCTATATCCTAAAAATAGAGAGTAGAGATCTTATAAGATTCAAGATGGAAGGAATCCATGAATTATAAAATGGATTATGTGTATCAATACTAATTTTGTCTTCTGGTTAATGTTCAAGTTGATGTAAAGATCGTAGGGTGAAAATGGGTATTCAAGATTAAACTGGACTTGGAAGGTAATGTAAATACCTACAAATAAAGGCTAATGGATAAAGGGTTTAAACAGTGTCAAATAATTTACTATTATGAAAACTTTTCACTAGTTACCATGTTTAAATCCATCATAATTCTACTTACTATAGAAGCTTACCATGACTATGAAATTTGGATGATGGATGTCAAATTAGATTTCTTTAATGGGAACCTTTAGGAATATGTCTACATGACACAACCATAAGGGTTTGTGATTCCAGGTGACACCAAAAATATTTTCAAGTTACAAAGTTTGATTTATGGATTGAAGCAAGAATCCAAGTCATGGAACATTTGATTTGATGAAGCTATAGAAGAATTTGGTTTCATTAAGAATGAATGTGAGCCATGTTTTTATAAGAGGTTTAGTGGAAATTTGGTCATTATTATAGTATTATATGTTGATGAAATTTTACTTATTGGGAAGGACATATCAGTCTTACAATCTATTAAGAACTAGTTAAACAAGTGTTTCTCTATGAAGGAATTAAGTTAAGAATCCTACATTCTAGGGATCAAGATCATTAGTGATAGATCCAAGAGGATTCTTGGATTAATTCAAGGTAAATACATTGAAAATATACTAAAGAGATTTATTATGGAATAATCCAAGAGGGGATTGGTTCCAATGTCACATGGTATACATATTTCTAAGAAAATGTGTCCTGAAACACAATAGGATAAAGGGATAATGAGTGAGATACCATATGCTTCAGCGATAGGATCAATCAAATTTTCTATGTTATGAAATATACTTGATGTTTTCTATGGACTATGTGTGGTAGGAATATATCATGTAGATCTAGGAGAATAAAATTGGTCTGCTGTTAAGGCCATCCTTAAGTATATGATAAGAACTAAGTATATATTCTTGGTGTATGGAGGATATGAGGATCTAGTCATCAAGGGTTATACAAATGCTAGTTTTCAAATAGTTCATAATTATTTGATATTGTATTTATGATATTTTTTCTATCTCAACAGAGGAGCTATGAGCTGCAAGAGTTCAAAGTAGCCAGTTATTGTTGATTCTACAGTGGGGTCTGAGTTTATAACATCTTATGATGTAGACAAGGAATCTACTAGGATATGAAACTTTTTCCAAGAGATTGATGTGGTACCTTGTAGTAAATACCCTATCACATATCATTTTTATAATACTATTGTAGCGGTGTATCTTTCAAAAGATCCAAGGTCACACTAAAAGACAAAGCACATACTCTATAAGTATAACTTATTGAGGGATTTTTATCTGAGGGGTGAAGTTACAGTAAGAATATTTCCTAGATAATAAAATATGGTGGAACCCTTGACTAAAGGCCTATCTAAATAGAAGCATGAGTATCATAGATAGCAGGCTGATGGTTGTTAGTAGTTAGCTCTAGTACAAGTGGGATTCTGTTGAAGTTGGTGCCCTGGAACCAACTTTTGTGTACTTTATGATAACCTTCATTCAATTTTTTGAATATTAATATACTATTTATCACATCACTATTGTTCTTTTATGTAACATAGTATGTGATAATTTATTAATAGTAGATTTAGCAGTGAATGGTCATAATAGTTCCCCGCTATGATGAGAACCCAGAATTTCCATGAAAGTATTCATAAATATATGTTCTATAGATAGACGAAATAAATTTAGGGACATAAATGATAAATTCTTTCAGGGGTGGATACTCATTGGAATTTGAGGTACCTTCTCATGGTGTATTCCTATAGTAATATCTAGTATAGGATATTATGAGAACGAGACCCTCCGGTATGAAATCCACATTTGTACGTGTCATTGGATGTTCCTATATGAAGACATGTGTATCGATGCTTTGACTTTAAGATTATTATTAATAAATATTATATGTTTCAACCTTTATGTATTGAACAAAACCATGATGACATATGTTTATAGAGAGATATGATATGTTGGGTGTGTCATGAGTAATATTGCATTAATGAAAAATATGAGAAAGGATTTTTCCCTTTTTCTCTTTAATAGAAGTTGATATCTTAGACCCTTTTGATGGAAATGATATAGCCTAAATAAATAAATGGCCATGGTGTTCTATAGGAAAGTTTGATTTTTGGGAATTCAAAGAAAGAGACATAGAGCACATAGGTTGATGGCACCAGCATGCAACCTGCTTGATTAGAGATATCATGATAAATGGATTATATTATACAGTGAGAATCTATACGAGGTATTATGTCACTATGACATTAACATATTTCTTTATGGGTGCCTTTGCGTGTTTTGAGATGCTATCCTTTGATGTTATATTCCTCCACCTAATGCTATTAAGAAAGTGGCTTAGAGGGCCACACAATAAGTGTATCTGGAATCCCAGTTAAATAATATATTATTATTTATTATTTGAGAAATTGAATAAATATTATTCTCACATGTGGTTTAATAAATATTCATGTTTTCTTGATCACATATATTTCATCACCAGTTATTTGAGAGAATATTACGTGATTGGAATATTTAATAAATATTTATTTGTTATTAAGTGAATATAATATTTATTTAGTTATTATCGAATAATGTAGGGACATTTATTTATTAAATAATTAGTCATTATTTAAGGCTTGAAAAATATCATGGAGTAATGGAGGACCGAGTTTATAGGTCTGATGAGAAATAATATATATTGAATATTATTTTATTAAATAATATTTAATTTTAATTCACGAGTTTATCACATGTCAAGATATAATAATAACAATATTATTATTTTTGACATGGAGTTCCAAAAGGATTAAATAAATAATAAGGGGCACTTTCACAATTATTTATTTCTAACCCTTGTAGTATATAAACCCAATTATATTATTTTTCAAGAGAGCCAATTTCATTTGTGTTGTGCACAATGAAAACTGGAGATAATCCCCTCATTCCTTAGAGATCTCTCTATCCAAGAACACTACCAAGAGCAAAGAGAGATCTTCCTCCAATATACAATATCAAGTATAGATAGATCAAGGAGAATCCTTTGGAAGTGATTTCTGAGATGATCAAAATCGAATGGCGTAAGCATTAGGATCTGCTGCGCTAGCACTCGAATATTCCTACAATGATGTTCAAATATTTTTGGAACATATACAGATCACTGCTAGTGGAAATCTACCCTTGATTACTACAATTAAATAGTGACATAATTTATATCCATTTTCATATCCATCAATGAAGAAATAATTTCATTCAAGGTAATTCTTTAACTGGATAAATTAATTATAAATAATATGTGACAATCCTGCACTTAATTTCAACATTTTATCCACTATCTATTTTCTTTGATTCAATTATATTGATCATAGTGATCATAATCATGTAAATATCAGATTAATCATCTATAATTACAAAAATAAAAGCTTTTCATGACCCGTTGCATGCTTCCTCTACACACAGAACCTTTAATTTTATCATGATAATTAATTTATACTTAGAAACCTAGTATTTACTAATTGAATGTTTTTAAAATCATGTATGTATCATTATATGATTCATACTTTTGAATGAGATTCAAAAACCATACCTTGATAGTTGATATCTATTTTCCATATAAAAATCAATAGATTTATCTTCCTCTTAATTATGTTATGAAATTATTTTACAATTATGATAGAGGAAAATGAGAAAATACACTTACTCGATTTATTTTCATTCCATAAACATAATTTCATCCTTTGGTTGTGTTATTATGCATTTTTTCACCTCTACTTCATCTCATATTCTATATGATAAGTACCATGAGGAAATTTTCATGCTTGAAGCACTAAAATTTACTTTTAATAGATCATAAGATCCATATAAGCATTGGTAAGTTATTTCACCTATATATATACATTTACTAAAACCAAAAACATTTATCGTAAGTGGAGATAATACCCAAATGAAATATGAAGAAACCTTCATCTGAAGAAATAATACATTAATCTCCAAAGACTCAATAATTACACTTAAATTTCAACTCAAATCTAATATTGAACCTCTTCGAAAATATTCATGAACAAGTTCAAAACCCAAACATCAGAAATATTTGATCACATATTATTCAAAAATCAACTTAACATTTAACTCTAGACAACATTAATCATTGATAAAGTCACATAACAAAAATGTATATATCCTAATAATATATTCTCCAAAATATACTAATCTTTTCCCAAAAAAACATGAATCACCATAAAGCCATAAAAATTCATATATAATTCCAAAAGTAAAAGTCGATATTTATTCCTCAACTAATCTTAACCACTTTGATATAAAATCCTATACCAGGTAATAATTTACAATTGACCTTTATTCCCATAACATTCTAAAAAATATAATGAACTCTTCCAAAATAACTTTAACCACCTAGTCACTAAATTACTTTTTTAATCCCATTGTTGTCTATATGATAAAAGATATGTTTCAAAACATATAATAACCCTTTATCTCAATTAAACATAATTACTTCAACATCAATGACCATATTAATCCAGAATATTATACAAGATTCAATCATGAATTATTCTTAAAATGTAATAAAAATCTCTTAAAATATCATTAATCACTGTTGAATACAATCACATATGGACTCAAAATGTTATATATAAATTTGAACTTATGATCACTCTTAAAGCTTATAAATCCCTAAATAAAATTCCACTACATAATTACTCTTTAAGCCCTATATGTATACACTTCAATCATTCAACTTCCTTCATTAATCTTTAACCACAATTTTCCTTATTATTCCTTAACACTTCCTACAAAAAAATAATCAGGTACTAAGATTTATAAATCTAAATATAATCATTTTTCTTGAATTAAAGATAAGAAAAACTATTAAAATAATTCATACCTTTTATATGTTATTCAAAATTCATTCATCTTTATCATATGACCATGATAAACCTTTATTTGTATGATCATTTTGATACCCTTATATAGATTTCCTCTTAGGGAATCTATTATCATAATTCCCAAACTTCCCACATTTAAAAAAATTAGTTGATACCTTATAAAGAACTTTCCACCCCTATGTTGTGTTGAATAAACGCTTAATTTTCCTATATTAGTTTATTTCTATATTATATCCTTTAACCAATATAAAACTTCTTCATATTCCATTGAGACATTTCCCTAGGTACCTCTTCCCACATTATTGACTCATAGAAATTTGAATCTTTTTTACCTTCAAGATCTTTATCACCTGAACTTCCATGAAAATTCATTTTTCTCTTATTTTGTGTGTTAATAAACTCACTTAGGTCTAGGTTGTTATTCATAACTCAATATAGATTTTTAGTCATAACCATACGAGTTTTCATTATGAATCTAATCCCATTTGGATTCTTGTTCAGAAAGCCACCACATTGTCCTTCATATCCACTATTAACTTAGTTCTAACTAGTTCCAACTATTTACTGAAACAAAAAATGGCTAGTGTGATTATATAAAGAAAAATAATAATAAATCATCTTATGAAGAGGATAAATAATAATATATCCTTTACCATTTCACCTTTTATTCAACTATTTCGATTCCTAAAAAAATAACCATATTTCTCAAAAACATATTAACCTTTAAGGTTACAAAATATTTTTAACTTATGATCCCAAACCATCATATCAAACCTTGAAGTTTTCTAAATATATTAAATTATAATCATCTAATAACATCCTAACCTATAATTTTATCTAAACTCTACTCTAACATCAACTGTAGCAGCCTCAAACTCATACTCCCAGACCCAGTGCTAAAAACATAATTGTTAAATATTGGATTTGATACCAACTGAAGTGACCCAATCATGACCTTCCATAATTTCAATATCAAAGAAGTGACTGATTAACTTAAATAACCAATACCTTTTTAGGTTTATAGATTTATTGTATTATAGAAAACATATAATTAATAAGATTCATTTTTCCCATCAAACCCAAATTTTCTTATTCCATAATAAGCCTTAAAATTTTCCCACAAAATTCTACACACATGATACCCTTATAGATATATCATATGAATTAATATTCTATATAACTTGAGGAAGTGGAAAAATAAGAAAATGTGAGATTAAATTCTTAATAAGGGAAAGCATATAATGGAAGCTATCAGGAATACATATGGAATAAACAATATGACAGATTTGATAATTAATAAATATTCTATATAATAAATAAATTGATCTTGAAATTCATCAATAGATATCAATGTAAGTAATCACATGGGAAACAATAACTGATTTCATAATGATGTAATGACTAATTCCATACAATTAAATCTCACCGTTAACCAATACAACTTACATATCTTTAAGGAATCTCAACCAAGACATCATACATAAATATGCAAGGCATATACCAAATATTCAAGCTAGTATGTTCTATGAGACCCACTGATACATTTATGGGATATATAATATCAGGCCCCGCATTTCACTTACTAATTCCAATTAAATCATCATATGGAATAAATTAATAACAACACAATACATAATAAACAAGACTTAGTAATAAACATTATAATTAAGAAAAGTAGAGTATTAATACCATATAGAGTAGTGGGTATATGGATAAGTAAATAATATAAATGATGTATAATATCTCCATGATAGATAATATGATAAATTCATTATAAATTAAAAGATTTTAGTGAAGACAAGTCTTTTTAGAATTAAAGAGGAAAATAGAAGTGAAATTTTAAAAATAGTTTTCTTAAAGCTTTTGTATCATTTTCATAAAAATGAAGTTATAAGTCACTTTCAAAACTCTTTTTATGTGAAAAAAATAAAACCATAAAAAATTATTTGTTAAATATATTATGATAATTAAATATTGAAAATAAACTATACTTAAGTGAATAAATGTGGAGTGAAAGAGAAAAATATACATAAGTGGAAGGAAATCGATTTTCAAAACTTATAATAAAATAATATCCATTTATTTTGAAAAAGTCATAGGATAATGGTAATATATATTACTTTATAAAACTTTTAAATGAAGTTAAATCCTGAAAAATTACCATGATGGTGAGAGAATCAGTTCATACGGAAAACATTTAAAATAGACTATTTTCACACTTAAAAAAAGTTAAAAATGTCTTGTTTGAAAAACATTAAAAATATTGTTTTTAAAATTTTGAATAGAAAGTAAAAGTTAAAAAAATTGGCCTTAAAAAATCATTAATTTATATAAAAAATGTTCTTTAATTAAAATGAGGAATATGAATATGGATTAAAAAGGTTCATGACTAAAAATAATAAACAAGGCCACCTTTTCTTAAAACCATTCTTTCAATTGATTTGAGTACCAAAGGTAGTAAAAAATTGAAAGAATACTTGAAAAATTTGAAATAATCAGAGGAGAATAAAATATATGAGTTTTAGGAGAGTAAGAATATACAATCATCTTAACATAAATTGAAACATAAACAATCCTGACAAAGAGTGAGATTGTACAATAAACCCTTATATATTTTATAACAATTGAATCAAAACCTCTTGAAAGAGAGAACTTTAAAAGGAAATTTAATTACCAGGATTAAAGAGTATATAATAATATAATATTTTATATATTTAGAATATGCACCATATAATGGAAATAGATGCATAATTCAAAATTTATCTCAAAGTAGGAAGTTTGAGATGAGAAAACCCTTACCATAGATTCTCACTTGGTTGGGAACATTCAAAAATCATGTGTAATAAAATTATTTTTATTATTAATATATATAAGATCTATATTTATATCTATATTTATTGATATAATTTATTCATAAATTATTTCTACCCATTTACTCATAATTCTTTATTAAAATCAATTAGTTAGGTTTTAATTGTTTCATTTGTCATGCATGTTTTGATTTGGCGATTTTGGTCCTTGCACCTTGGTAATTATTTAATCACATACATAATTATAATCAAATAATATATATATATATATATCATATTTATATATTAAATACATCTTTAGAACCATCCATGTATGGCGGTTATGGAAACAGAGATTCGTTGTTCATGGAGGTGGTGGTCTATACTTACACATGAGTAACATTTTCAATTTTATAATGGATAAAAAGGAAATAAAGTAGATAAATTTTTACCCTTAAAGAATAATAATATTATAATAAATATTTTATTAATTCATTAAATTTATCCTCATAACCACCCATAGAGGTAGTGATGAAAAGGCATTTACATCGCTTTATATAGGTAATATTCTGCACGTACGCCTGACCGATGTTTCCATTTTCCAGTAGATGGGAGGGTCAGAAGGAAGATAATACATTATATATATACAATAGTAATTATGTCATAAATATATTATATATTCATCAATTTAATTTCATAAATATCCATATGATGTGATGATGAAAAATTAAATACATCGCTTTATGGAGGTGGTAGTCTATTCGTATGCCTGGGCGATGTTTTCATTTTCCATTAGATAGAAATGAGGTAGAGAATAGTTGTTCTATTAACATAATAAAATTTTATTATATTAAAGATAATTATGTAATTATATTAGGATGTTTAGAATATATTTGAAAAAGTAAAAATAAGAAATAAACTTGAAAGAATTTGGTTAAGTGTTATACCTCTTCCTTGGATATATTTCATCTGCTTACACATTAAGGATCCTTGTATGGTTATTTTTGGAAGACCAGAACCACTAGGTAATGTATAAAGGTGTTGGGGGGGGGGGGTATTTGGGTAGATATTGGCCAATATAATAGAGATTTATTCAAGTGTATATATTGAAAAAAATCCCCATTGAAGGTGTTTTTGTGTTGATTATGTTTGTTTACATGGTTTAATGTTGTTGATAAATGATGGTTGTCAAAGGAGGCATAAATAGTTTGAATGAATTCCTAAATTGATCTTATAGAGCATGAATGTCATCAATGATCACGTGGAGCATATATCTCTAAACCGATTACATGAAGCATGAATATCAGAACTGATCATGTGAAGCACGAATATCAAAATTGATCATGCAAAGGCGTAATGCGAAGAGCTACATGATTTTCAGAAGATATCATTTAAGATTATACGAAGAACCTAAATACACCACATGATTGTTAGTAGATCTCATAGTGAGATCATGTGAAGCAATTGAAGGAAGAAAGGATGGAAATAAGAGAGATATCTCATAGTCATATGAAATCACACAACCACATAATTATATTTGGAGTTTATGATGAGATCAGGTGAAGCACACATTATTGTCTTCAAATATAGTGATGGGATCATGAAAAGCACACATGATTTTCATTAGATCATGTGAAGTTCTTGTGACATATGTTAGGTGTTCTTGTGAAGTGATCACGTGAATCATATAATTCCATTTTCTAAGGTGGTAGAACAAATGGATAATTGAAATATTTAGAGTTAAGGTAGTTCATTTATGCCTATAAATACCCCATAACCCATACTTAATATGTAAGATAAGTTTGATTTAGTTGTTTTATTTTAATCAAAGTATTTCTCATGAGATTAATAAGGTCTTGTACTATAATCACTTGATCCTTGTAATCATAATAAGGTGTACTAAATAAATCTTTCACAGGTGTTACAATATCTCAAAATAAAATACTTGTGTAATGTTGGTTGTCATCTCTTTGTGGAATCATGTTCATAAAGACACAAAAGTTTGAATCAAAATAGAACTAATTTTTATAAGATTTTAGTAGAGGTGCAGTGCATTTACTTCAGTAGATAGATCAATGAGATTTCAGATTGTGAATGGTTGTAAACTAAGAGGGATAGTGAGTCTGTTATGAACATTGTAATAATAGTGCAATTTAGTGGATTTGCTACATCAAGAAATTGCATTTCTCTCTATCCTTAGATGTATCCCAATGAGGGTGAACAAAGTAAATTTACTATTTCCTATACACGTTTTAATATTATTTTCTTCTATTCTATGAGAAGCAGATATAATAGATTTTTATTTAACAAAAAAATATCTAAAAGGGACATTTCTTTTAATCTTTATACCTTGATTCAATTTCCCTCTCAGGTTATTAAACCTAGTTAGGATAACAATTGATATCAAAATAAATGATAATTTGAGAGTTTCTTTATTAGCAGAAATAATGGAAACAGTTGAAAATAAAGTGATTATGATCTTCGATGGAAACAAATTTCATCTATAGAAGAATAAGATGCAATACTACTTCTGATCATGAGGAATGGATGTATTTAAAACTATAATTCACGGTATTAAATCCATTGTGGAAAGTTGAGTTTTATCAAAAGTTGACCTAAGATAATTGGATACTGATTCCAAAGGAATTAATTCCTTAATAGGATAATTATATAACATAATCTATAAGAAGGTGTTGTTATGTAAGTAAATTTCTGCCATATGTGAAAAACTGTTAATTATCTATGAAGGTGATTCAAAAGTCAGATAAGAAATACTACATGGTTTTTGGAACATTTATGAGAAAAAAATAATGTACCACAATGACTCTATAGATGCATTATTTTATTAGGTAAATGTTGTTGTGTAAGGCATGTGTTGTCTTAGAGAAATTATCGATGATGTAAAGTTTGTTAAACACATCTTGAGAATACTTATGCCTCAGTTAAATTTGATGATTTCTATACTGGAAGATAAATATCCAAAAAGAGAAGACTGAGAGGACCAGTTTGGGATATGCCTAACACTGAGGGGGGGGGGGGTGAATTAGTTTTAGGGACTTTTTAAACCAATTTCTTCTTTTTTATCCCTGTAACTCTTGACCTGTTAGGATCTTGATTATCTTATTCTGTTTTCCTTGTCGTATGAAATAATATTAAATATGTAAAAATATGCACACTATATTTTTACAAGGTTCATCACTCAATAAGAGCATCTATGTTCTTTCCATGTATGGTAATGACCAGTGCATGAATTCTCCACTATAATGTAGTAATTGCTACAATGGTTGACTAGAAAAACAATCTGCTAGTCAGTGTGTCTCCCTATAATTAGAGGAGGGAAGGAAGTAATCGATTCCCAGTGTTTCTCCCTACACTCAGAGGGGGGAAGGTAAAAAATCCTCTTCCAACATGCAATGAGTAGGATATACCCTTACACTCTCTAGTTCTTTATACTGCTAGTGTAGATAGTCTCTTTTAGCCTCTAGCTGGTTCTTCATACTGCCTATGAATACAATCTTCTCTCTGTTAAAAGATTTTGCAACCCCAAAAGAATATTCTACCTGTTGAGACTTGTTGGATTCCACGGTGCTACTTTGTTCTTCCACAACCTTCTACTTCTCCTTGTTACTTTCTTAGTAGCATGTAGGCAATGAATCTATTCTTTCCTTGAAGCAAACCTATAAGATACACACTCCTCTTCTTCTACTTATTCAATAAAAAACTAGTTGCACTGAAACCTTCTCTTCTTCAAACTTTATCTTTCAGTGAAAAACCAACTACACTGAACTCTTATTCTTCTTCTTGATAGAATCACAAGTTCTATTTCTGATTGTTAAATCAATGAAGTCTGGCTCAACTTGACATCATCATAGTTGACCAGAAGCTAGTAAGAACTTCTAGCACAACTCACAGCTTGAGCGCCAACACATACTTGCATGCCACCCTGCTTGCGCGCCTCCCTTGTTTCTCACCACAAACTAATTGTGAGCCAAAATTGTGCACAAATCACAACTTGCATACCACTTTGAGATTAGACACAACACAATTATTTTACACAACTCCCTACTTACGCACCTCTTACAACATGCACACCACTTTGCTTGCGTTCCACTCTGCTTGCACGTCTCCCTACTTGCGCACCTTATGATTAACTTCTGAATTGCATGACACTTCATATTGCACGCCACTTTATAATACTTATGCAATCAGAGCTCAAATTTTCTATGATCTTATAAAATTGAATAGGATAGTCATCTATTTATAGGCTTTTTGGTGACTTGTTCTCCACATACACTTGCAATCTGTTCCTACTTGTGCGTCGCTCCATCTATTGCACGCCGCTCCATCACTTGTGTGCCGCTCCATCACTTGCACGCCGCTCCATCACTTGCATGCCTCTCCATAGGCTTTTTGGTGACTTGCGCACCATATACACTAGCGATCCGGTCCTACTTGCGCACCACTCTATCTCTTGCACGCCGCTCCATCACTTGTGTGCCGCTCCATCACTTGCGCATCACTCCATCACTTGTGCACCTCTCCATCACTTGTGCGCCGCTCCATCACTTTCACACCACCCTTGAACTTGCGCGCCACTTTCTTTCCTTTGACATATTTCGAGGTGTTGATATTGAAATATGACTTGCGAGCAACATACACTTTCCTACCACATATACTTGCATGCCACACTTGAACACCACATATACTTGCGCACCACTTTATTTACTTTTCCAAAAACACTTCTCAACTCCCCATATCTTTCATAAGTCTTGCATCACAAGTTCTCCAAAATTATGATATTTTTGAAATACAAATCAACAAATCACCGTCATAGTTTTGGCCATTCTTATAGTGCCAAGCACATGCACTACTTCCTATCTTCTCTTCATCATCAACAATCATCCTTATTTCTTCTTATACTCTTTGGAATATGAATTCTAAATTACTTCTTCAACCTCACTTAAAATCATGAATTCCTTTTGGAGTGTTAATTCCAAAGAACTCCAATCATCTCTCTTCATCCAAAAGTGGAGGATTGAGGCTTATTCAAACACCTTCAATGTTGCAGATAGTGTATCACCTTCGATACATGTATTTGGAAATTTAAGAACTATGAAAAAATCGTCTAATTTCAAGGAAATGTGTCATTCACGACCATATTATAATTCTAATCCCTTCCACACTCTTTCTTCTTTTTCAACCATCATTCTCTACTCCATAAAAATTATATGATTCTTTTATTCAAGTAATATCGTTCATGGTTCTCATGCAATTGTGAAGCATTGCATGGTCTTCTTCAAATCCTCATTCTTTTTCAATCGTTCTTAGATGAATGATACTTCACCAATCTTCATTATTGTAAACAATGTGTCACCTTTGAAAAAAGTTATTTGAACTTAGGATCAGTTCAAAAATCGTCTAAATTGAATTAATATACTTGGATAATTTCTTAAGTATGACATCCAATGTTATGATTCTATACCAATTCTCTAGGAAACCTCACTTCATCCAATATCCATTAATTTTTTAGTCCTTATTCACCTCCTTCATCATTTTGACCATTATTGAAAAATATTGACAAAAAATACAATATTCATACAAAAAGTGGTCCCAATAATATCCCCTTTGTATTTTCTTGTTAACACCTTAAAGTCTCTTCAAATTAATATGTCAATGTCAAAATGAGAATATTCTTTATCCACTTTACTTATTTCTCTTCCCCTTACTTTTCAAACTTTAATTTCACTTTCTCTCCCCCTTATTGGAAATAAATAAAAAGTTCATCATAGAGAGGGTATCAGTCCTTACTTAAGAAGTGTGCCATCAATCATTTCACTGTAAGTCTACTTGACCAATGCTCAATGTAGAAAACAAGAGGATTTGATTTAGACAAAAAAGTTGTCCACTATCCACTGATCATGATACCTCATGAGATGAGATCTCATACACCTGTCTTCAAGAGTTTTCCACTTTCATTCCAGGCCGAAGATATTGAATGTGATAGGAAATAATCAACCTGAAATTCCTACACTCATTTCCACAAATAGATCAAACACATTCATGTGCAATTGGTAGGATAAGTGGCCTCGGGGCACTTTCATTCTTCTTATGTCATATATTGACTTAGTTACCCCCCTTTGTAAAAATATCTTTATTTTGAGTAACCAAGGATAAGTGATTAATAAACGAAATACCTTTTCCAATTACATTCTATTCAAGCAATTTCTAGAGTAATTGAATTTGATACCTACTAAAGTTGATACTGATTTAAACAATAACTCTGGAAGCTTCTTCATATGTCTCCCCCTCAATGGAACACTCCTCATAATCTTCATCAATGGTGATCCCTCATCATAATAATATTTAAATATCAATTTAAGAATCTTCCATGGTTGAAAACTTCTTCAGCTTTGCTATCAATAATTTATAGAAATCATTTCTTCTCAGGTTCACCCCCTGAGAACTTGCTTCACTTTCAATTACCTATATTATCAGAACAAATATAGTACACAAAGATTTAAGGGGATAAGGTGGATCCTCCTTGTTTCTTCAATGTGAGCAGGAAGGCTGGGATGATTTTCTCAACCAAGATGCTCTATTTACTCCAATCCTCCCACTTGTACATATAATCTTGAATTATGACTATGGTTGTGTGGATATCAATACTTCTTCCATTTGTTTGTATGTGAATATTATTTTTTCAATAGCTTTCCAGGCATTAGAATCACTTGGTGCAATTTTCATCCTTTTGATAAATTTTTCTTGGGATGGAATAAGTTCAATGTAATTTTTAATAGTGTGACAAGCCTTGTTGCACCTCACACACATAACTTCTTGAACATGAGAGTTTCCTTTTATTGGAAACCTTTTATTCACCTTTTCTTCATCATGTTGAATATTCTTATTATTTTTTATAATATCCTTATCCCGTGAATCTTCCTCCTTTCTCATTCTTTCCAAATCTTTAGGTTAGAAAACCAATATTCTTTTAGGAACCGTGGTAGCATGTTTGTAATTTCCACATAGCTTCTTCAGAGTGTCACCCTTCTTGATTTTTCTTTTGAATGCACTACCCATCAACTTCTTGGATTTAGAATCTATGGACTTCTCAGTTTTCATCCTTGTAATCTACTTAGGAGAATTTTATTTCACAAAATACATCTGATTACATCCCAAGATTTCTTCTTCATTCTTCTCCAGCGTCTGTGGTATTCTGTTCTTATTATCTTTGAATACATTCTAAGGTAAGCATACACTATTCTTGTGACCAATCCCATTGAATACATCATAGATGTTGTCCAACATTCCAAATCTATTTGTAGTATACAAATGTTTCTAGATATGTGGATTTTGCTTCCTATTTTATATCTTTGTCCCCCTTGAGATGGGATTTATCTGTGCTTTTACATTTAAGGGATTGTACCAACAATCCAATGAAAAATTCCCAAATCTGTTGTAGCACCAGCATTGACCCACAAATCTTGACTTCTTGATATCTTCTATATTTTATTACTGAGCCTTATTCTTGATGGGTTGTGCTCTATCTGGGGAACCATATTCTATATTATTCTTCCTATCCACCATCTCCCTGTTGGTAGTCATCTCATAACCTTTCCTCATATATACTTGTTTAGAGTTTTTCTTCCAACTTGTACTTTTTATAGAAAAAGTTTTAGAAACATTAGTACAAGTTGGCGTGGATGGTATCTTCACTTTATTAGATTCTTGTGATATATCAATGAGTGAAGCCATTATCTTCTTATCACATGTTGGAGGTATTTTGACAATAGAATCCCCCAGTGAACATTGAGTACTAGAAGAAACTATTTCCTTCTTTTGTGGAGACTCAATATGTGACTTCTCAAGATTGGTCAACTGGGCTTCCAACTGTAGACATCTCATATTGAGGATGACTTTTGGGTATTCAATAATAGTCATATTATCTTCAAAATCCTTATTCAATCTGTCAACTTCCTCTTCATCCATCTTTACTTTGTTTTCTAGAAAAGAGTCATGTACCTTGATCTTCTTGAAATTTTCTTTTAGATATAAATTTTTGACTTCAGTGATCCTTTTCAGCTCATCTTCAAGTGCATAGATCTTCTCTTCTAGATTCTTATTGAATCCCTCTTTCTCCTCAACTTCTTGGAGCCATTTTAAAGAACTTCTTCCAAATTCCCTCTTTTTTTCTTCAAATTTTCCAACCTGTCTGGATAGTTTTAGACATTCAATAATTTTTTCTTGCAATCCCTTATCCAAAACATCATTTTCTTCTTCCATCTGGATGACATCTTCCTATATACATTGAAATAATCTACAAATAAGGGATGAAATTTCTTCAGAGATATCATGCATAATATATCTTAATATGTTAACTAATAATTCTTGAGAGGTTGTAGATTGATCATCACCGCTTGTGATATTATTTTCATCTTGATAATAGTTTTCAAATGTACTAACACATATCTCTTGATCACTAGAGGTAGGAAGGTTTTCCATATTTTTGGTGAAAAATTGATCCACGATCTCATTACATTCCATGTTTGATATGTACTCATTTTCAGAAATTCATGGAGATATTGATACTTCCTCTTCTTTAGATAAGAGGGACTTCTTCTTCAGCTTTCTCTTCTCCTTATTTTTCCTGTTCATCATGGTTTTGGTAAATATAGAATCCTGCTCAGATATAACTGACTCTTCATCAAAACTGCACTTCATTGTTGACTCAGGAAATAATCTCAAGTCTTTAAAAGAGAATATCTTTAATTTAGAGAATCCAATAGAGGTGAACATGTCCCTTTGATGCCAATTGAGAAGACCAGTTTGGGATATGCCTAAAACAGAGAGGGGGGGGTGAATTAGTGTTGGGGACTTTTTAAAACAATTATTTCTTTTTATCACTATACCTATTGAACTGTTGGGATCTTGATTCTATTATTCTCTTTTCCTTGTCCCATGTAATAATATGAAAGAAGTAAAAGTATTCACATGATATTTTAACAAGATTCACCACTCAATAAGAGCATCTAAGTCCTTCCCATGTATGGTAATGACCAGTGCACATATTCTCCACTATAATGTAGTAACTGTTACCATGGTTGACTAGGAAAACAATACGCTAGTCAGTGTGGCTCCCTACACTTGGAGGAGGGAATGAAATAATCACTTACTAGTGCTTATCCCTACACTCGGATTGGGGAAGGGAAACAATCCACTTCCAACATGTAACAAGTAGGATATACCCTTACACTCGCTGGTTATTTATACTACCATTGTATATAGTATCTTGAAGCCTCTATATCATTCTTTATACTACCTCTGAAGATAGTATTCTCTCTGTTAAAAGAGTTTGCAACACCCAAATAATCTTCCACCTGTTGAGACCTGTTGTATGCCATGGTGCTACTTTTTTCTTCTACAACCTTCTTCTTATCCTTGTTACTTACTTAGAAGCATGAAAGTTACCAAACTCTTCTTTATCTGAAGCAAGACTGTAAGCTGCACACTCTTCTTCTTCTGCTTCTTCATTACAAAACTAGCTGCACTGAAACCTTCTCTTGTTCACACTTTCTCTTTCAGTGCAAAACCAACTGCACTGAACTCTTTTTCTTATTCTTACTAGAATCAGAAGTTCTCTTTGTGATTGTTAAATCAATGAAGTCTAGATCAACTTAGCATCATCATAGTTGATCGGAAGCTTTTATGGACTTCTAACATAACTCATAGCTTGCGTGCCAATACCTACTTGTGTGCCACCCTGATTACGCTTCTCCCATCTTGTGCAACACCATCTACTTGCGCGCCAAGATTATGTACAAATCACAACTTGTGCACCACTTCTAGATTAGACAAAACACACATGTTTTAGATAAATCCTTTATTGCGTGCCTATAACAAACTACGTGCCACTTCTGCTTTCACGCCACTTATTCTTGCGTGCCACTTTGCTTGCGCACCACTATTCTTGTGCACCACTCTGCTTGCATGCCACTCTGCTTGCACACCTCCCTACTTGAGCACCTTATGAATAACTTCTGAATTGATTGACACTTAATCTTTCCCACCACTTTTTACTACTTGCGTGATCATATCTCAAATTTTATCTTAATTGTTGAGCTTAGAAAAACAAGGAGGATATTCGTCTATTTATAGGAATTTTGGTGACTTGTACATGCCACATACACTTTCAAGCCTTTACTACTTACGTTCCACTCTATCACTTGCGTTCCACTCCATCACTTGCGCACCACTCCATCACTTGCGCGCCACCCTTGAACTTTCCCACCACTTTCTTTCCTTTTTCATATTTTTATGTGTTGATCTTGAAATATGACCTGCGCATGACATATACTTGTGCGCCACATATACTTGTGCGCCACACTTTCACACCACTTATTCTTGTGTGCCACTTTATTTACTTTTCCAAAAACACTTCTCAACTCCCCCTATCTTTTATATGGCCTACATCACAAGTTCTCCAAACTTATGATATTTGTTAAATACAAATCAGGAAAACACCATCATAGTTTTGGCCATTCTCATAGTGCCAATCCCATGCACTAATTCCTCTCTTCTATTCAACTTCAAAAATCATCCTTATTTCTTCTTATACTATTTGGAATATGAATTCCAAATTAATTCTTCATCCTCACTTCAAATAATCAATTCCTTTTGGAGTGTTAATTCCAAATAACTCTAATCATCTCTCTTCATCCAAAAGTGGAGGCTTGAGGCTTCTTCAAACACCTTCAATGTTACAGACAATGTGCCACCTTTGATACATGTATTTGGAAATTTAATAATAGTGCAAAAATTATCTTATTTCAAGGAAATGTGCAATGCATGACCTTATTAGAATGTCAATACCTTTCACACTCTCTTCTTCTTCCACCATCATTCTCTACCCCATGCAAATCATATGATTCTTTTCTTCAAGTAAGTTCTTGCATGGTTCTCATGAAATTGTAAAGCATTGAATGGTCTTCTTCAAATCCTCATTCTTCTTCAATCATCCTTAGATGGACGATACTTAACCATTATTCATTGTTGTAAACAATGTGTCACATTTTACACAAGTTCTTTAAACTTAAGCCCAGTTTAAAAATCGTCTAAATTTAATTAATCTACATAGAGAATTTCTCAGGTATGACATCCAATGATACAATTCCATATAAATTCTCCAGGAAACCTCACTTCAGCCAATATACATTAACTTTTTAGTCCTTCTTCATCTCCTTCATCATTTTGACCAGTATTGACAACTGTTGAAAACAAATACTATCTTCATACACAAAGTGGTCCCAACATAGACATTGGATAGCTTACACAGTACTCTTGTCACATACGAGATAGATAATGATGATAATGAGTCTACGGAAAAAGGGAAGTCCAAATAGGCAGAATTCAAGGACATGAAGAAGCTCATTTTATAAGATAGTGAGGAAGAACACATTTTGGATGGAGTTATGTCATTTATTCCCTCAAAACTACAAAGGGTAAAAGGAAATTTTAAAGGGAAACTTCATCTTTGGTGATTTAATTGTGGAAATTTTGTACATATTATAGTAAAGTGTCCCAAGAAGTTTAAATATGATGATGAGGAAGATGAAAAAAATCCCATGAATAAGTCTCCAGCTAATATAAAATGTAAGAAAAATATTAAGAAAAATTTCTACATAAATAAGAATATGATTTAACAAGAAAATGAGAGTTCATAAGAATCTAATACATAAGAAATGGAAGTCTTCAAGGATTATGAAGTATATGTTGTGGTGGTAGTTATGGTTAATTCTCAGTCAAGGGTAGAAACTGACAATGATGAAGGAGGATTCGAAGGAAGAGTCAAATTTAAGGTTGAATTATAAGGTTTTCTTGAGGAGATAGATGTTTGGAGAGCCAAAACAAAGAAAGATAATAGGTTGGTTCATGATGCGACACTCTATATGCCGCAGTAGGAAGGAGATAAGTCTGAGATAATTGTTAAAATTGATAACTTTGATAACTCAGAGAAATTAATTGTGTTTAAACTCAAGGTTGAAGAATAAAACAAGGTTATTGATAGTCTAACTAACACAATAAAATATCGAGTCAAATGTAGCATAAAAATTTAGGAGGAAGTTTTCAGCATATGAAGAAAGTTGAAGGATCAAGGGAAACTCTCAACTCTTGATATGATACTGGGAAAATAGGTTTTATAAGAAACATAAAAAGTAAAATTACAATTCATAGGTCTAGAAAAACCATCAAAGGAATGTATGGGGAAGAGGTTTTTATATCAGAAAAAAACTACTAGTATGTGAGTTTACTATAAAAAAATCAATAATGGTTGATGTTATACCACAAGATCCCACTATAAGGTTAAAGGTTGACTTGGGTATGAATCGAAATTAGAAGATTCAGAAAAATTAAGGGAAAATCATAGGTGTATAAATGATTTATAGGAATACAACTCGTATTAGGTGTTATTGTTATTGATTGATGTAGAATTATGAAAATATTTGTTCCCTATCCAATATGTATCAATGAGTGAAAGAGTAAAAGAGGCATATAAAAAAAGTTTAGCATTTAATAAATTACTTTAATGATCATTTTTTTGGTGTAAAGGATTCAAACACATGGCTAGATATTTCTCATTGGCAATGTAGAGAAAAGTTCTAAAACAAACCCAAAGTGGTTATATATAGTATCCCAAAGGATCATTGAATGAGATGAAAATGAAAAATAAATTTTCATATTTGTAAGACAAAGTTGTACCATCATACATTGAGGAAGATAAACAATATCAATAAACATAAAGTATGAATCCAAAGAGATGGATTAAAAGGAAAAGAGTTGAGAAGGAATTGGTTACAAAAATTACCTTGAAAGATTCATATCACACTAGAGTATAGATTATTGATAGTGGATGAACATCCCATGTTATAGGAAATAAAAATATGGTGATAATAATTAGGTTCACAAGGAAGGTTTTATAATATTTTCAAATGAATAATTCTTAAAGATCATTGGATTAGGAAAATCCTAGTTTGGGAGAAAAGAAATGAGATGTGAAAATATCTTGGTTTTTTAAGTTCTAATTCAAAAATATTTAATTTTTAGTCAACTATGTAACTAAGGACACACTATAATATTTTCAAAGAATCCGCATGTTATCAAGGGAAAATATGGTGAAACTTTTCAATGAAAGTGCTTGAATGGGAATATTTATTTTGTGAGTAGAGAAGAAGATATATGATTTCTATATAAGGAAGAATAAAATAGGTTGTGGTATAAATGTCTTGTACATCCTAGCCAATCATCCTTGTAAGATCTAGTGAAATTTGATACTACTTGAGATCCCCTAAGTTATCACATGATCATACTCATACATGTGATGCTTGTCAACAAGGGAAGATCACTCAAAATATATATAAGGTGAAAGATCAAAGGTCAAAAAGAGTGATTGAATTGGTGCATATTGATGTGTGTGGACATATTTTTATAAGAGATATTGGTGGAAGGATATATTATTTCCTTTTCATTGATTATTTCAGTAGAATGAAATGAGTTTCAATCATCACCCACAAATCCATGGTATTCAATTGAATAACATGTTATTGGAGATAAGTTGAAAAGATAATCGATCAAAAAATATAGAAGTTTTGAATTTATAAAGGAATAAATTTGATGAACATCAAAGTGTAGGATTATCTTGAGAAACATAGGATACAATACTATGTTTCAGAAGTAATAAATCCATATAAAAATAGAGTGGCTGAGAGAAGAAACAGGATTATTAACAAAATGCCTAGAATGATGATTATTGAGAAATACCTTATAGAAAAGTTTTGGAAAGAAGTAGTTTCAACATAAATTTGCATTTAAAATAGGGTTTTTTTTATGTCCAAAGGAAGTGAAGACTCCATAAAAGTTATGGTATAAAAAAAACCTAAATTAAAGTATATTCAAGTCTTCATAAGTAACTGTTTTATTCTAAATGAGGAAAAATACAAGAAGTTTGAATCTTTTGGAGATGAAGGGATATTTTTTGGTTACTAAATAAAAAATCAAATAATATTAATTCTTTAATAAGAATTTGGGAGAATTTTTAGAGAGAAATGATGTTGTTTTAGTTAAAAAGGAGAATAATCATTAGTAAATCCATGAAAAGTACCAGAAGGGTAGTAATGGATAAGTGACCATATCAGGGAAAGTGAAAAAAATTGAGGTAGATTCATAATAATATTCATAAGATGATCTGAATAATGTTTCAAATGTTTCTACATAGAAACTGAAGAGCCAAAATAAAATTGATAAGAAAAACATAATTAGTGATCAGACAATGCCAATGCATACATGGATAATAAAGAGTCTACAACAAGAATAATTCTTATCACAGTTAGATCCAAAATGTTTTAAATAATTTTCAAGAGATTATATTTGGGTTTAAGAAATGAATAAAGAACTTGACCAAATAGAAAAAAATTAGACATGGGAGTCTATCTCATGCTGAAAGATAAGAATGTCATTGGGTCTAAATGAATATCTGAAAACATATTGAAGGAATATGAATTTACAATTATAAAAAATTATGACTAGTGTACAAGGGATACTCCAAGATCAAGGTAATCGATGTCAATGAGACATTTTCACCTATTGTAAGGTTGGAAACTATTCTTATATTCTTATCCATAACAGTGCAATGAAAGTTTAAAGTTTTCTAGATGGATTTTAAGTCATAATTTCTAAATGGGGTTATGGAAGAATAAGTGTACATTTAATAACTAGATGATTTTATATTATATGAATATGAGAACATATTTTTTCATTTGAAGAAGGCTATATACTGGTTGAAGCAAGCACCAGAAGCATTGTATTCATGACTTGATCAGTATTTGAAGAAGCTTGGTTTCCAAAATTGTGGAGTTGATTATAATGGTTTTGTTAATAATGATATAAATCAAATGATGATAGTGTTGTTATATGTTTATGACATAATATTATATGGATCAAATGAAACAATGTAAATATTTTTCATAATTCATGAAAAGTGAGTTCAAAATGTTAATTATTGGAGAGATAACATTTTTCCTTGGTTTACATGTAATATAAGGAATACATTGAACATTTATTTCACAATAAAAATATTCCAAGGAGGTTTTGAAAAGATTTGAAATGGAAAATTTCAAGGAGATTACAACTCCAGTGTCCACTCATATGAATTTTTCAAGGGATGATGAATCCAAAATAGTCAATATCATAGAATACATACATATCATTGGTAGTATGCTATACTTAATAGTAACATTACCTGATATTGTTTTTCCACATGACAGGTAGCATGATATTAAAGTAATATTAAATAAATCCACACGCTTTTAGTAAAAATAATACATCTTTATATTAAAGGCATGATGGATTTTAGTTTTCTGTGCAATGAAAAATATCAGCAAGAGTTATTGGGTTTTACAAATGCAGATTGAGTTAGTTCAATAGATGATCTAAAGTCAGCATAATGTGGTTCATTAAATCTTGGTGTACAATGAATTTATTGGATGAGAAAGAAACAAGTTTGATTTTTTTTGTGCACTAAAAATTCCAAATACATCACAGTTACTCTAGATTGCACACAATTACTATGGATGAAACAGTAACTCGGAGATATGGGAGTTGACGTAAAGCCTCCAATCCAAATTCTTTATGATAATTCAAGTGATATAAATATTTATAAAACTATTATCCATAATTCAAGTACAAAGAACATTGAAATTAAATATCACTTTATCAATGAGAAAGTGGAGCATGTCCTTGTGAAGTTGGATTATGTGCCTACTAAACTATAGGGTGTATAAATATTAATGAATTCCCAACCAAAAGATGTATTTGAATGACATGAACTAGCTCTTGGAGTTCAGTCAACTCGCCACACTTGAATAGTGTGGATGTGGACCCCCTCTCCCTGAGGTATGGTATGTTTTCTTCTATGTACTAATATGTGTTATTTAACATGTTAGAGACCACAAAGAAGTGACCTTTTGGTTAATTGACCAAGGTGGATAATATGTATTAATCAAGATAGGGGAGAAGTTGATAGGGAAGACACTGATTGGGGGATTGATGAAATAGGAGGTGTTTTAAATGTAAAGATTAAAAAAATGGTATATCAGTAAAGATGAATCATGAACAGGAGTGACAAGTTCATGATGGAAGTAGTTGTTTGAAGAAGTGATCTCAAGGATTGAGATTGTTTTATCTTTTGGTGTTGATAAGTTTTTGGTGGAAGAATTTAGAATGATGAAATTGATTGATGATATTTTCATCCTACTCTTATTTCTCATGTTTATCTTGAAACATGTGGGCTTAGAGTATGTGTTAAGGAACTCCTTGATCACTATTTGGAGTTATAGAAGGAAAATGGTTTCTAGTGCATGATTTTTCACCAATTTGGTTCTTGAATTTTATAAGTTTTTTGAACAAACCCAATGGTAGATATTATTATAAAAAATATACCTTGATGGTGATTTTTGTTTTATTGTGTTTTCTAACATGGTTTGATGTTGTTTACAAAGGATGGTTGTCAAAGGAGGCATGAAGAGTTGACACAAATGTATGAAATTGATCTTGCAGAGCATGATTGTCAGAAATGATCACAAAAAGAATCTATATATATGAAATGATCACGTGGATCATGAATATCAGAACTGATCACATAGATCATGAATGTCAGAACTGATCACACGAAGGTGTCACACGAAGCACTGCATGATTTTCAGAAGATATCATGTTGAGATTATGTGAAGAACTTGAAGACACTTTATGATTTTCAATGGATATTGTAATGATATCACACAAATTTCATGAAGGAATATTTTTTGGAAATATGGATATATCTCATGGATTTTCAAAATCATGTGATCGTATGATTGTCTTTGGGTATTTCAATGGGTTCACGTGAAGAATACATAATTTTATTTGGATATTGAGATGGGTTCATGCGAAGCACATATGATTTTCATTGCATCATGTGAAGTTCTTATGAGATATATAATTTGATCCTATTAAGCTCATAATATCATTTATTGAGGTAGTGGAATAGATGTATAACCATGATTTTTGGAGTTAAGTTAGTGGATATACAACTATAAATTCCCCATAACCCGTACTTAATAACTAAAGATGTTTTCTTAAGTGGTTTGATTTCAATAAAATTATTTATCACGAGCCAAAGAAGTTCATGAAGTATAATCACATAATCTGTGTAATCATAAGAAGGTCCCATGAAGTAGTCTTATAGAGAGATATCACGAATCAATCATGTGAAGTGAAGTATGCGAATGATGTTTTCAAGCATAGGTAAACCCTTTGATATCAAAAAAACTACGTAACCTTAAAAGGGTCTCTCATCAGATACATGTAATCCACTTGAACAAAATAAGGACTCATGAAGGGATATCATGGAGGGGTTTTATGGTGGGGTCTCAAAGAGGGGTCTCATGGAGTGTTCTCAAAATGGATTCTCATGGAGAGTTCTCATAGAGCCATCTCGTAGAGAGGTCTTATGAAGGAGTCTTGTGAAGGGGTTATAGACTCTTAGAAGAAAATTCTTACACAAAGGTGGTTGTCATCTCCTTAATGAATAAAGATAATAAAGTCACAAACAAGTGTGAATCAACTTAGAACTATCAGAAAAGATATTCTACTGGAGGAGTAGTGCATTTACTTTAGTAGAGAGAGAAGTGGGATTTCAAATTGTGAATGGTTTTAAACCAAGAGGTATAGTGATTCTTCGATGAAAATTGTAATAGAACTTCACTTTAGTGGATTTGATACATCGAAAATTTCCATTTTATACACTTTGGACATAGCCCAGTGAGAGTGAACCAAGTAAAATGGTTGTATCTAGTGCATGTTTTAATTTCCTTTTGTTATATTCTATGGGAATGAGAGAGAAGATAGTTTTGTTTAACAATGAAACAAGATATAAAATGGAAAATTTTATTAATCTATCATACCATGATTCACCCCCTCTTAGGGGATTTAACCTGGTTGGGATAATAGTATAGGTGAGGAGAGGAGGTTTCCTTTTATAAGTGAGGGGAGTGAAACCTTTTTAAATATTAATAACTTTAAAATATAATAAATTTATTTCTCATGTAAAATGGTTCCAATTTATTTTAATTTAAAATCTATAATAATTTAAGGTTAAAATTAACTCATACAATCACATTTAGATAAGTTTTAGAGATATTAGAAGCCTTATCTCTTAGTTTAACCCCCTCATTAGGGATAGAAATTAAATTTATCATTTTACCAAATAAGAACATAATGATACCAAATATGTAAAACATTTTCTATGGCTCAATTTCTATAAGTTGTAAAAATTAATTTTAATATAAGTTCATAAAATGACCAAAAACCATTTTTAGAAAAAAATCCATTTTAAGAATAAAAATGATTTTACACCAAAATCATGTATAATTTTGATTATCATGGAATTAATTGAATTATATTTAATAAAATGGTACTTATTTGACTTTAAAACCAAAATAAAATTTAAAGGAACCTTGTGACTAATTTATTAAAAGATAACAAAAATATTTTTTATTTGAATAAAAACATTACTTAGAATTTTAAAATCCCAGACATAGATTTCTATTTTCGATATTATATTTTTAAATAAATTATATTACTTATTAAATATATTTTTTTTCTTCTAAAAAATGGTTTTATAAAAATTATCATCATTCTTGTATCATGATAATATAATACAAGTTATAGTATTTGTAAAACTAGAATTTTTCACTATTCACCCAAAATCAACTATTTTAGAAAAATATAAAAATTTACCCCCAATATAATTTTTATATTCTCAAACAAAAAATCAAGTTAATTTAACTATATTCAATTTATATAATTCATAAATTTATCTTTTAAATGAAAATATAAAATATAAATAAAAACTACATTTGTAGAAAAATAACCTTTTAAAACTTCAAGTGCACATAATATTATTTCATATCGATTTATAATTAATTGAGTTTTAGTTTATTAAATCATATGTGAGATTTATTTAAAAGTGATAAATTTATTAAAATACACAACACTTGAAAAAAAATCTTTGAAAAATACCCCCTTTTAACATTGAAGGATTTTAATCATATCACATTAATTAATTATTTTCTAATCATTAAATTACATCAATAAAAAAACAATTTATATGTCATAATTGATACCCATGTTTCCTTTTACTGATGGGTTATTGTAATATTTCATGAATTGTTTTTGTTTGGTGTTGCGTGTAACATAAGCTATCCAACATAATATTTTTTAAATAATAATTACATATTAAATCTTAAGGTGTTACACAATATTCTTATTTTTCTCTTGTTGTGTATTATAGGAGGGTAACGTACTAAGATCATGGTTCTATGGTAGATGGATGATTATTCAATGGTTTATTAAATAACCATGATAGGATATAGATGATTGTGTATGGAACTAGAATGATGTGTTGTTAACAAACTTGTTTGACTGTAAATGATTGACTTTAAATGTTATATTCTATGAGACATTCACTATGATGAAAATATAGACTTCATGAATAATGACATATTGATTGGTCTCCCAAAAGGTTTTTGTCTAGGTGTAGAGTAGTTTCATGATGTGATATTCTCATCGTCATATAGACCAATCAACCTTGTAAATTATCATGAAACTCAAGTATAATGAGTACCTTGACCTTGTGATAGTTATGAGTTAGAAAATGATGGTGATGTGGATGGTATGATGATGATATTTATAACATAGATAATATCTTGATAATTACTCTTTCATGAATGTTGTGATGATTTTTTCTTTAGTGACTCAATTATGATAATACGATTATAAAAGTTATTACTTATAGTATTTATGATGTTATTTTAGTAATGATATTATCATTAGCTACACAAATATCACCTAAGAGAGGTTTTCTTGGGTGTAACACAATATATATCTAGTGAGTGGAATAATTGGATGGTTATCTTAGTATTATCTCCCTCAACCCAGTGGTTGGTATATATTGGATATACATATTTATTATGTGATGGATTGGTTTTAGATATGGACACGAGTATAGTGTGGTTATGACAGTGGGTTATGGTAGTATGTTAGATGCTAAGTATTTGAGTAATAGCTGATAGAAGTTGGTTTGTAGTGATTATTATGGTTATCTTGAGAATAAAAAATTAAATAAAGCTAAATTTATAAGCTACATCACATTGACTTCTTGAAGGAGTAAGATTAAGGTGGAATACCTTACAAGGATTTGAGGATGAGATAGTTTCTTAATTGATTTGTGATCTAGATTAGCCTGGGGTGGTATGTTCTTGTGAGGGAGAGACTATATGTTATTATTTTATTACATTGATTATTATGCATGCATGTTATTAACTTGGTTGTTCCTTGACATAGTTTCCAACATTGTTAATTCCAAGCGGGTGTCAAAGTTTAGAGTTTATGTTTCTCAGCCTCAAAAATAAAACTAAAAAAGTGAAGTATAAGGAACATCTAAGATCCTCAACATGGGGATTCAAAATAAAAAAATTCCTATATTTTAACAACCTATTAATTGTTAAATATTTTAATTTCTAAATTAATAGCTATAATGAAAAAATTCTTAATAATGATTTACATCTAATGAAAAAACATAAATAATAAATTAGTTTTAAAGGATTATTTGGATAAAAATATATTTTATTCACTTATAAATAAAATTGATTTTGTTAATTTCATGAATAATCATTATTACTTTTGTATTGAAATTTCATTTTATAATAATCCAAAATCATGTTTGTTTTATTTATAATAAATTCTATGTTTATAGAATTTTAATATTTTTCTGAGAATTTTGGAATTTTTCCCAAGTTTGGAAATGACTGTAAGGCTAGATCAGCCAGACAATTGACCATGAAGCCAGACCAGCTACCATGTGTCAGAAAGTAAAATGTTTCCTAAGTGATAAAGTGGTCATAAACATAATGGATCTACTATAAGGGTATTTTATATACCACATGAAATCTTTTGGGCCTCTACCAAATCTTGGAAAGGGGTTGAAGTGGCCACATGATAATCAGATCGACCACATTCCTAATCGATCAAACATGCTGGATTTCTTGTAAACTCCTCAACTAACCACATGGGTTACCAAGATACTTCACGGAAAGAATATGTAACCACATGTTGAATTGAATAAACCATATAACATAGTTAGATTTTTCAAAAGTACTAAAGTTACCATATGGACTTCAAGAAATCATATGATCAATGGATTGACCATTTATATCTGAGAATTCACTAAGTGTGGAGATGAATGTAAAGATTATAATGTGGCACTCTTCAATAGACCTTGAGTAAAGTGGGATTATATTTTAATATATTACATTACAACCACATTTTGTATATAATTAAAAGCTGGTTTAGAGGAATTTAATGCATCAAGATTTAATACTCAATATGAGGATTAGTAATGATGATTTACTATTGGATATTTTTATAGGAATACTTATTTTTAAAGAACATTGAAGTCAGAGAAAGAGAGTAATTTTTTTATGAGTGTTAAATAAAAAAACCTATACTATGTTTTCAACAACTTGATAATCTATTTTCATCCAGACTTGATAAAAATATCATATAACTTCTCCTATATTCACATATCATTTTCAAAAACTAAGAAAGAAATAAAAAAGAGAAGATACAGCTATAGAACAACTAAACTTCAATATTTTATTACATTGAACTTTCTTTTCTACATATCTCTCTTTCTTATACACACACTCTCTCTATTTTTATTAAAATTGAGTTATGCTTAATATTTTCTATAAATATGTTAAAGTACATACTCCTTTAGATCATATAATAGTACTTGGATACTCTTGATATATTTCATTCATATTTTTACACCCATGAAAACTATGGAAGAGGCTTGGTGATAATCCTATATAGACTTGTGTGTTGTTGTCCCTGTATACCTAATCTAGGTTGTGGATCTAGTTATTTTTTAATAAACAATCTTGAAGGTAGGTGACTATCAAGTTGAGAGGATTAGGTCTTGGCTTGAGATTTAACCTCTTATTTTATTCATTTGTTGTTGTGTTCTTTATATTTTTTCTTACTTTATTTTCAAAACTACTTTTTGAAAAAGTGTACTTTGACCGCTAACATTTATATGTGATATATTTACTATTTAATACTGGTATAATAATTTCAAAAGATTAGGATAACCATAAGTTACTATAAATAAGTTTTGATCAATATTCTAAGAGGTTATTTCAAAACATTAAATTAAATATACCTACATTATTAGTTAACTAGGTGACTTAAAAATTGGGTGATTTTGGGTTTTAAATAGAAATTTTTATTAAATACTCAATTCAACCCCTTCTTTAGTGTTGAAATCTAGATACCACTTAAGTAACTTCATGGAATAACCACTGAAGAACCATGAACCTCTCTTTCAGAGATTGTAATAATCAATTTTAGACGTGAAACGAAAAATCACATATGAAGAATTCAACAAGACAACATGAAAACTAACAAACCCAATTGATTCCAAAGTCTTTATTATAAAAAATATAGAGGATATACATTTAATAAACTTACCAATAAGCACAAAACGTATATATGGATTCAAAATGGTGACTTTGGTTTTCTACAGGTGGTTTACTTTGATTATTTTTCATCTTATTACAACAGATTCTATAAAATGGGTCACATCACAAAGAAATGTGAAAAAAGATCATATGATATATGCCAAATCACACATAATAATTCTATTTAGATTTAAAAAGGAGTGAATAAGGGAAAAAGTTTTATACCTTATGGAAATCCTAGAGAAAATAATACTAAATAGAATCTAGATGGACCATCTAAATCTCAGCCCTATCCTATAGAGATCTTTAGTTTTGTTGATGTTGTCCATAATGATCAGACTATTGATGATGAAAAAGAGAATATTAGAAATACTTATCTATCTTCTTATGATATTCTTAGAGTATATCAACCCTTGAAATAAGAGGACCAGTGTTTCCACTATGATTCTAGTGAATCCTTACATGAATTTATTGGACAATCTAGTTATATTGAGAAAAATTTCTTAAAGTCGAGTGCTAGAAAAGGTAAAAATCCAATATTTGATGCATATAGATACATTAAACTTAATCAAAGAGAAACTAGGAATTGTATATATTAATCTAACTTGGAGAGAAAAATTGTTAATATATCACTTGAATCCTCTAGGAATTAAAAAAATTCCCCCATAGCCCGTAGTTACTGAACATCATACTAAATACTTTGAAATTGATAAGGGAAAATATAATGAAAACAATTAAGAGGATGAACCAAATATAGATATTAATATCATATTATGGACGATTTGGGGAAAAATAGACTCTTGGATGGATGGAAATGATGCAATTGTATTCCAGAAGTACATGGATGGTAAAATTACCATAGATAATTACCTTTAAATCAGAAAATGTGTGTTTATTAGTATGGTGAAAGAATATAAACGAAATAATGATTTTAACTTCATCTATATTCCATGGAAATGATCCCTTACTGCCTTATCCTACTTGATGATTTATTTCTTACTTCTTTTCTCTCTAGATGGAATTAGTTTGGCTTGGTAATATCTAAGGTTGGCTACATTTAATAAGGGTTTTTATTTCATTTTAATGCACACCATTTTCTATGCCTGAACTTTTTTTAGACCCTTACAAGAGGATGTAATTTTATTTTTGATGGATTAAAGGTCTTATGATGTTGTTTTTTTCTTGAGGGGGATTTATTTTTTTAGACTTTAGGTTTTTTGTGGTTTTTTTGGTTCTCTAGATCCCAACTATGGATGTGTTGGAACCTTATCTATAGGATGGTCTTTTTGATTGGAATTTTAGGCATCAATTCTATTAAAGTTTTGTATTCTCATTTGTTTTGTTAGTTGAGGGCTCATGTCATTCACTTTTTTTTATTATTATTTTTCTATAATCAAAGAATCTAGTGCTTTGATTTCATGGAAATATTTTTCACTAATATTGTTTTATATTTCTATACTCTTGGGGTGATAATGACATGTATGGTGGTGTTTAGATGATTTTAGAGAAATAGAGAATAACACCACTTTTTTTCATATTTTTTTTCTCAAAAATCAATTTGAGGATGGTCATTTGATAGTTCTAGGAATTTTTGTTTTATATGTTTGTAAATTGATTCTTCCTTAATTTGGATGATTTTTTTGATAGATGTGTTTGAATTCTGAGATGCTTTGTATATGTCCTATAATGATTTTGCCGTTGATAGTTATACACTTATTACAAGTATGAATTCATATTTGATTATATTCTCTAGACCTATTGAGATGTGATGTCATTTGTAATTGAGTATTTATGGTTTGGTGGATAATATTATGTAAATGTATTTCAAGATAGAATTTTGACATCTTCTACCTATTTAAGAGATGTTTATAGGATTAATGAATTATTCAATAAATTTTAACCTTTTGATTTTGATTATTCTATAGATGTAGTAACTGTTATATTTGAATCCACCTCATTGAGATATTTTATTCATATATAACCCACTATTATATGAAGTATTTTATATTTTATATTTGTTCGTTGAAGAATAATACACTTTTTAGGGAAGATGGAAAATCACATGGTGCAATTTTGAGATGACCTTATTTGAGAATTTTTGAAGAACCATTGGACTAGACTGGTCAAAATGAATTCTATAGTAAAGGAACCTTGGTTTTTTCTCTATTTATCAGGTTAATAACCATAATGCCTGGAAACCATATTTAAATATTCTAAAAATGGGTTTCAATGTCAAAGGATTTTAAGATTTAGTGTGGAATTATGGATGGATTTCTCATTGGGTCTATTTCAAATTTTATATATAACAATTTTTTATAATCACTATTTTGTTTCTTTCATTGACTATTTTGTTGGTGCAATATCATTGCACCTCGTGTAATCATTGTAACTCTTTTTTTTCTTTAATAGATTTTTGGGGAGCACAAGTTATTCTTTCAGCTCGTGCTTTGATAAATTCTTGTGACTCTATTTCTCAAACGTGTCTCAATTTTAATGAGATTAATAATATGACACATGCATCAGGAAAGACTATTTATGATAGGTTTTAAGTATTTGGGATTCTAAAATACTTCATATAATAGTGGGTATAGGTGACCTATAACCACGGTTTTAGCAAAATCGTGGGGATAGAGTTTTTTTCGAAGCCCTATACCCACAGTTTTGTAAAACCTTGAGTATAAGTGTTTATTTCAAAGCCTACCCCTACGGTTTTTCAAAAACCATGGGGATAAATATTTTTTTTGAAGGCCAATACCTAGGGATTTTTAAAACTGTGGGGATAGCTTCCCCAAATTATGGCGAAAAAAAAAACGTGCGTGGGAAAACAAAATTAATTTGGCGGGTATCGAATATATTTAGTTTGAATGAATATATTTATGTTTATAGAAATTTATAAGCAAATTATTTCGGCGGCTTGGTTGGTTAAGCGTTTCATACATGTTGCAGCGGTTAAGGTATCAAATCCCGATGGCTTTGTTTTTTTAAATAAAGAGACGGGAATTAGTATATTATTATACATACAGATATATATAGGCATACCCAAATTATCTTAGTTGGTTATGCGCTTGGAGCCTGCTGTGCAGACGTGAGTTCGAAACCCGCTGGGTTCTTTTTTTCATAATTCGGCCATATATTAATTTATATTTAAAAATATAGATGTATATTAATATAAATTCGTTGGCGGAAGTGGAGAAAGGCAGTGGAAGTTCTATCAGGTCACGGGTTGGCGCGGGTCTAACACCCAACAGCTGCAATTGTGTAATATTTTTACCCACAGTTCAAAAAGTGTGGAAACCATGGGAAGAACACTTTGACAACATGGAGGATGGGTTGACACGGTGGAAAAAAAAGTATACCCACGGTTTGTCAAACCGTGGGGATAGATCAAGACCCCTATACCGACGCCACTCAGCCCCACAGTTTTGGGGGCTATACCCACGGTTTTGAACCATGGGTATAGGTAGTTTTTCCAGTAGATGTGATATAAGAAATCTACCAATAAAGGAGTATATTTTAAAACTGATGATGTGTGAGAAAGAACTTAAAGTGAATGATAGAGATACTAAACCAAAAAAATCAATTGTATTCAAAGAATATTGTTCAAAATCCAAAGAATAAATTAAAGAAGATAACACCAATGTAAGTGATGGTGACTCAGATAGTGATGAGGAGATGGATAACTTAGCTATAAGAGTCAATATATTTTATAAAAATAAGAAGTTATTCAATAAATCAAAGTTCAAGGGAAACTATAAAAATAAAGGTTAATGAAAGAAGTATGGTAACTTTGTAAAAGTTACCAGTTTTGAATTTAAAAGAAAAGTAAACATCAAATATGATTGTCCAAAGTTGAAATATAGGAAATAATATAAGGATAAAGGAATAAAATCAAAGAATGAAATGAATGAAACTTGGAGTTATTTTTAGGACATATCCAGGGAATTAGTTAAAAACCAAGAATATGTAAATGTAAAATAAAATCTATACTTTATGGTTACTGCTCTAGATGTACAATCCATTTCTTTTGCTCATATTTATTATCTCTATGAACATGGAAACTATGATAAAAATTATATGTACATTGAAGAATTATTTGAATATTTTAATATGATATAATATACATTTAATGAGTTTAAATATAAATATAACATCTTAAAGAAGTATAATTCTTTGTTTTCCAATGTTAAATATGACCTCCTTATGAAAAAAGAGAAGAATAAAATTATTATCAAGAAAAATAATGACTCAAAATTAGTAAATGAGAAACTAAATAAATATATTTAATGTTTTTAAGTAATAACTAAAACTTTGAATAAAATTCTAGGAATTAATATTGTACTTAAAATTAGATTTGGTTTTGGTTATTATCCTAGACATAAAAAAACTCTATAAAAATTATTTTATTCCAAGTCCAAATGATATAAATAAATATATAGCAAAGAGTATAGATGTAACATCTGAATCTGAACAATAAAATTTACATCAAAAGATATTATTTTTCTAACTGTTTAAAATCAATTCATAAATATAGGAATAAAATTTTCCAATATATGTGGATTCCCAAAGCTTTAATTACTAATCTTTCTGAACCTAGATAGATCTAGGTACGAAAATCAGTTTGTATTTTATTGATTTCAGGAAACCTACTTGAAAATATCCCATAATAAGATATGGTATTTGGATAGTAGATGTTCTAATCATATGATAGGGGACTTCTAATATTTCAAAGTCTAACTAGAGTGGATGGTGGATATGTCACCTTTGGTGATAATAAAAAAGGTAAAATTTCTAGCCTTAGTCAAGTTGGTAATTATAAAAACTTCTTAATTTCTAATGTATTATTTTTTGATGGATTAATATATAATATTCTAAGAATATCTCAGTTATGTGATGATTTTTTCAGTCCCAATTTTGAGAACAATTCTTGTAATATTTATGATTCTAAGATTAATTTTGTGTTAACTGATTTAAGGATTGAAAGTGTTTATATAGTTTATTTAAATTATTTATTTTCATAGAATGTTTATTTTTTGAATGACTTTAACTAGGAATATTTATTTTGGAATATAATATTAGTCTACTATAATATATACTATCTTGGAAAGATATTCAAAAGGGGTTTATTCAAAGATCTACCTAAATAATATTTCCTATAATAAAAAGTGTTCAATCCATATCAAAATGGAAAGTAATATAAAGTTTCATTCAAACCATAAAAAGAGGGTTCTACCTATAAACCTATAGAATTGGTTCACATGGACTGGTTTTTAACATTTAGAGTTTCAATTTCTGTAGGAAAAAAATATCCCTATATAATTGTTGATGATTATTCAAGGTTTACATGGGTGTATTTTTCAAATCATCGAATCAAGGCCTATAGATGTTTTGAAAAGTATAAAAAATCTCTATAGATCCTTAGTGGATTTACCATTAATAGTGGGAGAAGTTTTCATGGACATGAGGTTGAAAATAAATATTTTGAATCTTTATACCCACAACATATATATAATCATAATTTCTCGGCTCCTCAAACACCATAATAGAATGGGGTTTTTAAAAGAAGGAATAATACCCTTCAAGAAATATTCCAGACCTTTCTTAGTGAATACAATCTACGAATTTATTTTTGGGTAGAAGTTTTGAATATATCTTTTTATTTAATTAATAGAGTCTTGATAAGACCCCTTTTAAATAAGTCTTCATATGAATTATGGAATGAGAGAAATCATAAGGTAAATTTTTTCAATGTTTTTTGGATGTAAAGTTTATATTCTTAATTAAAAATAAAATCTTGATAAGTTTACATAAAATATCATTGAAGGATTTTTTATTGGTTATTATACATCTAATAAATACTATAGATTATTTGATAAAATAATAATGATAGTGAAATAATATGTTCGTGTCACTTTTGATGAGACAGATCCACATGAACTTAATGTTTCCTTAGAAAACCTGGAGGGTGATACATCTGATTTAAATATCAATAACACCTCTAATACCAATGACCTTGTTACTAATTTAGAAAAATCTCACAACAATGACTATTTATAGGAAAAAAACCAATGGAAAACCTAGAAGAAAATTGTATTTCACTACCTAGAACCATTATATCACATAGAGAGCTTCCTTTAAATACTATTATTGGAGATATAAATATAGGAAGTCAAACTTGATCATCACTTAGAAACTAGGTTGAACATCAAGCCTTTTTGTCATAGCTTAAACCCAAGAATATTAATGAGGCAATCAATGGTGAAAATTGGGTTATGGATATGCAAGAGTAATTGAATCAATTTAAAAGGAATAGATTATGAGAACAAGTTTAAATACCCATGAACTATTTGACCATTAGTAATAATGGGTTATAAATAAATAAGGTTGATGAATCTAGAAATATTATTAGAAATAAAGCTAGGTTATTGGAACATAGTTATAATAAAGAATAAGGTATTGAATATGAGGAAACCTTTTATCTTTTAGTTTGACATGAATCCATTAATATATTTCTTTCTTTTTATGCACATATAAATTTTAGATTATATCAAATGGATATAAAGAGTGATTTCTGAAATGGTTATATTATTTTGGTTGTTTCTATTGAAATACCTCTGAATTTTTAAATACTCAATTTACAAATCCTGTTTTTAAATTGACTAAAGAGATTTATGGTTTAGAAAAATGACACATATATTTTTATGATAGGCTAGACATGTAACACACTAATTTTTTTTGAATTATTGTTTTTCTAATTAATTTAACCTTTTCAATATTTTTCCTTTCACATAACACTGAAAGTAGTTTCTATTAAATAAATATGTCTGGATTAAGATATATGTTACACCAATTTAACCGTGAACTAAACAAAACATAAAATTTATCTTGACTACATAGAACATTGTGGTTAGCTTGCAAATTGGTGTATGTTATACGCAACACTAACCTTCTGTACGTTACACACAACATTGAGTTTCTATGAAACATATTTTTATTGTTATAAGTATTTAAATGATATAATTATAATATAACCTCAAATATAGTAATATGAATATTTATAACTAATTTTAAAATATTTTTTATAATGATATTACATATTTATGATTAAATATATAATTTTTTGTAACTTACTTATATGTTTAAAAATACTATTTTCTCAAATGAACTGCTTTTAATGTACTTATATGAAAAATAATAAAATTAATTTTAGACACATTTAGAAATTTAATTTGATAATATAAACTTAGTTTTTGAATTTATAATGTATAAATTATATTAGGGATAATTTTTTGGATTTTTTCTCGAAAACTTCATTTTTAGATGAAATGTGAAAAATACCATATTTTAATTCAAAACAACATTTTCATATAATTTATTTATAAGGTAAAATTATATTTTAAATTTGATTAAAATTTTAAATAGATAATATTTTTATCAATTAATACAATTTACGTCATTTAGATCAATTTCACATTGAAATTGGATATAAAAAAACTTAGCAAACTTTTGATCATTTTTACTTTAAAAACTCGCATTGTCGACCCAGCTGTGGGATTAATTTAAAATTAAAATTTGAAACTTCTATGATTTTAATTTGAAAAATTAGATTCCATATTTGTAATTATAATAATTTATAATATCTAATACTTTCAACTTATTTTTTTACCTTAAATATTAGTGAAAGTGATTAAAACTAATTATATCAATTAAGGTTAAATTAGGCTTAATAAGCGACTAAACAATAAAATTAAGGCCCAAAATAACCTATAAAATTTTCCAAAATCCATTTTATGGCCATATTTAGACCCTATACCTCATTTTATAGGATTTTTATCACTATTAGATCCACTTTCAACATGAAAAACATCAGTGGAATTTTCTCTTCAAATATTTACAAGAGTACCAATACTTCCTCCCTATAAAAGGCCACCACCTCTCACTCTTATTCAAACCTATAAAACCAATAAAGTTTATAAAATATATGACCAATAAAATTATAAAAACTCCTAAATTTCTCTTATAATCCTTAACTTAGGAATAAGGAAATCCAAGGAAGCATATTGGTACAAACCAAAAGGAGTTACCCGATTAAGAGGTAATGTCTTCTCTCAAGCTCCTTTCTTTTATTTTATTTCTCCAAACCCTCCAATATATTTATTAAATGATTTTATAAAAAAAAGTATAATAAATATAATAGTATGATTATATACTAAGGTTTTTAATTACACTTACACACACCTTCATCTAATGTTATTGAACACACTGTTTATGTGTACGAAGAATTGACACCTCACTAAATGATGATTGTTCATTTTTCCTTTACCGCCTATCATGGTGAAGATTATAATGGAAAATATGTTTATATATATAATATAATATATTTATTATTTATTTAATCTTATATATTCTTTTTATATCAAATATCTTTTTTACTTTCTATTTGGTGTAAATACGATAATTTCGTTTGAGGAAGTGTGGACTACTGCCCCCTCATAGTGATGTGATTCATTCACACACTACATGGAATGTATTAAGGATGGATTTAGTAAAATTATATGATATATATAACATTATAATTATAATTTAATGATATTATATACATATATACATATATTTATTTTTCTTTCTTTCTTTAAATACAATAATAAAAACGGAAACAATGTTGATGCGTATGTATGGATTAATGTCTTGATAAATGGTGTATTCCATTTCATAATTATATGTAATATATAATATTATAATAAAAATATAATTTATATAAATGATATTTATTTCTTATTTTAAATTATTTAAATCATTATATAAGTATAAGGACTAAAGATATAACAAATTAAGACACATGCACAAAATAAAGCGAATATTACCCAAAGTGAAACATTAATATAGGATTGTTAACAAGTGTATAACATATGGTCATAATAAAACCATATTCAGTATTTTATATAATAATATGGTTATTTAAAATATTTATAATAAATTTATATTTTTATATAGGTGGTTTGTACAAGTACGAAGAGAGTTAATACACAGGGTAAGGGGATTTCATCTCACTTTTTATTTCCTTGAGATACATGATATATTCACCACCCATTTCTTTTGTGTGGTGTGTATAATTCCAATGTATGTATTCAATTATTATTATACTTAAATTTATTGATATTTACATATCCATTTCATGATCTTTATTTCATGGTGTTTATGTTTCAAAATTTACCTAAATGGTAAAATAATTTTGTCTCAATTTTCTTTCCTTGAGTCTCAAGTTTTTTTATGCACCTAAATTATTTTTCGAGGTGTATATTCTTACATTTTACTTGTTATATCATGAATATAATTATATTTATGATATTTTAAGCTTAATTTAATTTAATTTTCATACATGGAGTATATGATCCAATGTTACCAAGTGATAAGATTTTATTGAAATAATCTCATCGCTTTTTGAGATTTTTTATGATTGTACTTCAATTAATGAAATATCATGATCCATATCTCAATAGAAATCATGAATTTTATTATCCTATGATTATTTATGATATATTCAAGTATTGGTACCATTGTTATCATATTTGGTATGTAAAATTGTTAATAAATTATTTTTAAGAAATCCCAACTTTACCCTCTCTTTGTCAGAAATCTATGTTCCTTCAAAACCATGTTTTCAAAAAAGGGTTTCTAAGAATATTGTACCATTGTCCTATAATATTTAAAATAAATTTTTACCCTTTCTTGTCTTTTACCAATCTCTATAGCGGAATATTTTTATCACTTTCTCGACAAGGAATTTTTCTAACCTTTTTACCGTGCAAAAGGAATGCTCTTTTTACCTCGTACGGTTTGTACATATTTACCCGTCATCATTTCTTTGAAGGTTAATTTTAATTTTTAATTGGATAATTTTTAATAATTTTTTTTAAATTAATTTTCAAGTAAAATTATTTTAAAAATGTTTTCAATTTTCTTTTATATATTTTCAGGGAAATTTTTTTTACTTTTTTTCAAGCCTTATTTATAAGTTTTCCAAGTATTTTTAGAGAAATGGGTTTCAAAAAAAAATCATGCTTCTTTCATATGTTTTCAAGTGAAAAGGTTTTCAAAACACATTCAAGCTTTCTTTATAAGTTTTCAAGGTGTTTTTAAAGAAAAATGTTTTTATAATATTTTGAAGCTTATTTTATAAGTTTTCAAGGAAGAAGGTTTTCAAAATGATTTCAAGTATTATTTATAATTTTTGAAGGTATTTTATAAGAAAATTATTTTCAAATTATTTTTTGTATTAAAAATCCTTTTTCAAAGAAGAAATAATATTTTCCTCAAGATTTTTTTAAAAATATATTTCTAAATTATTTTCCATCTAAGATGATATCTATTGATGTTAGTCATGCCCTTATATGAATTGATATAAAGGTTCCATTTATATTATTTCTATGAATATATTATGATTAATGTAATGGTATTTATGAAACCCATTTCTATTTCACAGGTTATATGTTTATGAAATCTATTTCTCTTCCATGGGTTAAGCTTTTGATAAAATAGTTATGAAACATGTATATTTTTTCACAGCTTTTGATATGTTTATATGTTTATGATTCCCATTTCATTACATGGGTTATGATATGATTGTTTATGATTTCGTGGAACATATATATGTGATTTCATTATGATATGGGTGGGACGTATATCTCCATCCAATTCATTGGGTAAAGATTTATATCTAATGAGATAGGCATGGATGGAACGAGAAATGAATTTTTTCCATTATTACAAGGCTGGAATGAGAAATTAACTTAGTTCAGTAATACAGGGCTAGAACAATAAATTAAATCAATTAAGTAATATAGGGATGAACTGAGGAGTAAACTCAGTTCAGTAATATAGAGCTTGAATGAGAAGTGAACATGGTTCAGTAATATAGGGCTGGAATGAGGAGTGAACTCGGTTCAGTAATACAGGCCTAGAATGGATTGTAAAACTAGTTTAGTAAAGTATTTTATCCATGAAGATGGCCTTGTTAGTGATTTATTGACTAATATGGAAATCATATTATATTCTTATGTGTTTAGCACAATTATATGTTTTATTCCTATGTTATGATTTCAAGGATTATGTTCTTTTTTTACTTATGATTCACACCTTATTAACTTCCAAGATTTATTCCATGATTCGTGTATATGATCTTTGATATATAAGGAATGCTATTATATTTTCACGATCGTGTTATCATATCCTTATGCTCATGATTATTCTTACACATATCTATATTTTACCCTTACTGAGCATCTAAGATCACCCATTTTTATTTTTTCCTTCCATAGTTTTGAAGATATGTACTATGTTTGATTTGTCTAAGAAGGGTGATAGTCAAGAAGAACCTAGTGGGAGATAATGTAGATCAATTATGTATTAGTCTTTATGTTTCCATGTTTCCAAAGGCACTATACTACTATAGTCTATGAGATTTTTTTTGTATAATGTTTTATGTATTCCGCAAAAGTTATGTAATGTTAATGTATATAAAGTGAGGGTCGCTATAATTGGTATTAGAGCCAAGGTTTATTTAACCTTTGGAATATATGATGAGAAAAACATATTGATAAAAATAGTAACATGTTTAAGGATCAGTATAAGGATAAGAAAAATCATAGGAAAATGTATTAGAATTTTGGTAAATGATAGAGTGAGTGATTTCCTAGAAATAAATCCATTTTTGGATACTACAAGTGGATATGGTTCTAGCCCTGACATACCTAGGAGTAACAACTCGGAAAAGATGTTCTGGGCTTGAGTCGAGGTAATTCAGTACATGACAGTGAGACTTGATGCACACCTGGTTTGACACTCCGAGAGGATATGCTTTGGAAATTCACAAAACTTTTCATGAACCATCATTAAGGATTTAAATAAAAGTTTTATATAAATAACCTTGGATGAACCGAGGGTGTCATATATTCAGGAAGTTTTCATTATTTATACATCCTATAAGTAGTTATTTTCATGACTATGTGGTTTTATGATATGATAAGTAATGCTCACACTATGCTTATGATTTTTTTCAATGGTGTGAACTAGAAGAAACTGGATAAATGTTGAATATGATGGACGATTTGATGATGAGAAGTCAAGTGGGATGATATCTGGAGTGAAGGATGTTGTGATCATGCTTAATTATTTTACACAGAACATGATTAAAAACTTTTCCTTAACCAACTTTCAGACTCCCCAAGTAAGATAAAGAAGTAGTTCGATGAGAGTTCGGGTAATGGAGACTATAGAGGAAGGAAGATTTGGTTTCCTTTGCATCAAGAATGTGGAAAGAATCACCTATGTGAATGTCTTAGAGGAACAAGAAGATTTTTGACTATGGAAAATAAGTACACAAAGAAAGTGAATGCATGGGAAAAATGAAGAGTTTGGTTAAAAAATGGATGAGAATATTTTCCTCACTAATTTTTCATCAAAGGTTAAGTGTTTTAAGTGTGGAATAAATGGTCATTATACAACTCAATGTCCCAAGAGGAAATATATTGAGGATAATCAGATAGGTGGTGTGATTAATGGTTACATTGTGGTCGATGATGAGACAATATTTGAAATGTGAAAGGAAAGAGGGGTTATGTAATAGGATGAGGTAGCCTTGATAATGGTATAAGGATGAAGTGGAATAATAAAAGATTTTATGTATTTGGATTCAAGAATTATGTTATATTAAAGGTTAAATATATAAGGATTGTTCTTTTTTTGTTTTTCTCTATGAATTTACAAGAGCACATTGAATGTTTATGATAAAATATAAAAGATATTTAATGACATTGTGATGTCCATGGAAAACCCATGATTAAGGGAAATATAACCGTTAATATGTTAATTATGTTATGATAATGTTGTTTGGATAAAGATATGTTGGATATAAGTAAATTGGATGATACTGATTACCTTGGAACTAATTAAGTACTTATTTAAAAGTAGTTTATGATATCATGGATGAAGTTTACAACTTATTGGATTTATTAAATATATCTAGTAATATATGGAGTAAGGAATAATACATGTTTTAAATAAGGATTCATGGTAATTCGGGTTATTATCATGTTTCAAGAGAATATTTGATGAGGTTATTCACATGTTTGGAATGTGAAAACAAATAGCTACTTGGTTATATATGGGGGGAATCAATGTTAAGTTGATTTTGTTAAATTGTTTCTAATGTTTTGTATTTTCATATTTCAGAAGGGTTATAAGGTTAACCATTCATGAAACGTTTAAGTCAAACTTCATAGGAAGTATTTTTACACTGAGTTTGTGTTTAAAACCTTGTTTAAAAGGTCATTTAGTGATTAACCTTATTTCAAGGATGTCCACATTATTTATTATGGAAATTATATTAGTGTGGTTTTAGAAAATGACATTACATATGTCAAGTGACAACCAATCAAGTCCAGTGAGGCCGCGGGAATTGAATCCATGTCTGAAGGGTGATAAGGGTTTCACACCCACAACTGGCCTACACGATGTCCAAGTTAATGTGTAATTATTTATGTTGAATAATTATTAATTATGAATAAGTGAAGTTATTTTTTAAGTTTACATATTGATATATTAACAATATTTATTTTAAAGAATAGTTAGAGACAAATAGTTATACTTCATTATTTTATGGGCCTTAAGATATGATAAAATTTTATTTTAGCACTTCAAGTATCAAAGTTAATTTCTAGATATCCATTTATTAAAGTAATGGATGAATTAGAAATTGATAAAAGCACAACTATAGAATGAATTTTTTTATATAAATATATAAAATAATTATATTTACTTATATTATTCATCAATAAAAAAATTACTCAATGTTGGGATAATGATCTAAATAAAATGTGTTATTCAAATATCTTACTTTTATTGATTCGATAGCCTTTTAAAACATCACAGATTTATGACTTTGAGACCCTTAACTTTTATTTGATTATTCACTTGTTTTTGATTTATGACCTTAATCACTCCCTATAAATATTAACAATTTCCTACATGTCTAATATTCACTCCCAAACTTTGTTCTCTTATTTGAAAACCTAGTTATATGTTACATTGGGTAACCGTTATGGTTCCAACTTTTTCTTTTTAAGGGGAGTTTTAGTATCCATTTTTATGATGTTGGTTTCTATGAATGAAACTTTAATTTATTAAACCTTTGATAACCTTGATGAATTTTGTGGGAGAAATTAATTTTAAGGGGGGTAGAATGTAAAACCCTGATATTTTTTGAATTATTTCTTTTCAAATTAACTTAACCTTTATGATATTTTTCATTTCACATAACACTGAAAGTAGTTTATATTAAAGTACTATGTTTGGATTGCGTTATACACAACACAAGTTAATCATGAACTACACACAACATAAATTTTATCTTGAATACAAGTAACACTGAGTTTTTCTTGCGGCTTGGTGTATGTTACTTGCAACACCAACTTGGCATACATAACACGCAACACCGACTTGGCGTACGTTACATGCAACACTGGGTTTCTATGAAAAACCATTTTATTATTATAATTATTTAAATGATATAATTATAATCTAAAATTAAACATAGTAATATTAATATTGATAAATATTTTTCAAATATTATTTATAATGATAAAATATATTGGCGATGAAAGATATAATTTTTGGTAAAGTCCACATATGTTTAAACATACTATTTTCTCAAACGAACTACTTTTAATGTCCTCCTATGAAAAATAATAAAATTAATTTTAGATGAATTTATAAATTTAATTTGGTAAAATAAACTTCATTTTTGAATTTATAATGTCAAAATTATCTTAGGGATAATTTTTTGTATTTTTCTGAGAAACTTCATTTTTGGATGAATAGTGAAAAATACCAGATTTTGATTCAAAACTGTTTTTTTATCTAATTTATTTATAAGGATAAATTATATTTTAAATTATTTTAACAGTTTAATTAGATAATATTTTTATAAATTAATAAAATTGAGGTCATTGAGATCAATTTCACATTGAATTTTGATATAAAAACTTAGCACACTTTTGATCATTTCGATTTTAAAAACATGCATTATCGACCCAACAACGGGATTAATTTTAAATTAATTTATAAAAATTATATGATTTTAATTTAGAAAAATTGATTCCATATTTTTAATAAATATAATTTCTAATTTCTAATGAGGTAAAATTTGTTTTTGACAAAATATATTTGTGAAAGTGATTAAAATCAATTACATCGATTAAGGTTAAATTAAGCTTAATGAGGGACTAAAACATAACCTTAAGGCTAAAAAACCTATAAACTTTCACAAAATATATTTTAAAGAAATATTTATACCCTATTATACCTTTTATTATCTTTCAATCATTATTGGATCCACTTTCAATATGAAAAACAAGGGTGAACTTCTCTCTTCAAATATTTGCAAGAGTGCCCCTCCTTCCCTATAAATGGCCATCATCTCTCCCTCTTATTAAAACCACTAAAACCACTTATGTTCAGACAAGATATTCCAAATAAACTTACCAACACCCTTAAATTACCCCTATAATACATCCCTTGGGCATAAGGAAATCTATGGAAGCCTTTTAACACAAACCAAAAGGAGTTACCCAATTTAGAGGTAACGTCTTCTCCCAAGCTCCTTTCTTTTATTTTATTTCTCCACCCATAAACTCTATTTATTACATGATTGTATAAAAAAACCAATATCATAAATATACTATGATGTTTTTTTTGTAATTTTTCTACCAACACTTACACACACCTACATCTAAAGGGTAACGAACGTACTGTTTACATGTGTGATGAACTACCACTTTACTAAACGATGATTGTTTATTTTTCCTTTACCACCTCTCATGGTGGAAATTATGATTGAAAATATGTTTATATATTTAATATATTATATTTTTTATTTATTTAAAATTATTTATTCTTTTTATAACACATATCTTTTCTACTTTCCATTTGGTGTAAATACGGTAATTTTGTTTGAGGAAGTGTGGACTACTTCCCCGTCAAAGCGATGTGATTCGTTCACACACTACATGGAATGTATTAAGGATGGGTTTAGTAAAATTATATGATATATATAAAATTAAAATTAAAATTTAATTATATTATATACATATATACATATATTTTATTTTCTTTCTTTCTTTCAATATGATAATAAAAACATAAACAACATTTATGCGTACGTACATATAACCATCTCCATGAACGATGTATTCCATTTAATACTTATATGTTATATAGATTATTATAATAGAAATATAATGTATATAAATTATATTTATATCATTTTTACATTATATAAATCATGATATAAGTGTAAGTACCAAATATACAACAAATTAAGACACATGCGAAGAATAAAGCAAATATTACCCGAAGTGAAACCTTAACATATGATTATTAACAAGAAGGTAATATAAGGTCATAATAAAACCATATGTGGTATTATATATAAGAATATGGTTCTTTAAAATATTTATAACAAATTTATATTCATTATAAAGGTGGTTTTTACAAGTACAAATAGAGCCAAGATGCATGGTAAAAGGATTTCATCTCACTTTTTATTTTTGTGAGATACATGCTTTTTTCACCACCCATTATTTTTGTGTGATGTGTATACTACCCATTGATGTATTAAATTATTATTATAATTAAATTTATGGGTATTTTCATATAAATTTTATGATCTTTATTTCATGGGTTTTAAGTTTCAAAAGTTACCTAATCGGTAAAATAGTTTTGTCTCAATTTGCCTTCTATGAGACTCATGTTTTGTTATGAAACTAATTTGTTTTTCGATTTGTATATAATTAAATTTTACATGCTATATCATGAATCTAATTATTTTAATAATATTTTAATATTAATTTCATTTCATTTTATTTCATGTAGAGTATGATCCCAAGTTACCAAGTGATAATAATATATTGAAACAATCTTATCGCTTTCCAATATTATTGATGATTATGCTTCAATTAATGAAATATCATGATCCGTATCTCAATAAAATTCAATAATTTTATCCTAATATAGTTATTCATGATATATTAATGTCTTTTTACCATTTTTAAACTCTTTGGTATATAAAATAGTTAAGAAAGTGTTTTTAAGAAAGCTCGAATTTACCCTGTCTTGGGTCAGAAATCTCTATTCCTTCAAAACCGTGTTTTCTAAAAAGGGTTTCCAAGAATATTGTACCATTATACTTTTATATTTAAAATAAAATTTTACCTTTTTTTCTTTTACCAATCTCTTAAAAGGAATGTTTTTGTTTTTTTCTAAATAAGGAATTTTTCTAACCTTTTTACCGTGCAAAAGGAATGTGATTTTCACCTCATACTCCATGTACGGATTTACCTGTCATCATTTCTTTGAAGTTTCCTTTTAATTTTTAAAAGGATAATTTTTAATATATGTTGTTAAAAGTAATTTTAAAGTAAAATTATTTTCAATTTTTTTCTAGGTTCTTTTATATGTTTTCAAGGGATATTGTTTTAAAAATGTTTTCGAGCCTTATTTATAAGTTTTCAAAGTATTTTCAAAGAAAAGAATTTTTTTTCAAGATTATTTCATATGTTTTCAATTAAAAGGGTTTTCAAAACATTTTCAAGCTTTCTTTATTAGTTTTCAAAGTGTTTTAAATAAAAAAGGTTTTAAAATTCTTTGAATATTATTTTATAAGTTTTCAAGGGAAAAGGTTTTCATAACTATTTCAAGTATTCTTTATAAGTTTTAAATTTATTTTATAAGAAAATTATTTTCAAATGGTTTTATGTTAAAAAAAATTTTTTCAAAGAAAAAAAGGATATTTTCCTTGAGAAAGGTTTTTGAAAGATATTTCAAAATTATTTTCCATATGATATGACATCCATTGATGTTACTCTGCCATTCTAGGAAAGTATCTAAAGGTTCCATTAATATTATTTCTATGAATGGGTTATGTTTAATATCATGGTCTTTATGAAACCCATTTCTCTTTTATGAGTTATATTCTTATGAAATCTATTTCTCTTTCATGAGTTATGCTTCTAATAAAATGATTATAAAACATGTATCTTTTTCCACAGGTTATGATATGTTTAAATTTTTATGATACCCATTTAATTACATGGGTTATGGTATGTTTTTTATGATTTTGTGGCACATGTATGTATGATTTCATTATGTGATTGGTGGGACCTATATCTCCCTCCAATGTAGTGGGTAAATATTTATCTCATGAGATAAACATGTCTAGAATGAGAAATGAACTTGGTTTAGTATTATAAGGGAAGAATAAGAAATGAACTTGGTTGTGTAATATAGGGACAGAATGAGAAATGAATTTGGTTTAATAATATAGGGCTGGAACAAGGATTGAACTCATTTCATTATTATTGGGTTGGAATGAGGAATGAACTGGGTTCAGTAATACATGGCTGGAATGTAGTGTGAACCCGGTTCATAAGTGAATTTGTCCATAAAAATTTCCTTGGCAGTTATTACTTGACTACTATGAAAATAATATTATATAATTATGTGTTTTCCACAATTCTATGTTTTATTCCTATGTTATGATTTAGTGTATTATGTTCTTTATTTCCTTATGATTCATGTCTTATGAGCTGCCAAGATTTATTCCATGATTCTTGTATATGACATTTGATATATAGGTTGCAATATTCTATTTTCATGACATGTTATCATACCCTTATTCTCATGATTGTGCTTACTTATCTCCCTAGTTTACCATTTTTGGGTATTTTATCTCACCCATTTTTATGTTTCCTCCCCCAATTTATGAAGATATGTATTATGTTTTATGTGTATAATAAGGATTATAGTAAATAAGAACCTAGGGGGAGAATATGTATCTCACTTATGTATTAGTGTTTATGTTTCCATGTTTCCAAAATCACTATACTAGTACAATATTTGGGAATTTGTTTCTATAATGTTTTAAGTGTTCTAAAAAATTTATGTAATTTTAATGTATGTAAAGTGATGGTTGATATACAATAAATTTATTATTTAAAATGGTTATACAAAAGGTGTTACTGATACTACCTTATTTGTCAAAAAAACTTCAAAATATTTTTTGGTTACACAAATACATATTGATGATATTATCTTTCTTTCTTCAAGAAATTCATTGTACACTGAATTTCCCAAAATAATGGAAAATGAATTTAAAAAGAATTTTATGGGTGAACTAAAACTATTACTTGGTTTTTAAATATTTAAAAATAAATAAGTAATTAATATAAATGAAAGTAAGAACACTAAATACATTTTTAACTTTTTGGATTGGATAACTCAAAAGGGATTAACACACCAATGAGCACCACCTAGAAATTGAATCTTGATGAAACTATAAAACCAATTGATCAAACCATTTATTGAGTTATGATTGGGAGTTTACTTACTCAATATCTAGTTTAAATGAAATTATTTTCAGTGTTTTTATGTGTTCTCATTTTCAAGAAAAACCTAGGTAATTACATTAGACTATTGTTAAAATAATTTTTAAATACCACAAAAGTATAAAAAACTTCAGACTGTTCTACCCTAGAGGACATGATTTCAATAGAATTAGGTATTATAATTCTAACATATATAAATATAAGTTAAATAGAAAGAAAACCCTTATAGCCTATCTCCTCTTGGGAAAATATCTAATATCATTGTATAGTAAAAAAAATTAAAATTATGTTGCATTATCCATTATTGAAGTTGAGTACATAACTATAAGAAGTTTTTATATACTGATTTTTTGGATGAAACATAACTTTCTAGACTACATATATCATTTCAAACATGTTTCGGTAATTTTTTTAAACACAAGTTCTATTAACATTTCTAAAAATCATTCATCTTATTGTAGGACAAAAGCATTGATACAAGACATCAATTTTTGAGAGATCATTTTCATAAGGTGGATCTTACTCTTGAATTCATTGGAAATTAACATAATCTTGCTAACAATTTTACAAATCCTATGAATCGTGATATATTCTATGATTCCATACATGTGTTATAAATGATTAATTATGTCAAATTTATTTTATACTTAATTTTATATATCATATTTTAAATTTATTTAAGATATACTTTCATAAAATTTGTGATAATTTATTTGTAATTATATATTCTAATTATAATGAATATAAGGTCTAATTTTTTTTTAAAAAACCCATCATATGTTTTTTAAGTTTTATAGATATATTTTTTATATTTTTTATTTCTTTAGTATACATCAATCTCTAAATTATTTTAATAACCCAAATTAAAATCTTAATTGACTTGCATTTCTCAAAACTTAAGTCTAAAACACTTTTAAACCTTCCTTTACCAAATAACTAGACTTCTATCCCTTAAATAACTGTTAATATGAAGCGATCTATTGAATACAATGCTCTTAAATCTTTTGAAAATTCTAAATGATTGAAATTCAGCACCACTAAAATTAGAAAGTCATCAAGGCCACATATTTTATCATGAAAATTAGTTAAAAATATATAAGCGGACTTGAAGTGGATTAGAGAAATATATTCTATTATGTGGAGATTTGTGCTAAATAAGGGGTAAATGAAGTGGTTTATGTACAATGAGAGATCCTTGTACCCATGTCTGGTAAAAGAGTTTCAACTTAATATGAACCTTGAAACTGGAGAAAGATGGTACCATATCCTGATGAGTATTGTTCGTAAGGAGGAAGTATTTTATTTATATTCATGGTCTATGAGACTTAAGGAACCTCACAGTGGTGTGTTTGCATATTTTCCAAACTGCTACCCTATAAAAAATCCCCATTTTTATTTTGATCAAGCCTTGGAATATTTTATTGTAAATATGACTCCAAGAAGGTCAAATGTAGTAGAGTTTAGTGGATAATGTTGTTTGTTTTTCAAGTTCATATAACATGCTATTTGTCTTAGAAAAGAGGAATTTAGTATTGATAGGCATCATGAACTGTAATTTATCTATTTAATGTTAAATGGAGTGTAGATAAATCTACCAAGATTTATCATGAGGTGCTTGTATAAGCTTAGTAATATTTATTTTCAATTTGATTCTTTTCCATGTTTGAAGTTTATTTCATCTTTTCTATATCTTAATGGTTTAGTTTCTCAAGAGGAAGAAGTGTCTACTTCATGAATTAGTGTTTTTATAAACCAAAAAACTTTTAGAAGGATAAAAGTAGGGAGTAACCCATGGAGGAAAATTTATTTTTCTAATGAATAGAAACTTTATGATAACTTTATTCCTCAAAATAACTCAACCGGGCCTAATAATGAAATTGGCCCATGTTTGAAACCTAATAAGTTAGTAGAGGTTTATTACTCTTTAAAATAGAGTGAAAAAGATTTTTAAGTAAATAATGAATCCTTTAAGTCTTATGATGGTGTTTTTGATTAGTCTCATATTGTTATAGGACTGAAGGACACATGTAAGGAGTGAAAACTCCCTAGAGGGAGAATTCTACAAAAGGGGTTACAACACCTGAAGGGAATAAAACTACAAGGTCAATTCTTTTTGGACCAAATCTTACTGAATATGGGAGTGATTAGGATGAGGTTATATCTTTAGACATTCCTCCCATATTTGAGATAGGTGGAGCACCTATTTTTGATTTTACACCTCTAAGAGAAGATGCATTTCCTAAAGCCCCTCTTATAAGATTTGATCTACCTGATCCTGGTGATGAGTTGATAAGGATGGTTGGTATATTGAAAGTCCACCCAAGATGGATGTACATTCCACCCCTCTTTTTTATAATACTCTAGAACCTATTATATAGAAACCTTATTCAAATATTCTTAATGAATAAGGTAGGATTGAGCCTCCTGTTGATGAAATCCAACAAACTCTATTAGGATCAACTCTTACAGAAAATCAAAAAACTTCCTCTATTGTAAATTACTTAGATAATATTTTTCAAGGTGATACTACATATGATTCATCTCATCAGATAGAATTTTTGGTTATTGAAGATTCATACAGTTCAATTCAATAGATTAATAATCCAATTATAACACTTTAGATAATGAATTATCTATGTTAAAACCATTTGAGTTAGAGTTTAGTGACTCAACTCCTAACCCTATCCCTTATTCATCTCATCATAATGCATCTAATCAACCTCAAATGGATGTTACTACTCTTGTTCCAACCTCCATCATTACTTTAACCAATATTTTTCAATTTAAGAATGATTTTTTGGAAGTTTTGAAGGAATTTTTTCTCAGTATAAGTAGTTCTAATGAATATGATAAGAAAAAAGATGTTTCTTTTACTATTGAGAGTCTGATTTATCATATAAATTGAAAGATATTTATCAAGTTAGATCATATGAATCATGATCTTGGAAGTTTTATAGAACAAATAGAAGGTTTCTAGGGATGGATAGGAGTTTTCCAAGAAGATTTCATTGATATGTTAGATAAGATAGATATACAATATCTCTTTGTTTTCCCCAGTTCTTTCAGGCCTTCTACTTATGCATATGGTCCTCCTAGTGCACCTATTTCCAATTATATAGATATTATTTGGATATTTGTGCATAAGGAAATATTTATTCTATTGGAAAGTGCTAAGTATATAAATAATAAAGTACATATGAATATTTCTTCCAATGATAAAAAGATTTATGACATAGTCAAGGTAGAAATACTAAATACTTCCAAGGAGAAAGATGACATTAAGGGTAAAATAAAGTATTATCTTCATAGGATTTTTACTAAGGAATATTTGAAGCCTCTATTAACCAAAAACTTTAAATATATTGTGGATAAGTTGTCGATCATTGATATTATTTTACATAAGTTTTTTAGATAAGGATGATTAATTGAAGTGCATAGAGAATGGGACTAGAGCTATGGAAGACATTACCAGGATCTTGGAGCCTTATGTATGTATCTGATTCTATAGTTATAGAACCTATGTATCTTCTTATACCCAACACACCCCTTCTCCTACAATAGATTCATTTATTACTTGTTATTCATCTACTTCCCCCTAACCACTACTTTACCTACAACACCTTCTAAAAGACCTTTTGGTATTAGAATACATCAATACCTTTATCAGATCTAGCTTGTTTCCAAAAACCTTAGGATTCCAGGAGATAATTCTTATACTCATCTTACTCCTCCCACTCTAGTCATTAGAAAATGAAAAGAACCTATTGATCCTTTTAGTATTTAGGAATATGATGACACATATTCTAATTAGGGACTCTGATAGGGCCTTTTCTACATCATTATTTTTAGAATCAATGAAATCCTTTTTATTCATATCTTTTTACATTATATTATGAACTTTATTTTTTTACTTTCTACATTTACTTTCTCACCCTTTATGTAATATTTTTGATAATCCCAAAAGGGGGAGTAAATTAAGTATGTTATGCATGACATGTTATAACAGTTTTTAATATTTTTTTAAAAATTTTATTTTAATTGTTATTCAGTTCATTATTTGTATATATTTATTCCATGATTTAGATATTCAAAAGGAATAGATGTTGATAGAGTCTAGAAATTTCTTATTTTAATAATTATAAATTATATTTATTTTATTTCTAATTAATTATATGTTTTATAGAAGTTAAATATATATTTTTGGGAATTTTATAAATTTTTCTAAGTATGTAAATGACTGTAAATGAAGATCAACTAGACAATTCAATGTGAAGTCACACCAGCTATTGCATGTCAAAAAGTAAATCTTTTCATAATTACTTAAGTGATCATAAGAAAAATGGATCAACCATAAGGGTATTTGATCGACCACATGAAGCTCTTTGGGACTCCATCAATTTTTTACAATGGGTTGAAGAGACCACATCATAATTAGATTGACCACATGCCTAACCGATCAACCGTGCTGGTTTTCTCAAAAACTCCTCAACTAACCTCACGAGTAACCAAGATACTGAATAACAAGACTAACTAACCGCATGTTGAAGTGATGAAACCATATGAAGTAGTTGTATTTTTGGAAAAGGAATAATGTGACTACATGTAATTTAATAGAATTTATTATCAATATATTGACCACTCATCTTTGAATTTTCACTAAGTGTTTAAGAAATTGTGGAGAATCTGACATGGCACTCTTCATGTGACCATGAGTAAAATGGGATTATATTTTTAATATAATATATTCCAACCTCTTTCTATGTATAGTTAAATGTTGGTTTAGAGTAATTTAATGAATCTATATTTAATGATGATTACATGGATTAGTAATGAAACTTTACTAAAAAATCTTTTGGTAGGAAGACTTATCTTTAAATAAGACCGAAGTCAGATAAAGATAATGAGTTTTTTTATAAGACTAAAAAATACAAACCAATACTCTATTTTAAATAACTCAAGACTCTGGTTTCATCCAAACTTCATCTAAAGATTTATTAACTTCCCCATTCTTAGGATCTCATTTTCAGAACTGAAGAAAGACTTCAACAAGATAAGAGACATCTACTAAACAACCAAAATTTGATCTTTTTCTACATCAAAATTTATTTTTTCTCTCTCTCTCTTATTTTATTACATTTTATATATGCTTAATATTTTCTATAAATCTATTCAAGAACATACTTTTTTAGATCATAAAAGATAACTTAGATACTCTTAATTTATTTCCTTCATATTTGTGTGCCCACAAAAACTGTGGAAGAGGCTTGGTGGTAAGCTTGGAAAACCTTATGTGATTTTGTCTCTGTATACCTGATATAGGTTGTAGATATATTTATTATTTAATAAATATTATTGTAAGTAGGTGAATATAAAGTGGACATCATTAGGTCTCAACTTGGGAATAATCCTCTTGTCTTTTTTATTTATATTATGTGATTTAAAGTTTTTTTACTCTATTTTCAAAACTGTTTTTTGAAAAATAATACTTTTATTTATAAATTTTACATGTGATAGATTTATTATTTAATGCGAGTAAAATAATCTAAAAATATTAGGATAACCACATGTTATTATAACTGAGTTTCGATCAAGATTCTAAGAGGTTATTTTAAAACATTGATTTAAATATACCTACAATATTAGTTAATTGGGTGATTTTAGAATTAGTGTATTTTTTTTAAATAGAAATTTTTATTGGATAATAAATTGACCCCTACTGAGAAATACACTCCAAAAAATAATGTAATTGATGTCCAATACATTAAATTAATCCATTATAATTTCAACTATTTAAATTAATTATGACCTAAAGAATTTACATTAACTAAGACGCATTAATTTTCAATATTAATATGAAAAATAAGTATCAAAACTATTATCATTGAAAAATTCTATTTTACTATATTGATGTTCCTACTTTATTACCACTTTTCTCAAAGAATAAATAGAGAGATAAGTTTATCAAATTATCTCAACGTGATTCTAAACTAAAATAATTCATTCATAAGAGAACTTGATCCTTCATTACATATCCATCCTTCTACTCTTAATTCACTATTCCCTATGGAAAGAACTTGTCAAAAAAATACTCCAGAGAATACTGAAACTTATTTTTTTTTAAATAATCAATCCAATTCTTTTAACATGTTTCCCAAACATATTATATCTCTACATAAATTAAAAATTGGAAAAATTAACTTGATATAAAATAACTTTAAAAAATAAATACTACATAGAAAATCATGGTGTAATATATACTGTTATGTTGTAATGAGTGGATATACTCAAAGATATCTATATTTCCTCCACTAAAATCCTTACATCCATATTTAAAAAACACCTTATCTTTTTTATTTTTTAATCTTCAGGAACTTACCTTATAATGTTTAAAAATATTTAAATTTAAATGGATGAATTTCTTAATTAATAATAATTGCTTGATATTCATCAACTGGATCCATCCATAAAAATTTATTTATATTTAAACAGTTTATATCATAATTAGGATCATGTTTCATTGTGATTTTTCCCTTTTAGTGTTATCCACTACTTCAGCAAATTCATCCTTCATTATGACATAACCTTTTTCCTTATTTTCTTAATTTAAATCTCATGCGAGAATCATGTTGTAATAACTATTCCGTTGAATCATAAATTTATTATTTATCTATTTAATTTCTATCTCAAAAGAGTATTAAAATGTGATATATTTTCCTTCCCCATAACATTATCCATGAATTTATAACTCTCCACTTTAAAATCACCATGATACAGTTATTTTACATTATAGTGTGATTTTTTTCTTCTCACCTTAAAAAAGAACTAAACTTATATAAATTCATTTTCATGATCCATTATTCTATAATTCAATAAAAATAATTAGAGTTAAAAAATAATAAACTTATTTATCATTCAAATTCATTATGAAAATATTTTTATAAAATTAGGTTATCAAATTATCCATCACTTGAACTTTTTATTTTCCTCAAACAAAATTTAAACTTTTAATTACAAAGAAGACATAATTTAATAAAGGAAACTTATAATTAACCATGAAAATAAAATAAGTGTTAAAATTTCATAAATCATATAAAAACATCTTCTTAACCTCACAATTCTCTAGAAATAAATATTACCATTCATGTATTTATTTTGATTACATATTTAACATAATACCCATTATCCACCCATCTAATTATTCACATAGGTTTAAGCTTTCATATATTCTCTTTTTTAATTCATATATAAGTACCAACTCATACAATTTTTTTTATTTTTATCTTTGTTTATCTTCACTCTTTTTTCAATGGAATTCATAATTATAAAAAGTCTCACATTTATTAACATCTCTTTGTTTTATCACCTCCATACACTAAATGTAATAGTTATAACATAATCCTCAGTTGAGTATGAATGATTATTAAATAATCCAAATCATTCTTGACATTCAAAGAAAATTAGTATCAATATCCTCACCATTAATCTTCTAATGAAACTATTTATGATAGTTTGAATAAAAAGGGGGAAGGTCTTCCATCTATAGGTAAATCCATGATAATTCTATTATTTTTCAAAGATGTTTTTCTCTCATCTAATTTTTTCCATAAACACTCTAATTTGTAACTAATTTCAAATTATAAATGATAAATTCTATGAAATAACACATCCCTAAATTACTCATTAAAAATTATTTTGTCAAGTATAAATTTTGATGATGAAATTCACGTCTTTACACAGATGATTGAAAATTAAACTTTTCTTTTTCAAAAAAAACTTTTAAATAAAAAGTGGGAAACCTCACAAAATTATAAAAAAAAGTTAATTAAACACCATAAGAGATCAAAAAATATTTAAGTCAAGTTTAAGATTAATAGAAACCTTCTCCCTATATAAACTCCAATTAAGCATAGTTACCTTTGTATTTCGGTCGTCCTGGATAAGATCTTCAAAATGACTGGGCATCTTATACCACATCTGAATATACTCTTTCAGGGTGATCTTCCTTTCATTGAAGCTACATGTCAATATATGATATTTTTTTGATCCACACCCTATACTCCTTGTTAGTAAAAACTTCAATTATTTTATCATTCATCCTATTAAGACCCCCCATGAAGCCTTAATCTCAAAGGCCTCCTCTAAAATTTCTTCCTTAGTGAATAATTAGTCCGAGATATTTTTCTTTTTTATGCTGCTTACTTCCCTACTACCCACTTAAAATTGTTATAATACACTAAACTTTGAGACACTAAGTAATTATTAGTCAGATTAACCATTTTAGGGATAACAGCCCTGTTATAATCCTCCACAACCATGGAGAATCTCTACACCTGGTCATGTGCAGTGGGTTCGTGTTCTAGTACCTTGGCCCCCATATTCTTTTAATATCTGGTCTCCATGGGTTTTGGTAACTGAGAATAATACTTAATCCCTTTAAGTTTCTTTCCCTTATAAACAATGCATCTCCATGAGTCATGAGTGATGAATTTATAAAATATACATAGAAAGTATAAAATATAAAATATATCTCTTTAGTATCAAAAAATGGAATTTCTATTTCAAGAAAAGCATAAGGATTCTGTATATTTTATCTCAAAATTAAAAATGATGATATACAATTGTCTCAATAAAAATAATAATTACATGGGATAGTAAAATACATTTAAAAACATCAAAATATCTATAAAAATACCAGAAGAGATCATGAGAATCCTCAAAAGAAACAAAATCTTCTCAATCTATACCATTTATATCTGTATAATCATCAAACTGAGAATTAATGAGGAACAAATTCTTTCAAAAATCTTGATCCTTGGAAATAAAATCTGAATCAATGGTGTTGTTTTGGTTCCCAATGAGGATTTTGATTTTCAAGGACCAATTATTCAAGGGATATTAAAGGTATTACAAGTGGTAATGAGGTCCCATTTCATTGCATTAAAGTCCCAATGCATCTCACGTTGCATGAATGAAGAAAATCTTCCTATTATCATCTTTATTCAATCCTAAATATGATGTATGATGATAAAGACTCTTGGTTTATTGAATTTTGAATCCTAATTCATAGGGTGAATCATCAAGGTCATCCATGGGGAAAAATTCTAATAAATCTTACTATGGAATCAATGTGAAGATCGACACTTTTGGAGACATGTGTTACCCCTCAAAGTTAATATTAATGTTTTAATTTTTTGTAAAGTCTTTATTATAGATAATATTCTTAACTAAAATGAAATAGGTAGGTTTAGAATTTTTGACTTTTATGGATTATATCATTTACTACTGTATCACCCCTTGGATAAAAATATCCACTCCCACACCATTTTTTTTCACTAATGATTGTAGTAGTGAAAACTCTATAAGTTTTTTACTATTAATTGTCACTTTTGTTTCTCTTGAAAATTATCTCCTTATCAAACTACAAGTTATATTAGTCACCCATGATCAAAAGTCCCAAATTTATATCTTGAACCAATAGAATCATCTTGTGATTTTTTTTAATTTTCTATTTTTGGGTGTTTGTTTAAAGAGTAATCCATTATTTTTAATCTTGGAAATTTTTATTCTTCCATTTATCCCTCTCCTTATCTTTCATCCATTATCCTATTATGCTAATAATAGGAAAATATATGTATCTCATTTCACTTGGTGTCCATGGAATCATAATACTTAGGATTATTAAGAGGCCCATAGGTAGGGGATGTTGGGTTTGGATCATTGATGACATGGGTTTCCTTTGGTTGTATCCCCATAAAAACTATCATAGTATAAGTGATCTACTACATGAAATTAGGTGTGGGGGTTTTATGGATGGTGGGTGGGGGTTTATGAACTAACTTTTTGGTCACCATTGTGGGTAATTTATGCATTGGATCCACTAAAAATATCTCCTATGACACATGATTATACCTAGTAGAAAATGAGGTTAACTATCTCAAAGATCGATAAAAAAAAGAAATTTATTTGGGGACATAGAAAACATTAATTTTCTTTTCCTGTGTAAAGAATCCCATTTTATTCATAATTCTTCCAAAAAAGTATGGGCTTCCTAGAATTTTGCATTTACCCCACTCTGAATATCCTAGACTAATGGTGTATTATAATTGGGAACCTATAAAGTAGAGTCAATGGGTATAGTAGGGGTTACATCCTTTATATCATGTGATGTGGTTGGGAAATTTGGGTTTGGAATTATATATAACAGTCTAGGATTGAGAGAGGATGGAAGACTAGACATAAGTGTTTGAGTGGGAACTAGTGATAGATCAAAGGGGGTGTATAGTTTGGAAACAAATATTTCTCATGATCTCCTTGAAATGTACTATAAAATCCTTAAAATACTAATAACAACCATACTTAATTGGTTTTTCTTAGGATTGGGTTGCTTGGGTAAGGTCAATGTGTGTTTTGACACATGGTTTAGGTTTTAGTCGAGAGTGGTAAGTGGCATGGGAGTGTTCACCATCACCATCTTCCTTATCTACCACATAATATTATCAGGATATATATATCCTTCAATCTTTTTAATTTTAACTATCTTTAAAAATAGTTTCAAGTCCATAAATTGAAGCTTTTCCTAAAAAGTAAGTAAAAAACAAGCATCAATTTCCCCCAAAATAATAAGAAATTGTTTTTCCATGTTCAAAATATACCTTTTATAGCCGCATGAAGAATAAGGATGTCAAGCTACCCAATTCTTCCTTGGTCATCACCCATGGTGAGATAAAAATGTCTAATATCTCAATAAATAATTCATTACATGGGAATTTTCAAATGAGTTATTTTTATCTAAGTAGGATTATATACAATCATTGGGACATTAACCAAATCCACCCACCTTGGGTCTAAAACTAATTAAGATTACTTTTTTATTTTATTAAACTGAACACTATAAACTCCAATACCCACTCCAAATTTAAAAAAATTTATATTCATTTTCATTTTATTAGGATTTAACTGAAAATCTCCATCATCATACTCAAGTGTATCCAACGATTCCAAATTCATCTCCTGAGGGGCCTTATCTTCGATTCCAAGTTTTTTTCCACATGTAAATATTTGAGGGAATTATAAATATAGTCATCCATACTAACCTTGTAAAGGATTTATATATCCAAAATCTTACCAAATACCATTATATATATAGTAATTTGTTTAATCTAGTATTGATAGACTTGGTTTTTAATCATTTATAGGGGTGAATGTGGATTAAAGTCTGATCCTTAATGGAAGATAAATGGGTTATCAGTGGAATGCATTAGCTTGGGTTTGGTAATGTCTTGGTAAGAAAAGAGGAACTTTCCTTGATGATATTGGTTAGTTATGGTTAGTATCTTGTCTCTTGGAATGTTAGAAAGATGACTTGGCATGGGGGGGGTAATGAGTATCTTAATCTAAGATAAATAAATTGGTTTCTTTTTACCCATGGGGTTTTAGTGACGTGTTGATAAATATTGATGATAATTAAGGACATTTAAATTGGGTTTTGGTGGTTATTATTATGGTATTTGTTGATCCAAGTGTAAAAAATGGGATAAATAGTGTAATTTCATGATGGTTAGGGATAAACATGCATATAAAATACAATAAATCAAATGAGAATGGACTGAAAACATCACTATTTTGATTTATAATATAAAAAATTAACTAGATGAAGGCTAGAGCTTAGAAGGATGATTGATTAATCAGATTCATTATGACAATTCCACAATGTAATTAGGGATTTTCAACCAATTTTTTGAAGGAGATTCCATCATTATGACATCTTTTAGTCCCTTACACCATGGGTTTTTATGGAAGAGGCTTAGATTTTGGGTGTTTCACTAATATATAAATCTTGTTGTAATTTTGTTTTATGCTTTAACATTTATAGATGTTTTTTTTGAATTTCAATAACTAAAAGTTTAACACAAAATAAATATAAAATATAATGGAATGATTTTTGGCTAGGTGTGGCCCCTGAAAATATTTAGTATAGGGGTGTCTCATTTGATTTAGGCATTGTGGTGTAATTTTAAATTATTATTTTTCCTATATGATTTTTTTTCAATGTCCATGTAACATTATAGAATATTCTATAGTGCATGGTTTTTGTTGAACCAAGTATATTATTAAACTTCATATAATGCATGATAATGTTAATCCATTAATTATCTTTTTACAATTTAGTTAAACTTAGGAAAGGGTATTATAAAAAATGGAATAAATGAAAATTTTTCATTAAGACAACATAAAATTTATGATCTAATAATTATACCATAATTTTATGATTTAAATTTCATTATAAAAATTCCTGGATAGTTGGTTCAACCCATTAAGGTATTATAACATAGTCTTTTATTCCATAGTGTCGTGAAATTTTAGGGTTGTGTGGAATAAATTATTATGAAATAATGTAAATGAATCACATATTGATTTTGGTTTCATAGAAAATCACACATTATTTTTCAACCAAAAATTCAAAAATTTCCTCTAACCTCTCTATTTCTATTTTGATCACAATTTAATATTTGTAGAGAGATTGAAAAAATATTTTGAATACTTACTTGAGGATGCACTACAAATCCAAAAACCTAACCTACAATGCCTAATATGCATTTCTAAAAAACAAAATTTCAAGAATAAAAAAGATCAAAAGACGTGCCTTGGTTTTCTCCCAATCAAATATTTATATAAAATAAAAATATGGACATACTTGATGTTTCTTCAACCATATTTCAAGGAGAGGATTAACTTTATTGAAAAATGTTCAATGAAATTATTTTGGTTCTATCTATTCAACTTGAAAAATGGTTTACAATTCTATTTAATGTCCACTTGTACATACATATAGACTCATGCCAATGTAAAAGATCCCATGTTGGAGTTGGTGGCCTAGAACTAACTTCTTTTTTTTTACTTTATATTTATTTTATATTCATTAATTTTTATATCAATAAATAACTTATCATATATTTTTTTATTATGTATAATATTAATGTGATAATTTCATTGTGTATTTTTACATCAATGTAGGTCATAAAATTTCCCTACTATGACGATAACCATGAGATGCTATGAAAGTATCTCTTAAATACAATTCCTGCCATTAGGATTATAAACTATAACAAGAAACATTGTTCATAAACTATCAAGTGAAAGTTCTCATAAGTGTATTAGGATAAAACCCATAAATTTTCACTTGGTGATCTCTAAGATGAGAGATTATGAGGAAAGACCCTCCAATAGGAATTCTACATGTTTGTGTGTCATCATATATTCTTATCCACGTGCATGTGTAATTGTACTTAAAATTAAATATTATTATTAATACATATTTTGATTCATGTACTTATATGTATTTATAAAACCCATTATGCACAATGTTCACACTAAATAGGATACATTGGGTATGTCATGATTGGTATGTTATTTATGAATAAGTTAAGAAAGTATTTGTCCCTTTGATTTATGGAAGTTAATATCTCATCAATTTGACTGAAATGAAACCATTTAAATAAATTCCATGGAAATTGTGATGTAGACATGTTTATTCCAAAAAATTAAATAAAGACATTTCAAGCATTAAGATTAATTACAAAATAATGAAACCTTCTTGATGAGATATAAAAACAAACTGATTATAGTACACATTCCATGCTCTTATGTGCTTGTTGATTTTGTGACATTAACTTCTTCCTCTCATGTGTCTTGACCTATTGTTAGATAGTAATATTAGACTTTAGGTAATCTCATTGACATATCAAATTTAAGTGCATATTTTTAATCAAATAATGATGAATTTTTGATGTTTTTAAATGATAAAACCCATGTATTTAAATTTTTCATTAAAATAATGTGAAATTTGGATTATAGAATGAAAATGAGAAAAATTATGGAAAGATCTTAATTCTTGATTTTTGAAAGATTTTTACATAATGGGTATTTTGGTCATTTCATTAAAAATATAATTCCAAATTGAGTGATTTTTTTTATAATCCTTATTTTATTCCATTCTAATTTATCTTATAGACCAAGGGATGATTTGATCATCTAGAGGAATTACAAAATCAATGAAGTTGAAAATTTTTCCTAGTGAACAACATGGACCCTACCATCGTAACAGAATCACATCTCGGCCTACACACCTCCAATAGAGGTGATTACACCTATAATTAAACTATGACACATAAGAACTTTCCTAAAATTAATTTTAGAGAGTTTTGAATTAATTAATGTTTCTATTGTATGTTATACTTTTGATGGAAGCTTCCTGGAACCTTCGTCCAGAAAAATAAATATCTAATAAAAAATTCATAAGTCATACATATGATGGAAAACTATGCTGAAGTTTTGAGAGGAGACATAAAAGACAATTCATAACAACTTTAATGAAGTCCATGACACGTGAATTATCCATTTAATGGGTCCAAAATTCATCAACTTTCATAGGACAAAAATCTGCCTATATAAGGAGAGGAGCTCCTACATCTCATTCCATCCAATCCCATCCCTTTCCATACGGTGGAAAGCATACAAGAGGAGAACTTACTCCTCATTGTTATTAATTCATAATTATTCCTTCAATGTTTATTTTTTATTTGAATTTAATGACCCCTTCTTTCATAGAGGGGTATAATCCTTAGTGATTGGGTGAAGGGAAGGGGGATCCCATTTATGATGGTTGAGTTTCGGAAGTTTTATTCAAACGAATTATTTGATTTTAAATGAACGGTTTTTAATTTAATTTTTTTTTGAATTTAAATTAAATAAAATTGTATATTAATTTATTCTTAATTATTAAATTTCTTTAATTTAAATATTATTCCACCCTTTCTTAATCTATTCATTTTTTACACCGGTGGGTGATTCTGTGAAGAAAATAAAGTAAGGGAGTGATTTGGTGATTACTAAAGCACATGGATAAATTAAGATAGAATAATTTAATTATTTAGAGAAAATTAATACCATATTTGGTATTTCTTGAGTAATTAATATTATTACATTAAAATTTATACACTTTGATAAATAATTAAATCAAAGGTGAAACGAATAAACAATTGTTATTCAATTCGTTTAACTATTTTTTCTAAAACCAAAAGATTAATCTTTTCTCAGAAACCATGATGACATGAAAAATGGGAAAACCCAACCTAAGTCAAATCACTTATCTATCATTATAAATTCTAAACCTTATAAATAAAACCTCTTACTTTTTTAAATCACCCAGACTTGTTATTTTAAAGTGACACCAAGATTAAAACACTGCTCCTTGGAGAACAATATTATTGTTACCATTCATACTACACCCTTATGGTGATTTAATTTTTTTTCCACACTGCATTACAAGCATGTGTCACCCACCTAATTCCAATGAGGAATAAGCCAAGCAGGTCACATGCTAAGTGTTTACATTATTATAAATTAAATTATAATTGAAATTAATTATTAGAATAAATATTATTCTTAAGTCCAAGGAATAATTTTATTTAGGATTTATTTATCGCATATATTAAATAAATATTTTCTAGGTAATTATTTCATTACAAAAATATAGAATATTTATTTATTTATTGAATGATTAAATGTCTAATTAAATATTAATTTGGGTATTTAAAAAATATCAATGAGGGAAATTAGACCAAGATGAGTTTCTGTGATAAATATTAATTTTCAAGATGGTAAAATAATATTTATCATTATACCGGTTAGCACACCCCATGAGAAAAAATTATAATACTATTTTTACATGGAGTGTGGTTATTTAATAGTTTAATATATTACTAAGTTCCCATGAAAAATTAAATAATATATAACCCTAACCCATAAATATATAATTAGACTGTTATGTCTATTCCTCTAGAGGATATATTTTGGAGAATTTTTATGTACAATGAAATCTAGATCTCTCTCTAAAGACTGAAGAACTCTCTAGAGTTTCTTCTATCAAGGCCAAGATATTCTCTTGCCTCCTCCACATTCTAAACAATAAGAGTGAAAGGATGAGTCTTTAATCCCAAAGGAATCATCATAGTGATCAAGGTGAACACTATAATATGATCGATCCACTGTGTTATCACCATAAAGTCCATAAACATTATTTAGAGATCAAAGAAGCAAGTGTGGATCACCGCTAGAGAGATTCTACACTTGGATCCTATAAAAAAACAATGGTAGACCAAAATAGTTTTATATGATAAAAATCTACATCAAATAAAGACATCAAGACCATTGTAAAATTTCGTCCTATATAATTAAATTAATTATAAACTTAACATGAAATTACCTCTTTCTTCCAGTGTGTCTTTCAAATTTTATCGAAACAATTTCAGTGTTCATGACCCCACGTCATTTACTTCCATAGAATATCCATTGAATCTGATTTTTTTTGAGTTATTCCTTACCCAGATAAGCACTTCTACTGCACTTAGATCCTACATGTTTTATCAAAGGGGCCACATTCAAATTTATAATTATTTATTTAATTATTGATTATTACACATTTTAAAGTTAAATTTAATTTTGAGAGTTAATTTGTTATTGATCCATCATTGAGATCTATTCTTTCTCCTCATAATTTCTCATTCATATTACCAAGATTAGTTAATAATTAATGATAAAGACATTTGATGAATCCATATGGAGGTGCTTAGAACTATGGCCAAATAACATAGGGTTACACGGTGTGTACTCCTCTATCACACATCATGTACACTTTTTCATTTCACAAGAACACCCTTTTTGAATCCATGCCATTTTTTAATAAATGCACATTGTGTGCATTGAATATACCACTTGTTGACCATCCGGGGTGGGACATGTTTTTTTAGACGACACGATGTGTATTTTTCCGACACGTCGTGCAGTCTATGTGTTTTCATGGTGAAAAACATGGGGTCAATAAGTGTCATGTAATTAATATACCACATGTATTTAATACACAACATATATAGGATGGTCATTATGCAACTTGCGGTACACACCATGTATCTATCCTATATACTATGAACTTTATAAATGTCCACTATAAATACACGCCGAGTCCCAAGGTGTGTACTATAGAAATTTGGAAAAGAAAATTACATGATATGTGTCAGCCTTACACATGTCATGTACTTTATATATTTACAGAAAAATATTAAATTTAATTTATTACTATATAAACTCATCGTTATGTGTTCCATGTGTCATTAATTTGACATGTACATTCCATATGATACGTTTTATATGAGATTAAATTCTTAATTAATTTCTGTATAAAATCTGAACTTTATACCATGTATAGTCTCAATAAGTTCACTACTCCATGAGAATTTAAAAGTATTACACACTACACTAACTAACATATGTTATGTGTTCCATTTAATTGACTCTTACACACCATGAAATTAAATGATAAAATTTTTATGCTAAATGCTGCATGAGTAGACTATATGTGATCTAAATATATACAAAGTAGTTCAAACAGGTACTCGCCAAGTTGCTTCCAAGTAAAATGATGTGTACTATTTGATTAAGCTTTAAAGTTAATAAATTTTTTTTTATTTAAAATCACAGTGGATGGTAATCTGAAGGAAAATTAGAAGGAATATTATAAAATAAATTAATTGATTAATAAGACAGTTTATCAAATAAATTAGTGCATGTTTTATCTTATTGAAGAACAAATTTAAATGAATACTATCTAGTTATTTTAAATGCATAGTCATTACATGTGTATGATTGATCATAATATTTTACTAGAACTATGCATGTGTTTTTATAATGTAATTTAATTTATTTCATGGGGTTGTAATTATTTTTTATTAAATTAAATATAATGATTTGTGTGTCATCCCTCCCCCTTTTTTATATAAGACCTTTGTGTTCAAGGTTGTTTTTTGTAATTAAAATTAACCAATCCTTTGGTTCTCCTCACCTGAATGTGTGTTATAAAAACATATGTAATAAAAGGAGTGTCTAAATTTTCATAGAGTTAGTCTAAGGTAGAGCCAAGGAGGAGGCAGTTCAAGATAGAACCAAGGTGAAACCAACCCGGGTAGTACACTGGTGGACAGGTGGGGTGCAACAACTTGAACCAATATTGACACACAAAGTTTTCTCTTGGATCATAAGTTGATTTATTTCCAGATAAATAAATAAACCATTGGATAAATCTCATGATCATGTAATTTATTTTTTTATTTTATTTCTATTTGTTGCATTATTTATTTTATGGTTGCAAAACTAGAATGAAATAAATAAATACACTAGTATGCCAAGATAGAATTAAAATAAATAGATTATGTATAAATGTTTTATTAAAATATGGTTAACCCCTTAAGTAAAATCCACTTTATATTAACATTAAATGTAAAGGATAAAATAAGAAAATTTTATGCATAATAAATTAAAATACCTAAAAAAATATTAAGTCAGACTTAGAAATCCATTACTTGTTTAGGAATGAAACCATAGAACTAAGTGTCTGTCTAACCCTTTTTGGGACACTTAATTTTATTAAGGAGTTCTTATGAATGTTTTTTATCGAATTAACTAATTTACATCAAGAGTATTAGCCCTTAATATACTTGATGTTTCTGTGAGGAAAGTGTTGAGGAAACTCGAGTGAGGGTTTATAGATTAGGGAGACCACTCAACGGATCAAGGAGATACATGCCCACAGTTATAAAAGTTTTTCCTACCTAAATAGATTTTAGTACTTGACCAAGACCTTCCCTGGGTTATGAGAAGGGGAATATGATTCCTTTCCACTATAAATTCTAAGAAACTATACATTCCAATTCCAATGGTGAGGGCTATTTAGACTTTATAAAATAGTGGGAGATTTAACAAAATTAAAATTATTATGTCTCACATAGTTGGTAGTTAAGATAAAAATAAAAAATATATATTTTATTGTTGTAGGAATAATGGAATGTGAAACCATGAAAACACTATGAATATTCCTTAATTTAGGGTACATCCTTACAAATAATTTTTTTAGACATGGTATAGTTTTTTATATGTTGCATTATTGTTATAAAATTTTTGTTATGTATTACAATCCCTTATTTCTATTTTTCCACCTCAGTAGTTGAGAAAAGGTGAAAATGATTCCTACCATAGATATATAGAGGATAATTCCTATATCTATTGTATTTTATTATCACTTATGTTTATATAGTTAATGATAAAATATGAGGACATGGATACACACACCATAATATATAATCTTTGTTTTCTTGAGAAAGAGATGGAAAGGATTGAGATAAATAATATTGTCAATGAACTATATCAGTGTAAACTTGATGAGGGGAATATGTCTACTAATTATGGTTTTAATATTTCAGGGTACATTGATCCGTTAGTGGAATCAAACTTCCACTTGAAGAATAAATTTTCCATTAATATTATTTTATTATACTTACCAAAAAGTTTATCCTTATATGTCCAATAATGGATACAAAAATTGATAAGTCTCTTAGGAAAGTTTTTTATTCTTGACCAAGTGGATAAGGATCAGTTAAAACACATTTATACACCCCTTATAGTGAAGAGTTTGAAATAAAAGGATGAGTATCACGTGGATAATATAAAGAAAAAATAACCTTTACCACATCCTTCAAAGAGTCAAAGGATCTTGAGGCAGAAGAATGAATAGGAATCTTTTTTCTTATTATGTAGAAAGAATGTTCACTAGAAAAGAAATTAAAATTAATTTAAGAAGAAAATAGTTTCATCCACTTCAGGTATATTAATCAAGTTTCAATTCACTACTTTTATATTAAAACACAATATGATTACAACATACATGTATTTAAATATAGGTAAAAACCAAGAATAAAAAGGTTATAGAGTGAAGTTAAAAGGATTATAGAAAGGGAGATTATTATGTTATCCAAGGGGAGGTCACTACTTCTAATTTCCCAAATGTATTAACTCTAATCTGTATCAAATTTTACCAAAAAAAATTATCTCAATTCCAACTATACACAATGAGACATTATTTCACATTTGGAATAAGTGTTGTTATAGTACTTAATACTAAAATAATGGTTTATTAACTATTGAATCACATATATCCATGTAATTGAATGATGGATATAAAATACAAGATTCTTACCTAATTGTGGAAATATTATTATTTTTAAAATAAAATTAAAATTAGTTGACTTTTTTATACCCATGAATGTGGGTTAGTATTTTTTGAGGTAAGATAGTAGTTATACTAACAAACTAGTTATCATATTTTAGATAAAAAATATTTAAAAATAAAGGTACACCACAAATATTTTAGAGTTAGTTCAACATAGACTTGTGATTTATTATAAATCCATTGGTAAGTTCATGTACTTCATGAGATTCCTTTAAATTTTAGAAATACCTAGTGTTGCATATGAGTACACTTGGTAAATATAGAGGAACCTATGAGTTGGCTTATTATAGAACATCTTATCTAAGTAATCATTGATTAGGAATATAAAATAAAGGTATTACCCAAAACACATTTCCTTATATATATATATATCAATATAGTGATGGTAGTAAAAGGTATATCAATGATGAGTCTTATATATATATATATATATTTCAAACCTTCCTCAATTTATTACAAGACAAGTTTTTCAAATAAGAGTGAAAAATAAAACCATATTCCTACTATATTGATTAATGGATATTATATAAGTTATGATATGATAAGAATATATTAAGACGAAACCATAATTGTTTGTTAAAAACTGTTTGTTCAAACACTAGGCACATCTCAGTTAATAATCCTATGAACATAAATGATATAAAAATCTTGTCAATACAGACTATGTTTCCATAAAGGAAACCTTTCTATTTAATGATAGTGGGAGCATACTTAACCTCTTTGTGTTAAGGATATAGATACACATGTGTTGTAATAGGACTACTGGACTCCACTGAGCTTAGTAGGAGGATTAGTTTTAGAGCCACATATTTTGTAGGAATTCATAACCAAAGAGATGATTTTGTTCTCCTTAGTGAGTGATATATATATATATATATTATTCTTTCAAAATAAATATTTATACAAATAATTAGTAAATGGAAACTTGATAAGGTTGAAAAGTATGTATAAATTCAAATAATGGAATCCATGTAACAATATTAAGGGACTCTGTATTTTTAATGTTTCTAAGACTTGATATAACTGGTTTGTATTCAATAGAGAAAATACATGGATGGTAAAATTTGGCACTAATAAAGCATGATTTATTTTTAAAAGGTTTAGTATATGACTAGACATATACACCAATAATCATGACTAAAATCAATTTTAAATTATACTTGTCAAAGAATCCTTCTAGGATTATTATATTGGGATATTGATTGTCAAGGCTACCTTAGTTAGAGTAAACCATACGAGAGATGTCTATATGACATGAAAAATATAGAAACCCAATGGTATATTTCTATAAGGAATAACTAGAAAGGGTCAGTGATATAAATAAATTATAATATGATATATATATATATATATATATATATATTACATAAATTCATTTATGGATCAAATCCAGGTGGAGGCAGAATTTCTGGGGTACTATAGCAGTACTGTAGCAGGTACTATAGCAGAAATGTGCAGTACGGTAGCAGGTACTGTAGCGGGAACTGTAGCAGTCACTGTTTGGCACTGTAGCAGCTGGGAATATGCCCCTGTTTGGGCCTTCGTGCCACCAATTTGGTCCCTGAGTCCTTTAAGGCCTTCGAGCCACACAGGACTTTGGGTCAGTAAGGCCTTTGGGTCACCTCAAGGCCTTCGGGCCACTTTTAAGTATAGATGCAAACCAGAAAACCAACAAGGAACAACCTCTAAAAGGAGGATGAGCAAGAAGTTTTCACCACAGCAGAAGCTAAACAAATTTCAAGAATGAGAGGGTATGGCACTTGCCATCGGGACAAGCCTATGCATGCATGAGAATGCCTAACCGAACAACCATGCGAAGGTAGAGAACTGATTTCACGATGAAGATACTGGGGAGGAGAAGTTCCAAGTAGTTAGTCTGGGTTGTATATAATGTTTGAAGCCTACAGGAAATGAATTCTTCTAAGGCCTACATTCCCTTTAATACTTACGCCTACGGGCCTTGTAAGTGTTCCACCTCACCCCTTGAAAGGTGGATTATCAAAAATCAATAAAAAATGAAGGCCTTCAGGCCATTGGAGGATAATAGGTTACTAGGAGCACTTTAAGTTTTCAAGATAGATATATTAATAACATATGGAAAATAAGTTTTATTTATTACTAGATTGTTAAGACTAATGAATGAATTTATCCTATAATGACTTAAAGAAGCAATAATGTTCTAGGGAACAAGATCTAAAAAAATCCATGGGTTTAATAAATTTATTCATAGTATATATATTAACAAAGTATTAAAAAATACAAGTTAAAGTAATTCAAGACCGAATTGTTTTTAGCATAAAATATTTTTAGTAGGACATGCTTGTGAAATATGATGTGATTATTGAGAATAAAAAAGTTTCACAAGCTTAAGTGGTTGGAATGTACCACATATACCATGATATGTACTGATCTTTGATATTACTGATGCATGGTAAATAGTATGTGAATATGAAAGAGATCCAATATAATTATAGAAACTTATAGTTATAACTATCTGATAGTAATTGGATAAGTAAAAAATGGATAATTTCCTAGTATCAGGAGATGTGATAGTACTGGTGATCAAGGGAATTAAACACTTGTATTTGTTTAGTTCAATTTGAGATAAAATCATTATAAGGATAAGTTAATATGAAAGGAAAAATTATTACAACCAGTGGATTCCGTATCTATAATATTTGATTATGTTGCGGACTTTGATGCATCTTAAGAATAAATTTAGCAATATCCAATTTGTATTTTGGGTTATGACAACTGTAAGAGTTTTTTTATTTTTATTATGATAGTATTTGAATATGGATTTAATTCAGATGTTAGGATTCTAACAAGGGAATAAAAGGTGAATACTCAGTTATATCACTTCTTGAGAGATTTTCTTATGGTAGTAATGTTATAGACAGTATATTTTCCACACATACATGTGGATTTACTATCCCTAGTTATGGAAATGTGGTAAGTCAAGTTAATATAACCATAATTAGTAGAATCATCTTTAAAATGTGAGAACTAACTAGTCATTAGTAGTTTTCCCTAGTGAAACTAAGAGTATGTTGGAGTTAGTTCTCAAAACCAACTACTTTTTACTTTATATTTCCTATATATTCATAAATATGAATATTAATAAATACCTTATCACATATTTATTGTACTTATGAATTACATTTATGTGATAATTTCCTAGGGTATCCATCGCATCAACATAGGTTATAACATTTCCCTACTATGATTAGAACCTTGAGATGTTATGATGATTTTTCTTAATAAAATACCTAAGTCCTGGATAAAAAACTATGAAGGGGAACATAGTTTATCAATTTTCAAGTTCCAATACTCATAAGAGGATGAGGCTTCATCTAATCAAGTTTTCATTTGGTGATCTCCAAGATGGGAAATTTTAAGGATATACCTGCTATTAGGAATTCCACATGTTTTGATGTCATGGAATATTTCTATCTGTGAGCATGTATAATAGTCCTTAGAGTTTAATATTATTATTAATACATATCATGACTCAAATACTTAGATGTATTGAAAAAAATACATGATGTACTATTTTTCTTGATTGATATTTTATTAGTGAATAAGTTGAGGATGGATTCTTCCCTTTCATTTATAGAAGTTAATATCTGGTCAATTTCATTGTAATTGAAATGTAAAAACTTTTCCTTGGCCATAGTTATGTAGAAATGTTCATTATATAAAATCATAGAAATATATATCAACCATTAAGGTTGATGAAACAAGAATATAACCATCTTTTTGAGATATCAAGACAAAGAGATTAGAATATATAGTCTACACTCGTATGTTGTTGTCGATTTTGTGACATAAAATTCTTCCCCTTGGGTGCCTTGACCTATTTCTAGATAACAATCTTGGAGTTTAGGAAATCCTACCTAATTCCAATGAGGAATAATCCTAGAGGGTCGCACACTAAGCGCTTCCGTTGATATCAATTAAATTCTATTTGAATTTAATTGTTGAAATAAATATTATTCTCAAGTCCAAGGAATAATATTGTTTAGGATTTATTAATCTCATATATTAAGTAAATATTTTCAAATCAATTATTTAATTACATTATATAGAATATTTCTTAATTTATTTAATGAATAAATATCCAATTAAATATTTATTCAAGTATTAAATAAATGATGAGGATGAAAAGTGGACCAATATGAGGATTAGTGATAAATATTAATTTTCAAGATGGTAAAATAATATTTATCATTGCATTAGGTATCACACACCATGAGAAAGAATAATAATATTATTATTATATGGCATAGGGTCATTTAACGGTTTAACATACTATTAATGGCCTATGTAAAATTAAATAATAGTTAACCCTAACACATAAATCTATAATTAGGATTTTATGCATATTATGCTATATGATGGAATTTGGAAAATCATTATGTATAATGAAAACTAGGGATTTCTATCTCAAGATAGAAGAACATTATACAGTTTCTTCACTCAAGTTCAAGAGATTCTCCTCCCTCCTCTATCTTCTGAAGAATGAGAGTGAAAGGAAAATTCTTCAAGCTCAAAGGAATCATCATAGTGATCAAGAAGAACACCAAAAGAAGATTGATCCACCTTTATAGCACTTGTAAATCCATCAGCATTGTTTATAGATTAAAGGAGTATATGTAGATCAATACTAAATGGATTCTACACTTGGATCCTATAAGTGCATTGTTGGAAGATCAAAATAGTTTTAGTTGATTAACATATTTATAAAAGAAATATCTCAAGGATGACATAAAATTTATTCATGTATAGATAAATTAATTTTAAATTTTACATTAAATATCCATTTAGTTCAACAAATCTATCAAATTTTTTCAGAAAAATTTCATTGGTCATGGATTGTACATTCTGTACTTTCACAGAATTTCCATTGAATCCAAGAGTTACTAAGTCGGGACTTATCTCTATAAGTGATTACACTATACCCAAATACTATATTCTAACCATCAAGACATGATATTTCATAATAAAAACAAAACCTTCGGTTAAAAATCAACACCTTATCCATAAGGTTCATATCCTTCCCTCAGATGTCTCAGTCAAGTTGTTTATTTGTCTTATCCATATAGATAATGGAATTAGAATAATCATACCTCTAGATCTTGACCACAATATAATGAAATTTTAAATTTATTGGGGTTTAAATGATAATCTATAGCATAGGGAAGATTCTATTTTATCACTCTAGGAGTATTGAAGGATTGATAGTGTATTTTTGATAATTTAAAATGAAACTAAAATAAAGGGGTGGGGGTCAAAAATACTTAAAAGTAAAAAAAATAATCAAAACATATTTAATTTAAATTATGGGTTTTTTAAAATAAAGTGGTTTTCAAAATAGATATATGGAGGTGATCATTATAACTTGACTACACATTTTAATGAGTTATTTATTTATATAAATTCATTAGGTTTGGTGGAAGTTGTAACTTCCTGTTACTTTGATCGGGTATGATTTACTTTTTTCTATGTTTTTTTATAGTTTTGAAATACTTTTATGTGATTTTTCTAGGTTTACTGCAGACTACAGAATAGGTAGATGTAGTGTACTTGAAGTACACATTGTGTACTTGGTTCTGGTTACATGTTGTGGTTTGGGAGATCACGTCGTGAATGTGGAGATCAGACCATGAGATGGTACATGTCGTGTACCTAAGGTACACACCATGTAGGGGTTAAATAGATGATTTTTAATGTGAGGTGATAGGTTTTTCAGCATACTTATCCATCATGGACTACACATCCTGACCAAGGGGTACATGCCAAGACTCGGCCCGTGCCCATGTTAAATTCATGCATTTGGGAGTTTTTCTTGGTCCTTTTCTCTCAAAACTTTTTGGCTCTCGACCAAAGGCAGTTCTGGTGTATTTTTGAGAGACTCAAAATTTTCCTTGGGATTGATCGTGATAACACCCTAGCCTTGCGTTATCAGATTAACTGATCCATGTTGGATGTTTCTTGTTGTCCTCATCTAGATCCGTTGTGAGATATTTTCTCAAAGGCTATTCCTTGGATAGTTGTGGTGAGGCGGACATTCGTTCTTGAGGTACGTGGGATTTCTTCTTTCTGCTAATCCCGCATATTCTATTTTGAATCAATCCTTTGAGGTACGGGTTTGATTCTAGGGACTTCATTGATGTCATTATTGGGTTTTATTGCTTTTGGTTTCCATTGTGGGTGTGTGGGACCCAAACATTGAGGTAGGTCGTTCCGTCTCTAGCCTATGATAATGAACATATTTTATTTTCTTTGCACATTTCTTTATAAATTGATTTATGAAATTATCATGATTGTTAGGTTTGTTGAAAAATGGTTTGGAAAGAAAAATGGTTTTCCCTGGATTTTAAAAAATTTACTGTGTAATGGTTTTGAATGGTTTTCAAGAAATTAAAATGGGTTTGTGAAAAGGAGCACATGGGTTTCCTTGGGTACTTAGGTGGAAGGTTTATCTTGAGGCCATCATCCGTTCTTTTGTAATTATCAACAAGTTTGTATTGGGTATTTCCTATATTTCCGAGGTCTGTTGTTCTAGTGTACTGGTATTGACATTGGGGGGAGGGGGGTTACTCATGAGGTATTACTCTGCTTCCTAGGCCCGTTGTTCTAGGATCAATTTTTGTTCACTTAATTATTTTGGTATGAGTAGTCTACTGCCTAGACCTGTAGTATTCCTTGGTGTTGTGATACCTGTGATTCTATTTTGTATTGCTTGGATTTATGAGTTATACTTGATACACATGTTTATGCTTGTGGAAATGATATGGAAAATGTTATTTGAAACTGATATACCTACTTTTATATCGAACTTTGGAAAGTAGAATGTTTACCATGTTTTCTATAAAACTGATTTAATACTTATCAAGACATGTTTTATTTTTAAATAAGAATACAATATTTGTTATACATCGACTTGTTATGGAACACTTGGGTGGTATTCTATTGATCATGTTAGCTCACACCCTGTGCACTGCTTCAGTGATGTGTAGAACTTTGTTTATCTTTCAGTGTAGGGAAATAAAAGGCACCATAGTGAGGCAAAGAGGTTCATGTTAGCTGGGATGGATAGATGGTGGTGAGATGGTTAGAGTTCATCCAGGCCATCATTGGATTAGCTATTTTGTTTTGAGTCCCTTGCAGTCAAACTTGTCTTTTGGAGTTTTTAGCTACTATTTATGTTTTTCTCTTTATACTATTTTCCTTACAGTTATGTCATATATATTTTTTATTCTTATACTATTTCTTCATTTCTATATATATATATTGTTTGGTCATTCAGTTTGGGTCAAATTGATCCCTTAGTTTTTTCATCTGATGCCAGGGTGCTTGTCTCCAGCCCGTGGGGACCAGGAACACCCTTTAGGTATGTGATTGATTGGGTCGGGTGCTGGTTTTCAGGGCAACCTAGGTCACTTCGTTATAGTTTGGTATCAGAGGAGGTTTGACCTCAAGAATCTTTTCTTGGGTGTCTGTTAGACTGGAGATAGGATTTTCAGGACATGAAAGGTATGTTGTGATGAGTGCCTGACCAAATCTTGTTGTAATGAGACTCAAGTTGCCATGGGATTTTGGTATATGTGTCTCTAGTGTTTATTTTTTCCTATAAAATCTCAATTTTTTATAATGGGTTTTCTAGTTTTAACTGAGATTTTTTTGTGCCTAATCATTATTCTATTTTGGTGTGCATCAGTTTGCCTCCAAGACTTCTTCCACAGGTTCCTCAGGAAGGTGCAGCTGATGCACCTCAAGGGAATCTACTTATGGATCATAATCTCATGGAGACTATCATACGATAATTTCGTGCTATTGATCAAGATATTCCAAGAGTTCAGAACTCAATGGCTAAGATACAATGAAGAGATGGAGGAGAAATAGATCGATCATGAGAGTTCTTGCGTGAGAAGCCACCATCTTTTAAAGGGATGATTGAACCTCAAGTGGCGGTGGATTGGATGGATAAGATCAATCAAATATTCAAATTCTTGGAGACACCTGATAATATCAGGGTGAAGTGCACAAAATTCAGACTCAAGGGTTCTGGAAAGCGTTGGAGGGACTCTATGGTCCAGGAAGACAGACATGTGGGATTGTATTGGAAGGGTTTCAAAACCCTGTTCTTTCAGTAGTTTTTTCAAGAGTCTTTGATGTTGTAAAAATCTATGGAGTTCCTATCATCACAGTAGGGAGAGTGTTTGGTGTTAGCCTACCCCACTTTATTTTTTAATCTTGCCTGTTTTTCTCTAAATTTTGTATGTAATGACCAACTGTAGGTGTATAAGTACCTAGAGGGTTTGCGACAGGATATTAGATCACAAGTGTTCATGTTGAAGCTTTATACCTATGCAGAGACAGTAAATAGATCCATGATGCTAGAGAGGGACATGGAGGGAAAGGTCGGCTTTACCACCTCTTATCTTCCAACTAGTGATAGCTTCAGTGGCATGCATGGGAAGAAGAGGAAGTGGAAGGACCATCACATGAGTAGTAGAGGTGGGTCTCAGTAGTGATCCTTCTCTGCACCATCCATTGAAACTAGTAGTGTGCCTCTGGCCTAGTACCAATGCGGAAAGGGAGATCACACCAAATATTCTTGTCCAATGCCCGTGAAGACGTGTAATAGTTGTGGATGTTTTGGTCATCTATATTATTTATGTTAGGCTATGAATATGCCCCATTATGGTCTGGGTTCGTCAACTCTAAAGTCTATTGTGGTTTAGTCAGAAGCTTTAAAGACTATAGGGCTCCATCCACAGGCATCATGAGTGAAGAATTTACACACAGTAGATGAGTGTCCAATGGAAGTTGATACATGTCCAAAAATAGTGAGAGGTATTATCCTTATTGCAGCTTTAATAGCTATTTCTTTGTTTCATATCAGTTACTCCCACTCATTTATATCTTCACATTTTGTTGATATGCTTCAACTTTCAATGGAACTTATTCCCTTTACAATGGAGTTAGAGACACCTCTTGGCAGGAATAAAGAGTAGGGGTTATGGTGTCCTTCTTGTTTGTTCATGATAGCTAACATGTAGTTGGTTTGGGAATTTATCATTCTTGATCTGTATCTGTTTGACATCATCATCGGTATAGATTGGATTTTCACTCATCAAGCCAAGGTTGATTGTTATCATCGACACATTTCATTTATTGCTGCCAATGGGAGCTCTCATGTGTTTCTAGGAGAGTGGGACCTGAGGTCAGGTCATGCAGGACCATCCCTCCCAGAGATCAGAAGTTTGTTGGTTGCTATTATGTTTGATCCTGATGACATTTATTCTTCTTAGGATCTTCTTGTTTTTGTCTGAGACTTTCCTGAAGTTTTCCCAGATGACTTCTCCGATCTTCCTCCAAAGAGAGAGGTGGAGTTCATGATTGACCTCATTCTAAGTATGAAGATGACATCAATGCCTTATTACTATATGGAACCAGCATAGTTGAAATAACACAAGATTTAGTTGGAAGGCCTGTTAGAGAAGGGTTTTGTTCGCCCTAGTGTTTCACCTTGGGCATCCATTGTTCTATTTTCCAAGAAAAAGGATGGTTCACTTAGGTTATGTGTGGACTATCAAAAGATGAACTAGGTAAAAATTAAGAATATATACCCTTTGCCTCATGTGGATGATTTTTTTGATCAGTTTAAGGGATCAAAGTGGTTTTCAAATATCGATCTTCGATTTGGAAATCATCATCTCAGAGTTCGAGTGTCTGATATACCAAATACGGCCTTTAGGAGCAGTTATGGCCATTATGAATATCTTGTGATTCCTTTCGGTCTGAATAATGCTCCTACAATTTTTATGTACTTGATGAATCATATATTCCACCAATATCTTGACACTTATTTGGTTTTTTCATGGATGATATTCTAGTTTATTCAATGTCCAAGAGTGACAATGAGCACTATCTGAGTTTGGTTCTGGAGATTCTGAGAAATCACATTCTGTATGAAAAGATTTCAAAATAAAGTTTCTAGATTCGATAAGTGAAGTTCCTAGGGAAAACAATTTTTAAGCATGGATTTTAAGTTTATCTAGAGAAGATAAAATCTATTTTTTCCTAGAGGTGAACACTAAATGTGTTTGAGATACGAAGCTTACTTGGTCTTATTAGATACTACCAATAGTTAATCAAGGATTTATCTTAGATGGAGTCACCTTTGATTACTCTTACCAAGAAGTCAGTGAAATTATCATGGGTTGAAATATGTCAGTTTTCCTTTGATGAACTAAAATGAATTCTGACACCAAAACCTATTCTGATCTTACTTGAGCCCAGTAAGAGGTACCTGGTGTTCTGTGATGCATCGGGTAATGGTTTGGGATGTGTGATAATGCAGGAGGATCATGTGGTATCTTATGGATATCTTCAGCTCCAACCACATGATATTAACTAACCCAATTATGATTTAGATCTTGTTATGGTGATACATGCACTTAAGTGTTGGCGGCACTATCTGTTTGGGGAGAAGTACACAATTTTCTGTGAACGTAAGAGTATGAGCTGTATATTTTACCAGAAGGACTTTAATCTCAGATAGATATGATGGGTAGAATACCTTTAGATGTTTGAATTCGACATCTCTTACACTCTGGGGAAAGGGAATGTAGTTTTTGATGCTTTAAGAAGAATTTTACCATCATAGGATGTGCTAGAATCGAAGGAGGAGGGGAATCTTATTGGGATTTTTGCTCAGTTGCACTTGGATTCTTCAGAGGATGTCTCAGGTATGGTTCTGACCAGTGTTCAGTTATTATCATCTCTCCTAGATTCTATCTTTAAAATTCAACAACAACATGAAAAGTTTAAGAAGATTCTGTAAAACCTTTATGGTGGGGAGACAGTTCCTGGTTGGTCACTTTCTTCAGATGGAAGACTTCACTTCAGAAAGTGTGTTGTTGTCCCCACATTAGTGAGAATTTTAGTTCTGTTTGATTGTCATAGCTATTCACAAGCTATTTATCTAGGATCTACATAGATGTATTATTACATGAGATGATGGTTCTGGTGGATGGGTATGAAGGTTGAAATTGTAGATTATGTGTCATGATATTACACCTGCCAATGGATAAAGACAAAAAACTTAAATCCCTCTGGTTTTCTTCAACCTCTTCCAGTTCCAGGTTCTAAGTGGTAAATGGTGTTCATCGATTTTTTTGTTAGGTTACCATGGACATACCGAGAGAAAAATTATATCTGGGTGGGTGTTAATCAGTTGATTAAGTCTACTCATTTCATTCCGATCAAAGACTCCACTAAAGTTGAAGAACTGGGTAAGATGTATGTGTAGGAGATTGCAAGGTTACATGGGAGTCCTTCTCCCATTATTTCATATAGGGATCCTGGGTTTACCTCAAGGTTTTGGATAAGTCATCAAGAGGAATTTTAGACTCAAGTTACATTGAGAAAACTTATTGTCCATAGACAGATGTCCAGACAGAGTGATTAATTTAGATCCTATAGGATGTGCTTCATGCCTGCATCTTGGATTTTGGTGGATAATGGGATAACCATCTGGTATTGGTTGAGTTTGTTTACAACAACAATTATCAATCGTCAATCAGAATGGACCCATTCGAAGCGTTGTATGGTTTCTCATGCAGATCACCTCTTTGTTGTGAAGAGGTGGGAGAAGCTGATTTGGTTGGACCAAGTCTGGTTTAGGAGACGACAACAAAGTTTCAAGATGTGTTGTGATGTCTGGTTATAGCCCATAGTCAACAGAAATCGTATGTAGATCGAAGACGTATTCCTTTGGATTTTTGAGTTAGTGACTAGTTTTTCTTGAAAGTTTCTCCCCAGTTGGGTCACCGTCGACTTGGAAAATAGGGAAATATAGCTCTGAGATATATTGGACCATTTAGGATTAATGAACGTCTTGGGAAGGTTGCCTATCAGTTATCACTGGTGATTTAGTTGATGGGAATTCATGAAATTTTCCACATATCTTATCTTAGGAAGTATCAACTTGATCCCACACACATTTTGAGTTGGGAAAAAATTGAGTTAGAGCCAGACACTTCTACTTGTAGAGAAACCAGTTGATATCATTAACTCTCAGGAGAAAGTCTTGCATGGGAAGTCTATTCCATTGGTTGGAGTTCTATGACAACAAGGATTAGATTCTCATGAGACTTGGGAATGCGAGTCGTTGATGAGAGAGAAGTGGCTTCATCTCTTCCCAGGGGATACATCTTCCACATGACTTCCTGAGGAAAGAAATTCTTTATGGTTGGGAGCTTGTAACATCCCATGACCTTGATCGTGTATGTTTTTTTCAAAGTTATTTTCTGGTTTTAAAATACTTTTATGTGATTTTTTTTGCTTTTAATGCATACTGTAGAATAGGTACACACCGTGTACTTGAAGTACACATCGTATACTTGGTGTTGGTTGCATGTCAAGGTTTGGGAGATCATGATGAATGGGGAGATGATGCCATGAGCTGGTACACACCATTTACCAGAGGTACATGTTGTGAAGGGGTTAAATAGAAGATTTTTAACCCGAGGCGATGGGTTTTTTGGCGTACTTATCCAGCATGGACTACACATCATGAATAAGGGGTACACATCATGACTCGACCCTCACCTAGGCTAAATTCACATGTTTGGGAGTTTTTCTCAGTCTTATTCTCTCCAGACATTGTGGCTCTCAACCTACGATAGTTTTATTGCCTTTTTGGGAGACTCGACAATTTTCAGATCGATCTGATCAGCTCTGGTTCTTCATTGCTTCTATAGTGTGTGTCTCAGGGTAAGTGTTCTCTCTGATTCTTCCTTTGGATTGATCACAATAGTTCCCTAGCCTTGCATTATTAGATTCACTAATCTAATTTTCATGTTTCTTTCTGTCCTCATCTAGATCTGTTGTGGGATCTTATCTCAAAGTTCATTCCTTGGCTAGTTGTAGTGAATTCGATGTTCATTCTTGAGGAACGTGGGCTTTATTATATCCTCCAATCACTTGTATTATATTTTTAATCAATCCTTTAAGGTGTGGGTTTTATTATAGGGCCTTAGTTGATGGATTTTTTGGGTTTCATTTCTTTTGGTTTCCATTGTGGGTGTGTGTGACCTGAAATTTGAGGTAGGTGGTTTCGTCTCTAGCCTATGATAATGAACCTATTTTTTTTCTTTTCAAATTGGATTATAAATTGATTTATAAAATTGAAATGATTGTTGTGTTTGTTGAAAAAGGGTTTTGAAATAAAAATGGTTTTCCCTAAATTTTGATAGATTGATCATGAAATGGTTTTGAATGATTTTTAAGACATTGAAATGGGTTTGTGAAAAAGAGAACATGGGATACCTTGGGTACTTAGGTGGAAGGTTTAGCTTGAGTTTATCATCCATTATTTTGTGATTATTAAGGAGGTCTGTCTTTGGGATTTCCTCAATTTTCAAGGCCCATTGTTCTAGGGGACTGGTATTGACATTTTGTGGGGGGGGGGGTTACTCTTGGGGTATTCCTCTGCTTACTAGGCCCGTTGTTCTAGGATCAGTTTTTGTGCACTTGATTATTTTGGCATGAGTAGTCTGATACCTAGACCTATAGTATTCCTTAGTGTTGTGATACCTTTGCTTCTATTTTTTATTGATTGGATTACTGAGTTATCCTTGATATAAATGTTTAAGCTTGTGGAAAATGATATGTAAAATGTTCTTTGAAACTGATATACCTGCTTTTGTTTAGAACTGTGGAAAATGGAATGTTTACCATGTTTTCTATAAAACTTCTTTACTGCATATCATGCCATGTTTTATTTTAAAATAATCTTACATGAATTGTTATACAGAGACTTGTTATGGAACACTTGGGTGGGATCATACTGAGCATGTTAGCTCACACCTTGTGCACTACTTCAGTGGTGCGTAGACCTTTTTTTGTCTTCCAGGGCATAGAAAGGCAAGGTGTCATAGTGAGGCAGTGAAATTTATCTTAGATGGGATGGGTAGCTATTAGTGACATGGTTGGAGTTCATCCAGGACATCGTAGGAGTGGTTGTTTTGTTTTGAGTCCCTTGTAGTTGAACTTGTCTTTTGTATTTTTATCTACTATTTATGTTGTTCTCTTTACACTATTTTCTTTAAAGTTATGACATATATATTCTGCTATTTATTCTTTTCTCTATATATATGTTGTTTGGTCATTCAAGTTGGGTGAAATTGTTCCTTCAGTTTTTTCATTCGATGCCCGGGTGCTTGTAGGCAGCCCATGGGGATTGGGAACACCCTTCGGGCATGTGATGGATTGGGTCATGTGCTGAGTTTCAAGGAAACCCGAGTTGGTTCGTTATAGAAGTCTTTAGTTGTGGTTTAATTAGAATCATGATTATCCTATTTTATATTAAAACAATTATCTTAAATGTAAACCTTTGTGAAACTAATCTTTATCCATGTTCCCATATTTTTTCAATGTTATAGGGATTCCATTATATACTAAGATATCACGTGTAAAAGAATAAAAGAGACTCTTGGGGTATCTAATCAGATCAAAAACAAGTTTCCATTTTGAAATCTCATTTTCAATTGATTAAAAAGTGGGATTCATTTTGTTTATCACACCCAAATAAAATAATTAAATCAAAAGTTACTTTCAAGTAAAAAATAAAAAAAATGTTTTAGAACTAAATATGCACATAAACTCACTCACCAAGTGTTAACCTCCCTCGCAATGACCACCCACCATTTGTCTTTCTATTGAATGGATGAGGAGGCTCGAGTTAATAAACCTCTTCATTTCAACTATCCCAAGGATGATAAAGTAATCTAAAACCTCCAAAGTGGTGATAATAACACTAAATATCTCTAAAATGGAAAGAAATTATGCTTGGATGTAATTTTAAATGAGGTACCCATGATGTTTTTATAAACAAAATAGAAAGTGGTTTTTGTACAAAGATTTAATAATGCCACTTATATATTAGTTTGGGAAAGTAAACATTCTTATATTGACATTAAAAAAACTATATAGTTTTTGGAAAAATTATTTAATATATCCTAATAAAATTTTGCTTCCATTTTTATTCTTTAATGGGATATATTACCAAAATAGAAATTTATACTCTTGTTGACTTTTGGGTAGTTTTTCTATTCTAAATAGATCCATTCATTTGGACCTCTAATGGATGATCCAAGATTATATTTATTATAAAAAGTTGTATCCAATATATTTATTTATCCAATGATCAAATTTAAGATCAATTGGATGGTAATATTTTTAAACTGTGAATATCTATGCAATGTTTGCTCCTGATTCCATGCAGTTTGACTCATTTTGTTTCGACTTTATCCTAGGCTCTCCAAAAAACCACAACTTACCATAAGATAAACAAAAAAAAATTGAAATATTTTTTTAATAGTATTTAAATTAGTTATTTGAATATTATGAGAATAAAATTTGGTAATTATGTTGATAAATTAGAATACAATGTAGTTAAAAATATCAGTAAAAGGTTTGAAGAATTTTTTTGAATCACAGTGTAATCACACCCCACAACGAATCCATTTTACTCATAGGAGAAGTAAAAATTTATAAAATGATTATGCATGAAGATATTCCCTATTCTAATAAGATTTAACATCCAATTAAAATATAGTTCATAGGAGAAATGTGTACAAACTAAAAACCATACCAAGGAGTCAATCCTAATATGTTTTAAAATAATTATATCATAAATTATACCAAAACAAAATTTAATAAGATAAATAATACTAATCACAAAAAGTAAATTAATTATTCAACAATTCCCTTAAATCCACATGTATATGTGTGAAAACCATTTCAATCACATATTTCCCCTTTATATTTAGTAAATGTAGATCATTTTAATTTTTTTTCTTTCTAGTTCTTTTCCACTGAACCTACTCTTATACTTTGAAATTAAATTTCAAAACCCACTCATTTATAATTCTTGAAATTCAAGCCTTTAGGTATCATACTAAATATCATGTTTTATTTATTTATTAAAATTTTATATTTTTTGGATATTTTTTTTCTTTTGGGGGATATTTTATGTGCAATAATAAAATTTGGTATCAACCATAGGCCAACACATTGCATTTATGTGATTGATTGGATAATAAATGAATGTATGGATTTTTTTGAAAGATGAATAAAATTAACATCTCTTATATATACCTTTAATTAAGTATAAAAAATGAAATTTCCTATTTATGTGCAATGATGTGTGGAAATATTAAATAGCACAATTTTATCATAAAAAAATTACAAAGAGAGTATCAACATCTCAATTTTTTTTAACGATACAACCATTTATACCATTATTAAATAAATAAATTTATTAAAATCATCATCAATGTTAACTCTATGTTCATATTCAAAGGCCAATAGTGAAATTATTTTTATTTAAATGTAAAAAAAATTAAAATAAAGAAATTAAATACGAGTTTTCAATAACTTCCATGATGAGATATGAATTTAATAGGAATATTCTAGCATAATAGTAACAAAAAGTGAAGAAGGAGAGGAAAAAACTTAAAAATTTGATGAAAAAATCCAAAAAGAGGGAAAAGGAAGAAATAAGAATGAAAACTAAAAATACTAGGCAATAATCCAAAAATATAGAAAAATATGATGAATGATAGAAAAATAAACATACCATAAAAAACCCAAAAAATAAAGAAATAAAAGAACGATTAATGAAATAAGAAAAATGTACACATAAAATTCCAAACTAACTTAGGAATGTATCCACCACCCAACTAGAATTTTTATCTTCCTCACTATAATGAAAATTAAAGATCATGTGATAAATAAATATATAACTTAGTGGGTGTCCCAGATAGATGGATTCTTAAAGGTGCAGTTCGTTTATTGGGGACTCCATAAGGGTTTAATGGTAGTTGTAATGTCCATGGATTGACTCAATCCATAGTAATTGGACCTAGTGTGTTATATGACCTCTGGTGCACCTCCCCATACCCCAGGGCTTTAAAAACTACTACAAAATTGGCCTTTTACAATGCCAGAATAATCCTTTATAAGTTCTCAAAAAGTATTGAAAATTTGAGTGTAGATAAAAGCCCAAAACTTTTATCAGTGCTAAAAAAGCACTGATAATGTCAGTGCTTTTAAAGGGAGTAAAATTATATTTTTTTGAACACCTATGAGGACAACCCCTTTATCAGCACTTCCACAACCCCTTTAACAGCACTCCAGCCCCTTTATCAACTCTTTTCACCCCACCACCACTTTTATTAGTGATTTTCAATTTTCCAGCCTCATGCATTCTCTCTTGGATTTAAACCATGCACCTCTCTTTCGAAGATGGAATACCTTTACCACCATACCATGTTGTTTTTCTATCTATTTAATGATATTTATGTTTATATATATATATATATATATATATTTACATATATTTATATAATTATTTCTAAATACATTTATATAATATGTGTGTGTGTGATATATATGTATATATATATATATTTAAATATATTATATATTCTATTCATTTACATATACTAGAATAAAATATAAATATATACCTATTTATTAATAAAAATATATATGTATATGTATATATAATGTAAAAAATGTCTAGATGTTGTTTTCAATACATTTTTAAAATATATATTTATTTACATATATTATAATATATATTTTTACATAAATATGTTGATATATGTATTTATATGAGGGATTTATTATAAGTTAATATAAGAAAACATGCATATATTTAAATATGAATAAAATTAAATTTTGAAAAATGATAAAATTTCAAAACTATAACATCAATATTAATGTAATACCTAGAAATAAATTTGGTCTCTACCAATAAAAGGAAATAATACCCCCTTAAACGAGGCTTAAAATCCATCGAATGTTAAAAAATCAGGGTAACCTGACTAAAAACACAGTTTTGAAGGCCTTCAGGGTCTTTTTTGGCCGTGAAAATGATATAAAGGTTTAATTGTGTCACCAAGGGTGTAGATATCATCACATGATTCTATTTTATATGTGGTAGAGCCAAAACGGACATCTGAATCAAAAGTTATGGCCGTTTAAAGTTTGAGTTACATTTTTAACTTATTTTAGATATTTTATTAATTTTTTGATTTTTGTTCTCTTCAAATTGATATTAAATGACTATTACTCTATAATATAAAAAATTATTAATTAAAAATATTTTTTAATTATTTTATAAGACATTTTCAATAAATATGCTATATATTAAGTGTAGATTCCTAATTACCTTATCTAAAATGTATTTAAAAAACATATATTATATTTATATCAATATAAATATATTAATATATTAATATATTATTTTAGTGAAATATAATTTTTCTTTCAAGGATACCCTTATTAGTGCTACTAAAAAAGTGATGAAAGGGGGGGTCTTTATCAAATCTTCTAAAAAAGCGCTGATAACCCCTCCTTTTATCGGCATTTTTTACAAGTTCTATTAAAAGACCCCATTTTCAGTGCTTTTTTAAAAGAACTAATAAAGGATATTCCCATATAAATTCTTATAAATAATCACTAATAAAGGTCCCCCTTTAATGGGGATTTTAGCACTGTTAAAGACCACCTTTAATAGCGCTAAAAAAAGTGCTGTTAAGACACCCTTTAACATCGCTTTTTTTAGCGATAACAAAAGTGGTATTTGACAACATTTTTAGATAGAATTATTAAAGACCTATCACTAGATAAACCTAGTTTTGTTGTAGTGAAACTAGTATCAAGTGTTTATGGTGATACTATTAGAATACGATACCCTAATATCAGAGTAAGCAATTACAGTGGAAATAATGACAATAATAACATCTAGTGATATAAAATGATAACGAACATCACAATAAGTGGTAATAAACAACATATAAATCCCATGATATTTTAAATTAAATTATATACATGTCATGAATGTCATAATTACAGGTCATATCCCCCATGGGTGGATCATATACATCAAAATCCCCAAAAGAACCCAAAAGAACCTGATCATAAAAGTCCAAAAATTGGTCCTGAGTCCCAAACTAGTTCCACCTACCATGCTCCATATTAGAAATAATAATAAACTATAAATCATAGGGCCTTTTCCCTTATCCTAAATTTCATCCATTAAGTCTAATTAGGTACCCACGCTGGACAAAGTAGGGTGTGAGTGAAACTTATTAGGGAACCTCCAATAGTATCTATAAATATATCCATTTTGAAATAAAGTTCATGTTGATGATCAATAGTAAAATAGTTGGAATCATAATTAATAAATCATTTTTAATCATTGGGTACTATGGTGACACACAATATCATCCATAACTACTTTATCCAGTATCAGATGTCTTTGAGCCGAATACATAACCACCCATGGGAACCGTGTCTAACCTCAAAACTGTGAGAGTATAACCCAAGGGGAACCACATCCTACCCTATAAATATGAGAGGGACACTTATGGGGAACCACCTCTAGTCCTTGAATTGGGAGAATTCCATTTAGATGGAACCATATCCATCCTAGTAACCATGAGAATTCCACAATGGGGGAACCACATTTATCCTCATAACCATGAGAGTACCACTTAAGGGAACTGTATTCATCCTAAATAAACATAAGAATACCACCCTTGGGGGAATCACATAAAAATCTAGGACCATGATAATTCCACCTAGGTTGAATCATGTACATCCCTATAACTATTAGAATTCCATCCATGTAGAACCACATCTAACCCTAGAATCATGAGACTACCACCCTGGGAGAACCACTCCCTATCCGTGAAACATTAATTTATCTATTCAATATTTCCCATATCATTTACACTTCACTCTTTTACTAATTATCATTTTTTAATAAGTGGTCCCATATTGACTTGGAGTATCATCAAAGGAATCTTCCTAGGGTCTTTATATTCACTTACTAGTTTACTATTTAGTTTATATCACCCATCGAGTCACCTCTCTAAATTCCCATTTTTCTCAAAAATAGGGATCACCTTACTCAATGGTTAAATATCTATACTTACATACATTATAATGATTATCATATCTCAATAATGTATTTTTCATAAGGAGAAATCATTTAACACATTTATTTATGCTTCAGGTCAAGCACACAATAGGTTGGTGTGACACACACCACACATAATTAGAATAAAGGAGAGATACATTAAAGATAGATTAAGGACCACCCTAAGTATAATTGAATAAATATACTCATCATATTTCATCAAATAATATAATTTCAAATGGAAAATATCAAAGAACTAGAGAAAATTCTTGAAATAGTGCATAAACAGTCATAACCGGCATAAGACCACAAAATAATAAGAAAATTAATTAAATAAGAGTTTTGGTGTAACCTCTATATATCACCTTAATCAAATGACATGTAAAACTTTTGATTAATGAAGGATATATCACTTTGGAAGAGAGGATTTTATGAGGTAGAGTAGAGGAAGTGAACACGTGTCAAGGGGATAAAGGAATTCTAATTTAACTTAATTTTATTTCAATTCAATAATTTGATTAATTTTATTTAAAAACTACCTAGTTTGTGCATCTAAGTGTTCCCATATTGGTAATGGACTAATGACCTTGTAAGATAGAACCATCAAACCCAATGCTTTAGGCCTTAAAAATGTAACACCTAAGGTCATGTCATAATCACCATTTAGGGTCTCTCCATGGCATGGACCTTTTGATTGTGATGTGACACATCTATCCATTAGATAGAATCTAATAATCCTAAAAATTAGAGCTTTTATTTCATGATTCTCATATTTATGGAATGAACTAGGTCCCCTCTCAAAAATTTCAATGGAAAAATCATAAGACTCTACTACAAAACATTATAAGGGTCATCTTCTTTTTTGTAAGATTCATGGTCATAAAAAAAATATCACCAAAACATATCTCCCCCTATATAAGGATTTTTAATTTTTGAAACATCCACCCAAAATAAATCATGCTGTGGAATCCACTAGCCACAGTTAAATTGAATCTAGACTAAGAAAGAATATACACCCCTACATTTTTCATGACATGACCTCGACTCATCATGGCATGGAAACCCATTTGTAGTAGATTTTAGCCACCTACAACAGTACTTCAACCCCAAACTTGGGATATCTCCCTAAAGTAACCCCTGACCTCCCTATCAACACCTAAACCATTTACTAATAATAAAATATACACAATTTTTACCAAAAAATTTAATGTGTTCATATCTTAATAAGGCCTGAGGTTTGACAACATCCCCCTTATATAACTGATCTTCTATGAGTTGCATTCCTGAGTATAACTAGGCCTCTTATGTGAGAAACTCCATCTATTAGGCCTGAATTTTATACTCCCTCTACTATATCACCTCTTGGATATTCACATTCTACTATTGTACTCACACCAGAGGAACTATCTTCACACACAAAGTCTTTTTGATCCAACCCACTATCTAAAATATATGATCCTTAAAGGATGTGTGAGTATCAATATAGAAATTTTTATTATTGATCACATGATAAGGATAAGTGTATTACCACCATATTTTTGATACATTTAACCCATCGTGAAGTGAAATGAATTTTTTAGGGTGAGCTAATCACTATTTCTCTATACCGATCCTCTCTATGATATCAAAAGGTCTCACATACCCGGGTGCTAGCTTCCATAGTATTTGTATATGGTGATGTACCAAACTCTATGAAACCCATAATAATACCCATTTTCCCACCTAAAACACAATATTACATCATAATATGTTAACATAAAACCTCCACCTAATCTGAGCTGTCTCCAACTGATTCTTGATCAGCCAGATTTGATCTGAATTATCTTGAACAAGACTCAACAAGATAATTTCCAACTCCCCAACCTCCAACCAACATAGGGGATGACCAATATTTCATACCATAAAAATCCTCAAAAATTTCCATTTTTATTGATGTACGGTAGTTTTTATTTCAACAAGACTCTACAAGTGATAAATGGTTCTCCTAAGAACTTCCAAAATCCAATACAATTGCCTATAGTATGTCCTCTAATATCTAAATGGTATTCTCATACTACATGTTTGTCTATGAATGATAGGTAGTGCTCAAATTATTCTATGTTCCATTCACCTTATGTAATCCTTGATAGGAGAATGATGTAAATTGGGAATCCTATTTTGAGATGATACTTTGAGTTATCCCATGAAAGAATACTATATATTGGGCATACGTCTTTTATTAATCATTAACTAATAATATCTTTCAAATAAGTAATAAATATGATAGTTTATTCAACTGATTCATAATAACTTATATCGCACAACTAACCTGGTGAATCCTTGGCATCTACTTCATAAAATACATGGTCACATTATCCCACATTCACTTAGGCATTGACAGTGGATAAAGAATACTGATGGTTCACTGTTTCTCGGCCTTTACCTACCGATAGGTGGAGCACAATGTAAAAAAACCCACTATATATCTCTTTATCCTTGGAAACCAAAAATACTTATGTATTTAATGGTCAAACCTAATTTTATGGACCACCTCAATGCATGCGAGTCCCATATTTGTTCCTCACAGATGCCCATGGGGACTATGAAACAACCTCTAACATTAAGGATCTGGTAAATATTGAGAGAATAATATAGTGATGGATTTCCACCATATATGTCTTCCCTCATGAGTTTATAGTATGAATATGAGAGATGAATCCACTACACCCTATTGAGGAGTGAATATGTGATGGATAAAATCATAATGGTCACTAGGTCATGGTAATCCTACATATCCAGTCACATTTTAGCAAAGAGGGCTATGATTTTCCACTCATTGGTCAACTCCTATACCACTTGATTTTGATACTTCCTTCTTAATGCATCACTAATGATGTTACAATTCCTGGGGTTATACACCATCTCTAATTTAAAGGATTATAGATATTTAACGTACCATCACTGTCAAAGTATCAGGTCTCATGGAGATAAAATTAACCTCAGGTTCTTGTGGTTAGTGTATACCACAAACCACTTTCCAAAAAAGTAATGTCACCAAAATCTAAATCCATGCCTTGATACTAAAAAATCAGGGTTATACGTCATGGACTTATTTAACTAGAACTATAAGTAACTACTCAACCATCTTGTATCATAATTTCTCCTAGTCAAACTCTCAATGCATTCCAAAACAAGTTATGCACTTTAATTAGATAAAAAATGGTTAGGATCAACAAGGATTTCAAAGCCCTTTTCAGAACATGAAATGATTACTCAAAATAATTAGGCTAGAAAAACATCATCCATTTCTTGGTCAGGCCGGTAATCAATGATTCCATATGCAATAAGTCCTAGATGAACCTCTAATAATAACTGGGAAATCCTAAAAACATATAGATCTTAAAAATATTATTAGGATGCTCCTAAGAAACCATTATATTAACTTCTCGAGGTCTATTGATATCTCATCCTCTAATATCATACTCCCTAACAAGTGCACTAGATCAATGGAAAATTGTAACTTTGAGAGCTTATCATATAATTGATTCTCCCAAAGTGTGATCAAGAAAATGTCTAAATATCGAGTGTGCTTCTTCATATACCTAGATTAAATGAGGATATCATTAGTTAATAAAACTAAAAAAGTGATATGAATGGAATAATGGATTTATAAAGGCCATAAAAACTATTGGTGTATCGGTCAGGATGAATGAAATCACCAAAAAATCCAGCAATCCATACTTTATTTTGAATACAATACGAGCTATATCTAAATGTCACACCCTTAACTAATAATAGCTTGATATCAATTCGATATTATTGAATAATTTGGATCCTTTAATCTAATTAAAAAATCATCAATATAATGGTGTGAATATTGGTTCTTGACCATCACTTGATTTCACCTTAAATAATCCACATATAACATCAATGATCCACCCACCTTTGTAGTTAATAGGACTATAAAACCCCAAGGGGACACACTCATCCAAATAAATCCATTTCCTCCATGTCTTCCAAATAATCCTTCAGCTCTTAGAGCTATACATGATTCATGTTATAAGGAATAATATAAATTGATCTGCACTTTTCATGAGTTTCATTATAAAACCAACCTATTTCTTAGGTGGAAACCCAAAGAAATCCTTAGGAAAAACATCCTAGAACTGATCCACAATGAGAGGAAAGATTGTCCGATGTGTAACCTTATAATCCAAAACAGGACAAAAACTTAGGCTATTATCTCACCCAACTTTTGTTGTCTTTGTCTTCAATGGACTACTTGCATTCCCCACTCTCAAATATAAACATATTTTTCTCCCTCAACAGATATAAACAACACTTTCCATCAACAGTAGTTAACACTGGATAAATACTTCACTAACAAATCCATCCTAAGGATCACATCATAACCATCAATCTCCATTAAAAATAATTACCAGAGGAACCTATATCTACTAACTACTAGATAATAATCTCTGAATTAATGAATACCCTCAGTCTGTAGTCCTAATGGCATGTTGAATGAAAAAATTCTATAAAAATACTCTACGTAAATCCCTAAGACATAAATGAATTGAGTAGATATGAATGGATGATATATAACTATATTAAAAAAATGTAGATTACAATGTAGAATCTAGTAAAATAGTACCTCATATTATTAGTGGTCCAACATCATGACTAGTGGTTGTAGACTCAAGAACATGTCAGTGGTTAGAACCCTAGACTTGTGCTCTTTCCTGACTTCCATAGGATTCCCCACTGTATATATTATCCCTGGACCTAGGTATCATGTTCTCCAACCCAACCTAAACAATTAGTGGATCTTCAACTATCTATCTACTATAGTGAACCTGGCTTGTCCCATTAACAATATATTTGACCAAATCACCTACCACTAGCTGCTTATAAAGTGATCATGAAGAACTATTGTAGGTTCTCATTCCTACCAAAAAAATACTCAACCAGTGGTCATGTATACTGATAATGAATACTCTCTCATCCACTACACTAATAACATTACATAAAACTATCCTCTCTAGGAGGAAGAGATGACCTGCTACACTGGCTACTCTATCCACTCCCACCCTAGTATGAACCATCTAAACACTTATTGCTAATATCTAAAGAACCACTGTAGGTATCCTTAGTAGAAATAATCTATATTGATCCTCTCCCCTTATTTAGGTTATTCTTTATGATGAGATCCTGACTCAAATACTCTGAATGGGATGAAAACTATAAGATATTCACATACTCTCGAATGGCGTATCTCAATCCATCATCAAAGTGTTTGACCTTATCTTCCTCATCTATAGAAAACATTAGGGTAAAACACTGAATCTATATAAATTTCACAATATAGTCCATCACTAACATCCCTCCCCATGTAAGATGTATAAACTCTCAGGCTCTGTCATTTCTCAAAGTCTCTAGGATGAAATAGTCATAGATTTGGGTCTACAAATCCCTCCAAGATAACCCAACATGTTAGACCACCTTGTAGAGCCTAGGTCTGGTGAGATCACTAAGAGGGGGAGGGGTTAATCATTGATCCCTTTTATTTTTATGAATTTATCTCTTTTAATTCATGGTTTTTTCTAGTTAAAGTCAAATCCACTCTTTCTCATGTCTCCCAGCCTTACTCGAGTGATGCAATAAATAAAGACAGGACCACAAGACACTACAAAAAAATTAATAGTGCTTTTAGTCATGTCTTGGAACAACCATAATTTTTAATTTAGAAATGTTTTAAGACATCAATAATTTAGATGAATTTTAATACTTGGGAAATTTTTCCATGTTTTAAACAACCAATAATTTTTAATTTAGTCACACTTTAAAACATCGATAATTTATCCACCTTTTAAAATCTTGCTAATTTTTATTTAAACTTTGTTTTAAATGTAATAAGATGAAAGAAAAAACAAAATGTTATTATATGTGTATATATTTATAATAGTGTTACACAAGATTAAAAATAAATTTTATTGACATAAAATTAACACACAAACGCATAAACATACATATAGATTTAAAAAAATAAACACACACACACACAAAAGTTAAAACATAATTTCAGTCAATTAGTAATAACTAAATAAATGATCAAATATTTAAATATATATGTAATAATATTATAAATTACAATATATATATACACACATATAAAAATATATCAATTTATATATATGTATATATTAATATATATATATATATAAATTAATAATATATATATATATATTAAATTAAACACACACACATGAAAATATATTAACATATATATAAATATAACACACACACACACACAAACACATATTGTGATTTGAGTTGTGGTTGGGTGGTACTCACCTTAGGGGATTTCTGGGTGGCAATGTAGGGTGACACTGGTAGACTAATAAAAGAAATGGGCACTGATCTTGTTACATGATGATGTAGTGTAGAGACTTAGGGTCATGTAATGGGTTTTCAAGCCCACTAGGCCTTCATACCAAATTGCAATGGGTTATCTCAGTTGTGAGCCTATCTTTGGGTGGGGAGGATAAAGGTTAATCCTTGGCAGCCCACTGAGTTTGTGTGCGTGTGTTTCTTTTTCTTATAACTATCAAGATGAAAAATAAATTATAATATATAAATACACACTTAATATATATATATATATATTTATAAATATAATTATATATATATATATAAATAAAAAATAATATATATAATAATATACCTAATATTTATTTATATACAAATATATTATCATATATATAAATATAAATTAATACTATTATATAACATAAATTTCATATTGAATAAGTGGTTTGATCACTCAGTTATAACACATATGTTTCAGGTTTTAACTCATATAACTTATGAACTTTATTAGTTAATAGAGTGCAGGCTCATGCGGGTATAATTTGGGGATTCACACACACACATTACCATACAAACATACATATATACATACTTACATATTTACAGACAAACACACATACACATTAATATATATATATATATATGTGAAAATATAAATGTATAAGTATATTTATATTCATATATATATATATAATTTTTCATCCTCAAAAACCACGTGGGATTGGAAGGGAATTTTGGGGTGGTGGTGGAACAACCCTTCAGCTAGACACATATTTCCATGTCCTTTTAGGATAGTTTCCAATGGGTTTTATTCATAGAACCAGAAACACCCAATGGTTACCCTATTAAAAATGTTTCATAAACCTACTTTACAAAGTCTAGTGTTCATTAGGAAATGGATCCAACAATTCTTAGGGACTCACATTAGTCGAGAGGATGTGAGGTCGGACTCATTGCACCGTTTTGGGTGAAATTATTTCCTACTCTAGGGTTATCTTATAGATTTAAGACATATTCATGAATACTTTATTGAATCCCAAATATAGTACATATCAAACATATATTAACAATCAATTATTAAGATGCATTGGCTTTATAATCATCTGTATGTATCCGAGATTCTTCATTGATATAGACATTTTTATATATATGAGGTTCTCTATCTATGGTATCCTTTTGTATATAGATTAGATATTCTCATGTCCTTTATTATTATGATTCTAGTTTTAATCCACATAGTGGGGTGCTCTAGAATTTATATTCATTCTGAAAGATGAGAGTATTCATAATGTTGATATCAGTCTCATGATATGGTCTTCCTACGTATCCTTATGAAAGGAATCATAACCCACATTGTTTTATGCCACTAAACTAGACACATCATATCTTTTAAAGTCATGTTAAAGGGACCAAATTGTGTAGTCTAATATCATTCTAGAAGTATTTCTAGGTGAAATGTTCCAAGTCAAGGCTAGTGTGGGACTTTTGCTGAAGTAGACAATGGGACCTAGAAGGAATGTGGATGCATAGTTTGTACATGTCCCTACTGGGAATATGGACCAGGGAATATTAAGGGGAGTTTGTGGTGTTGGGTTTGAACCTCTTGGAGGATTATAATGTATCCTGTTTGGATATAAATCAAATCCCACATAGTTCGGAAGGTTGGTCCTTACACCCATAGAAGAGGCCCATGGGAAGCCGATAGGAAGATCTATAAAAGTAATCTCTTACGAAATTGTTAAGTCATTCCCATTGGTGATTCCACCTTTAGGGATTATGTGTTTACTGTTCATGCACCTCTAGGCGGGTCATAGTGTAAATATTGTCATAGAGGAGTGGAAATTAGGAGGACTAATGGGTCTACTCATTGGTAATATGGACCTATCAGATAGTGATAACATTATTGGGGAATATACTAGATGGGATCCCCAAGGTAAGGTGAGAGGAAGACTTGGAAAAGGAATCCCCTCTTGAGATAGGTATTTGACCGTGTGATTGTCATGATAATCACTAACCTCTTATCACACCTGAGTCACACTTGGTGTGAGAAATAAGAGGAATTGAAAGATCTAGAATATGAAAAAAAATCCTTTATTTTTTGGTGGAAGGGTATGAGGATACAGAAGATGGGGGAATACCCCAAAATAAATACTAGGGGCTTACTCTAAGAGGGATACCCTTGTTTTTTGGAACCGTGAAAAGTATATCAGCTCATGGTTATTTAAAATGAGAGGTGGGTTTGCATGTGTCACAACCTGAAATGTCCTCAACTTGGCCTATAAAGTTTATGTGTGAGATAAATAATCCATGGGGTGTCAATATTCAGATAGAAAAAACCCTAAAATTAAAGAAACAATTATCTACATTTTTTTTAAATGTGATTATTTTTTACCAATTAATTATTCTTTTAGAAATGTACGTAAACCATGTGTATCTAAATTAGCCATGTTTTTCTTGGGGGCATGATTTACTATGATAAGGTAGGGGGATGGGTGATATGTATGTGGGTGTGGTCCATGGCTAATAGGGGTGGTAACCATTGTGCGAGGTCAGAAAGTCATGGGGGGAGGGTTTATCCATGGGGTGTCACTAAGAGGAGGGAAGAAAACCTAAAAAATACGAGTATTTTTTTACTAATTACTTGTTATTTTGAAAATATACCTAAACCATGTGTAGTTAAATTATACATGTTTTTAAACACAGCTAATTTAGCCTTGTTTTTAAATGTGACTAATTTATCCATGTTTTTAAATTTGGATAATTTCTCCATATATCATTTCCTAATGTTTTTACAAAATCTTGGTAAATACATTACCCACATTTATAAATATGAATCATGTAAATAAACACAACCGATTAAATTTTCTTGTGGTGAAAATTTTACAAGGTTTTTTCATGAAAGACTTCTCCTTTCCATGTCTGGATTGAGTTCTCAGTCCTGGTATCTCCATAATAAATCACTAAGTACAAGTTCATGTTGTCACCCAAAAATTTTGGAGGACAATCTCCCAAAATTTATGGTCTCTAGTTATCAAAGTGGTCGCCTCCCAACAAGCTCTTTATATTATCTCCCTCTAGTTAAAGTTATCTATTTAAAATATTATGGTCATATCTTGATGATATCTTGATACTTTTGGCTGACAGTTGCTCAAGGGTCCTTCTAGAATCCTCCTTGAATAGGTCTTTGGATGTGCCTATTTTCTAGTGAAGTATGTGTTGACCTTATTCTTCTTTTAAGTATTCACACCCTTAATTATTGAAGATTTTTTTTCCTTTGTCACTTATTTCTCTAATGAAATGAGACTATCACATGTAGGAGTAAGATGTTCTTACTTATCACATACTTTGAAATTCATGTGCTCCTAAATGCAATCGAATTATCTTCCTCCTTCTTCAGTGCACAGATGTTCCTGTATGCATTGAAAATGAACCTTCTTCAAATAAATAAGTTTCATCAGAGTTTTAATAGTGTATAATATTTCTCACACCATTCTATATTTTCTTCATCTTTTAAAAATATTATATACTGAATTCTTGAATCTTACTTTCAAAATATTTGATAGTAATTATTTTCATTTATTTGGGATTTATAATCATTTATAATCATTTAAAAAGATATTATTTTCAATAATATATCATGTATAATTGGATGTTTAACTCCAGGAAATAATTAAATTATTATTACCTCATCATCTCCACTAATATCACTACTTTAAATATATTTAAATCATATCTACATAAATCATGGAGTAACATGACATAATTTATGGTGTAGAGTTCCTCATGATGAGTCTTAGTCATTTCTAGCTTCAAAGGAATCTAAAAAATGTCACCATTATTATACCATGAAATTCTCCTTTCAATTTCAATTTAGAACCCTCAACTATCAACTGAGACACCCCAGTCACTTCCACAACATTTTTTAACTCACCATTTCTCATAGGTAGAATTTACACATGAAATTATAACTACTATGGTTTGGTGCTCATATTCTACCCATTTTTTACCATGACTTTCACTATGTTCGATGAAATGCATGGCTTTACATTTCAATACTCCATTTTCTTCACAAGTATCCACAATAACAAAAATTCTCACCATAAATCTACCATAGTGTGGTATCATCTTTAATTTATTTTTTTACTTGAATTATGACCATCACAGTGGCATGGATTCTCTCATGTCATATCTTTCTTAAATCATGACCCACTTGATTAATCATGATATTTGAATTATTTTATCTCAACACAATCATCTAGTGATTCCTTTTATTTATAATAGATAATTATATAAATTTGTATTCTCTCATTTTATATAGCATTTGAAGTTAAAAAAAGATCCTAATCTTTAGAGTAACCTTTATGCAGAAGGAAGAAACATGGAGTTACCTTTATATACTAAGAAAAAACTGACTGATGACCTTTATGCATCCCAATATTACCTTTATGTAGAACCATGTTACTTTTATGTAGACAACATATATTTTAGTTAACCCTTACATAACTTCATGTTTAACAGAATTGGTACTTATATAGGTAATAAATAACCTTTATACAGGTTGTTGATGAATCTTATATAGGTCAATTCATTTTGAGGTTTCCATTATAAAGGTAAGTCCACCTTTACATAGGTAACCATTTCAACTCATACATTTATCAAACACTCTATACCAACTCAAAAACTATTTTAGATCTTTTATCCTTTATTATCACATGTCTTTAACATGATGATTATCAAAAACATTTGTAACACTCTTAGGGATCCTTAAAATTTATTCAGGAATCAACTCCACTTAGTTATGATTTCTTTTCCATATGTAACGAAAACAAATCATCACCAGTTATCACCTTTATCTATCACATATTGATAGTCTCTAATAGTTTCCATATTGATAACAAATACAATCCATGCATGAGAACTTCAATCACCCCTATTTTTTATTAGTACCAAAAGACACCTTTAAAGTCAATATGTGTGCTCATTTATTTTCTCCCACTTATTGATAAAACTAAAAAGGATAAGTGGGGGTGGGGGTAACTCACTCATTTTATCCTTATTATTATTGAGAAATGGGTAATCTTATTCCATCTTAATCCAACTTAAACCCCCTATTTGAATATTAATTTCATCCTTATTCACTTTTGAGAGAAGTATAACACCACCTAAAATTTAACAGAGCCTTTAGTTAATCTTCTCTGAATATACACGGGTTATCCCAATGTAAAAACAAGGGATATTTAACCAATATATCAAGTTCTTCCATACATTCTCATGTATGTGATATTATTATCAAACTTCTCAATTTCATGACTAATCAATATATTTATCAAGAATTATATATTATGTACTCAACTCAATATATGAATTAGATAATTTCAAGTGCATGAAAAATTTTATTTCCCATGTATCTTACTAAACACATCAATCAATACCACCATTTAGACAAATTTTATATAATAAAAAAAATTTGTAGAGAAATATTATTGAAATAACCCAATATCATTTTTTCAAGGCTATCCATAAATTATAGATTCAAAATAATTTTATATTTTTCATGATTGAATATGGTTTTCAAGCCTCCTCATCATGTTTTCTCCCCCAAAAGGGGTGTTCTCACTCCTTAATCATGGAAGTAAACAGATTTCATGTTGAAAATGTCTTTATTTTACTATATAAGGTTTAAAATAACTTATACAACCCCCCTTTGGTTTAATCCTCTAAGTTACTATATGTCAGAACATATCAAATAAGGAAGGAATAAGGAGGTCTTACCAAGATCTTTAATTAGCGAAGAAATTTTGAGATTTTCCACTCAACAGTGATCATTGATTCATTCCAACTTCTGTATTTAGAGGAATATTCATGCCGCTTCTTCTGTTTTTTTATTATGATATTCTTTAGGTAGCATGTTTGTCCTATTCATTTGTATTGTTACATTGTCTGTGATCCTATTCTCATTATGTTCCATGAGGTAACATTATTCTTTAGATGTTTTCTTGTTCTAGTTTTTCTATTCGCCTTGAGATGTTGCCACTAATAAATAATTTCTTGAATTCTATTCAGCTTACACATCCTTCCAACAAAGTACATAACCTTTCAATCCTTCTTGTCTTCTTTTAGAACAAGAATTGATTTTACTATAATGGTATAGTTTTACCTTATTACTATGATATTTCATGGATAATCTGTTTTTAAATTAATTCTAGGAAGTATCGCGACCTTATTGATCACATGTTCTATATGTTTCTTTTCAATTTTCAATATTAATTAGATATACTTGATTTTTTAGAAACAAACCTCTTTCACCTTAGACTGTTCATCTTCCTCGTAGATTTAATTTTTTTTATTTTTGGATATCTCTAATTGATTCATTCAACCACATTGTAAATGATTTATTATACTATATATTAAAATATTTGTGTCCAAATATCCCACAACACTAGTAGTAGCGTCTAAAACTTACTCTTTTAACAAGTTGGTGAGTCTATTTACATAGTTCTTCTTGCTATCCAGGTATCTTTAAGCATTCATTAAGCCTTTCTATGAAGGGTTTTCTATTTATTAACTCTTATACATTTCTACTTATAGAAGGATAACATATATTATTACTTTCTTATTCCCAAAAAAGCTATATTTTGAGCTTTATATTCTGTATAAATGAATAAAATAGATTCAATGTCATTTGAGAAAATAGAATTGGTTTGTACCTTTTTCTTATGTATGATCTTCTTAGTAACTTTGGATGATTCAAATAGAATTTCCAAAGAGTTTTAACAGTCTTATTCTATGGTATTCAAGGTTTTTTTTATCTTTAAGACACCTTGATTGTGCCTTATGTCGCTCTTCTTATTTTTGAGATAATTTTTCATGGGATATTACTACATATTATTTTATTAAGTAATTTTCAGCTTAAATATTTTAGTCTCCCCTATAAACTCACTCTCATTTACATTTTCACTTTTTTTCTATTTTTTAGATGATTTACTCTCTTCTTAATCATATAATTTTTCTCAAGGAATTCCATCAATTTTGTTCTCAATATGTAGTTAGTGTATTCTTCTTTTTACTTCTCATAACTACTTGATGTGTCTTCATATATTTTAACCTGAGATATTAAGGATTGATATTATTTAGAGATTCCATCATCATATAACTCACTTCAGGATTATTATTATTCACTTTCTTCCATTATTATCAAATTTCTCTGAAATTTTCTTTAACAGTTCTTGTTTCTTCTAAAGTCACCTTTTTTGGTTTTCCTAGTTCTTCTTGCTCATCATCACTTTTAGTCACATCAAATTTATTCTTTAGTTAGTTACTTGAAAAATCCCTAACACCTCCTTCATAAAATAATTTAATAGGAATCATTCCTTTGTATTTCTCTACCCTTGTTTTGATTTTCTTAGATATAAAGGCCATAAAAATATTATACTCCTATATTATCTAATTTTCACTTTCAGAATCTAAATTATATTCATTATTTGTTTCCTTGATATTTTTTTTAGATTTGAATGCCACCTAATAATTTTCTTTCTTTCCAAATATAGATTATTTCCTTATTTTATAGTTAAAGAGGGTGTTATGTATCTAATAAATGTATATATCTACAATCTCATCATGGGATAAAATATTTGGGTATAATTTATATAGGAAATTCCTCCCGATCTTCTATAAAATATATGAACCCTACATATTATCTAAAAACCCTCTAAAATGACTGGAAATATCATTTAACTTGATAAATTATTCATCAAAACCCTCATCTTTATTCATTAAGGTGTATTCAAACATTTATTTTCCCAATACTAATTTTGGGCTGCTTAATCTTCACATTGAATTTATACATAATCTCCATCTTCTCCCACTTCTCCATGTTAGTTTTATGTCCCATTATTTTGGTATAGACCTTTTATGATAGAGATTTTAGGATGGAATTTATACCTTTACCATCCACATAAATATTTCTCTTATTATTATATTTCATGGGAATATCACTTAAAAGTGGAGTAAATCTAACTATTACAACATCACTCTCTTCAGGATCTTATGGTGGAAAATATGGAATCATTCAATTCTTTCACCTATGATTTTCCCCCATAAAAATAGGTACTCCTATGATTTTGATGGGATTGAAATTTTATATTATTATTCTTGGATCTAATATAGGAAACATAGATTAACTTTCATTCTACTTGTAGATCCTAGGTCAGGTGAAAACATAGAGATGTGGAGGGGTGAGTTAATGATTCCTTTTCTTTTTATGAACTTGTTTCTTTTAATTAATCCTTTGTGAATTTTTAAAGTCATATCATTTATTTATCATGCCTATTATCCTTAATTAATTGATTCAATAGTTAAAGGTATAAATACAAGTTATTTACATAGTTTGGTATTGAAATATTTCTCTTTTAAAGGTTAGTATTGAGTTACAATACCTATTTTATAAACTATAAATCACCAAGTACAAGTACAATATGTAACCCAAAAATATTGGAAGAAAATATCTCAAAATGTCTGATCTCTAATGATCATAACAATTTCCTCCCAATGGGTTATTTATATTGGTTTCTGTTAGTTGAAAATATCTCCCAAAAATATTCTTTACACCTCCCAATGGGATCTTTATTCTGCCTCTAGATAGTTTTAAATGGACCTCCTAAAATCCATGGATATGTTTTTGGAATGAGCTAGTATTCTAATGAAGTATGCATCAGATTTATACTCGTTTAAGTTTTTATAAACTCTCCTTGAGAATTGCTTCACCTTTCTCCCTGGTTCTCCTAACTATATGACACTATCATTGATAATAAGAATATTTTCTTACTTCTCACCTACTTTGATGCACAGGTGAGTGAGAACACAGTGTAATTTTCATCCTCTTTCAGTACATAGGTGTTTTTGAATGCATTTTTAACTCTCCTTCTTCGATTGAATACTTTGTTTTGAGTCTTAGAAGTTTTAAAGGGTTCTCACACCATTATACTATTTACTCATCTCCTATAGATATTATATACCAAATTTATGAATATTAAATTCATAATATTTAGAAGCAACTACTCTCATTTCTCCTAGAGATCCAATCATTTAAAATAATTTATACACATGTTATTTTCAATAATATCTCCTATATAATCATATTATTAACAAAATATATGAATTATCATATCCCCGTCATCTTTATTGATCTTATTACTTTAAGTCCTTTTAAATCACATCTATATAAATCATGCCATAACATGACTTAGCCATTGATGTGGAGTTCCTCATGTCGTGGATGAAATGACTTCCATATTTAAAGGCATCTATAAATAGTTACCATGATTGGACTATGACATGCTCCTTTCTATTTCAGTATTTATCCCTAAACTCTCATGTGAGACACCCCAATCACCTCTATAAAAATTTTCAACTCTTTATTTCTCACATGCTTACTTTATACATGATATTCTCACTTTTATGGTGTGGTACTCATAGTCTACCTATTTTTTTACCATGAACTTCACCACACTTAGTGAAATGGCTGGATTTCCATTAAGTACTCCCATTGCTTCACAAACTTCAATGATAACAAAAATACTCACTATAAATTTACCATAACATGGCCTCATCTTTAGTTGTTAATTTTACTTGAACCATGACCTTTACAATGGTTCATCTTCTCAAATATCATCTTTTTCTTAAATCATTATCCACTTAATCAATCTTGATATTTGAATTATTTGAATCCCATCAAAATCATCGGTTGATTTGATTATTTTAATTTATAATATATAATTCTAAAGATATGTATTCTATCATTTCATATAACTTTTCAATTCATACAATCTGTTCTTCAGAGTTACCTTTATATAAGATGGAGAGAAGTGGAGTTTCCACAGATAACTTTCTGTTATGTGTAATTGACCCTTATAGAAGCACTAAATGACTTTTACATAGTTTGTTGATGAATCTTACATAGTTAATTTAATATTGTGGTTACCTTTATACAAGTAATTTTACCTTTAAACAAGTAAGAATTTAAACTCAGACCATTCTCAAATACTCTATACCAACTCACTAACTATTGCACACAATGCATCCTCTATCAGCACATTTGTTGAACCTAAATATCATCACATACAAACAAAAAACCCTGAGGGCCACTTGAATATATTCTAGAATCAAATCCACTTCCAACTACCTTAATATATATATATATATATAATATAAGAACCTCTTCATTGGTTATCACTGTTATATAATACATATTTACAATTTATTATAGATTCAATATTGACAAAAAATACAACCCACACAAGGGAAATTCACACTTAGACCAGAACATCTCACCATTTCTTTACTAGGCCTCTAATCATATATAATATTAACATCACCCTACTCTTAGGGGTATCTATAAATTATTAATGATAGTTTGAATAGACTTTACCCATAATTCCATTTCTTGTGGACCACCGTCACTTATAAGTTATGATGGGTGAAATGTATAGAAAACTCATGTTAGATCACACATGATAGGTGTAATTCATAGATTCTATGTCTCTATAGACTATATAAATTGTATTAAGATCCCATATATTTGTTTATACATGGTTAGTATTATCACTATAGGAGGCTTCGATCCAACTGTTGGTGGGGAATTACCATCCTCCTCCTCCTAGTGCTTTAAGAAAGGCTTCAATGGAGTCATTCCTATATAATGGGAAACATACGCCTTAAAACACATTTCTATAACATTTTTTAATATCATATCTTAGGGAAAGGAATAACAGTAATAAAATACCACTACCCTATACATCTCATATCATAGAATCTCATAACCTAGGTACTCTATCTATCCCTTATATCCAAACTCATGGTCACCATCAAGTGAACATTGAATCTTTGTTATTAAATTTTCATTTTCTCATTTTATTTATTTTATCAAGAATAACACATTTTTGGTTCAATTAGATGAAATTATAAACACAAGTTATATTGGAAAATTATTTATAAGTTTCAATTAATATTTTATTTAATCAATACTATCCATAAATAGGTGATTTAATCACTAGTAAAAATAACAAACCTTTAGAAAAATCATCTAGGTAAGATTAAACTATCAATTTATATGGTAAACACCATCTAAGTTGATGTCGACACTTTAAATAATTGACCTTGATGTCACAATGATTGTAAAAAATCACATTAAAGTATACCAATTGAATGTGAATCCTATATGCCTAATATGATGCACGAATACACACCCTCTTTATATTTGAGTCCAAGAGATAGAATACCATAAATAATAAATCTAAAACCAAAGTTAATCACACTAGATGAGCTAATTCAACCATAGATTAAAGAACTAAGAATAAAAATTACATACTTGGTAACTTGGACTACCCTTATGCATTGTTTATCTAATCCCAACAACATGATCAATACCAAGGTTTTACTATTTCCCGTATCTTTTCCACATTTCATAAATAGTAAGACAAAATAAAATAATCTTTTACACCACTTTGTAGTGTCCTCGTACTGGATCACTTCACAGTAACCATATTAAGTGTGTTACATGATCTCCGGTGCACCTCCATGCATGCCCAAGTCTACCCACTAGAAACAAGGATCAATAGTGATACCATTAGGGGAATATGTATTTATATTATAGTAACAAAAACATCAGATATATTGATAATAATAATATACAGAGATATAAAATGATAATAGTCATCACATCAAGTGAAAATAAACAATATATATAACCCATTCTATATTAAAATGAATTCCATACATGTCATACAAGTCATAAATATAGGCCAGATCCCTTGTGGGTGGATCATATACATCACAATCCCCAAAAGATCCCAAAATAACTTGAATAGAGAAATCCCAAAAACTATTCATGATTCCTATCTCGCTTCCACTCACCGTGATCTATCTAAGAAAGTTAGATCAACCATAGATAAGTGTGCCTTTGACCTTATCATATCTTACATACATGAATTCTACATGGGTTACCATAATGACCCATGTAAGGTGTGATTACAACTCAATAGGCCACCACTAATGATGTCCTTAAATATATACAGTCATAAATAAAGTGCATAATGATGTTATATAGTAGAATATCTGGAAGCATAGAAAATAATTCATTATTGTTCCTCAAATTCCAAGGTGACAACTGAGATCAACCAAACCTACTTTATCCAGTCCCATATGTATTTTAAAAATATATATATCCACCCTAGGGGAACCATATCTAACCCTAAAATCCTTAGAGTATCACCCAAGGGGAACAATGTCCTACCTAGGAACCATGAGAGGACCACCCAGGGGAAACTAGGTCCAGCCCTAGATGCAGGAGAATCCCATATAGGGAGAACTATGTACAACCCCAAAAACATTAAAATTCCACCCAAGGGGAACCACATCCAGCCTTGGAACCATGATAGAACCATTCATAAGGAGGAAACACATCCAACCCTAGGACTATGACTTTAATTATTCAGTATATTCCAACATTATTTACATTTAATTATTTTACCAATTATTCATTTTTAATAAGTGGTATAACATTGACCCTAGTTATCATTCTTGGAATCATCATAGGGAATTTATATTCACTCAATTATTTACCATTTAGTGTAGGTCACCCTCATGCTACCTATCTAAATTTTCATTTTTGTCTAAAATAGGCATCACCTTACCTGGTGGTTAGAATTCCTGAATCAATCCATTACAATGATTCTAATTGCTCAATAAGGGATTATTTACTATAAACAATCATTTAAAACATTTAATTATATTTCATTTCATGTGTACATTAGGTCTGCGTGACAACACATCACGCACATTTAAAAAAATAATGAGATTTTAGGGATATCATATGGTCTACCCATCATATTATTGAAGGTAGATACTCATTAAAATTTGAATTTTAATTCAAGATTAAATGGATGAAATAAAATAATTAGACAAAAACCTAAAGTCAGGTATAAATTATTGTATCCAGCATAAGGCCATACAATAATGAGAAAAACTGAGAAGGAATCAAAGAGGAGTGTTAGACTTACCTCTAGTTATCTACTAGTTTGAATGGAATGTAACATCCCATTACATTTATTCAAGTATTTTTCATATCCATTTTCTTTTTCCTCTTTTTTGAGTGTTTTTTGGGACTCCCTGGGTTGGAGATAATTTTTTGGGGAAATTAATCTAAAATTTGGATATGTATGTTTTTTAAATTAATGGATTCTGAGTATAAACATGTTAAAGGCTTTGTGGGGTTTCTTTGAGTTTGAATAATGTTGGGGTTAGTTTGGGGTTTTCAGGAGAATTTGGTATTTTCACTATCAAAAAGAGAAATACATGTTTTGAACCATTTAAATGTCATGTTTTGGCCATCAAGAAGATGTCTCAAGTTTGGTTTAGAGCATAAAAAAACATGCATTCCATTAAATGTTTACATATTATGAAAAGTGTTCACATTGTGTATTGGTTGTTGGGCCTTTGAAATGAACCAGTACAAGGTGTGTAAGGATTACATGTTATGAATATGTCTCACATTGTTAAATGGTAAAATTGGTGTCTTTTAATTAGAGGAGACACATTTTTTGGTGTTTTTGGGTTTTATGGATTACATGTCATAAAATGGGGTTTCAGGACCTGTAATTAACATGGAATATGATTTTTAGGGATCCACATAAATGATTTTTTATTCATTTGACTATAGGTATCTTCTATATCAACCTATGATCTCTCCTATATTATTTTGGGGACCTTCACTCTTTATAGATCACTTTGTTTAAATATTGATCATTAAGGTTGTTTCACTGTATCTCTTTGGTTAAGTAATATTCCTATTTCTTCATTTACCTTGATCGCAACAGTGTTGTTGTGCTATATTGGATCTGTTGATCTATGATGACAATTTTCTTGATCCTTTCTATATCTATTGTGTGATCTTCTTTTTAGGGGATAATCCTTTGTTTATTATGGTGTAGTGTGTGATCTTCTTAGAGTTATTTTGTGATATGTCCTCTCTGTTGAGTTTTTTTCTTGTTGAATTGATTCTAAGATGTGAAGATTGACTTGGGCATATATTACTATCTTTTCATTATTCCATGTTAGTGGATCCTATTGTGGGCATGTGTGAGCTGAGTTTGAGGTAGGTGGTTCCCTCTATAGCCTATGTTGAATGAACTACATTTCTCTAGTTTTATAAATTGTTTTATATATGAATTGGAATTATTGATTTGTGTGTGTGGAAATGGGGTTTTATGAAAATATGGTTTCCCCTTGTTTTGGAAAAATAAATGGTATTTTCAAAGAATTTTGAAATGGATTTATGAAATTATTTGGAAATTTTAGCACATGGTAAGCTTTGAGTACTTAGGTGGAAGGTGTATCTTAGGTCCATTGTCTATGTATTGATCAGGGGTTCAATCATGGTGTGTTTCTCTTCTCCCTAGCCACACTGTTCTAGGGAATCAATTGAAATTGTTGGGGGATTAAATCTTGGGTTGTTTTTCTACTCCTTAGGCTTGTGTTCTATGGAATTTAGTGTGCACTAGTCATTGACTATGGCATGACTAGTCTGTTATCCTAACCTGTAGTGATACTTGGCATGATGTTACCAGTGATTTCAATTTATATTGGATTTGATATGAGATATGATACATGATTTTATTTTAATTATTTGATGTATATAAATTTATTTGAAATTGTTCTACCTTCTTTATTTGGAACTATGAAAAAATGGAAATTATTTCACCATGATTTTGATATAAAAACGACTTAATAGTTTATCATGCCTTGTTTTCCTTAAATTTGATCATGTTTGAATTATTTTATAGAGCCTTGATATTGAACATCTAGGTGGTGTTTTTTTATACTATTTAGCTCACACCCTTTATGCCCTTTAGTTGGTGCACATACCTTTTTACTTATTTAGATGTAGGGAAATCCAAGGCACCACAGTGATATGGTGAAGTTTCTGTCAGTTGTGTCTGGTAGCTGGTGGTGAGATGGTGAGAGTTTCCCATTATATCACATGGATTTTTTGTTTTGGTTTTGTTATCCTTTGTTGTTTCAATTGTATATTGGATAATTTTTTTCTACCTTTGAGTTGTTTCACCTAACCTATTTTCATTTTTCTATGAAATATATTCTTGTTTTTCTTCTGTTTTTTCTTCCTATAGTGTATATATATCATGTTTTTTACTTCAAGTTATTAGAATTTGTTCCTTCTGGTTGTTATTGATTCCTGGGCACTATTCTCCATCATATGGGGTTTGGAATACCCTTCAAGTATGTGATGGCTCGGGTTGAGTATCTTTTTGAGAGGGTATCTGGGTTAGTTTTTCCATAGTTTGGTATCATAGGTGATCTTTCCTTAAGAGTCATGGTCTTAGGAACTTTAGTAGACTATAGATAGGATTGTTGGGACTTGAGTGGTAGGTTTGGTGAGTTACTAGAAGGATCTTTCCATGATGATACTCAAGTTACCATAAGATGTTGGGATGTGTGTGTCATGTTTTAAAATTTTGATCTTAATATTAGTTTTTTTCTTATCCATCCAATGGCCTGAAGGCCTTAAATGTTTTTTTATTATTACTAATAAAACCCCTTTTAAGGGAATTAGGGGGAACCCATACATCATAAACTTAAGACAAATCACAACCCAAAGGTGGTAAAATAAACCCAAACTAAGAACTTGGATCGGCCCCTCCCTAGTGTATGAATCGTGATGTAGCTCTCCACCATTACAAGGCTATTCAGTAAGTAAGTGTCTTGGGTCAAAGCACAGGACACTAAAATTATCTTGTTGTCTAATTGTTTCTTCCATTTCTATGTGAAGCATTATGTATCTAAGACTTCTTACATGGGTTCTAAGAGAGGGTGAATTGGATGATCCTCAAGGGAATCCACCTCTAGATCAGAATATTATTAAGGATATCACGTGGAAAATTCGTGTTGTCGATGGAAATGCATTGTAAGTCCAGAACATAGTTATTCAGGTACAACCAGAAGCAGGAGGGGATAAGGATCGATCATAGGATTTATTACATGAGTAGCCACTATATTTTATGGCTAATAATGAACCTCAATATTAATATTACTATCTTGAAAATATTGATAAGATATTTTAATTTCTAGATACACCAGATAGTATCAAAGTAAAGTGTATGGAGTTCCGACTTGAGGTTCCCAACAAGTGTTTGTGGGATTCCTTAGTACAAGAGGATAGGAATGTAGGATTGGAATGGAAGGGTTTTAAGACCATATTATTTTAGTAGTTTTATTCAAATTCATTGATAATGGAAAATTATATAGAGTTCCAATCCTTGCAATAGGAATATCATTTGGTGTCGGCATAGACTAATCTGTTTGCTAAGCTGGTTTGTTTTTCTCTAGAGGTAGTAAATAATGACTAGATGGAGGCTCATTAGTGCCTACATGGTTTGTGACAACATATCAGATCATAGGTATTTATTCTTAATCTTCCAACCAATTGAGAGATGGTTTATTAGGAAATTATGGCATAGATAAATATTGAAGGCAATGTTGGTTATTATTCCCCTTCTCTTCCACCCAGTGATAGCATTTGTGGCACACAAGGGAAAATGAGTAAGTGTTTAGATCATCATAGAAGTGGTGTAGGTGGTTATCACTAGAAATCCTCTTATGCATCATCAGTTACAGATAGTAGTGTGCCTATGAATTTTTATCATTATGGTAAGGCTAATCCCACCCAACATTCTTATTCTGAACCCATGAATATGTGTAACAGTTGTGGGTGTTATGGCCATTTGAAACACTTCTATCAGGATATGTCTATGACTTTTTATAGATAGGGATCATGGTTCCAATGGTTACTTCAGTGCAGTAATATGATTGAAAGACTATAGGGATTAATCCATAGGTCTCAGGTGTGAAGCACCTTCACCTTGTAGATGAGTTTTTGATAGAGTTATATGTGGGTCTAATGATAGTGAGAGGTAACATTTTTACTATATATTCAGTAGTGATTGATTTATTTGATACTGGTGCTTTCTATCATTTATATATGTCTATTTTATTTATATGCTTAAGCTTATGATGGATCTCATGTACTTTATTATGGATCTCATGTACTTTATTATGGAATTAGTGACACCTCTTGGGAGGAAAAAGTAGGGGTTTCAGTGTCCTTCTTATTCACTATTGAGATGATGCTAAGTACATCTAGGATTTTCTCATTCTCAATCTGGATCTATTTAATGTCATCATAAAGATGTATTGGATTGTTCCTTATCATGATAAGGTTAATTTTTATCATCTAAATGTCTCATTTCTTGTTGCTGATGATATCTCTTATGAACTTCAGGGAGAGTGTGATATGAGGCTAGGCCGTGCAGGACCACCCTGCCTAGAGATCAAGAGTTTTTTTTCTACTGTAGAAGTTGAGACCGATGAAATTTATTCGATTATTGATCTTACCACTATTGAAATTTTATTAGATGATTTATCTATAACTCCATTCGACAGTGAGATAGATTTTAATATTGACTTGTGTAAGGTACATAGCCGATTTTGATACCCTCTTATCTTGTGGCACCAGCAGTGTTGAAAGATCTCAAGATTCAGTTGGATGAAATGATGGAGAAAGTTTTTTTTCTCCCTAGTGTTTGGACTTAGGAAACCCTTATGTTCTTTTCTAAGAACATAAATGGTTTACTCCGATTGTGTGTGGACTGTTGGAAGTTAAACTTGAAAATGGTTAAGATTAATTATCCTTTGCACTATGTGGATGATTTTTTGACTATTTAAAGGGGAAAACGTGGTTTTAAAAGATCGAACTTTATTTGGGTTGTCATTAAATTATAGTTCGAGAGTCTGATATAATGAAGATGACTTTTATGATTAGGTATGGCCATAATGAATATTTTGTGATTCCATTTGGCCTAATTAACTATCCTGTAATTTTTTTTGAATTGATTAATAAGATATTCCTTGAGTATCTTTGATTTAATAATAAATTGAGGCTTCAGCCCCAAACTTTAAAAGAGAAGGATACCATCAGTGGTTCATCAAGAAGTTTTTAAATTTGGAATCCCCTTTGATCACTCTTACAAGGAAATGAGTGAAATTCATATGGGATGAAAAGTGTTTGTATTTTTTCTATGAGCTAAAAAAACTTATGATATTAGATTCTATACTGATATTACTTGAGACTGGTAAGGGGCATGTGGTTTTCTGTGATGCTTCTAGTGCTAATCTAGGTTGTGTGCTTATATAGAATGATCATGTGGTAGATTATGTCTCTTTCATGATTTGACCACATTAATAGAATTACCCCACTCATGATTTAGATCTTGATGTGGTTATTCATGTGCTTAAATGTTGGCGGAACTATCATTTAAGGGAGAGGTTCATAGTTTTTTTTACCATAAGAGTTTGAGCTATATATTTTCATAGAAATAATTGAATATCATAAAGATTAAGTGGGTAAAATACCTTCAGGAATTTTACTTTGAAATTTACTACACCCTAGGGAAGGGGAATTTTTTTGTATATGATCTCAGTAGGAAAGTACCATCATAAGATGTTCTGGAATCAAAGGAGGATTGGAACCCTATGAGTCTCTTCATATAGTTTCACTTAGATAATTATGAGGATGTTTCAGATTTTATTTTTATTAGTGTTAAATTATTATCATCCCTCATTGAGTTCATTCTATAAGACCTATAGCGGGATGATGGGTTTTAAGGTATATGAGAAGTTCTATATGGTGAGGAGGTTGTTTCTGGTTGGTCTCTTTATTCATATGGTAATCTTGATTTTGGGTATCAGTTTTTCATCCCAATATATCTGATAAGATTAGTTTTTTTTATTATCATGGTTCTTTATGGGAAATTAATCTGGGAACTACAAAGATATATTACGACACGATACAGTGACTCTATTGGTATGGTATAGAGTGTGACATTTCATATTATGAGTCTCTTTGTTATATTAGATAATAGATAAATGTGGAGAATCTAATTCTTTCTGGTTTGCTCTAGACTCTTCTAGTTCTAGTTTGTAAATGGGATGAGGAGTTCATGGACTTTTTTGTTGTATTACCATGAACTCACTGAGGGAGGAATGTTATTTAGGTGGTGATTGATTGGATAACATAATCATCTTACTTCATTCCAACCAAGGACACCAAAATTTTTGAAGATCTAGGTATGCTATATGTGTAGGAGATCATGAGGTTACACAAGGTTACTTTTACCTTTTTTTTAGTTGGGGACCCTAGGTTTACTTTGGGTTCATAGAGGAGTCTCTAAGAGGCTATGGGTACATAGTTTAGGATGAGTATAACTTATCATCCACAAGAAGGCAGTCATATAGAGCATGCTATTTTGATCATGGAGGACATTATTCATGCACATGTCTTAGATTTTAGTGGATCCTGGGATATCCATCTGAGATTGGTTGAGTTTTCTTATAATAATAGTTATAATTTTTTTATTAGAGTTTCTCCCTTAGAGGCTCTGTATAGTCACTTTTGCATGTCACCTCTTTATTGGGAAGAGTTGGGAGATCCCTTTTTGCTGGTATCGAGTCTCGTTCAAGATTAATAATTGAGGATTAAAGATATTAGTTGACATATGGTTACAACTTAGAGTTGATAGTAATCATATACATATCATTATAATTTTTCTTTTTAGTTTTCCATTGGTGGCCTAGTTTTCTTGAAGGTTTCTCCTCGGTTGGGTCACCATCGGCTCAGAAATTAGATAAAGTTGGATTTAAGATATTTTAGACCATTTGAGGTCACTAAGTGGATTGGTCAGGTTGCCTATCAGTTCTAATTTTTAGTTTAGTGAATGGGTTTTCATGATGTTTTTCATATATAATAAATCAAAAAATACTATCCTGATCCATCTTATATTTTGAGTTTGGAAGAGATCGAGTTGGATCCATATGTTTCTATTGTGGAATGTTTAATAGAGATCGTTGACCCTCAGGTGAAAGTATTTCATGGGAAGATGATTCTGTTAGTTAGGTTTTTATGGTGACACAAATGATATTCTCATGATACTTAGGTGTGAGAATAATTGATGATGAAGTAGCATCCTCGCTTATTTCTGAAGATCATTCTTCCACATGTCTTCCTAGGGATGGAAATTATTATAGTGGTGAATTTGTAACATCCCATTAACTTTATTCTAGTATTTTCTATATCTCTTTTCATTTTACGCTTTATCTGATTGAATTTTTGGACTCCAGAGGAAAAAAATAATTTTATTTGGAAAATGATCTAAAGTTTGGGAACATATGTTTTTTTAATTGATGAACTTCAAATATAAAAATTATAAATACTTTGTGTGGTTCTCCTCGAGTTTAGAGAATACTGATGTTAGTTTGGGGTTTTCAGGAGAATCGTGGATTTTTTCTATCCATAGGAGAAATACACATCATGAACCATTTAAATATCATGTATTGGTCACCAAAATATGTATTGAGTTCTGTTTAGATAATGAAAAACTTACTCATCGTGAAAAGTTTACATGCTTTTAAAAGTGTTCACGTCATATATTGGTTGCTGGGAAGATGTCGTGAACTTTTAAAAGGTGGAAAATTATTACAAAGTGTGAATATGTGTCATGTTTTGAAATGGTAAACAAAGGTTTTTTAATCATATGAGATGAAATTTTTGGTGTTGTTGGGTTTTAAGGATTACACATCGTTAAATGGGGCTTCTCATTGTGTAATTATCATGATTTGTGATTTTTAGGGCACCACACATATGATTTGTTATTCATTCAACTATAGGCATCTTTTATATTGATCTAGGATCTCTCCAAGGTTATTTTGTGTACCTTTAATCATTTTATATTTCTTTTTTTGGACTAATAAATATGGTTGTTGCGTAGCATTTCTATAGGTAAGTGATCTTCCTATTTCTTCATTGACCTTGATCATAGAAGTGCTGCTATGCTATGTTTTTTGATTCATTATTTTATGATGATAATACTTTTAATCCTTTTTAGATACACTATGTGATATTATTTCAATGGAAAATACTTTTTTGGTTGTGGTGCAATATGAAATTTTCTTAGAGGTATGCTGTGATATATTCTCTCCACTGACCATTTCGCTTGTTTAATTGATTATGTGATGTGAAGATTGATTTTGGGTACTATTTTTCTATCTTTATGTTCTTTCTTGTTGGTGGATCCTATTATGGCTGTGTGAAACCTGAGTTTGAGGTAGTTAGTTCTATATCTATCCTATTTTGGATGAACTGTATTGCTCTAGTTTTATAAATTATTTTATAAATGAGTTGGCATGATTTATGTGTGTGTGTGGAGATGGAATTTTGAGAAAATATGGTTTTCCCCCTTTTTGGGAAAAATAAAAGGTATTTTAAAAGAATTTTTAATTGGATTTATGAAATGATTTGGAGAATTTATAACATGGGAGGCCTTGGGTACTTAGGTGGAAGGTGTAGCTTAAGTCTATTGTCTATTTATTTTTGGGGGGTGGGGGTTCACTCATGGGGAATTCCATTAATCCCTTGGATTTTTTGTTCTAGGTACTCGTTTAACATTATTTGGGGGGGGGGTCACTCATGGGTTATTTATCTACTCTGTAGTTTTGTGTTATAAGGACTTGAGTGTGTGCTTGTTATTGATTGTGGTGCGAGTAGTCTGCTAGCCTAACCTGTAGCGATCCTTGGAATGATGTTACCTATGCTTCCGATCTGTATTGGATCTGATATTATATATGATACATGACTTTATTTTACTTCTTTGATGTATATTAAATTCTTTGAAAATAATTTAGTTTCTTTATTTGGAACTATGTTAAAATGAAAATTGTTTTTCTATTGCTATGATATATAAAAAATTAACTATTTTTCATTCTTTGTTTTTTTAAAGTTTATGATGTTTAGATTATTGTATAGATACTTGATATAGAACATTTGGGTGGGATATTACTAAGAATGGTTATTTCACACCCTGCGCACCCCTTCGGTGGTGCATAGATCTTTGTATGTCCTTCGATATAGGTAAAGGAAAGGTTCCACAATGATAAGTGAGGTTTCTGTTAGCTATTTTTAGTAGTTGGTGGTGTGATGGTGGGAGTTTCCTATGCTATCACACGAAGTAGTTATTTTAGTTTTTATTGTCCTTTACTATTGTACTTGTATCTTGGAATTTTTTTAGCTATATTTAAGTTATTTTTCTTTTGTTGTTTTCATTTTTCTATGCCATATATTATTGTTTTCATTCCATTATTTCTTCCCATGGTTTATATATATATATATTTCACGTTATTTACTTCAGGTTGGGAAAAATCATTCCCTATGGTTATTTTTGATTCCCAGGTGCTATTCACCAGCCCGTGGGTACCAATTTGAGAGGATATCTGGGTCAGGATCACCACCTAGCATACAAAACCACTAAGTAATGAAGGATATTTCATTTTGGAAGAGATGATTTTATAAGGTAGGCTGGAGGAAATGAATGTGTTACAAGGGTGATGGAGGAATTATAATTGAAATTAAATTTATTTTTCAATTCAATCATTTAACTATTTTTTAAAACTTCTCAAGCTATGTGTTATAGTGTGACTATACTGGTCATGTCATGAGATTCCTCTAGGACTGAACTATTTGGATCAAGTTCATGACAAAAAAACTCTTCAAGGTCTCCTTACAGTGTACCCTTCTAGATAAATCATGAATTTCCTATATCTTAGATAGAATTAAATAATATTTTATTTTATTTCCATCATTTCAGGATGACCATTATTATGAAATGACCCACTTACTATCTATAAATTTTTAATGTAAAAATCATAAGACTTTTCTATGAAACTTCATAAGAGTCATCACCCTATTCATAAGGTTCACAGTCACAACATGAATCCTCTCACCATAGAACGTTTCCCCCTATATAAGGTTTTTCCCTTTGTAAAACTTCCACCAAAAATACATTATTCCCCAATACCCCCCAATTGTGGTATGATCAGATCTAGACTAAGAAAAGAACATAAAACCAAAAAAAATCACACCATAACCCTAACCAATTTTAGTGTGACAAACCATTTGTAACATATTTTAATGACCTAAATCACTCTTTTTTCCCTACCCTAATAAATATTCATAAATTAACTCCTAAAGTTACTACCAACAACTCAAAAATTTATAAACATGAAAAAAATATATAGGGTTTGGAAAATATTTAAGTGGATTTAAAGCTTAATAATGTTCAAAGTTTTCTAGAATTGCTTTACCTACTTTCCATTGATAGTGAATGTCTTTAAGGTTTCTTTATTATTAATTTTCACAACCCTAAAGGGTTTGAAATTAGAATCAATGTATGGTCAAATCCCATGGTAATGAATCCTAACTTGGTAAAACTTTATCCTTACACTATACTATAAGACCTTCTTACCAATATGGAACTGACAGTGAAGGATTAAGTGGTTATGGGTAGTTTTAATTCTTTCTTTATATATTTTAATATAATCTTATGCATCTTTTAATATTTTCTATAACTCATAAATTTTAAATTCCCTTTGAGAACCAACACTATAAAGATTATAATTTCATTGTTCTATGGCCCATTAGTCCCAATTATATATCTTAATGGGGTGGTGAAAATGTTTCTAAAAATAATATGATAAGATGACATGCTAATGGGAGTTTTAAAAGTTTCATGGTAGGACCAAATATCATATTTATATCTGAATTTTATCTTTTTTATTAGATTAAGCCATTTTTTCAAATATTTTTTACCTTACTATTGGATACCTAAACATGATTTTTTTGGTTTGGGTGATAATCTATTAAAAATAAATACACAATCAAATATTGATTAAAAATTTCTTTGATTTTCTAGTTTTAGAGACAATAGATCTGGTCACTCATGATGAAGCTAAGTAATCCAAACCTAAAAAATATTTAAGTTATAAAAATTTACACAACTACCTTAGAGATATCAATCCTTGTGGATTATTGTATGACCCATTTAGACACATAATCCATTTCTAGAAGAATGTATATATTTCTAAATGAATTATGAAACAACCTCATAAATTCCATCCCCCAATTATAAAAATGTTTTGAAATAATAAGGGTGTTTTTGGGATTTGATTTATTTTTGAAACATTCAATATTTTTTGGACAATGAGGACAAGATCTAAAAAAACATGGTCATCCTAAAATAAGGTTGGACAAATTAGCCCAGAATCAAGAATATTAAAAGTATTCTATTGGTAACTAATGTTTACCCTTCATGCAAGAGTGTTTAAAAATGTAAGGATGGACTAAAAATCACTAATGGGGAAATAGAACCCATTTTCAAGATCATTTCATGTGTTATAAAGATAGGGTTAATCCCAAATGTACTAATGATACTCATGTTTATTATGAAAAACTTTTTTATTGAAATCAATAAGAATTCATGATGTTACCAAATGATTTTCAATGTCATCATTCCATGGAATAACTTCTTACACTTGATACAATTTCTCACCAGGAAACATTTCATTTATAGGAATACAGGGGGATGAGTCAATGTAAAATTATGTAAGGATCCTAAAGATATAGTCAACCACCATATTATTTTCTCCATTATTTTTCATAACTTCTAAATTTAATCCTTGAATTAGGATTATATAGTGAATGATATGTGTTTTGGATTCTAGTTTGTTAAGGATATAATGAAGGGATTCATGGTTAGAATACAAAATTACTTTAAACTCTAAAAGGCAATCCTTTAATTCATCTAACAAAATAAAATATTCAAAAATTTATTTTTCAGTTGCAGTGTAGTTTTCCTCTAATGATTCTGTGTGTGTGGAGAACATTCATTGATTCATGGAGATCGATTGACACAATATGATACGAGTACCCCAACTTTATTGTTGTAATAAACAAAGATGGTCTAAAATTATAAATCCCACTATTTTGGTTGTATTATTGGTGGTTATGTGAGAGTCCATTTCAATTTATTGAAATCATCCTCATAATTTTTATCAAGAAAAAAATATTTATCTTTTTTTATTTATCTAGAGAGGTTAATATTAATATTGCTAAATTCATGAATGAAACAATAATAAAATCCCATGAGACCTAAAAAAATCACACATCCAGCACATTTATAGGTAATGTAATGGAGGAAATGAAATCCACCTTTGATTTATCTACATAGATTCCATCCCCATAAATTACATGCACAAGTACTATCTCTTTTCATACCATGAAATGAAATTTAATATAATTTAATAAAGTATTCCTTTCAATATAATTATGAATGGATGCACCTATACTACTCAAAAACTCATCAAAATAGAAAGCATAGACAATGAAATATTCTAAAAATACTTCCCCATCACTCATCAGATAGTCAAAATAAATACTGTAAATGCATCATTGTGAATTAATTAGACCATTAAAAAAACAAAATGGAATCCTATTATAAAAAATATTCCAGATATGAAAGTTAAGGTGGTATTTTCTGGATCCTCAAGGGAAATATGGATTTAAAAATCGCTAAAATACCAATTTGGGAAATAGTAGCAGGACTTCGCAATAACCTATGTTTCATCTAGTCAATTAATGATAATGGGAAACATTTATCCCTAGTGAGATGGTTTAGTTAACAATGGTATATATAGGAACCCAAACTGTTCCATACATGAGTTGGAACTAATTCATTATTTTCATTTTTAATGTATGATAGAATAATTTTATTAGGAACTACCTATACTAGATTGAACTATTTTTTTCTAGATATCAGATAAATAATATATCCAATAATTCAATTACCTATTTTTTAATGACAACATAGAGGCTTATATTTCATCATTTTTATGAAAACCTCTCTAGTTGATCCAAATAATTTAATTATATTTGATACATGAAAATTTATGGGATAATACTTATAATTTCATAAAGTGTCCATTATAATTCTTTTTTATACTTCCTTAAAAGGTTAACTAATAGTGACTCATGTCTTGGAGGGATTTAACTAGGAATTATGACTAGAAACTTATTTCCATTCTCTAGATATAATTATTTAAAATTCTAAGGTTATAGTTTAAATTCTAATTCCAGGGGATTTTGGATTTATGATGGGGTGTGAGATAGAGAAAAATCCATGATCTCTTGTAACTACTCAACAATAATATACCTATATGAGGAATAATATTTTATATTTTATGAATATCGATGTTAATTTGATCCTCGGCGCATAAGAAATATTTTATTAATAAAATTAAATGAAATTTTCCTAAACCTTTACGATATTAAACATAATAATCATTTCCAAGTATATATTTCTATGATGAAAACCTTGAAAGGTGATTTGGGAAGGAAAATAATCTTTATTGTTTATTGGAATCACGTTTATAATAATATTTAATTATACATTTAAATATTTTATTATATATTAGGGTTGATGAAAACGTTCACCGTGAAAAGGTTCATTACATTTTAGTTCTTAGATCTATGGAAATTTATCATCAAGTGTCATCATATGAAATAGAGTGTGGAGTTTCGTTTTTAAAAGAGGTATTGTGCTATGTATTATGGTGTTCCACTTTGATAATATTTGGTCACATCATAATTTAACAGATATTGACTAGATATAAAGGGTTATGTGACCAAACCCCATTGTGCCATGAATTATTTCATTTAACTAAAAAAATGTTGATCTATGTGATGTTAATGGGATTTTAATAAGTTTACCATGGTTTTATAAAGGGTGTAAATACACTATGATTTTCATATTACAATAGACTATGTTATGTTTTGTTGTGAGGGTTCCTATTGCACCACAATTTTGGTCCATCTTTGAGGTATTGTAGCACAACAAAGTACATTGTATTGTGGTTTTTATGACCAATATTTTAATTATATATATTAGTTGATCTCCCTCCCTTATGGATTTATTTTTTTATTCCACAATTCTTAGACATGAAATTTTGATTTTGTAATCCAATATGACTCATAATATTTTTTCAATAATCAGTGATTTTATGATGATATCTTGGTGTCTTCAGAGTGTGGATTTGTACAACACTATTAGGTGAATTCTAAGGTAGGGATCTTTTCTTATCTTAGGCTTCATTATTGTATGTCACTTTTTTGATCATTTTCTAGAATCTAAAATAATATTGCTTCATTGTGTTCTTTATAATTTCAATACTGTAAATTCTATCAATTTCTATGAATATTCCATTTTTTGAAATTGATACATTATAATATATTATGAAATCAACCCTATCTACAATCCTTCATTTGGATTCATTTGTTTTGCCCTTGTGTTTAGATTTAATGAAATATTTCAACCATAATGATGGAAGATAAGAATGATAGTTTATGATATTATAAGCATGAAATGTAAAGGACAATGTTGGGCAAATTATGATTATAGAGATATCTTTTTTCATTGAGCCACGTTGTTTCATGAAAGATCATGTCATGGAATAATTTTTAAATGCATAGTTTTAGAACCTAAAAGAATAAAAAAACACAAAAAATAATTGGATTGATCCATGTTTCCCACATATCTACAACATGAAAGAATAAATTTGGGTAATAGTGCCTTAGAAGGATGATTTATTCCATTACCTTCATGTTTGATGACAATAACATGAGTTTGGGTTGAATAAATAAAGGCAATGATTGCACTATGAAAAAGATATAGGTGACATGAATGACTATGGAATGAGGATATAAATATTATTTAACGTTTATGGGTAAAGTATTGGTGCTTTTTAGTACAAATTTTAATACAACTAGTTCATAGACATAGAGGGTCTTAGATTAACATGACATCTTCATGAAAGTTTTCACATATTTTTGTTTATGTGTCAGATTTGGGTAAGTGGATAGTATAGATTGTGAATTTTTCTATAAAAAATGTGATTTTGTGATATTTTTATCCATTTTTGGATGTTTTCATTATGATTTGTAAATAGTTATCTTTTAAATCTGTAGGACTGATGGTTGGGTTTGGGTATGAGGAACTGAGAGGACACATGGTTTATACTCCCTTAGAAACATGATGATTGCATGTAATATCCCCTCCATGATTTATATAGTTAATTAATCCCATAAATACTCAAGTAATGGGTCCTCCAAATCCATTAATGAGGTTGGTTCTCCATTGGACTCAATAAGGAATGGGTCCCCTATATGGTTGATAAAGTTAGGAACTCCATAATATATGGGGGAATGGGTACCTATTTGTAGATTCAAGTGTCCCCTTGTTTGATATTCCTTTATTTATAGGGTGTGGGTCCTCCATTATGGATATAAATCCATCAATATATGCATAAAACCTTAGTGATGTTTGGTTCTACCACTACGATTTTGAAATGTTAAATGGATTTCATAAGTCTGGGTTGTTTTACTTCCTTATATTTCTCACAATATTTGATCTTGGTGTAATTAGAGTGTGAATAGAGTGACACTCTTATTTATTGGGTTCTCTGTTCTTAAATCATATTCGGGTTATCTTTACCTTTTTGGTTTTTAGTATAAAATCCAATTCTATTATCCTTTGTGGTTTTCGGGGTACCTACTGGGTATATATATACCAACCCATGTAGGGGCGTTTTATTTGGACATGTTGTACCTTATGTATATAATGGGATGTTTCAGGGAAATCTTGGTATACATGATGATATTGGATCAAGAGCATAGTGGTTCTTAGAAGTTATTTATCAATGGAAGTGTTCATGTCATATGATTTTCATCAATGATTCTTCTTCCATCCAATTATCTAGGTTTGATTATAATGAGACATTGGGGATATGTTTCGCAACCTTTACTCCTGGTTCTACATTTTTCATACGATGTGGATTCTTATTGTGTGTCACATAAATTTATATATCAAAACTGTTTTTTTGTTTATATTTCTTTATTATTATTTATTTTGTATATACATGTGTTGTGTGTAGGCATTTTAAGGCTAAGACCTCTCATGTTATGTTATATTTCAAATTGGTTCTAGTCACCATACCCTTGCCTATTTGAGGTTAGCTTGGGGTGGCACACTTAGACTATCCATTGGACCAAGTGGGGTTTTGGAGGTTTAGGTCATTTTATAGTGGTATTATAGTGGGGTTATCATATATACATAGTTTGGATATTGGATTTAGAGGGAATTGTTCTGGGAATTTATGGAAGCAATGTCTAAGGTTCTTAACTTCAAATTTAGGTCTATGGTAACTATTTTTGGTGTGGTGGACAATGTATCGATTCTATAAGACTTAGATAAAATTATATAAAACTTAAAACTCTAAACAAAGTTCAATAATATATGGGTAGGATGGTACATGAATCATATAATGGTTAGATGTATTTTTCAATGAACTTTTTGTTTTATATCACTAAATACAATTTAAGGACCATGGATTCATATAGTTTGATATAGTACGACACTATATAAACATCTATATAATATTCCAAGGTAGGTTTATGTATTTACCATGCTATAATTGGATTATCTGGTTTTTGATCAATTTAGTAAAAAAGGATTTTATTTTTGGACCTAATCATGAGATGTGACAATCAGGTAAGTGAGGTGTGGATCCTCCACCCATAGTTTAATAAGTAGACCCTCCACCTATAGTGTAGGCAGATTATTTTCCACCAGTTTTTTAGTGGATGATTCTAGTTTAACATGATGATAATTCATATAGGATTATCATGCTTCATGATTTATAGGGATATATGGTACTCAAGTTTCAAGGAGATCATAACCCTCATATAGTGGAGCCTTAGCTTGAGGTAATGACTCAAGTGTTCCTATCAATCCATAATCCTAGAAGTCATATGGTGGTTTTAGTGTCATACCTCCTCCATGATATAGTGATCTGCTAATAGAACTTGATCATCCAAATCCGTGATGAGGATACCCTTCCATTATTAATGTTTTATTCTCTTACACAAGGTGTACTACCCAGCTATGTTGAGGATGGTGCATGGAAAAGTGTTATTGGACCTACAATAGGGCTTCCTTTCAGTTGTTGAATACATTTTAAGTTTTAATTACCTCACAAGGTAATCTATAGATATTTTTTTTGATGTATTATTTCATGCATGGATGTTGAGTATGGATTTCAAAGAGTACTATGGGCTAGTGTTGTTCCCATCTATATCCCTACCAATGTTATTATTTTGGAGAGGTATATAGTGATCAAGTACTTCTTAGCAGAGTAAAAACCTATACTGGAGTTGGTAGTGGACATACAATAGTATATTCATCATCCATGGCTAGTTGATAGTAGGTGTCTAGGTCATAACATTGTAGGAATTCACATTTTCGGTCCTAATATTGAGGTTTAGTGGTAGGAGAGTTGCGTAGGTGACCGATCTAGCTAGAAGATAGGATTTTCTCATCCTATGAAGGATGAGGTTATATGGATCATGATTTACCAAACCAATGGGTAGTAAAGGATAGTAATGGTAGCATTATATATGGACTCATTAATTAGAGGTACAGATACAGTGAGGAGCCTCCTTACGATGGTTAATGTGTCCCTTAGGGAGGAGCATCCGGAAGAGGAGATAATGGTGCACTGAGAAGATCTAGAGATGGAAAATGATATAATCCAATTTCACCAGCACCACCTATGTGTGGTCCAAAATAGTTTCATGGAGCTAGTCCTTAAATATGTGCTTTGATGCAGGTGATATAGGGTTAGGACCAGGCAGTTACTAATATTTTTTTGGTGTCCTTTCTTCATTGGAAATTTTATTCATCAATACTGATGAAATCTATTGGTTTATTTTTATTCCTTTTCTAATAGGTAAAAATATTAGTAGAGCTCCTAGATCGACTTATATAGTTAGAGAATATTATTTTAAGTGGTCACACACTCCCACACACTTTTCAATGATTCATTATTGATTTTAGTTGAGAGACATTTTCATGGGACCTCATAATGGCTAGAATGAGTCCCTATGATATCATTATTGGAATTTAATAGCTATCCTCACTCTATTTCTTGATAGGATACAACCACTACAAAGATACATAATATAGTGCTCATTGATCAAGGTTTTCAATTATGGGAGAGTGGTATATTTAGTTGATGTGAGTGAGTCCTATTTGTAGGTATTTATAGATGATCACCCATCATTATATGATTTTGGATCTGTGTGACATATATGATTGATTTCTTGCAGTTTTTGGAGGTGTATATAGATTTTTTTCTAGAGGGAACCCAAATATCCCCCCCCCCCATCAAGAGATTTAAATTATATATTGATATCCACCACTTGACCAGGTAGATATATTCTAAAACTTATCAAATGGACCCACATAAGTTCAAGGAGTTGAAGGTGTATCTAGAGGACCTTATGGAGAAAGGTTTCATTAAACCCAGTACGACCCCTTAGGTTGATCTGGTGTTTTTTACAAGATAAAAAATGATAATATAAGTCTTTTTTTACTATCTCAACCTGAACTAGTTGATATTTATAAACAAATATCCTCTGTTGAGAATCAATGAGATCTTCAATAAGAAAAATTTAGTGACTGGTTCTCAAATATCAATCTTAGGTTGGATTATCACCATATTTTGGTTTGATATGAGGATATCTCCAAGATAATATTTAGATGATGCTATGGAAATTATGAGTTCTTGGTGATAAAATTGGCCATCATGAATGCCCAAACTCTATTCATGCTCCTTAAGAACTGGTTCTTACAACCTTTCCTAAAAACATTTGTGGTAGTATTCATCAGCTATATCATTGGTTATTTGGTATTGGATGATGATTATTCTAATAATATGAATGCATTACTATAATTTATTCAAGGAAATTAGCTCTATGATAATCTCTTGAAGTGTATGTTTTGGATCTAGGAGGTCCACGTCCTAGGGAATGTTATCTAATAGGGTGTGGCATTTTTTGAAGTTTAAAAAATTAAGGCACTCCTTGATTTGGAACCCCCTGACAATATGTTTGAGGTTTAATTTTTTTCTTAGGTTATTGGGTTATTATTAAATATTCATGGAGTATTTCACTAGGATTTTAGCTTCCATGTCCTCCCTTACTTGAAAATAGATATATTTTTAGGAGATAAAAGGAGGTTGACTAGTGCTCTTATTTTAAGGATGTATGAGGAAGGAGTTGATAATGTGGTCCTCTATGATGCCTATATAGATAGGATTGTATGTGTATAGATATAGAGGCATGTAGTGACTACTTATGGGTCAAGGAAACTTATGGGTTCAGATAGCTAATAACTTACAAGAAAAATAATGAAACCCATGATTTAGAGCTCACAGTCGTAGTGTTCCCCTTGAATACCTAGAGGCATTACCTTCTCAATAAGAAATTTAATGTTTATATTGACCATAAGATTTTTTGTTACATATTCTCTCCAATAAATCTTAACCTGAGGAATCAATCGTGGTTGGTGTTCCTGCATGACTATGACATTGGTGTTGTTTATACTTTAGGAAAGGGAAACGTGGTAGTTGATTCCCTTAGTAGGAAATCCTGAGGTTAGTCTTTGGAGGAGGTGTCTGAGAAGATGGCCTTGATATATCTAAATTTGGTAGAATATAGATTTGTTGGATATATTTGATCAATATTGTTTCTCCGTCAAATTCTTAAATGAGTGAGTGAGGCTCGGTTAAAAGACATTGATTATGATGTATTGCATAACCAAATATCCTCAAGTTATATAGCTGGTGATTTTTCTAAAGGTGGGGAGCACACCATCCTTTTCCAAGGGAAGAAAAATTTCTCAGTCATACTCAATGAGAGGGTGTTAAGATATTTCCATGCTTACCTCTTGAAGGTACATCAAAGAGTCATATAGATATACCAAGGTCTTCAAAATTAGTATTGGTGTCTTAGTATAAAACAAAGTTTCAACCAGTTCATATCACATTGTCTTACTTGTTAGTAGGTGAATGTTGATAATAAAGTTCCAATAGTTTTTACTTAATCCCTAAAGGTTACATAATGAAAGTGGGGGTGGAATATTAGTAAACTTCATGATGGGACTTGTTAGGTCCCAATGTGAGATAGGCCAAATGGTCAAGAGGGCGGGTGAGTTGACCCTTTTATATAATTTTAAATAATATATCAAAGTTAATATAATTTTTAGTGAAAATAAGAATAAAATTAACATAGTGATTTTTATTGTAGTTTAGATCTAAATAATACTATTTCTACTCTTTAATCCTCTCAAATTTAGAGAGAAATGGCACCCACCACAATGTAATCTATGACTTTTGATGGCGAGTCACAAATCTTTACACTTTCAATTTTTAAATCCTATAGGTAGAAACCAAGACTGAATTTTTCTCACTTAGAATCACAACCCATCTAGCTATCATTCAAGGTGTTAGTAGAAACCATACCTACCTTTAACTAGACCAAAATAAAATTAAATATCTAGTTTTTTAATAATTAGGAACAACCCACACATACTTGTTTTTGTGGTAGTATAACCCAACAATCCTACCTTTTATTGGTATCAAAAACCCATATAATAACACACATAAAAATGATGGAAATAAGTAAGAACCATAGAAACTATATGAGATATTAATGTTTGAGTGTTGAGGTAGTAGTGTTCTATTTAGTATATAAGGATCAAAAGGATTAAGTATACATGAGAGAGTTCTGGTGAATGATCATAAATGTGTGTCACATAGTACAACTTAGAAATATCCTAAAACTTGTTAGTTTGAACTGGATATTTTTAAATATATATATCTAGTTCTCTTATGCGCAACAGATTTAAAATATGAAAACCCATTTCATTAATTATTTTCCAAAGAAACAGGAAACATCTATGTATCATTACCATAAATAGAATAAATTGAATACTTCATTTAATTCACATGAAAAACATAGCCAATTGGTTTCGCTTTGATATTATATAAAAAATAGTTAGGATATACAATAAGTGGTTAATAATAAATGAACATAATAATAATATATTCCCATTAAAGTTATCAGAATAATCCCTTTGTTTATATGAGGTAGACTCTTTAAATTGAAAACATTTAAAATTTGAAACTTGAAATTTTCTAAGAAACTAATTCCAATATTCATCCCATGTGATAATCATTTAAACCACTGTAAAATTCTTCCAAATAAAAATACTTTGAATTAAAATAATTAATAATAATTTAAGAAATAAATAGATGAGTGAAATATATTAATAAAAACATGTAGTAAATTAAAATATATAAATATATGAAAAATATGAAAAAATATAAAAAACAGAGCATCGTAAAATAGGTATGGTCGATTACCTAAGATAGAGTTATTATGGTAGCTTAGATGATGTGGTAGGTTATAAATTATGATAAGAACTTCTTGAGGTAGGTCAATATAAGCAATAGGTAATGTGTTTCTTTATATGGTCAATTAGTTAAATGTGTGGTCGATCATAGATGAACATATGGTCAATCTATAACTTTGTAAAAATCGTAGGCATGATTTATTAATCGATATGATAGGTTGGAACTCAACATATGATCAATTAATCATTTAGATTTTTTTTTATCTAATACAGTAGACAGAACTATGGTCTTTCTTTTTTATCATACAGTCAATTGATGACTTATAGTTGATATATTTGTTCTTATGCTTGATTTAAGACTTAATTTTTTTGATTCATGATCATTAGTTTCTCCATGTTATTGATGCATTGTATATGAAAGAGATGTATTTACCACCTCATGAAAAATCAATATACATACTTCATGGTCCCTTTTCAACCACAATTGATCCATTTCTAAACAGATATATTATATAATAGACTACTAGAATACTTAGAACATATGAGATATGAACTTATATTATTATGTCATAAAATACTAAACAAATAAAAATAATAAAACAACAAACAATATCACTAATAATATTTCTTTAATAATTAGTAAAAAAAATTTATTAACTCATGTTAAAGAGAATAAAATATTAAACAAAATATATGAGAAATTATAATTATATAATAAAGAGGTATTATAATTGTAAAAAAATAAATAAAGTGTTAAGGATCCACTTCAACATTCAACCCCTTTATGAGAATTATAAATCCAACTATAATTTCAAAAACTTTCCCTCATTTTTGAAATGATCAAACAAATTAAGTATAAAAGCTATAAAAAACTATTTTATATTCAAACAATCCCCCTTTAATATAGATACACATTACTCAAAAAGAAACTAACCCTTATAATTTTACATCGAACATAAAACTAGGATCCCCCTACATTAAAAAATTATTACATAGAAATAACTCTTCTAAAGATACGTTACATAGATATTTCAACTTCCTCTAATGATTGATAAGAAAAAAAACCCATAAAATTTTAGAATTGAATAAAAAAAGAGAAATTTAGAAATATTTGAAATCATTAAAATGGATTTCAAAATTAAAGCTGATTTTAAAATTGAAAATTATATTTATTGTTATAATTATATTTTGGTAGATTAAAATGGTACTAAAATAATTAAAAGTGTAGAAGAAATGATTACAAACATTTTAAAAACCACTCCCGAATTGGTAGCATTAAAAATATGTGTCAAGAAGCCATTATAATGCAATAATAATTGTAGATAGTACGTTGTAAAAAAATCCTACAACAATTTTTATTTTTTCTATTCATGAATTTGAGATTCAAAATGAAATACTCTCTCTGAACACATGAAATGTATTAAATAATTACACTTAAATTATGGAAATATTAATTTTAATTTTCTCACATTTATATAAATAAAAATTCTTAGTAAAAAATTCAACAAGTTGATTTTATCTAGAAATAGATTCTATATTTATATTTATTTTTTAAACATGATCTCCCCAATTTAACCTTTTTTATTTTTAAACACTTTTAAGTGAAAAGTGATAACCCTCATAGTTATCTAGTTCAAACACCAAAATAGACTATAGAATTGGTAAAGAAGAGTTTGATATGATTGGAATCAACATCCCTAAACAATTTCCAGGTAAGAAAATTAACCTATGTTTCAGGATCATCCTTTAAGGTGTCTTCACAATGATACACCATGTAGTACCAAGATTGCATGTATTCCTCCTTATTAATCTTTCCCATGTTGAAGAATATAACCAATATGTGGTCCTACTTATCAATACAATCACCTTACTCCTTAGTAGTGTATAATCAGAGCAATCTTCCCATCATTTGGTCGACCTCTTTCTGAGGGAACTTAATCTTTAGAACTTCCTCCACCGTTTCTTCAGCAGAGTGCATGAGTAGTTACATGTTTCCTAGAATAGAAGCTTCCTGTCACTGAGAGACTTTAGGAGAGCCTGCCTCACGCTCCTGTTCAAGAGTATGTAAAACCTCCTCTAGTCATAAATCCTCTAATTGGAGGTGCCCCTACCCTTTCTAATCCTCGATCATCTCTTCTGCATCCCCAAGATTAGTCTCTAAATATTCCGAGGTTGCCTGAGCCTACGAAATATCCTTACCATTCTTTGGGGATGTGATATCTTCTAATCATTTATCCTCCTTGTTTCCTTCCTCATTCTAGGGATCCCATTCCTTTTATTTTTCACCTTTTTTGGCTGATCGTGTCTCCATTGGCCTAGGTAGATATGAGTAGTCCTTTTGTCCCTTTGATTTATGGTTCTTGGAGACAATGTTGTTCCTCAGGTACCTATTTTATTTGCTTCCCTTATTCCTCATTGGACTGTTCAAACCTTTACTATACCCTACTGAATCTCCACCAGACTCTGATTCTGAGTGGAAATTGGTGTTGTCTACCCCTCCATCAGCACTCAGGCCATAAAAGTGGTTGTTCAGGTTGAGACAGGACAAAGTCCTCAGATTCATCTGATTGTTACCACCACTCCTTGGCTCCTCCCACTTCTAACCATCCTTAGAACTTACCTCCCCATCCAGTTGAAGCACACTTTTAGGTTTGTTACTACTACCTCTATGCTCTTCCATTGAATAGGTGCAAGATTTTGAGATCACAACAACCTTATCAATGGAAACACCAACTCCAACTAAAGCATTTTAATTAGATTGGGGGCCTACCAGATCCTACCTAAGTTGATTAAAAACATCTTCCACATTTTGGTTACCCTCTATACTCTTTCCCTAAACCATCACTTCCTTGGAATGCTCCCTGAATGTACCCATAGATAGTTTATCCATCTGGACTTCACCAGAGCCAGTGGCCAAGCTACCGTCACTACCTCCAGAACCTGTGTCCATCTGCCACCCAGGCCTACAAACTGATATACCGTGACCCGGTTTCTTTCATAAAGGATAAAATTCAATCCAAGACTCAAAGATGATAGGTTGATTCCAACGAAATTACTCCCCAACAGTAATACAAACAAGATCGACTGACCTTCTAGATACGTCGACCTCTACAGAAATTTGAAGGGATACAGGATGACACATGAACATTGTTCTACTGTCAGAACACATGTGTCTTCCTACCATATTCCTTATCATTTTTAAAATTGAAGTATTTTGGAACAGTAATAATAGTTCAGGAAGACAAACCCAAATTTCCTTTGTTGGGGTGTCACACTTAATATTAAAATAGAAGGACCGCATAAGAAGAGGGAACCAGAACCCATTGTAAGAGTGGAGAGTACTGAACCATGACTTTATTAGGTCGAACTCCATTGAAAAAAGAATCATGATGTTCTTTCTATCCATTAAACCCACCGTTGTACAATCTTGTAAGCCCAAAAGACACATCAATAATATACTCAATTTTAGTAGTCGATAAAGCTACAAAATTTTATTTCTTATAAGTCCATGAAACTAAACATTTGCCAATAAAATGGAATATACATGTTTTTATTTTTCTATAAAATTTTTAACCACTAAAACCATTATCTCATAAATTTTCCAGTTCAAATAAATTATGTGTTGGATAAAACAACTCGAGATTTAATGAATCTTTAACATACTTAATAATCATTTTAAATGATTTTAAATGAATTATTATTAATTTGTAATTTATCACACTTAAAAACACTAAATATAAAATAAATTATTTAAGAAATTAATTACAACATGATTCCAATAATGTCTCTAAAATATTAAATATCAAAATATTTAACAGATTCATTCTTATGAAGTTTACATTTCATAGAATTATTAAAAAAAATTAAATCTAAGCCAAATATTTTGACCATATACATAGTATAATTGGATTAATTAATAAAAAACCATCATATATTTGATAAATTTAAAGACTAAGAAATATTTTTAGTTTACCCATTAAGCTCATGTCAAACTCACTTTCCCTTAAATCTATAAATTATTTACCAAATTTTTCACAGGAAAATCCAAAAAAATATCACCAACATATATTTGAAAAAATAAAATATATTTGAAACTCCTTTTAATAAACAAAAATGGATCAAATTCACCATTTCAAAACCAATATATAAAAGAAAAAATTATAATATTTCAAACTAAAATTGAGGAGCTTGTTTCAAAACATAAATATCTTTTTAAATATTTATACATGATTAGGATTCTTTCCAAAAAAATCTTCAAATATATATCCATTTAGAAATAAACTTTTGATATCCATTTTAAAAATTCTTATTCTATAATAAGAATTATATGCAAAAATAATACTTATAGGTTCTAATCTTAAAACCAAATAAAATGATTCTTTAAAACCAATCCCTTATTCTTGATTGACACCTTGAGCCACCAATCGATCCTTGTTTCTAACTATTTGACTAGACTTATCTAACTTATTTCAAAAGACCCATACATTTATTATATTAATTTTATCTATAGGGGGTCCAAATAAGGTCCATATTCCATTTTTATCATTTTTTTTAATTTTCATGAATTTATGTAATCCAATTTGAATTATATTTTTATTTATATATATTTTAGGAAAAAAACAAAAATAAAATCTTGAGAAGTAAGATTTTTTATAGAAATTTTTGGTTGTAAAGCCTATAGTTAAATCACTTATTACTATGTCAATCAGGTGAAATTTTCGAACTTTTAGAACTTTTTCATGAAAAAGAATTTGTACCTCATTAATCCTTTTAAATATGAATTTTCTTGTTCTCTAAATTTAATGTCTTTAAACTCTTCCTCAAACAGCTCTAAATAATATTTTCTTTATTTTAAATTATTTTCTTCAAATTTAAAACATATAGATTCTTCAAAAACAAATATTTTTTTTATAAACTCTATATGACTTTATAGAATTATAGTATCCTAGAAAAATACCGTCACAATATTTTGAATCAATGTTTTTTAATGAATATTTAGTTTTAAGAATGAAATATTTTCAACCAAATACTATGAAATATCCAATTCTTGTATTTCTTCCCTTTCAAAATTTATAAGGTGTTATCTTTATTAATGGTCTAAGAATAATTTTAATAAAAACTTGAAAATTTATGTCAACTACTTCTTATTAGAGGTATTTTAGAAAATTATAATCATTTAAAAAATTTCTTTCCATTTCTTTAAAGTTTTTAGTTTTTACTTTATTCCACGCCATTTTTTTGTCTCATCCTTAGAGATGAAAAATTATGATTATATTAATTATATTCATAGAAATTATAGAATTACAGATTTGGAAGCTCACCAAATCTATCACTTATAATTGAAAAAGTTGGATATACATTTTCATTATGAATCAACTTACAATAAGTTATAAATTTAGGAAAATTATCATATTTATGTGTAAGAAAATAATCCCATCTAAATCTATTAATTTAATCTATAATAATAAATATATATCCTTTTCTTATTATAACTTAAATTTTCTTAGGGTTGAATAGATAAAAATGTAAAAGCTAAAGTGGTCTAGAATTTTACACCTCATGGAGTGATTTAGAAGACTCCCCATGATGCTTATATTTTAAACATGAATCACAAACATAGGTGTCATCTAGATTTAACTCAGGTAGATCTAACAACTTTGTTTTTTAGAGATCTTTTGCAATAACCTATTTTTTATGACCTAGTATTCTATTCCATGAAACATTTTGAGATTGTGTAACATTAAATAATTTCAAATTTTGATCATTTAATTAAATAAAATTGATTGAATAAACATTATATTTTATATTTGTATAAAATATAAAAGCTTCATATTTTAAAAAAATACACTTATCATTTTCAAATTTCACATCCCTATTATCATCAGAAAGTTATGATATAATAATAAAATTATATTTTAAAATTTTAATAAATAAAACCTTTGAAATAATAATAGAATTTAAAATTTTAAATTCTCTAAAACCTTTTCATTTTCCCCATGATTTTCCTCTAAATATAGAACTTCCACCACAAAACTTATTAAAAGATAGAAATTTTGAGATATTAATGGCCATATATAGTGAAAATCCACTATCCATGTACCACATGTCCCTTTTGATATTTACAAGATATACTTTCTAAAAAAATAGATTCCATAATATTTTTGTAGCCATGAAAATTTGGGTCCAATTGGGTTAGAAATAGAATTTTTAGGAACCCAAATTGATTTCAAGAACGTATTTAATAGTAATATAGAATATAAAAATTTAGATATAAAATCTTTAGTCTAAATAAGAGATTGTGGAAATTTTAAGGAGCATTCATTTTTATAATATCCCTTCATTTGACATCTAAATCATGTAACACTTGAAATATTTCCACTTAAACCTTAACAAATATGGTGTTATAAATTATAGGTAAACTGTTAGCATATCCCATGCATTTTTTATTTTTTTATTTTATTAAAACTTATCATACTATCATAAATTTTTATTACTTGAAAAAAAGTGTAACATCTTAGATATTCCATGTGTTATTTTTATATATTGTATATATTTATTTCAAGACTAGGTACTGAGACAGTGTGAGATTCTGAGTCCCAGTTTTCCCAGAACAATTTTTTGAAAAATATTAAACTTTTTAATAGTACGCTCGCATGGTTTTCCTGAAAAAGTGGAATAAATCCCAAATAGGTGCCTAGATCAGAAATCAGAGGGCACAATTGAACTCATAATACAAGTTTTACTCTTAGAATGACTTATGTTTTTTCAGCATGAGTCTTTTGTGGAAAAACTCAAAAAGGACATAATCGTCATTAAATAATTTAAATAAAAATTATTTTAAGTGACACATCGACTTTTTTACTTATTATTAAACTTATGTTGGGAATCTAGGTTTATCATCATAGCCATGTAATTCCACTGAGATGTGGAGAAATAATCTTCTCGAACAAATGATGATGGATTGGAGAACAGATTATCCATCATCGTTCCAATGAAGTTGGATGATCTCGTAAAGGATGGAAATGCAACTGTTCCTCATCAATGACCAATCCAAAATCTTGGTATGGGGGATTTTTCATTTTTTTTCTTTCCCTATTCTTAATTTCCATGATAAACACCAGTCAATCCATAAAAAAATTTATCCATGGTTTGGTCGTTGTTTTGAGATGGTTTATTGATGCATGATTATAGAGAGATTACTTTTTAATATTCATTTATCCATATAACAAGAACGAATTGAGGTCGATATGAACAAAGGACGAGGTTCTTTATTTAGGAATTCTTGGTTCTTTTTATCTTCTACGTTCTTGGCGTTCTTTGTCGTTGGGTCTTTGTGATCGCAAATTGACTTTCCAGGAGGCTCCGACCATGATCGAACCCTCATATTAGAGGAAAGAAAAAACAGAGGCCAGATCAATATATATTGGTACCATAGGATCAAAAAGGTGATTTTGTTTCATATTTTTGAGTATTCGAGGAAGAATAAAATCTTGTGGAATTAGTGGGGGCGGTGAGAGGCGATGGTAACCGTGTGCAATGGAGTAGTGGGGGCAGCCACGGGACTCGACAATGAAACCTTGTGGGATTTAGTGGTGGACCTATAGGACATGGTGGGGGCCGTATGTGAGCTAGTGGATATGATAGGATTATAGGACATGGGACATGGTGATGGTCTCCGTGGATGACCTTGTTAGTAGACCGACTCGATAATGGGCCAATTCGGGCGAGCGGGCCATTCCGGGATAGTAAGGTGGGCCGGGCCCAGCCAGAGCGGGTCGGGCCCAGTGGGCTGGGTCAACCTGGAAGAATGGATCGGACCTACACACCTTAGGTCAGACCCCACAGGTTAGGACTGACTCTGGCAGCCAGACCAAGCCACGGTCGACTGGGGAGGTCATTGAACATATCACATGGTCTGTCCACAACCTAGTGAAACCCTCTCTAAAATTTTCAAACGACAATAACTTTCAAACCAGATTTCTATTTGACAAGTCGACTATGGAGTTGGGACCATTATTATGAGACGATAATTTAAAAATATCCTTAGTGTGTTTTTGGGATTTTTCATACAACCTAATGGCTTGAGGATTGAGTTCTCTTGGAACGAGCTTGCTTCGAGCAAAAAATTATGTGGATGACTGTGACCTAGAGATTATGTGTCTTATGAAGACTATGTGTCCTATGAAGACTATGTGTCCTATGGAAACTATGCGTCTTATGTATACTGTGTTTCTTTTTGAGAATATGTGTCTTATTTTATTGAGTATATCTAGATGTTCTTGATATATTTTCTAGACATATATCTACGTAGAGATGACTATGCATTCCTTTGTGGTATTACATCGTGGTATTTCCTTTTTGGTATTTCTTTATGGTGTTCCTTTGTGGTATTTCCTTTGTGGTATTCCTTTATGGTATTCCTTCATGGCATTTTATTCATGGTATTTCCTTCATGGTATTTTTTTGTGGTTTCGGGGTGTCCTACTGAGTATTGTTTTACTCACCCCTACACGGTCTTTTTATGCACATGTCATGTCTTGTAAAGATGATCGACCCTTTGATAGAGTTCCAGGAAGACCAAGACCAGGTAGTTCCTTATGAGATCAGATAGGTTGAGGTGTGTTCTTGTAGCTTTTCCAATAACATTCCTTGTACCTCTTACTTTACAAGTTGGACTTATGGCTACAGACTGTTTTCTTTTGGTGGGATTTTTTTGGCCCTATTTACTTTCTAATAATTTCACAATTGTACTCTGGTTGTGGGATATAGTGGTTTGCATGCATTTTTTACTTAGTTATTTTAAATTTCATCATTTTTGTCTTGGATATGTGTGCATGCATATAGGTACATAGGAAAATGCCTCCCATTTATGGGATATGCCTACTCAGTGCTAGTCACCAGCCCTTGGCCTATTGGAGGTTGGATTGGGTTTGTCACAACACAGACCCCTCTAGGATGGGTCGTGACAGAGTGGTATCAGAGGAGGTTAGTTCTACCTTAGGAGTAAGAGTTTGTGTGGTTGGTTTGGGGTGATAGTATTAAGTGTTTCGAGTTCGGTTTTGAGGCCAGGGAATCCAGTGTTGGTGCGAAGGCTGACATATCCATACACTAGGACTCTGGGCACCTGCATTTCGATTCAGTACATGTAAACAATGGTTGTAGAGAAAATAATGGTATATGAATCATATATTAATGGGTTGTGTCTTCTGTGCCTTTCTTGAGTCAGCTCTCCAGATATACTCTATTGAATGTGGTACATCTTGTTTTATTAAAAGATGCCTCCACATAGTCAACCAACTAGGATTCCATTGTGTGATCACAAGGATGATCTACCTAGATATGAGGCATTGGTATAGGGGTATGTGTTAGAGATAAAACCTCCATGTGGTTTACTAGATATACCACAGATGGTACCCCTTTATCCATGTGATTTACTAGCTGAGGATTGGCTGGAGGTAGTCACCCATGTCTTTCGCCTTATGAGGACACCTTCCCACCAGATCGTACTCCTTTCTGCAAGTCATTTTTAGGGATCTGTGGGGTGATAGTGGATCTTAGTGACCCAGACATATGATGAGACAACTCTCTCTTAGGTAGAATTTGAGAGTCTCTTCCGATAGGAGTTATTTATGTCCACATTTCATTATGTGTGCATATATGATCATATGCATCTGCAACATGGCAGTCAAACTATGGCGGAGTATTAAGTGAGATTTACCGATCTTTCGTGCTACTCCATGAATATGGTATGAGACTAGTTATTCATGGATCAAAACATTGAGTAGGGATTACTTCAAGAGATAATTCCATCCATGATATCCCTTAGTATTCATACTTATGCAGGGGTAATTGACGAGCCCTATTAGTGGAGTGATTTCTAGCAGAGTAGGCACTGACAGTGGGAGCTACCTACAGAAACTAGTTAGGTAAGACCTCGGCAGCAAGTAGCCAATGGTAGTTGTAGTGACCTAATTGGGTCAGTCGATTCAAGAGATGATCCTAAGAAATAGGATCAGTAATGCAGGGCTCCTAGGGTAGTTCGAGTCAGTTGAGGGACAGACTGTGTTACTCGTGCGGCAGTCAGGGACATCTGACATGAGATCACCCTACCCGTTGTCTGACAGATCAGGAGATGGTTGAGGGGACATTGAGGTAAAGGTGGAGGTAGGATAAGGGTGTTCTGAATGGTTGTGGAAGTGTAAGGGGAGAAAAAAGAGGCAGATCTAGGAGAATAGTGGTCTGTAGGGTGGAAAATGTGGAACAGGAGCTGGTGGGGCTGGAGGAGGTGGTTGTAGGTTTCAGCTATTACCACCACCACCTCAGGTGGTCCACAACAAGCTTAGGGAGCGGGTGGATAGGGAAGATTAAAACTATAGGTGATGGAGTCTTATGAACCATAGACTCTAGGGATGATTAGAGATATGATATGTGTCTTTTCCACCTTAGCTGTGATTTGGATAGACATAGGTGCCATTCATTCTTTTCATGCCATGAACCTTGTTTGAGACTCGTAGATTCTGGTTGAATAGTTGACTCGACCCTTACTCTTAGAGACTCCTACGGAATAAGATTTGATTATCACACACTAGTGATGATAGAGTGACTAGTTATCCACAATTTATACTTAGATTGACTATTTTAGGTGCAGAGTACGATGAGTCTGCAGTGATGGGATTGGGTTTTCCTTTGTTGGTGAAAAGGAAATAAAAGAAGTACAATATGGACTCACAGATAGGAGGGTGTAGCTGATCACTCATCAGTTGTCTAGACTGACCCTTAGTGCGGTGGATGATTTGAGTGACCTGTTTCCTGTAGTGGTGGTAGAGTATCAGGACATCTTTCCCGAGGATGTTCTAGGCTTACCTCCCCATACAGAGGTATAATTGTATATTCATCTTTACCCTAAGATGACATTGATATCTATACCTACATATCAGATGGATCCCGCAGAGCTTTGTGAGATAAGGGTGAATTTGGAGGACTTGTATAGGAAGGGCATCATGAGATCTAGTATTTCACCTTAGGAATCCCAAATTTTGTTTTCCAAGAAGTTATATAGGATCTTGAGGTTTTATGTGGAATTATAGTGCCTGAACCAGGTGACAGTGAAGAATAAGTATCCACTAATAAAGATCGATGACCTCTTTGATCAGTTGAAAGGGATGCAGTGGTTCTCAAATATTTTCATCAGATTTGGCTATCACCAGCTATGAGTATGAGATGAGGATATATCAAAGATGTTCTTCAAATGTTGTTATGACCACTATGAGTACTTGGTGATTCCATTTAGCTCGATAAATTCCCTATTAGTGTTCATGGGACTCATGAACCATATATTTCATCCTTACATAGACCGGTTCTTGGTGGTCTTCATTGATGAAATTCTAGTGTACTCAACATCTAAAGGGGAGGACACGAGACACTTGAGGATGGTCCTGGACAAACTCTTAGATCCCCATATTTATAGGAATCTCTCGAAATGTTAGTTGTGGATTTGGGAGGTCTATTTTCTAGGACACGTAATTGTAGTGGTTGGAGTTACAGTGGATCTGGTGAATATTGAGGCGATTCTTGATTGGAATCCACCCAAGAGTGTTACCGAGGTGCAGAGTTTATTTGGTTTGGATGGGGACTATCAGATGTTTCTACCCAAATTTTCTAGACTTGTAGAATCCTTGAATACTTTTACATGAAAGGTACAACCTTTTGTATGGATGGATAAGTGCTGGAAGAATTTTCAGCTGTTGAGGTAGATATTGACAAGCACTCCCATCTTGAGATTTCCATAGGAGGGTACCAAGTACATAGTGTTCTATGATGAATCAGGAACCAAGATTGGTTGTTTCCTAATGAAGGTGAAATAGTTGATCGGCTATGGTTCATGCCAGTTGAGACCACATGAGTAGAACTACATGACGCATGATCTTGAGTTAGAATTGTTAGTCTTCGCTTTGAAGATGTGGAGAAACTACTTGATGGATGAGCAGTTTATTTTCTACTATAACCACAAGAGTTTGAAGTATATATTCTCTTATAAGGATCTAAACATGAGAAAGAGGTGATGTTTAGAGTTCCTCCAGGACTATGACTTTTAGATTATCTATACTCCTATGAAGTGGAACATGGTAGAATATGCTCTCAGCAGGAAATCTAGTTCACATTTTCTGAACGAGGCATTAGAGCAGTTAGCCTCATTGTAGATATACTTTATTGATAGGGATAAAGTATCTTACCTATATTTGATGGTTGTTACCCCTCCACTCTTATAGTGAGTTAGGGAGGTACAACATGGGGATACCAACTATAAGACTTTATGTTCTCAAATGTCCATAGGGAATTCCCTTAATGGATATTCAAAATTTTGGGACCACATTGTTCTTTACAGAGGGAGAACAGTAGTACCAGTGGAGTTGCAGGAGGAGGTTTTGAAGGAGTTCTATACACCCCATTTGAAGGTACATTATGGTGTGTCAAAGATGTAATAGGACCTCTGACGTCAATTTTGATGGACATGTATGAAGAATTGAGTTTTAGAGTTTATTTCTTGGTGCCTCATTTGTCAGAAGGTAAAGGATGAACACTATTTCTATTGAGTTTGACTCAATATCTTGAGGTACCGGAATGGAAGTTAGATGAGATATTGATGTAATTTTTGATAGGTTTCTACGTATGTCTAGGGAAAATGACACCATCTGGGTGATTATTGAACAACTCACCAAGTCATCCCACTTCTTAGATATTCGAGATCAGAGTTTAGTAGAGATATTAGGATGCCTCTATGCACATGAGATAGTTTGACTCGATAGAGTTTCATCGACGATATTCTCAGATCGTGATTCTCTCTTTACATATTGGTTGTGGAAGTGATTATAGTAGGAATTTGGGACTCAATTATGCTTGAGCATAGCATTTCACCCATAGAAGGATTACCAGACGGAGCAGAACATACAGGTTCTGGAGGACATGCTATGGGATTGCATGTTAGATTTTGGCCATAGTTGGGAGGATCACCTAACCCTGTTGAAGTCTACATACAATAACATCTACCATTCCACCATCAGTATGGAACCATTAAATGCCTTGTATGGGCAAACCTGTAGGTCACCACTTTGCTGGATGGACCTAGGAGAGTCTACACTCAGGGGCCTGAAGTTAATGCATATGACTATAAATAAGGGTAATATCATCTAGGAGTGGATGAATAATACACAAATATGTCATAATTATTATGCTCATAGACGATGTATGCCTTTGTATTTCAAGTAAGGATACCACATGTTCCTTCAAGTTTCACCTAGACATGGATTACATAGATTTGGTATGGGAGACAAGCTCTTTCAAAGGTTCATCATACCATTACTAATACTATATAGAGTTAGTGAGGTGGCGTACCTCTTGAATATGCTTATATAGTTAGAGTGGGCACACAACGTCTTCCATGTGTCATAGCTGAGGAGGTATGTGCATGACCCATTGTACATTATTGACTGGGGAGAGCTGGACATCGACGATGGGGTGACTTTTTCTGAGTACTCAGTAGAGATCAAGGATCGACATGAGTGGATCCTTCACGGGAAGTCGATTTTTCTGGTGTGCATTTAGTGGAAGCATGAGAATCTCCAAGAGAGAACATAGGAGCGGGAGGCTCAGATTCATGCTCAGTTCCCTCATTTGTTTGAGTAGCCCTTTGTTTTGGCTTCCAGGGATGTGAAGCACAAATTTGGGGAGAATGTAACATCTCTAATTTTCCATTTATTATTTTTAGATATTATAAGGATTGATTTCGAGACCAAAAGATGAGACAATGTGTGATTTTTAGGCCTAGTGTTCCCGGAACAATTGTTTTAAAAATATTAAACTTTTTAATAGCACAAACACATGGTTTTCCTGAAAAAGTGGAATAACTCCTAAATGGGTGCCTGAATCAGAAATCCAAGAGCATCATTGAACTCAGAATGTGACTTTTACCCTAGGTGCGTTTTAGTTTTTGTTGGCATGAGTCTTTTGTGGGAAAACTAAAAAAGGACGTAATCGTTATTAAATAATTTAAATAAAAATTATTTTAAGTGATACAACATATATTTCCTTCTTATTAAACCTTTATTAGGAATCCAAGTTTATCACCATAATCATACAATTACTCTAATACATGGAGAAAGAATCCTCTCAAACTAACGATGACAGATCAGAGAACATATTGTGGATCGTCGCGCCAATGAAGTTAGAGGATCTTGTCAATAAAGACCACACAACCGTTCCTCGTCAACGAACGATCCAAACTCCAAGTTGGGAAATTATTTCATTGTTTCTTTTCCTCATTATTTATTTCTATGAAGAATGTGGTTAAATCCACAAATAGATTAATGCATGGTTTGGTCATTGTTGTGGGATGGGTTATAGATTTGGGATTATCAGGAGATTAGTTTATCCTCTTCATTTATCTTTCTAATGAGAATGAATTGAGTCCAACAAAAAATAAGGCCAAAGTTTGGTATTTGGTAATTATTGGAGTTTTTTCTCTCTTCATTCTTGGATTTATTCACCATTGGGTACTCATGACCATGTATTTACTTTTTGGTAAGATTCAAATGTGATTGGACCCCCCAAGTTGGAGGCAAGATGAAAGAGAGGCTGAATCAGTGTAGATTGGGACCTGAGGATCATAGCGGTAATTTCATTTTAGAGTTTATAAAACCATAATAATAATGGAGGATCATAGAATTAGAGGGGGTGGTGAGTGGTTATGGTGGTGGTAGAGTCGGTGGGATGTGGCATGACACCATGTGGGATGCGATGACGATCGTTGCAGGTGACTGTGTGTGCAGATCAACCCTGCAACATGCCAGGCCTAGTGGGCTGGGTCGACCTGGCAGATCGTGTCGTACCCGATAGGTCGGGTCGAACCCCATATGTTAGGGTAGACCCAAGTCAGACCTGGGTAGCCAGACCAAGCCATGATCAACTGCGGTGGCCAACTGACATGGTTGGTGGACTCACCACGGCCTAGTGAACCCCCTTCTAAAATTTTCAAACAACCCTAACTTTCAAACCGGACGTCCGTTTGATGAAAAATCTATGGAGTTGGGACCCTTAAAATGTAATTTTAATTTAGAAATATCCTATGTGGGTTTTTTTAGGATTTTTATTAAAAACCCAATGGCTTGGGGAGTGAGTTCTCCCAGAACGAGTGTGATTCGAACAAACCTTTATATGGCTGGATGTGACCTAGAGACTGTGTGTCTTATAGGGACTATGTTTTTTATGGAAAATATGTGTTTAATGGAGACAGTGTGTCTTATAGATACTATTAGTCTTGTAGAAACTATGTGTCTTATTTTATTGAGTATATCTAGATGTTTTTTATATATTTTTTGTAGACATATATTTGTGTGGAACTGACTATTCATTCTTTTATGGTATTCATTGTTGGTATTCCTTTGTGGTATTCATTCTTGGTATTTAATTTATTGTATTAATTTGTGGTATTCATTCATGGTATTTCCTTTTTGGTATTCCTCTGTTGTTTCAGGGTGTTCTACTGAGTATTTTTTTACTCACCCCTGCACGGTCTTTGCCCGCAACTTGTGTGTCTTGTGTAGATGATTGACTCTTCAATGGAGTTCCATGAAAACCAGGAGCAGGCGGTGCCTTGTGATACCGGAAAGGTCGAGGTGTGTTTCGATGGATTTTTCAATGATAATCCAAGTACCAATTACTTTACAGGCTGGACATATGGTTGAAGACTCTTTTTGTTGTGGTCTTGTTTTGGACATGTTTACTTTCTATTACTTTCACTATTGTTCTCTGGTTGTGGGATACAGTGGTTTGCATGCATTGTTTACTTAGTTCTTTTACATTTCAACATTTTTAGCTAAGATATGTGTGCGTGCGTACATGTACTTAGTAAAATTCCTCCCATTTTAGGGATATGCCTACTCGGTGTTAGTCACCAACACTTGGCCTATTGTAGGCTGACTTGGGGTAGTTACAACACATGCCCCTTCAGGATGGGTCATGAAAAATGTGGATAAATCGACATTAAAATTTTCAATTTCATCTAACATCTTATCATTTTCTTCCATAATAGAATAAAACATATTTTTCTCCATTATATTTAAAATAATAATCCTAATGTTTAATATTTTCTAGGTGAACACTTTCCAAATCAACATATAGTTTTTCATTGGATCTCGAAGGAACATTTCTAAATATTTTATTTTCTTGAAAATTACTTTGATCATAATATTTTTGAATAATCATATGATCATGTTAATACTATTATTGAGTCTATCAATATATTCACAAACTTCATATTTTGTAGGATAAATATAAGATTGATAGGTGGAAGAAAAATCTAATTCACTTACCTTCTTTGATGTATCCATTAAACATAGGTTATCTGATTCTATTTCATAACTTGATTCAACCCTATAATCTATGTTTAAAGTGTAACTCCAAATATTTTTCTTTCCTTTCATTTTTACCATTTTCTATTATTCTTATGAATATTGAGACTCATGTAATTAGGCTTTATGTTTACTCATTTTTATTACTCATAATAAATAATTTCATAAATATCACTAGAAATATCAACACATTTTTCTTTTACATGTGATAGTTTTTAAGGTGATACTTTCCAAAACATTAAGAGTATATTTTCTTCTTTATAAACCCTTCAATTTATATTCAATTATAACCATATTTTTCACTATACTATAGCTCATAGTTAGATGAGTAATTAGTAATAATTTATTTAAACACAATACCTTTCTTTTTTAAAATTTTATCTTGTTAATTTTTTTTTGATTTTCAACTCATATTGTAACAAAAATACAAAAATATTATCTAAATAATATTCCTTTAAAATTTTAATTTCATAAATTGTAAGTTTATTAGCATGAAAATTATTAGGAAGATATATAAATAATTTTTAAAATAAAATCAAATTATCTAATGTTTCTTCTAAGGAACTCAAACCATTTACTCTACTGCTAAATCTATGAAGCATTTGATTTATTGTATCTTATTCTCCCATTTTAAATACTTGATACTCTAACCTTAACATGCCTAAATTAGTTCTTACCAAATTATTTGAACCATGATGACATACATATAATATTTTCAAATTTTTATTTTATTTTTTTCACATAGATATTGAATTATATACATTTATGTTAATTTCTTAATGTAAACTATTCCACACCCTATAATTTAACACCTACTTTACCTCATTATTACTAAATAATGAATCATAATCAAATCCAAGAAGTTTGTAAAGATTTAACTTAATAATACAACTGTAAATTCTTAAAAATATTTCCATGTGAACCATCTAATATCCATAATATATTTCATCAAATAGTGGAGGTGTTTGAGGTGTTCAATCATAATTTTGACTTATTCCTTGAATTTAAAACAAACCTTCCCCCTTGATGATTATTTTTGGACATTATTAGTAAAATAAATATATATATTCCAAAGATAGGTGTTGATCTCTAGTACCATTTTTCAGATCCCTATATGAGATATTTCAAATTGTTAAGATGGTGTCAATTGACCTTTTAAAGTAATTTTAAATATTATTTCAATGTTTATATAATTTTATTAGAAAAAAATAAAATTAAATGAACATAGTGATTATTATAGTAGTTTGGATCTAAATGATCTTATATATACTCTTAACACCACTCAAATGTAGAGAGAAATGGCACCAAATGTGGTGGAATCGATGAATTTTGACGGGGATTCATAGCCCATTACAACTAACTTTTTAAAACCCCTGTGGTAAAAATCAAGATTGAAATTTTCTCACATGGAGTTAAAACTAAACTATATTCCTTTTGAGGTGGTGGAAGAAGCCAAACCTATCTTTAAATAAACCAAGGGACAATTTAATACCTTTCCTTTTACTATCTAGGAAAAACCCACACATACCTTTTGTTTGGGATTAGTATAACCCCGAAATTCCACTTATTATGTGTATTATAACCCAATACAATTAATTGGGGTTTTGAATAGTGGTAAGAACCCCTTAATACTACATCGTGGTTGGGGGTTCAAAATCCATCAGGGATAGGTACTATAGAAGTTGTGGTACTGTAGCACTGGAAGCACTATAGCGGTGGTGGGCATTGTAGTAGGTACTGTAGTGGTGAAAACACTATAGTGAGTACTATAACAGCCCAGGTACTATAGCATCACTATTCACCAAAGTGCCTTTGGTTCAAAATTATAGGTCTTCAAGGCCATGTAATGGGCTTTCATGCTCCCTGGGCCTATGGTCCCAGCAATGGGATTCATGCCCACTGGGGCTATGGTCCATGTATTAAATAAATAAGGCTTAGTGGCTGGGTTATCCCCATAGAAAGAGGGGGATATGGATTTATTTTCTATCCTATGTGTGAGGTGTGTGTGTGTTTAAATTTAATTGTACCCCCAAGAACCTAATATATATAACCCAATACAATTATGCACATTGAACATGATGAAAAGAATTATGAACCACATAAACCAGATGATACTAGGAAGATTGAGTGTCAAGGATGTAGTTTTTTGTCCAGTAGCTAAGAATTCAAATGATTATGTCTGATTGAGAGAGTTTCAATGAATGGTTGCAAAGGTTTATCTCACAATAAAACTTTGAAATATCCTCAACCTCATTATCTTAAATAGATACATTAAACTCTTTATATTGACTTTACTTGTGTATTTTAGATTCAAAATTTGAAAACCCATCACATTCCTTCTTTTCTAAAGAGTCCTGAAACTTTGGTGTATCTTTCCCATAAAGAGAATCAGTTGAAAATTTCATTTAATGTGCATAAAAAACATACAGAATTGGGTTCACATTGATATTATATAAAATAAATAGGTTGTATAATGAGTGGTTTATAATAAATGAAAATAAAATAATATATTCTTATCAATGTTCCCAAAACACTCCATGAGTTTAAACACGTTAATATCTTCAAATTCTAAATATTTCAATGTCGAAACTCACATTTTTACAAGAAAGAAGCATGATGATTTATTCATTATTTTGATCATTTAAAACAACATAGAATTATTCTAAACAAAAATACTTATCATCCAAATAATTAATAATTATTTAATAAATAATTATATCAATTAAAATAATTTAAAAAAACTTGTAGTAAATTTAAATATATAAAGATATAAAAATTATGAAAACAGAGGATCATAAAATAGGTACAAATGATTTATTGGGATGAAATTATTGTATTAGGATAGAACTTTAAGTATGTTTGTGATTGGTTATTCATATGTTAGGTTAATTCATGTAGTAAATCATAACTTTTTCCATATGTTTGATCAGTTAAACATGTGATCGATTGGTATTCAATAGATAGTTGATAGATATTCAATGTGCAGTTTATATAGTCATGTGTTCACTCAATAATTAACATGAGGTAAATCCCTGACTTTGTAAAAATATTATACATGGTTGGCTGATCAATATAGTTAGTTTTAGCTCAATGTGCATTCAATTCATCACTTATAATTTTTTTTCTTCTAACATGATCAATAGAGTTTTGATTGATCATTTTTATCTTATGGTCAATTTAGGACTTACAATGAATACATTTTTTCTTGTGGTTGATTGATAAATTAAATGTTTTTTATCCCTGTTCATTAATTTTTTAATGTATCTGATGAATTGTACATGTGGTCGATGTACTTCATGCATCAAATTTTATCAGTATACATGCCTCAAATTCAGTAGAAAACCACGATCAATGCATTACAAAACAAAATTATTTGAGGATAGACTAATAATATACTTACATCATATGAGATGATGACTCCTATTATTATTTCATAAAATAAATAACAAACCTGACTAATAAAACAATAAACAATACCAACAATAGCGGTTCTTGTAAAAGTGGTGAAAAGACTTTTTTTCATTCTTGTTATTGGGAATAAAGGATTAAAAAATACATGAGAGATTATAATTGTGAAATAAATATGTATTTTAATTTTAAAAACATTAATAAATTTTTAAAGGATATACTTAAATAAATTCTAAATTTAGTATATGATCATGATGCTATTTGAGTGATCCTTGAATGACTAATCAATTAGTCCCACTTCCTATCAATTATGGAAAAATGTTTGATGGAAATATTGGGATAATTATATGTGGATAATATAATTTTACTACATATTATACCATATTCATTTATTTTTTAATGAGGCACTTGATACTTGTCTTGATTATAGAGGATCCTAAAGGTGGAATTTTGAATTGAGTTTCAGTTGAGTACAATATTCCACCCTTAAATAGATGAACTGGTGGAGAGGTTGATCTAGGTTCTTAAATATATGTTTAGATATTATGTAATTCATTTTGGTCAGAGCTAAGAATATCAACTACTCTTAGGGGAGTTTGTGTACAATAGTATTTACCTCTCATGAACCAAATCGAGCTGCCTATGGTCTAAGTACTTGAGTCTGCTTGTGACATGGTTTAAAGTGCATTCCCAATCACTAAGGGATGGAAATTAGTGACAATATATCAAAACATACATTTATGAGAAAACATTTTCCTAATAAAATAAAATAAAAAAGAGGTTCTTCCACCTAGAAGTTATACATTTCCATTCTATATGTCATAGGATCACACGTATGAAATAATATGTTCCAAAAATAAGTGAAACCAGAAAATTCATAAACCTAAAATCAAAACTCATAACAAATAAATGGAATTCCATTATAACATCCATTAAATCCAAAAATTACTGAAACTAAACTTTAAATATTAATTTAACACAAACTATAAAATATAAAATAGAGAAGAAGTGTTAACATGGAATAATATATTAGAAACAAAAACAATCAGATTAAAATAATACCACTAGTTCCCATATCCAAATGTCAAGTAAAATGTCCCTTTGATTAGAACCACCACTAAGGTACCCCAGACTCATACTCTTGGATATGGTGCTAAAAATAATATACTTTACAAAACATCTTTGATACACATCCTTAATTGAAATATCTTTCACACATAATGTAACATTTATAATTCAAGGACTTTTTTATGTATAATGTTTTAGAGTTTTTGGAAAAATATTTAACTAGTAGAATCCATTTTCTTTATATAAAATATAAAATTTTACCATTGTATAAGAAACTAATTAATACATAAAAAGTATTTAAAATCTCCAAAAAATACCCCATATAAGATACTCTTATTGACTCATCTTATGTATTACTTTTCTTCATAAACTAGGGGAAGAAAACATAAGAAAGGGGTAATCTTAGTCACTCGGTATGGGTAAACATAGGTGATAGAAATAAAATATCACATGTGAGAATAAAATGAGAATATGATTATAAACAGTATAAAAAATAAAATCATACCCAGAAAGACATAGATCATTATTCCTAGATTAAGTAAAAAAATATTTAATGAAAAAAGCATGGAAACATTCATCAATAAACATGGGTCATGAGAGAATAACATTATACAACCTTAGAAATGCGTCATAAAAATTAGTATAAAGAATATTAGTTTCACATGTCACATTATGAGATTATAAAATAATAATTCATAGCATTATTCAAATATGGAACATACATTATTATAGGGAACATTACTTTCATGATACAAATCATTAGTTACCACACTTATGAGAAACTTAAACATACCTGTGAATAATTTATCACGTAAAATATAAAATTTTGACCAATTTATTATTGGGTTATATATTACCCCACTTCTTATTTATCCATATTTACATGTTCCATAATAAATAAATCATTCATTATATGATAAAAACCCCATAGAGAGAAAATAGGTTTCATTCAACACATCATAAAGAACCTATAAAATTAAAATGAGTTTCATATCCTTGATAAACAAATATTTAATAATTCAATGAATAATAAAGGCTTGATAAACCCATCTAAAAAAATTGTATATAAATATATTCAGAAAATTTCAAGTTAAATACTCTTCAATCAAGATAATCAAGGATACGGTTTGTACCCCATATAGATAAATGATATATGGTTAAGTCAATAAGTTTTCCCAATCAATTGATGCATATAATCTAGGTGATCATACTTCAATCAAAGGATGAAAATATAGATTTTTCACAAAGTAAATGCATTGGAAGAAAATTCATGGCTATTGTTGGTGGATGGTTAACAAGTAAAAGGTATTGAAGAATCATATATTTTATAGAAAATAACATTATATAAGCCATACAGATAAATAATGTGGATGTCAACATTAAAATAATTTCCTCAATCAATCATAATATATATCAAAGGATAATGACTTAGATTAAAACATATATTTTAAGGGTATTATAAAAATAACTTTAGAAATTATAAATATCCTTAATTTTTTAAAAGAATTTTTAAACAATATTTTATATAACTAGGATAAAAATAATTCTTTTATAAAACATGAAACAATAAAGAAAATATTTCAAATAAAATGATAAAGGTGGTGAAAATATGTGTTCACATGGAAAACATAAAATATTTAGAGGACATTTTTAAAATATTCATAAAAAAGAAGAAGTTACTGGCCATTTTCAAAAGTTATTTTCAAAAAATTGATGTGAAAAATTTGGAAGAAATTTAATTTTTAAAATGAAACTTCAATATTAGATCTCTAAAAATAAATAATGGATATCAAAAGAAATGTGGGGATGATGATAAAATATTTTATTTTCAAAGGATGGAAAATCATTTTTAATATTTTGAAAATCATTCTTTTGAAAACCTACATCATTAGAAAGGAATTATATTTTCCTTTTGAAAATAGGTAAACAATATTAAAAGTATTATATAAAATAAACCATATTATATTTCCAAAAAATATTATATTACTTTCATGATGATGAAAATATATAAATGGAAGAAAAGATCTTTTGAAAAGAATTAGAGTTATTCATTTCAACATCAAAATTTTATTTAAGAAGGTATTTCATCAAGGAAGTTGATATTAATCAAAAGAAGTACCCACCCTATAGAACAAGATAAAATACCCTTGATAAATGGAATTGGAAGGAAACATGGTCTTAGAAGATCATAATCAATTAGATAATTTATGACTCAAGGAGAAAGAATTTGTGTCTAAAAAATAACTACGATTGAGGTATCATTTAAATCCAAACCTTGAAAAGGGATGGATTGTAATTGAACATTGAAATTCTAGGAATAAAATACATTTCATGATATAATATATCAAATAGGAATTTTACACACCAATAAATTGATATTAGGTTCACAAAACAAAAAAATGTCTCAAAGAAAGGAATTTGATATCCAAAACCCTTATGCTATTGGTAATGTAAGAAGAAAAATAATATAAGAGAGTTTTCTTTTAATTGATATTAAAATTTCATATAATGAAATATTTAGTTATACTTTAGTACAATAGGTAATTTATTACACCATATAAAAGTTTTTATGGTGCGCAATATATAACATGCCTCATGGAATCAAAAATAGAGGCAAATAATCCTTACAACCTTGGTACTTTGAATTAAATTCCATTTAAAGAAAGAACACTATATGGATATTAAAACCCCATTAACTACATGAATATGGTAAAAAAATTATAATTTAATAATCACAACATATCAATGATATCATGGTCCATATATTGAAATGTGCCTCAAGATATTAAATCTGGGACAAAGAACCCCTTACAACCTTAGAAACTTTTGAGTAAAAACCACTTAAGGATATGATTTAAAATAAAAAATTAAATATAATTTATAAATATAGGATCATGATAAAAAAATATTAAATGGGGATTAGACACACAATTATAAATAAAACATGGTGTATAATAAGAAATATATCCCAAGGGGTGAAAATTTGAGAGAAGAAACCCTTACCTTGTTCCCCCACTTAGTTGAATATACTATAAGATCTTGTATTGAAAATATTTATATCTTAATATTCTATTTCAAACCCTTATAAATATATAATAAATTTGATAAAATTCATTTATAATTATTATCTATGTATATAGTAGTTAGTTATTTTCTATTTTTGATATCAGGTGTTAGTAATCTTAAAATTCTTGAACTACTTTCATTATAGCAGTTTTTTTCTTCATTAAGTTCCAAAATTTCATCATTTATAAAGAATACAAGGTACATAAATTTATGTTTTATAATTATTTATAATTTTATACTTTCATTCTTTTGGATTTTTCATTATGATCCTTAAAGTTGAAATCAATGATGAGTATGTTTTAGTGATTTTTAATAAACGAACATTGGTATCTTAATTAATAAGTTTTAATTTTTTAATTTACCACTCAAGAACCAAAATAAAATATTTATTTTCTTATTTATATCATATATTAACTATAATTAAGTTATAATAATCATGCATTAATTTTTTATAGCATTTTTATATAGGTGGTTAGACCGACCCAAACATGAACATACCATAATTAATGGATAATTATGATTATGAAAGTTGTTTATTTTGGGAATAATATAAATTTTGAAAATAATAATGATATTTTTTATACAATTTTATGTTGTTTAATTATCTTTGAATATGTTTCAATAAATAATAAATAATCTATATTAAAAACAAGATACATTACTTCATGGAGGTGATATTTCACACAACACACAATTGACATTTTCATTTATTAAAGAAAGAAAGAGAAAGAAAATGGATTATAATTTTTATGTTAATAATAATTATATGAAATATTTAATACTTATTCTCCACTTTCACTATTATAATCAATTAAGAGAGGTTGTGGTGAAAAATGGAAGTCGTCACCTCGTGGAGGCGGTAGTCCGCACAATGTAAGAATGAAAATTTCATTTTTTTAGTATAAATGGAGAAAGATAGTTAGTAGTGATTAAAATAGAATTAATTAATTAATTTTACTAATAATAATGATTTAATTATATCTAAATTATAAAATTATAATTGAAAAATTAATATAGAGAGGAAAATAAGTTAGAAAAAATGAGTTCTCAGGTTGAAATCTTTGCACTTTTCTTAGAGGATTCCTCAACAATATAGGTATTATGACAATATCTTATGACCATAGTCTTAGGTAAAATGAATAGTTTTATAGGGAAATTAAAAAAATTTACAGTTTCATTAGTGAAACTAATTTTCAGGGTGGCCCTAAAGGGGTGGTGAGAGAACCATTTTATAATTGATGAGAATGACATTTTTTGTAAATATTTCAACATAATATTTTGGGAGAACATGTTTCATGTGTGAATAAAACTATAAAATGTATAATAATATATTTTGGGAAGATAAAATGTTGATAAAATCTCAAAAATTAATTTTTACACATGTTTTAAATATGTTTGTATGTCCTTTACTATTATAATTTTTACTTTTTCCATTTTTTTCTCATACTGAGGTAACTAGTTATTAACTAAGTAATTTAATTTTAATGAATAAAAATAAAATCAACCTTAATAAATAATTTATAATTACTGATTAAAAATATTAAATATATTTTATCATATAAAATTTCTATCTGAAAGAAAAATAATATTTAACATTAGTACGTGTAACATGTAAAAACTCATTTTTATAAAAAAATGTGTTTTTAATATTGAAGTTTATGTATAGGGTAAAATTATAATTTTTTATTTTAATAATATAAATTGATTTAATATAAATGAAATAAATTTTATATGTCTATAAAATTAATAAAAATCTAAATTTTACCAAAATAATATTTAATTAAAAGAAAAGACCAAAAACAAGTTTTATTGGAAAATATTACTTAAGTTGATAAAATGTTTAACATAGGTTTTGAAAATTTTAGAATAGTATTTAAAAAGGTAAAATTTTAATCTATAAGAATACATTTGATCAATTAAAGGGTTTTATAAACTTCTAGGTCTTGATTGTATATTGATAAAATCATAAAATTTATAATTTTAATAAAAACTGTATTTTTCACCATTCACTAAAAAATTAATTATTTTAGAGAAATTCCAAAATTTCACCTTAGGATAATATTTTTATATTAAATTTTAAAAATAATTTATTTTTTTCAAATTCATATTCTAAAATTTATAAATTTATATTTTAAAAGAAAATTCAAAGTATAAAGGAAAACCACTTTTATTGAAAATTCAAATTTTAAAATATTAAATGTTATTAATATTATTTCATTAAAATTTAAAATTTAATAAATTTTAATATATTAGTTTATATATTTTAATATCATATATTATCATAATAAGAATTTAAAATTTCTTGATTTAATTTATTAACACATCAAAGTTATTTTAGAAAGACCAATTAAATCATATTAAATACTTATCCTATAAACTTAAGAAATTTTAAAATATTACTATATTTTTATTTCATATAGGTTTTATTCATCTTATAATTTATTAATTATATTCATCTAATCTATTTCAGTTAATTTTATATTGATGTTGAGTGTGGAATAATCCATCAAAGATAATATTAATTTGGAAAAAAACTATGTTCCAAAATCTCAAGTCGTTTCAACCACCATGCCTGAATCGGTACCCAAAATCATCCACTACATCAAAGTGGAACCTATAATATGATAGGAATGATACAAATTTCCAAGTTTTTATCCTCCCCACACCCCATTAATAACCTTTAAAAATAAATTCATTTCATACCACTTTGAAATAAAAATATAAATTTAATCTTTTAACTTTTATTAAAAACCAATCACATGCTATAATCATTTGAAACTATTTAATTCATAGTTTGGGGTTTTCAATTTTAAAAATAAATGGTTATCAATCATTTAAGGAAAATTAATCATTTAATATGAGGAAATGTTTTCAAAAAATTAGATTAAAGATACCCATGTATAGGGAAAGTCCAAGCCTGTGGAAACCATTTTTATTTTGAATAAAGAAGATGCAAGAAACACATGTATTCTTTTAAAAACAAATACGAGTGGAAATAAACCTCAATTATAGAAACCAAAACAACATTAATGAAGGATAAATATAAAAATAATCATTAGTCAATGATCATGGAAATTATTAAATACCAATCATAATAATATAATAAAAAATGAACATTATGGGAACATCTATGAGCCTTGGAGATAATCCTGTACAACAAAATATAAAATTTATCTAATTAACTCATGATATGACCCACTTCGTAAAACTTAGTTTTATCCTATTCTATCCTAACCAAGAGGAAAACCCCATGAAGTGGAAATTAGTCATAAGTTGGGGCCACTAGTTAGTGTGTGATCATAACTAGTGTAATAATCTTACCTAGACTTCCCACTTAGCTACCCATGGTTTCTCATGACATAAATTGGAGGTGGGAAATAAATATACACATAAAGTATAATATATGATAAGAAACTATCATAACACTCCTTCACCTTCAAACAGTCTTTATAGAAGCATTTTCTTTTCTCAATAATAACATATAACCCACATATAACCAACATATAAAAACCCTATCACCCAATTTGGAAAATTTTATTACATAACTCTTATAAAAAACAATAGTGGTGCACTTAAAGGGTCTATTTACTATTAGAAAAACCTTCTAATAAGTTTTTATTTTTTAAAACACCCTTTAGGAACTAAGTTAAAAAATCTTCTTTGCAAACCAAGACACATAAACACTATTTTGATTACTCAAGTAATCAAAGTAACACCAAAACAATCTTATAATAATCCAAACACACCCTTAGTTTATAAACATTTATTTTAAAAATATAGTGTTTTCTTAATTAGAAATTATTTTATAATCAAATCATTTCATAAATCATCAAATTATTTTAAAAACAACCCCTAAGTCATTTAATTTAATAAATTAACTTCTTGGATAAATGTGTCAAAATCTAAGAAATTTAAAAACATAAAACCCATTGAGATAAGAGATTTATAAGTGGAAATTAAAATAATTTGATTAAAAATGGATAGATATACTTATTAACATAATTAAATAATTGAAAACATTGAATGAAATTGAGTATTCGTTCACAATTTTAAATTTAAATGACTATGCATGAAGTAACCTACCTCAATCCATGGATTTCACTAATCATGGTGTTAATCTACAATAACATGTAAAGGAAACACCTTATAAATCTATTTCAATCCCTAAAAAAGTTCAAAGTTAGATTTGAGTAAAATGAATCCTTAGGTCATTGAGACCATTCTAGGTTAACAAATAAGGAGGATAAGAGTGAAGTGGGGAAGGGATGGAGCTATAGGGAACTGTAACTTTAATAATTTTCATCAAGGTATAAAGAAAACCCATGGTGAAATCTATATAAGAATAGAGGATGATGGAGAATGAACATGTGGGACCTGAGTGTTGAATGGGAGGATAAAGGGTTGATAAGGTGTCTTAATTTGAAGAGGGAGAAATACTAAAACCCTATATTTTAATGATTGATATAGTCCAAATGGTTTGTATGAACACTTTACCAAACCAAGTAAAAAGCATATGGTTGGTACTGGATAAACCTGGTTTTGGACACACAATTTACCTGTATGGTTTGGAAAATCATGCACCCACCATGAAAACACCTCTGAAATGTGCTGTAAAATTTGCATGATCGGGTTTCATGGTTTCCAATAACTATGTGAAAACTGTGTGACATGAAAAACTTCTCCATTTCATCATAATTTCAAATAAAAACATCCATAAATCAAGATATAATGATAAAAATAAATAAATAAAATAAAATAATGTGGAAAATTGAGGTCGAGTTATGATAATTATCTTTAATATACCACTTTCTACCCTTATAAAGTATTTATTGAAAAGGTTGATCAAAGGAAGGATGAGGTTAAAATCCCTTTTTAAATCATCAATTATGAAAAATAAGGAATATGACAATATCCACTAATGCAATGTTCACAACACACACTGATACAGATAATATAATTAAACACTAATACATCCCTAAAAGGGCCTTAGTGGATACGATAGAAAACTTGGCACTTTTTCATCAGTATGAAAGTTTAGTGTATCACAAGAACCCAATTTCTTCACACAAGAGATACCATAAAAGCCTCTAGATCAAATTAATAAAAAATTATTAAGGATAAAAATTCTTTAATCCATCATAGAATTATATTGGGTAGGGTAAACTAAAAACCACAATTTTCAGTCTTATACCACTGCCACCATAATGAGGTGGTTAAATATATGACAGAATAAAATGACGATCGTGGTCTCCCAGCCATTTTAGGATTCATCTAAAATGTTAATTCTATTAAAAAAATTAACCACTCCCAATGAACCAAAAAATATAGAATCTCTATTTAAGTAGAATACTTGGTAAGAGATGAATGATCCAAAAGGAATCCTCTATTAAGATTCCCACATAACACTAGTAATAATCCATTAAAAACAAAAAAAATACATTTAAATCGCTATTGTTTCAATAAAACCTCCATAGGTTGATTTACCTAATAAATATAAAATAGTTCATTAGGAAAAAAATATCTGGAACTCTATTAGCTTAAGAAAATACAACTAAAATATCACACATAAGAGAAGACAAAAAACAATAGATTGTACCTCAAACAAAAAAAATAGCATCAGTTATAGTAGGTTGAACATGAGGATATTATGAGGGATTTTATCTAAGTTTACCTCTCTTACACAATAATACTCCAAAAAACTATTATATATGTCCCAAGTAGCCCTGATGATGGTGGGTTTTAGGAGCTTCTTGACATGAAGGCTTCTTATTCCCTGGATTACCACACTGATGTAATGTTAGGGGATTAATCCTAGAAGAAGATGATGGGGAAAATAAAGATAGCATCTCAATTGCACAATCCCTATGACCATACTTAGATCACTCCCTCTCCTCCACCAAAGTATCATTTTCTACCTCTTGGTGTAGAGGAAATATCAATCTCATGGGGAACTCCTTCCATGATTACTTTAGTCATGATAGCCCACTTCATCAACTCTATATAAGTGGTTATGTCAAATAAAGACACTCATAGCTAAATATTAGAATGAAAAAATTTTATAAAGTACTGGTATTTTGAGGAATCATTTAAGACTCACTCTATTTGTGAATGAACCAGTTTAATGAAACAACGAGAATACTCAAGAATCGAATTGTCACTCTTCTTGAGGCAACAAAAATCCATTTTTAGACACATGAATAGTCTGAGAGAAGTATTTATAGATTAATAATGACATGAAACCTTCCCATGAATGGTTATTCTATTACTTAGTTTGAATAATTTACTTTCCCTGATTCTAACTCGAACCCTCATGTAGAAAATTAGATAATTTAATCATAATAAACTCTAGATGCTCAAGGAGGCTGAAGATATTTTCAATATTATCTAAATACTCTTACACTTTATAGGAACCTTTATACCCATTGAATAGAAGAGTATTAAATTTATAAAACTTTTTAATATAATCTCCAGGTTGATCTAGAATAAGAAGAGCACTATACTCAATGGTTGACATAAACAGAACAAGTGACTTTGAAAAAAATAGATCAACTGTAGTGTTTACATATAGTTAATAACCTTTAACTCCATATTTAGAGACTGCAAAAAATTGGTGGGATAATAATATAAAGTATTATGAAGTAAAAAAAAATCTATTAGAATTAAAACTTGTAAAGTTACATATAAGGAAATGAACCAATATCAAGATATTAATAAAAATATCCTTGCACCATAGAATATGAAACATTCATTCATAAAAAATTAAAACATAATAAAATCCTCAATCCCCCTTACCAAATCCCCTTAATCACATCATTAACACATATGACAACTTATGAATAATCCATATTTGATATTTAAAACATTCAAAATCTAGCTTTTGAAACATTTAGAAGTAATTTTTTGAAGAAAATCATAGATATTTTATAAAACTCTTCATGAAAGTTATTTAAACATTTTAAACAACCAATTTAAATCCAAACCATTATTTATAATTCGAAAAAGTTTATTACACCTCTTTGAAAATCATTAAACTCTCCCATTTTATACCTCCTTTGAAAAAAATATTTGACCACGCTAAACTAAATCAAAAATCCTTACAAAATACCTTAATTAATATTAAATAAATAATGAAAAATAATTGAAACAATTTATAACCTCAATGGCTCAAATTTTAAAAATTTAAAAATTTACAATTGTGTTTGGTTTGGAAAGACATTCTAGATTTTTTTTGAAAACTATGTGAAGTCCACTATAAACCACCCAAAGTGGTTTGCGTGGTCTATACATTGTTTTCTAGAGCATACACAATAATTTGAATGACACTAGGTTCCCTACCATTTTTAATCCAAAATGTATATTTTCTCAAAATAATTCATGAATCTTCAATGAAAAACACAAATATTCAAATAAAGACTAATTATATCTAAAAAAACCATGAACATAACTCTAATTTGAGACACACACATCGTGAAAACACCAAGTAACTTAATTTTCATCATGAAAGGTGTTAATAAAGTACTTACTAGTGACCTAACTCACAAGTTCCAACAATAGTATCTCTATAGTGCTTTAGTATCTAAATAAAAACTAGGCATTGATACTATTTCATCATAAAACACCCCAGGACAACCCTAGTTTGAGTACCTGAGTAGGATCATGACATGGTTGAAAGTGCATTCCCAATTAATATGGGCTAATAAATAGTGTCAGATCATGAAAGTATACATATTTGGGAAGTATTTATCATGATAAAACAATACCTAAAAATTGGATTCCACCTAGAAGTTATTTTACCATTGAATAGGTCATAAGATCACATATATGAAAAAAATAGAAAAAAAATAAGTAGAACCAACTAATGAATAAGCATTTAAAAATAACTTATAACCATTAAACATAATTCCACAAGCACATTCAATAAATTACAACATAAATATAAGTGAAATTTAAATAAAACTCTAACTAAAAAGAAAATAGAAAACTTGGAAAAGGTGTTGCTATAGAATAAAACCTTAGAAACACAAACTACCATAACAAAAAAAACATAGGTACCTATCTCCATGTTTCATGAAAAATACTCATTTTATTTGTATTATCACAATACCTAAACTGTAACACTCCTAGAAAAGTGAGACTTAAAAGGATAAATGTTACTACCCATGTTAATAAGGTGAAAATTTCTGTTGGGAGCCTTCCTGATTGAAAATCTACAGTTAAGCGTGCTTGGTCAGAAGTATTGGTTAGGATGGGTGAACTCTTGAGAAGTTTCATAGGGTGTGTGTTATTGAGGACAAATCACACTAAAAGAACCTATGTTGACAAGTGGGGACAATCATTTGTTAGATAGGAGTCCTCAGTGGATAATAGCCTATGGTGTGATGGGAAGGCAACCAAGGTATTACAAGAAAACCATGGGGTCTCATGACCAAGTTCATGGATTGAGGAAGTTCAGTCCGTGAAAATGGTATCATATCTAATACCTAGTCAAACCTTTAGAGGCACTTCCTGGGTTTCAGTTGTGGGGTCCACAATGAGGGTTTTTTTGCTTTATGGGGTGGAGAGTGTAACAACCCTATAAAAGTTATAATTTAAAGTATAAATATTATTACCCATGTCAACAAGGTTCACATTTCTTTTTTAGATCCTGTCTAATTAGAATTCTATAGTTAAGCATGCTTGGTTTGAAGTAATGGCCATAATGGGTGACATCCTTGGAAGTTTACCAGGGTGTGTGTGAATGAGGAAAAAGCATACTGAAAGAAAATGTGTTTTCTTGTGGGGATAATCATTAGTCAGATAAGTGACCTCAATGGGTAATATCCTATAATGTGTTTGGAAGGAAACCAAGGTATTACAGGTGACCCAAGGGGTCATATGACCAGGTTCGTGGCTTGAGGAAGGTCAAGTTATGACATGAAGCATAGCCCAAATATCATCCACTATATCCAAGTGAAACCTATATTGGAATTGTAATATGACTGGTGTGATAAAAAAACACCCAGTAGTAGGCATCCTCTCCACACCCCATGTATAATATTTAAAAATAAATCCATTTCATGCTAGTTTTATATACAACTATAAATGGAAGCCTTTTCATTTTTATTAAAAAAATAACTTTCTATAATTATTTGAAATAATTTTATTTAAATCAAGGGGGTTTCAATTTTTAGAATAAATGGTTCTTAATCTTTTACAAAAAAGGAATCATTTAATATTATGTAAAAGTTTAAAAAAAAATTACATTAAATATACCCATGTATAGGAAAATAGAATAAAATTCCAACCCTTTGATAACCCTTTTTATTTTGAATAAAGAAAATACAAGTGATGCATTTATTCTTTTAAAAGTAGAAACTAATGGAAATAAACATCAATCATAGAAACCAAAAAAGAAATAACAAATGATCAATATAAAAATAATCATAAGTCAATGATCAAGAGAATGGTTAAATCCTAACCATCAAAATATAATAAAAACCCATCATCATGGAAACACCTTGGATCCCTGGAGTTAATCTTGGAAAACATAATATCTAATCTTTATAATTGACACATGATGTGATTCACTGACTAACACTCATTTTTACCCTAATCTAGCCTCACCAAGAGGTAAGCCCCTTTATTTGGACTATATTTCTTATATGGGGTTACTAATAAGTGTGTGATCATAACTAGTGAAGTACTCATACCAAGATTTATCACCCAGATACCCATGGTTTCCCATTATATAAAATGAAGTTGAAAAATAATATAAAGCCTTATATATGATAGTAAACAATCATAAAAATCCCTCAACTCTGAACATGCTTCATAGAAGTATCCCCTTTTCATAATAATAATATATAGAAAATATATAACAACCATATTCCCCAACATGGACAATTTTATTTCCTTAAATATTACAAAACAAATGGGAGGGTCACACTTTATGGGTCTGTTTAATTTAGGAAAAAACATTTAATAATTTTTTAACTGGTCCTTTAAAACATTCTTTAAAACAATTTATAAAATCTTTTTCTATAGCCATATAACATAAACACCATTAATATATCAAAAAAACACTAAATGTTTTTTAGAATAATCCAAACACACCCTTTATTTTGTAAAATTTTCTTTAAAAACCTAATGTTCCTTGTAAATAATTTTGGAATCAAATCATTTTATATGTCCTCAAATTATTTTTTAGAGATCATATAAGGCATTTCATGAAACACTTGGATTTCATAGAGAAATGATTTAAAATCCAAGAACTTAGAAAACATGAAAATTTTTAAGCTAAATGAGTTTTAATCAAAAAAATTAATCCCTTGAAAATAAATTTATGTATTCACTTATTACTATCATTAAATCATTAAAAATATGGAATGAATTCTAGAAAGTATCCATGGTTCTAAGTTTAAAATTCTATTCATAGATTAACCTATCTCAAATAAAATATTTCACTAATTATGATTATAATCCACCAAAATATGGAAATAGAAACCCTTAGAAAGCTTATAAATGGATTAATAAAATAAAACCAATGTTATATTCAATTAAAAAGAAATCCTAAGTCACAACAACCATTTTAGGGAATTAAACTAAGATGAAAAGAGAGAACATGGGAAGGGAGGGTGTTCTAGGGAACTTTACGTGTGAGAATCAATATCAAGTCATAATGAAAACCCATGGTTAAATATTTAGAGGAAGGGAGGATGGAGTGGAAGTAATTCCTGAGACATGGGGGTCAAATGAAAGTATAAATAGGGGAAAGGGGTTTTGTTTGAAGAATAAAAGGATAAAACTCTGGCTTTTAATGATTTGGACAGTCTATATGGTTTGGCAGCATGCTTTAACATACCTTGTGAAAACCATGTGAATGGAACAAGACACATCTGAGTTAGTCCCCATGACTTGGATTAATGGTTTGGAAAACTATTCACTAACCGTGAAAACATATTTTAAAAGTGCTATTGAATTTTCACAACTGGGTCACATGGTTTGAATTAATTTTTCACTAACCACATGACATGCCTAAATGCCTAAATTTATCACAATTTTAAAGAAAAAGGGAACCAAATCAAGAGATAAGGATAAAATAAATAAATAAATAATATAATAAGGAACATTGTGATTGGGGTGGGACATTACTAATTTACTATTGGCATGGAACCATTCAAGGCCCTATATGGGAGACCCTATAGGACACCGCTATGATAGATATAGATTGGAGAGTAATCTATTATGGAGTAATTTTTGGTGTTTTGATGATATAGAAGTGGATAGTGATCTAGATGAGGATGAGTATAAGCTGGATTGATCATAAGTCCTTTATAGATGGACTATGTATGCCTTTATAATTTGAAGAGGGATTCTGTGTGTTCTTGAAGGCCATACTACAAAGCAGTTTCTGGAGGACTGGTTGGGAGATCAAGTTATCCCCGAGGTTTATCTAATCTTTCTAGATCTTATATAGGGAAGGCCATGTTGCTGATAGCCTAGTATTCCCATTATAATTGGATAGGGTGCTCAACATATTCCACATGTCACATATGAGGATATATGTGCATGATCTGTGAGATGATATCAATAGAGGTAATATAGACATTGAAGAAAATTCTACCATCATGGATTACCCAATCGGGATCTAGAAATGTAAAGAGGTCACCCTTCAGGGTTTGGTGGTACCATTGGTGCATGTTTTTTGGTAGCTTGGGAAACTTCTGGAGAGATCATGGGAACAAATGAGTGACATAAGAGCCCAATACCCTCACTATTTTGAGTATCTTGGGATTTTCATGTTTGAAAAGATATAAATATGGGTTGGATGTAATGATTCACAATTTTTCATTTAAATACTTTATTATATGTTGGGGTTGAAGAAAATTTGTGTGATGAAGAGGTTCATTATGCCATGGTTCTTGGATTTAAGTAAATTTGTCATGAAGAGACTTCATGTGGCGTGGAGTGTGTGGTTGTTACCTAAAGAGAAGTGTTTTGCCATGAATAGTGGATTTGTGGGGTAATAGGATCTGGTCATGTAATAGTGTAAGGTATGTTGACTAGATTTAAAAGGGTTTGTGACTAATACCCATTACACCATCACACCTTGTATTTTTTCACAACACAGTCAAGCTATGTGAGGTTATTAGGAGTTTACAGAGTTTAATAGGGAGGTATGAAGGGTTTGTATACTCTACGGTTTTTTAATCACGATTGACTCAGGGATGTTACACCATGAGAGACCTTGTTTCACACTGATTTTTGTTCAGCTTTAGGGAATTTTAGTGAAACAAAGTACATTACACTATGATTATGATGGCCTATATTCTCATTATAAATATTACCCAAACACCCTCCCCTATCAATTGCTTTTATTATTCTTGATTTATTGGCCCTTAATTGTGAGATTTTTTATTCCTTAATGTCTTGGAATTTTCTTTAATAATTAATGATCACATGATGATCTCTTGGGGATTTTGGAGTGTGGATTTGGAAAATTCCATTAGGTAGATTTTGAGGTAGGAATTTTGGCTTATCTTACGCCATCTTATTCCATTTTATTATTGTGATATTTTTATCTAGCATCTTGTTTACCATAAATTTATTATGATCCTTATAATTTTACCAGTTTGAACTTATATTCATTTATATGAAAATCTCCATTTTTTAAATTGATCCCCTATAATATATTGTATAATGAAACTGATCACCAAGCATTCATTTCGATTCAAATACTTTTACCCTTATGGTTTTATTGAATGAAAGACACTAGGTCTGATGACAAAGGATATAAGTGGAAATGCATAGTAGAATAAGAAAAACATGTAATGGGAAATATTGGATGATTGAATATGGTCAAAAAATTGTGATGTATTGAGTCACGTTGCCCTGTGACAGGGCATGTCACACCACAATGTGTGACCCCACAGTTTTAAACTTTTAAAAGGGAGAGCCATGACACAACACATTATGTTTCTCTATGTTTCTCCTAACTTATAATTATGTAAGAATAAATTTGGGTACTCACACCATAGAAGGATAAGATAAATCATTACCATGGTGGTAGATGATTGCAATGTCAGTTTGGGCTACTCATTGAAGGTGATGATTATTGAATTGAGAACATTAATTTTGTGTAAGTATATTTATAGATTATGATATCTATGGGTCAATCATTATGGTGTGATTGTAAACATCATTCCATAACTAGTCTGAATCCTAAGAGGAGTGTCTTTTGATATTATCCCTTTAAGGTCATTTTCATATATTTTTTTATGTTTGTCATCTTTGGGTGAGTGAATAGTTTATCCCAAGAATTTGTTCTGTAGACTGTGTTGGTATGACATGTTAATCCATTTGGGTCCGTTCAAGTTTTATTTGGATAGATTTATTTTTTAGCTTTATAGGACTAATGAAGGGGTATGAGCATGAATATCAGAGAAGACGCGAGTTTTGGTCTTCCTTGGAGACATGCTAATGATAAGGCATAGGTTCCAACACACTATATATAGTTTTTTACTCCCCTACATAATCAGGGTGTGATTCCTCCAGATTTAAGCACTGGTCTAGTACTTCATTGGCCCTAACAAGGCACAGGTCCCTTATATGGGTTACATCGCTAGGGAGTGGGTCATCCATTAATGGATTCAAAATTATCCCTTATTCACACTCCTTTCTTGACTAGGAACAAGTCCTCCATTAGGGTCAAATATACCTCAAATGACATGTACCACCTTAGTGAGGTGGGTCCCCAATAACGGTTCTGAGAGGTGACACATGCTTTGTAATGATTGGTAGTTTTAATTCCTTAGTTTGATCATAGTATTAAATCATAGTGTCACTATATTATAAAGTGAAAGGCACTCCTATGTCCTATGTCCTATGTTCTCAATTGTTAAAGAATATATGGGTTATAATTACATTTGTGGTTTTGAGAAGACTAGTATTTTCTATTTATCCTTTGTGGTTTTTGAGGAATCCTACTAGGTTTGTATATACTCATTGATGTGTGGGAATTTCGATCATATGTACAGTGACTTATATAGATGATGGGATATTTGGTGGTGATCAATGTGGATTAGTGTTGATAGAGTCAGATCTTAGTGGTGTTCAGAGATGATTTATGTAGGGTGATGTTCATTTCAAGAGTTGTGAATCAAGGGGTATTCTTCCTTCGAGTTGTCAACGTTGGTTTATATTAGGATATTGGGCATATGTTTCACACATTTAATTGTGTTTTTTCTTTTTTTATACCATGTGGATGTTTAACATATGTGAAATATATTCATATGTTACAATTTTTTAGTTATTTTGATTTCATTTTTATTATATCCCATTTGGAGACATGTGTTATGTGTAGGATAAGGCCCCCCATTTTGTGTGATATTCATACTCGATGATTTTCACCAACCCTGTATTATTAGATATAGGTATGGTGAGGCACAATCAGCCTATCTACTAGACTAGGAAAGGTCTATATGGGTATGATTCAGTGCGATACGAGAGAAAGTTTTTATTTGGGATATGGTTTGGAGTTAGGATTCATGAGAGTAATTGTTTGGGAATTTTGACTAGAAATGACTAAGGGTAATGAATTTAATTTTAGGGATAGGGAATTTAGTTTTTGTTTAGGGGATGATCTATCCATTCAATAAGAATCTGATACCTTGATTTTCAACTTAAAACCCTGAAGAATTATTTGTAGAGTAAAAATTAGATAATGCATGCATCATGTAAAGATCAAATGTTATTTTCCCATGTCCTTGAGTCAGATACTGAGATTTTATTTAATGATTTTGGGTTAATCCCATTGAATGTAGGATTACACTATGTAGACAACCAACTAGGGTCCTAAAGAAGGGTCATTATGTGACCATTTTATCACTGTAGCCTTTTTACATCAAACAGTTGAGTGACAAGCCTTCCATTTAGGGGACTCATCCTGATATATCCTCATCGATCGATAAGGGAGAAGATCCTCCGCGTAGTGTAGTGAGAAGAACCTCTACCCATAAGATAGGTGGATTATCCCCAACTTTTTGATCAAGGGATGGTTAAAATTGAATAAGAGGATTGATGTTGGCTGAGTGTGATTCACGAGTTCTAAAAGTAGAGGAAACCTGGGTTCTGAGGGGAGATTGACCATCAGGTAGTAGAGGACTAGCATGAGGTAGTGATTTTGGTATTCCACATGGTTTAGAATGATAAATTTGTGTATGGTTGTTTTTTTTAAATTTAAGGGGGATAGGGTTTTCATTATTGGGGAAATGGGGTAGTCCAACGCCACTTGAAGTGGTGGTGTTCGAATAAAAGACCAAAGTGCCACTTCAAGCGTTGCTTCGGAGAATTCGGCCGTAAAGAACCACTTAAAGTGAAAATATGTCAATTTTTAAAATCATGAGCACCACTTCATGTGAGAATATTCATCCTTCTCTTCTCCCATGGTGCTCTCCTTTTCCCTTAAAGCTCTTCTCTTCACCCTCTACTTTGAAACTACTCCTCGAGGTAATTCTATTTATATTTCAGTTTTTTTTAATATTTTAATTTATTTATATAATTTTTTAATAAATAGTTAATGTATTATAATTAGAATCTAATAATTATGTAATTGAATTTAGTAGTTAATTAATTAATTTTAATTAGTGGTTAATGAATTGTAATTTTCAATTACATAATTGTTATTATTAATAATTTTTTGTTACTTCATTGTAATTAGTTAATAAATTAATGTAATTAGTGATTAATTAATATAAACTAGTAACTAATAATTTTTTTACTAACATAATTTTATTTAGTAATTAATTTTCTATTAATTTTCTATTAATTAATTTTCTAGTTAATTGTAATTTCAAATTAATTAATTAAGTAATAAATCATAATTAATAATTAATTAATTATTATTAGTACTTAATTAATTATGTAATTAATTGTAATTAATAATTAATTTTAATTAGTACTTACTCTCTAACTTCACCTGTTATTAAAAATTAACTCATAAATACAAGCAAAAAACAAGAAAGACAAAAAAACAAGAACAAAGGGATCACGAGGGACGATAGTGGTGAAGGCCCTGAGCATCCCCACAAATGAAGATCTTATAGTCTAGGGGGATGGAATTAAAACAGTGAAAGACATTCACACTATCAACACTGCTCGCATTTCTTGCAAGGAAGTTAGAAGCAAGGTTTCCTTCTCTAATAGTGTGTTTGATCTCAATCCCTTAGATGAGGAGTATCCTGCAGTCCCTAATAAAATACGCAATATACCAAGAAGTGGGCTTGCTGGAGACAAGTAAACTCACCAATGTAGAAAAATCAGTATCCACCCTAGAGATCTTAAAATCAAATAGGTCACAGAGCATCAGGCCACAGTGAAATCCCCGCGCCTCCATGATCAAGGAGTTCCCTGGTCCAAAGAGGGCACTGAAAGCAAGAAAAACAGAGTTGATGTGATCCTGAACCGGTCCTCCGCCCCTCGTTGTCCTCTGCTTGCATGCACCATCTACATTCAACTTCAAAACCCGCATAGGAGGCTCCCATTTCACCCAACGACCACAACCAGAACTGATCCTCTTTATAGAGAACCTGCATGCCACTGGAAGGATGCCTCCAATGGAGGCCAAACTCTCCTCTCCAACTAGAATAGAACTGAGATAATCTAGAAGAGCTTTAACTCAGACCATCATGCCAAGAGGGGATGATCACTTTCCATTCCTTGAAGCATTCATGGACTCCCAAAGGATCTACCACACCATCAATATCACCACCGACCTACCCTTCAAGACAGTGCTAGAGTAGCTATTACCTTGAAACCAAGATAGGAAGAAGCCACCCATGGAATCCCCATGTAGGGTAATACCCAAACACCACCCAACAAAGTTCCACAGGAGCTATGCCCAATTGCTTATGAAGAATAGGTGCCACATAGTCTCTATAGATGGGTAGTCACAAAACCAACAATGATAACACATGCGAACCCCTTTCTTTTGAATGTTATCATCCGTTGGGATATCTTGATTCCTTAACTACAAAATAAGAAAATTGTATTTCACATGATGTTCCTTACACCAAATCTTGGGATCTAAATTGTCGGAGACACTGTGACTAGGAAACCCTTCACGAAACACCCTACAGTTGAATAGCCCTGTTATGGAATCCAAGAAGAAACACTTATCAGGATTTGATGCCAAGAAAATACTTTCATGCAACACCTTCTGATCAGAGTCGAGTGTAGCTTTGATAAAATCTGAAAACAGGCTCGCGTCTCTGAAGGTTATATCCAGAACTGGACACCCAAGATAGAAAAGCGGATCAACACCAGCCCAATTATCCTTCCAGAAGTAATGGTCACTGCTACCCACCACCCACCTTGACTTATCACGCAAGAGATCCATGAGGTATTCCATGCTCCTCGCCATCCTTGGAAGTCTCTTAGGATTCTCACCCCAAGATCTCCAGTCGCCACCATACTTCTCATGCATGAACCTATCCCATAGAGACCTGCCTTCAATAATATCCCTTGCTAGCTTATCCTGTATGGTTTGCATGGACGCCTGGACACTTCAAAGATTAATCCCACCCACCTCCATGGGATTATCTATCCTCTCCCACGCTGCCCAATGACATCTCCAGGATTGATTATTATCCCATATAAAACCATCTAGAATCTTCTGAATGAGGTTTACAGTCCCTTTAGGTGGATTAATGACCATAGGAACATGTATAGGAATAGATGAAAGGATGTTATTAATCAAATTGATCCTTCCTACAAAATATAGGAATCCATTTTTCTATTTATGAATACGTCCCTTGGTACTGTTAATTAGACCGTTGAATAAGATCTTTTTAATCCTGCTATATGAAATGGGAGCACCAATATAGATTATTGGAAAGGGTTTCCAGGAATTCCCAAGCCTATCCTGGATACTCCTACACCTCCCTTCCAAGCAATTTATGAGCAAGAAGATACTACTTTTATATTTGTTTATCGACTGCCCACTCCAAGAGTTATAGTCCTCCGTAACTCTACTGAAACCATATAAAGATATTTTCCTATTGTTGAATCAAAAAAGGATTTGTCCGCAAAAATTAGGTGGGTGATGGTAGGGGTCCCTTCCGTGGTCCTGAAAGGAATGATCAACTCATCCTCCATACCACACTGAACATTCTTGGAAAGAGAATTTGGGCAAGAATAAAAAGTCTTGGTGACATCATATCCCCTTGATGAAGCCACTGAAAATATTTAAAGAAACCAAACACCTTGCTTGAAAGAGAGATTGAAATCCAAGGAGAGGCATATCACATAAAGAAAATATCACGGGCCCAATCCGAGAATCCAAAGAGTCTCATGGACTTGAGAATGAAGCACCATTCCAACTTGTCATATGCTTTGTCCATATCCACCTTAACCATAACTTTGTTCCCCTACTCTAACCATCTCATCGGCTATTCCAATAGACCCTTGGATGCACCTACCTTGAATAAAACCATACTGTTCTTCAAAAATAATATTTTGAATCAGTCTCCCCGCCCTCTTATTAAGAAGGCAAGAGAGTATTTTAAAGATGAAGTTGCAAAAGAAAATAGGCCTACACTGGTATAAAGACGAAGGGTCCTTGATTTTGGGTATGAGCACCATCCTGGAGGTGCTCACATCCCTGGTCAAGTAACTTCCCTTGAAAAAATCTTCAATGTCCTCCATAACCTGATCACTAATAACATCCCAAGCAACAACAAAAAAGTCCTCAGGAAACCCATGAGGCCCAGGAGTTCTATCTGGGTTCAGACTATCCACATCCTCCTTAATTTACAAGACATTTAGATGGGCACACAAAGATTTATTATTAATTCCCGACAAAATACATAGAATGAAATTCCAAAAGCCAACATCACCACACATCGCCAATCTCTCCCCTCTAGGAAGAAGGCCATCCAAATAATCCCAGAATTTCTCCTCTGCCAAAAACCCATCCCCCTTCACATCACTTTTCAAGGAACCATCATCCAAGCGCAAATTGATTTTAGTTGATGGTTTCTTTTCTCTGAAGCACACCTGAAAGAAGGAGGTATTCCTATCCTCTTCTTTAATCCAGATGGCTCAGGATTTATCTCTGTAAGCCCGTTCAACCTCCAGAATCTAGGAAGCAAGAAAGGTTTTCTTGTTAACCAAGGCAAAAAAAAACATCATCATCCCAAGTCACTTGAAGCTCATCTTACAACCTTGAAATATCCAACTTAATTTATTCCAGGTTAACAGGTAAGGATAACTTATTGGACCACAAGTTCAAGTCCTTTCTGAGATGATAAAGGTGATTAGATAGCCCCACCCAACCGGAGCCCAAAACTGGAAGACCCCAAGACCTCCTGACCTCATGCAAGAAACCTTCTCGAAGACACCAATTTCGTGAAAAGAATAAAGAACTTGAACTTTCCTCTCCTTCTTTAATATGTACCAATATAGGCGCATGATCGAAAACTGAGTGGGTAAAATGGACAACTGAAGAATGAGGGAAAGAGTATGCACCTTGAAGATTGGTCAGGCAGTGATCCATAAAACTCTATATCCTTTGAAGAACTTTTAATTATTGAAACAAGTGAATTTTGAGCATGATAACCCCAATTCCAAAATACCATTATGAGAAAGAAAATCTCAGAAAATCTCAGAAATTCTAGAGAGAGCTAATGGACACTATCAACCCTCTTTTCTTTTCGGAGTTCTTGAAAATCGTATTAAAGTATCCTACTATGAACCAAGCATGATTCCCAACTTGAAAACTGGATAAGGTATTCTAGAGTTCCTTCCTCCTAGTGATATCACAACTAGCATAAGCAAAGAGAAGAAGAACACCTTGTCTCTAGAAGAAACCTTCGTGGTGGTATGTTGAGGAGATGCATCAACAAAATACACTGCAACATTATTCTTCCAAAAAATAAAGATATAGGAATTTCTTGGGGAGCCATGCAAGCTATTTTGAAAACCAATACTTCTATAAAAAATGCTCAACTGTTTCACCTTTTTCCTGGGTTCCAGAATAAAAACCAACTGAACATTATAATGATGAACTTCATTCACCACAAAATCACACTTCATGTGAGGCCCCAAGACTCTAGAATTCCAAAAAAAGATGTGAGAGATTAATAAAGTGTTGATGAGGCCTTGAGGCTACTGGTATTGGTTGAATTTTAAGGAGTAGAAAGAGCCAGAGCTCCCCTATGCTTGGCATGAGTAATACAGGTTCTGTCCGAAATAAGGAATGAAGGCACAAACATAATAGATTGAATTGAACCAGGAGAACCGCAAGAAGCCGCCCTGGAGCTGGGAACCTTCACCTCAACCTTTTGATCTGAAAACGTCTTCCCTGGTAGTTGGGATCTTGACCGATCTAACACAGAAACCTGCCTGTCGACTGGCCCCCCTCCACCAAAACCTCCTTGAAAGAAAATTTCTACATGTTCTGAGGAGAGATAGGGGCGTCCATGCCATCTCCAATGGCCTGTTACCTAGAAAGACCATCTTCCATAGCCCCAAATGGAGATGGCATGCTCACCTCTAGGCATGACCCTCCAACCTCATTCTGAAAACCATCACTTACCAACACTAAAAGATGACCAATTGAATTAGTGTGAGGCCACCCTAAAAGATTAGGTTCTAACTCCACATCCTCATAAGATAAGCCCACACCCCCTTTGGACTCCAGAACCACCTCCCGAGTTCAACAGACCTGGTCAGAGGATCCGTACTTCCCCTATGAGGATAAGATGGAGACCCCTCAGGTTCTATAATCATAGAGGGAGATCCCCCGACGGAGGGGGTAATGGAGACCTCAGAGACTGTTGATGCCAAAAAATTCAAATTTAAATCTCTAAAGGTCAGATTTAACCACGCGGGTCAGGAATGTGAGGCACGTCCACTGGAAATGAGGTAGGGGGAGGCAAAAGTCAATCAAGAGATGGAGCCGATGAGCCCTTCTGAGAGATTATACCCAGTGGTATATCTGCTAATCCATCTAGAATACCGCACATCACCAACGTCGTGGCCTTGGAACCAGCTCGGCTACACCTGAAAATCTCAGCTGAGTGTCCATGATGGTAGAATGCATAGAAAAAACAAGGGGGGTTGGTGAAGAAGACCTTGTACCACCACGAGAAACTATCCCCATGTCAAACATGTCAAATACTTTAGCTGATGTATTTCTAGTATGATAATTAATTTAGTTTTTATTTCAGATCTCAGTTTTTAATTGAAGTTATGAACATTAATTTAGTTGTTGAATATATTTTATGCATATTAAGTGTTATAGTTTTCATGAATTAAATGATCTATTGAATAAAGTATCACAAGGTAAAGGGGACTTGGGTCAAATCACCTACTTTCGTGGAAGTTTGTCTTGACTATGAAAGTGAATAGGATTGACTATCTGCCACTCTGAACTTACTCATGTGGATTTTTCCAATATCATATAATTCTATGTCTTTACATGATGTGTTCGTGTAACTCGTGAATATGATGCATGTCGATATGTATTAATATGTTTGAATTCTATTTTGGGTAATTAATACAAACTTATGGGTTGTGTAAAGAGTTACACATAAATATGGACTGAACATATTTATTTGATGTAGGTAATAAGATTCCTACATAATTTACTAGAAGCATGAATATATAAATTGTTTCTATGATCAGATTTAATTAATAACTGTGGTTTATTTTATATAAAAAATGATGGTTTCCTATATTTGTTGCAACGGGAAAATAATTGATACTGGATAAGGATGTAGTTATACTATATGGCCAGAAGAAGTTGTGATGCTTGGAGGCTGTAGAACTTTGGAATTTGTTCAAATAAAAATTTCTAGAAAGTTAAAACTGATGGGGAATCATGTGATAGAGTTCATCACATATATACATCTGCAATTTATAGATAGGTTGTGGCATGTGACCTATCTAATAACCAATAATGAATAATGGGGACACATACTTTCATTGGTTAAGTATTATCCTGAGAATCAAATGATGGAGTTGTAAGTCACTATAACTAGAATTGAGGTTCCATCAACATTTGATGTTGGGGTAACAAAATGTCATGATACTATGTCATATCCTCCTACTATAACACTTCAAGAAGTTACATCAGCAATGGTAGTTGTTCCACAATTTGCTTCAGCTGTAGTTTCTATGGATAGTCCTCCACGCACTTTAGACGTGCTGGTCGATGGTTTTGATTATGATGAAAATCTAGAACAAGAAGATGACTTGGAAGTTGAACAAGAAGAAGGGCATGTCGAAAAAAGTATATTCCCACTCCTATGATGTTCAAACAACCTTTGAACCATCTTACACTCTTGGCTTCATAGTCGGCCGAAGGCATTAATCGCTTGCCACAATTCGATTGGCCCATTATTACTCATAGTACATATTTTTTAGGAATTATTGGTGGCACAAATCAAGTGTCGAATGAAGGTGTTCTGTATATTGGAATATATTTTGAGAGAAAAGAATTAACTAAAAATGTGACAAAACAATATCACATTGAAACACATTACATTTATGTTGTAGAAGATTCAAAGAGGTCATATTATGTGATCTGATGTGAAAAATATGATTAAAGCTGTCAGATGTGTCTGTGAGCTATAATTGATAACATTTTTCATAGTTGGCACATCTCTAGATTTATTGCACACACATGTGTGAACCAAATATTTTCATAGGAACACTCATCATTAGATGATGAGTCTTTTTCAACTATTATTGTTGAAATGATAAGAGCATGTCAAGATGTTCCTATTGTTTTGGAGGTGGAGATAATCGAACAACTTTTTGATTTGAAATATTGTATTGGAAGGCACGTGAGGTATAGAAGAAGGCTATTGTGAAAGTTTAGGGTGACTGGGATGACTCTTATTGAGTTTTACCACAACTTTAGAGTTGTTACGCTACAAAAATCAAGTGATATATCAGTTACATACTACTGAATATTTTAACAAACACAACCAAGTTGATCAGTCAATGGTTGGGTTTGATATATTATTTGGGACATTTTCACCATGTGTGGCAGTTTCTAGACTTTGCAAGTAGTTTATATAGATTGATGGAATATTTCTGTATGGAATGATTATTGAAACTTTATTGATTTCTGCCACACAAGATTGTAATCAAGCCCCATTACCTTTATATGTTTTACTTGTGGAGAAGGAGAACTCCTCATCATGGAGCTCATTCCTAGCCTGCCTTCAAGAGTTTGTTACAGAAACAAAAGGGATTCTTCTTTTTTCAAATCACCATAGAGAAATCAAGGAGGCAGTATAGTCTGTGGGTCTGTCTTGGAGACCACATTATTCCCATCATCGACACTGTATTCGACACATTTTCAGCAATGTGTGAAATAAGTTCAGGAATGATTCCACGAAGAAAGAAATAAAAAAAATTGGTATGAATGTCTTTTTTCATTTTAAAAACCACTTTTATAGTTATTGTCATATCTGTTCAGGTTATTTCTCATTTGTTAGCATACGAGCCTCAACAACAAAGGATGGAATAGCGTCTTGGAGATATTCACAGAGATAATCTGGAAGTTTATGATTACATGATGAAAATTCCAAAGCATAAATGGTCGTTAGTATACGATGATGAGAGGAGATATGGAAATATTAATACCAACATCATAGAATATATAAATGGAGTTTTCAAGGGAGTTTGTAAATTACTCATCATAGGTAATTAAGAATATTTGATTATATATTACTCCAAATAGCTAAAATTATAATATAATAATAGTATAATTTTTTAACTGTAAATCACAGGTTTGGTACAAAAGAACCTCTATCACTGTGTAAAGTATTTTATTGAATGAGGAAAGTAGGCTGAAGAGGGTCTGAATAGAGGGATTCTCTATGGACACCATTTCCCACGCGATCTTGACAGAGTTCTTTAGGAGGCTACAACATTTTATGTAGCTTCATTTGATCATGAAGAGCAACGATTTGAGGTCATTGATCTCGGTGATTCTATGTCTTGTATTAGTGGTTATGTATGAGTTGTTCAACTAGAGAAGTGTTACTATGAATGTGGAAACTTTCAAGCATTACGATATCCTTGTGGCCATGTGATCGCAACATGCGCTTACGTACACTTAACTTGGGATCAGTTCATTGATCCTGTTTATCGACTAGAGAGTATCAATGACTAATATAGTACTCCTTGGATACCAATCGGGGAATATCAAAAATTCTGGTTGTCTAATGGTGCACCCAAGCTTCTATCGAATAAGACTAGGCTACGACTAAAAGAGAGTCCAAATCCAACCCGTATTCAGAATGATATGGATTGGCTTAGTGAACAGGCACCTGAATGGAGGTGAATCATATGCCAGCAGGAAGGTCACATGAGGAAATATTTCCCTAGAAACATAGGGCAATAATATAATAGTTAAAACTATTTGTGTACTCTATCATTTACTATTAAAGTTTGTACATGTAATCATTTTTTTTCAAAAATGAGGAATTATAATTATATATTATAATTATATATTATAATGAATATAGATATTTAGTTAAAAAGAGGATAGATATCAAAATTATATTTTATATTAAATTGTTAAATATAATGTTTATATCTATTTAGTAAAAACATATTGATAATATAAGTACTATTCTTTCTAAAAAGATATATTTCAATTCTCAAATAACAAGTTTTGTGTTAAACTGAAATCATTTTCAAAAATTTTAAACATTTTATGAAATATTTTTTTATGCTTCTATAATAAATATTCCTGAGTAAAAACGCATAACATATATTCAGTTATTACTCAAAAAATTCTATTTTAAAAAATTTAATATATTAAATGATACAACATTTTATTTAAAAATTATTCTATAAGGAAAATTTAAATTTCATAATTTAAAAAACAAAGTATTCATTAGTAAAAAATTTATGTTAAATCTGGTTTAGACTCATTTCATAGTATAAAAAAATTATTTCATGAAGTAAATGTTGTGTACTTCTAAACTAAAATAGAAAAAACTTAACATATGCGGTCACTTGAAAAAACATACTTAATATTAAAAAAACCAAAAAGAATCTTAAAACATATTTTATACCAAATCATAAAAACATTTATGAGATAAATAGATATTGAAATTAATATTCTACTATTCTTACATTCAGATGGAGAAGATTTTATTATCTGCCCAGCAGCTGCACATGTCGTGCGATGTGTTGCCACGGGGACCTATTAGAATTCTTGTTGTTCAGAGAGCACATAATTTTCATCATGATTCACCCCCGACAACCATTTTTCCATGCCTCAGATGTGTAGGATTTTATAGAGTCTCCATATGCGACTTCAAGACCATTGATCACCACTTTATTGCTGCATTGGTTGAGAGATGGCTGCCAAAGACACACACATTTCAACTCCCAGAGTGGGAGATGACTATTACTTTAGAGTACATCACCTACATAGTCGGTCTACCCATATACAGACATGCAGTTATAGGTGCCACTAGTGGTGACTGGGGTGCGTTCATACATCGTCTACTAACCATTGACGTCGTCAGCTTACCACATATCCTTCGGGGCTCCTAATTGTGCATGGGGTGGATTAATGAACATTTCAATGTCATTCCTGATGATTCAGATGAGGAGATGCTTATTCGGCACACACGTACATATATTTTGTGACTGATCGGAGGAATGTTGTGTAAACTACTCCACGACCTTGGTACACATGATGTACCTCTTATTACTTTAGGATCTTGATTAGATGACTATATATAGTTGGGGGTCCACTGTATTATCACATATTTTCAGAAGTCTCTGTATCAGTTTTTGAGATGATTCCCATCAAATTGAGGGTTGTATGGCTTTGGTACAAAAGTGTTCTTGGGAACACTTTCCACACAATTCTCCTCGAGCTGTCGCACCACTTCCACAACATCTATTTCAAGAATTTCCTCGAGGATGCTGGTATGATTTCACCATTACTTCGAGTTATTTAGTACTTTTATTAATGTTTTTTATAAACTTATTGTACATTAATAATTTTTAACCAAGTGGAGTCAGGTTAAAAATTATGAACATACTCTAAGACATAGTGTGAACAACTTTCATCAAATATTTGATTCCATAATATCAGGTGATGTAAGTTAAACATTAATTTTTTTTGTAGAAAAATTTGTATTGTTTTTACTTTTTAAGTAATTTCAATGTTATATTGGTAACCTTATTGTTCTAATTTATGATTTATTTTTTGAGATTAACTTTCTAGTTTCATGGACCTCATATAGAGTCTTTGTCTATGCATCACTTCCACTATACTGCACAACTATGATTGGAGATCATGGTGTAGTGGTTCCACTCATCCACTTCCATATCATTGATTCACTCTAGCCAGACTGAGTCACGCATCAGTTTGTATATATACAACATATCCCCATGGCACCATGAGAGTATGATGGGTTACATTCCATTATTCTTATAGGTAGAAATATGGGAGATTGGCAGCAGTTTCATGCATGTTATATCAATCTTTGGGACATGCGTTCCCAATATGTTATCTTTCATCATAGATATCCCACAACAAATTATCAGTTATATGATGAAGAGGATTATTAAGACTAGTACCGATGACACACCATCATGCACCTTACATGTTAGGGGATTGAAATTCAATAATTTGTTTGTTTACTAAAATTTATTATATTTGTTTAGCTCAAGTTTTTTATTAATTTGAATATTATTTCATTTTCAGTCAGACTGCATTTATCATCTTTTACATATCATAGATCTTCACAAGGATGAATTTATTAGGTGGGATGTAGTTCGCCAATATGTGATGGATCCCAATGATCCACTCCATTTCATACATGAAAGTTTCTATAATGAGGAGCCATAGTTATATCCCAATACATATGCTCCAGTTAAGGCTCCTATGGAGGATAATGTCCTTACTGTGCCTACTGAGGATGATTCACCGCCACCATTGATTCCAGATGGAGGAAAGATATAAGGAAATCAATTAGGGCATATGTGAAGACATAGACATCCAAGGGAGGCTCCTATAGATGCTTCTGCACCATAAAGAGATGATACTATAGAACTGATTGAGGATCTTTCACAGCCGAAATATTATTATATGCCACATATGTCGTCTCTGTTGATTGTTTTCGACTATGAGATGGGTGTGGTTACAAATCTTGTGGTGGTCCCCTCTCCTGTCATGACCCGTCCCCTGGGGTCCATGCCTTGACTACCCCAAGTCTTCCTTCCATAGGCCAGGGGCTGGCGACTAGCACCGAAAGGCATATTCCCTAAAACGAGAAGGCATTGCCTTTAAACCTATAAAAACACATGGTACGAGAACGCAACAAGAAGAAATTGTGAAGTAATCTATTGTAGTAAAAGAGTGCTAAAAGCAAAGGGGACGGAATACAAGTGTAAGAACCCAGATCTTCTTTTCAGGTATGTTTTTCTTTTTTCTAGAGTTTTTGAGAAAAGGGGAGTTTCTGGAAATTTTTGAAGTACACTCCATGTACTTTTTGAGTACACGTCATATACTGCGTTGCCCCAGAAGGCCATGTGCTGGCCATGTCATGGCTACACACACGGTCATGTGCAGTGAAGTGGAGGCCACCTAAATCGGAGTATGGAAAAGGAAAGTACACGCCATGTACTTCAAAAGTACACACCATGTACTTTTTTTTCATTAAACGAACTAGGGTCACATCTGATGGACAGAACTAACTTCTTATAGGCCTGGTTCGTCCGAGAGTGAGGTTACGACCATGGATATTCAACGAGCCCCCAAGCCTCTGTCCGTACTTCGAATCGAACATCGTCGGTTGTGTTGGAATCACATCGGTGAGTTCTCTCTTCTACTGGAGCCTCGTTCCATGATTCATCTTCTCTTCCGAGTTATCATGGGTTGAACGTTTTAGACTCTTTTATATATCTTAGATTTTCTAAGGAGATTCAAGTTTCTAGGTTCAAGTATATTGATCTCCTAACCCCGAGGTAGGTGGTTTGTGCCTTTCTGTAGGAATTCTTTGAGTTTTATGTGCAAATTTTCCCAATACCCATGAATGAGGTATTGAGTGTTTACCGTTTTGGCCCTATTATTTCTCTACTATGCTGGTATGCCTAAGTAGATGATTATTGATTGTTAATAGGGTGAATTTTTGTGATTTTGATGTATTTCCCATGCAAGTTTTTTCCTGTTTTGAACTTTGGGTCTTGTTTTCCTGCTAGGATACTATTTACATTCCCATGCCTAGTACTGTAGGATGGTGTAACTATTGTCCTGTTATGCTGTTGTGCTGTAGAATTCTATCCAAGTAGTTCTTGAGGTTTACTTGGTCCGTTACACGATGCTATACTTGCTTGACTTACACAAGGCCGTGAGAACCTGGTGTATAGACCATAGGGAGAATTGACATTGAGGGATTCTCTAGAGTGTCTTTATAATTATACGATGCAATAACACAAGGGGGAATTGATGTTGAGTGCTTACCTAGAGTGTCTGTAGTTCCGTGACATGGGCCACAGGGGGAATTGACGTTGAGTGCTTCCCTAGAGTTCCTTTAGTATGATACAAGACTATAGGGGGGAATTGACAGTGAGTGCTTCCTCACAGAGTATATAATTTTGCTGAACTAGAGGGGTGAGACTGTGTGTGCTGCCCAGAGGGTTGCTTGTACTTGATAGGTAGGACCAGAGGGGATAATTTGTAGGTACTTACCATAGGGTTACCTGTTGTGTTATCAGTTTTTTTATTGCATGCTATGTGGTGTTTTGAATGCTTAAATTTGTGGATTGTTTATTGCTCAGTGCTTTCTTATTTACTACTTTCTGTATTGTTACCTGCCATATACTCACTGACTATTAGGCATAGATCTTGTGGTGTTTTATTACTGGGATTCGTCTCAAACCCTGTTTGGGCCATGCTTTTGGGCCCAAACAGATTATATTGTTGCAGGTATAGACAAGGGAAAGCTCCCTTCGACTTTAGGTACTTGACTTGCTGTGGAGCTGGAGATCATGGGACCAAGCTTAGGCTTGCGATGCCGAGGAGTTTATCTAATTTATTTTTCACTTTGGTTTTATACTGGTTTTATTCAACATTGTGACTTGTTTGGCTGTTTTCCTAAACATATGTACCATGCATAATTTTATATATATGTTCTTTAGTTGTTTAATATATCAGCCTTCCTTTGTTTACTGTTGTTGGATATTTACTGATTCCGCGATTGTATATTTGTTTCTCTTCTACCGTGTTACTCTACCAATGAGGGCATAGTTTCCCCACTGTTACACCCAAGGCCCTCGCTACTAGTCGGCAGCCTCTGGCATTTGGGAAAATGCTCTTGAGGCCATGTGACCAATCGGGTACGGGGTGCCTCTGGGTGGCTTCCGGAACCGGGATGTTACAAAGTGGTATCAGAGATAGGTTTTCATTTCTCTTTACTTACTATTTGGATCCATTATCCAGGGATAAAAAGGAATAGGTACTTGGTAATAAGCTTTGCCCGGGAGTAGATAACTCGTGTACAGGGAAAAACCAATCTACCTCATTATTGCAATTTTTTCTGGTATTGCAATTTTACTATTGATTTGATTTTCACCATTGGGTGACTCACATGTATTGTGATGTTATTGTTGATGTTATTTAGGTTCTATTTCTGTTTCAACCCGATGAGATGAGGGTATGCCATATCATGCATCATATAGGCACTTGTTAGAAATCACATGCCATGCATTTTTTATATGCCATCTAAGATGCATTAGTGATTTTATTTTGTTGTGATAGATGATGTGTAAAATATGCATGTTGTTGTGATATTTTCCTTGATAGAAATACCTTCTTTTTGATAAGGTATTGTTTCGTGTATAGATTTTCTTGAATGAACACCAAACTGGGGTTCTTGAGGTGTTATGGGCCCTCATGGACTGGAATTTGGTGGATCATTGCCATGTTTTCCATGTTATAATGTGTATAAGATGCCAAAATTTGATTCATGGGGAGTATGGTCCCTTACGGATCGAAATTTGGCACTTTCAATGCTCGTTTCAGCATTTTCTGGGTTTCAGGGTAGTTTCTGAGGCTTACTATCTGGAAATACCCAGAATACACGCCGTGTAATGTTAAGTGCAAACCATGTGTTCTTCTGTTTTGGAAGAAACGATTTTTCTTAATTACATGCCGTATAATCTATCTACACGTTGTGTAGTCGCTGACTGTGTCATAGGTCGTGTGGGCAGAGACGCAGGATGGGAAAAATCTGGAGTGAACATGCCGTGTATCTTCACTACATGCCATGTCGTGTCAACCCCATGCCCACCCGTGTCACCAACAACATAGGTTGGCTGAGTCGTGTCTAATACACACCGTGTGCAGTCTAAACATGCCGTGTATTCTGACCTAGGTACCCAGCCATGTCACGAATAACACGATTCGATGTTATCCTTTCACATACACGCCGTGTCTGTCAGGAACATGCCGTGTAGTGTCATCTGTGTGTTAGGTTGTGTCACTAACAACATGGGCCAGGTGAAGCTTATCCAGTACACGCTGTGTCTACCTTGAACACACCGTGTAGTCTTGCCTTAGGAGAGCCATGTGGATTAACCGTGTAGAATAACTCAGGAAGGGAAAGAGGATTCAATTACACACTGTGTGTTAAGACAACACGCCATGTGTTTGGGGTGTTACATGACCAATTTAGGAAGGAGTACACGCCCATGTGAATGACTTCAGAGAACACACCATGTAGGAATTATACACTCTGTGTAGTCATGTTTTGTAAAACTTGAATGTTTCTTTCTCTTGTTCTCTTCTTACACTTCCTTATTTCAGTCCCTGTTAATCCTGATCTAAGGTGTGTGCTTGACCTTGCAGAGTCATGCCACTGAGACATCCTCCGACTATCCGCCAGTTACAGGGTAGTGATCAGACGCTGGATACGGCTGATCAAGGACTTATAGTAGATCCTCATGTTGTTCCAGTCTTGGCACCAGCAGTTATACTTGTTACTGGTGCTGATGCACAGTTCAAGGAAGGCTTCATGAGGATGATGTAGACCTTTCAGGGAGTACCTCCTCCTGCCCTGTTGATGGATGATTTGACACAGGTCTTCCAGTAGTAGCATCCTCTCACTTTCTCAGGGGATGGAGGACCCCAGACTGTAGAGTCATGGCTAGAATCCATGCTCCTGATCTTTGAGAATCTGGAGATGCCTCCAGAGAGGATAGACAAGCTCGCTACCTATATGCTATGGGATTCCACCAAGAGATGGTGGGATGTGATCTCATAGGCAGGTCATCAGTAGGTTATGGCCTGGGAGGAGTTCCAACACACCTTCTATGACTACTTCTATCTAGAGACCTTGAGGGCCGATAGAGCCTGAGAGTTTATGAGCCTGGAGTAGGGTACTCTTTCGTTTATGGAGTATTACTCCCATTTCACTGAGCTTCAACGTTTCACACCCTTCTTGGAAGGATATGGGTTATTACTGACAAGGAAGTTTGAGAATGGCCTGATACACGACATCTGCTCTCAGGTGAATATCTTCAGGTTGACTTCCATCGCTCCCATCGTCAACTAGGCACTAATCATGGAGTGAAATCTGAGGGAATCTGGAGTTGTGAGCCAGGGCGGTTTGACATCCAGAGTTAGTGCTTCACCATCTGATAGCCGGAAGTACCACAGGGAGACTACCCGAGGAGATCTGAGTAGGCAGGATGCTTCTTCTGGTATCCAGGTGGTGTGCTATCAGTGCAGGAGAAGTGGGTATACGAGGCAAAAGTGCCAGAGAGACCCAGTGGAGTGCCGATCTTGCGGCATGTTGGGACACCTTCAACGTTTCTGTCAGGTCTTATCACCAAAAGCCGGTTACTGGGGTTCATCTATGACTCCTCTTATAGGAGAAGCTCCACAAGTTTCTCACCAGTTTGGGAACTGGAGTTCTTCTGGATGTTCAAGCCGAGGTGGAGGTCGTGGCCATGGCAGTCAGTCACCAGGCTACCGGAAACAGCATGGTGGATCAGTTTAGAGTAGTTAGGTAGGGTCACAGGGCTACATAGCTGGCCAGGATTTTGTAGTGGATAAGACCCATCAGAAACAGGATCCCATCCCCTCTACAGTTCGAGGTATGATCCTAGTTTCCTCGTTTTTATCTTCAGCTATTTTCAATACTGGTGCTACGTATAGCTTTATATATGTCACTGTTTTGGAGAGCCTTGGGCTCTATATCTTTTCTTCTATCGATGTTTTGACACTAGACACTCCATTGGGGATAAGAACATCTGGTGTACCTTAGTTCAAGGATTTCCCTCTTGAGGTTGGTGGGTGTCACTTCCTTTGGGATCTCTATATCCTAGAGATGACAGGCTATGATTTCATTCTCGGAATGAACTGGCTAGTTCCCTTCCAGGCAGTCGTCGACTATTATCACCGCATGGTGAGTTTCACATCACCAGAGGGTGTATCGTTTCTTCATAAGGGCAAGTGGGATGTCTAGGCAAGCAGAGTAGGTCCAGAGCATCATGGGTTAGGAGGAGTTATAGCCCATATTGCTAGTCTATATCTGGATGATCAGGGGAATCCTCAGTTAGACTTTCATTCGATGGTGGATAGTTTTAGGGACATCTTTACAGAGGATTTTTCAGGTTTTCCTCCGGAGCGTGAGGTGGACTTTTCTATTGATCTTGTTCCAGGAGCAACACCGGTGTCCATTCCTCCGTATAGGATGGACACACCTGAGTTGAAAGAGCTTAAGAAACAGTTGGAGGAGTTGCAAGAAAAGGGTTTCATCCAACCTAGTAATTCTCCTTGGGGTTCGCCTATCCTGTTTGAAAAGAAGGCAGACAACACCCTCAGGCTCTGTGTGGACTATCGGAAGTTGAACCAATTGACGGTCAAGAACCGATATCCCTTGCCTAGGATTGATGATCTCTTTGATCAGCTTCAAGGAGCCCGGGTGTTCTCGAAGATTAACCTGAGATCCAGTTATCATCAGTTGTGTGTTAGACCATCAAATATACCTCTTATAGCCTTCAGGAGCAGGTATGGTCTATATGAGTATTTGGTTATGTTGTTCAGTCTCCCGAACGCGCCTATAGTTTTCTTGGCACTAATAAACTGAGTGTTCCATCTATACTTGGATTCCTTCGTCGTGGTCTTCGTGGATGATATCTTGGTGTACTCTCACACTATATAAGATCATGCCACACATCTTGAGATCATTTTGAGTACAATGAGATAGCATTAGTTACATGCTAAGCTCTCAAAATGCCACTTTTTGATGGACCAAATTCACTTCTTGGGTCATGTCATCTCGGAGGAAGGAGTATCAGTAGACCCAGAGAAAGTGAGAGCTATAGTTTACTAGGAGCATCCAAATAATGTCTTTAAGGTACAGAGTTTTATAGGGCTGGCTGGATACTATATACGTTTCATACAGGACTTTTCACGCTTAGCAGCACCACTGACAGGTCTGACCGAGAAGGGTGAGAAGTTCTTATGATCAGATTCTTGTGATCCGGCCTTTCAGGAGATGAAAGGGAGGTTGAATTCAGCACCGATACTAGTCTTTCCAGAGCCAGGCAAGATCTATACTGTTTATTGTGATGCTTTAGGTATCGGGATGGGAGCTATGCTTATACAGGGAGATGAAGTCATTGCATATGGGTCTCGGTAGTTGAGGCCACATGAGAGGAATTACCCGACGCATGATCTAGAGTTGGAAGCTGTTGTTCATGACCTACGCCGTTGAAGACATTATCTTCTGGGAGAACATTTTTCGGTTTTCACTGACCACAAGAGTCTCAAGTAAATATTCACTCAGCGTGATCTTAATTTGAGTCAGCAAAGGTGGGTTGAGTACCTTCAGTATTTTAACTTTGAACTTTCCTATACGTCTAGGAAAGTCAATGCAGTGGATGATGCATTGAGCAGGAGGAATCAGATACAGGCAGTTCAGGAGGCCAATAGTGAGTGGAAGCTTATGGATCTGTTCTCCGAGATGCATTTGGAGGTGCACGACAGACAGGGGAAAACTTTTCTATCTTCTGTAGCTGTTACCTCTACCCTTCTTGATCAAGTATGAATGAGGTAGCTATCATATTCTGAAGGCCTAGTCCTACGGGAAAGTGTGTCAGGAGAGGAACCTATTTCTGGGTGGACCATAGGATAGGATGAGATCTTGCATTTCCAGGGGCACATATGGGTGCCAGAAGACATACACAAGGAGCTGATGCGGGATTTTCATTCCTCAGTTTGGGCAGTTCATCCTGGCGTCACCAAGATGTATCATGATCAACACCATTAGTATTGGTGGCCAGGTATGAAGAGGGACATTGCTGGTTTCACCATGAGGTGTTCCATTTGTCAACAGCTGAAGGCGGAGCATCAGTGACCAGCAGGGCTTTTACAACAGTTACCCATTCTTGAGTGGAAGTGGAATGACATCACGATGGACTTCGTGACCAGTTTGTCGAGGTTTCCTCGAGGGAACGATGTAGTTTGGGTTGTCATTGATAGACTTACGAAGGTTTCCCACTTCTTTCCGATCAAGGAGACCTTCAGTGTTGATGATCTGGGGCAGTTGTACATCCAAGAGATCATACGTCTTCATGGAGTTCCACACTCCATTGTTTCAGACAGGGATGCCCATTTTACTTCTCGAGTCTGGCAGGGGATTTAGAAGACTTTGGATACACAGGTACTTTTGAGTACATCATTCCATCCCCAGACAGATGGCCAGTCCGAGCGTATGATTCAGGTGCTTGAGGACATGCTCCGAGCATGAATTCTGGATTTTGGAGGTTCTTGGGAGAAGCATATACCTCTTGTAGAGTTTTCATACAACAATAGTTTTCAAGAAACTATTCAGATGGCACCTTATGAGGCTTTGTACGGTAGGCCATGTCGATCTCCCTTATGTTGGCTAGAGGCAGAAGAGGCAGGTTTGCTGGGACCTCGTCTTGTTCAGGAGACCTCAGATAAGATAGAGTTGATTCAGAAGAGGATGACTACTGCACAGTCTCGACAGAAGTATTAGGATGATCAACAGAGACGAACTCTAGAGTTCGAGGTCGGGGATCAGGTTTTTCTACATGTCACACCGAGGTTGGGACACAAGAGGATTAGAAGACAGGGTAATCTTTCACCGAGGTACGTCGGGTCGTTTGAGGTGTTGGAGAGAGTTAAGATGGTTGCCTATCAGTTGTAGTTACCTCAGAGGTACTGGGCTATGCACGATGTTCTTCACATCTCTCAGCTTCGACGTTACTTTTCAGACCCATATCATGTATTTCAACCTGAGGAGGTTGAGATCAAAGTGTATGCGTTATTTGAGGAGAATCCTATCCAGATTGTGGATCGTAGTACAAAGGTTCTCTGTGGCTGGTCTGTTCCCTTGGTACGAGTGATATGGTAGCACGGACAGAAGCTGGACAAGACTTGGGAGAGGGAGGCCGATGTATGATCATAGTGGCCAGATCTATTCAGGGTTTCTTCTTCTTTTCCACCTTGCTAGGGAAATACAGGGATGAATCTCTTTAAGGGGGGAAGTTTGTAAGAACCCAGATCTTCTTTTCAAGTATGTTTTTCTTTTTTCGGGAGTTTTTGAGAAAAGGTTAGTTTCTGGAAATTTTTGAAGTACATGCCGTGTACTGCATTGCCACATGAGGCCGTGTGCTGGCCGTGCCATCGCCACACACACAGTAGTGTGGGGTGACGTGGAGGCCACCTAAAGCAGAGTATTAAAAAGGAAAGTACACACTGTGTACTTTAAAATTACATGCCATGTAATTTCTTTTTTTTCATTAAATGCACTGGGGTCGCATCTGATAGACAGAACCAACTTCTTCCAGGTCTAGTTTTTCAAGAGCGAGGGTACGACCACGGATCTTTGATGATCCCCCGAGCCTCCATCTTTCCTCCAAATTGAACACCGTCAGTTGCGTTGGAATCACATCGGCGAGTTCTCTATTCTTATGGAGCCTTGTTCCATGATTCCTCTTCTCTTATAAGTTATCATGGGTTTAACGTTTTAGATGTTTTTGTAGATCTTCGGCATTCTAAGTAGATTCAAGTTTCGAGGTTTAAGTATATTGATCTCATAACCCCGAGGTAGGTGGGTTGTGCCTTTCTGTAGGAAGTATTTGAGTTTTATATGCAAATTTTCCCAATACCCATGAACGAGGTATTTCACGTTTACCATTTGGACCTATTATTTCTCTACTATGCTGGTATGCCTGAGTAGATGATTATTGATTGTGAATATGGTGAATTTTTGTGCTTTGGATATATTTCCCATGCATGTTTTTTCCTGTTTTGACCTTTGAGTCTTGTTTGCCTGCTAGGCTACTGTTTACTTTCCCATGCCTGGTACTGTAGGATGCTGTGACTATTGTCCTATTATGCTCTTGTGCTATATAATTCTAGATAAGTAGTTCTTGAGGTTTACTTGGGATGTTACATGATGCTATACTTTCTTGTGTTACACAGGGCCGTGAGAACCTGGTGTATAGACCATAGGGAGAATTGAAGTTGAGGGATTCTCAAGAGTGTCTTTATAATTATACGATGCGAGACTACAAGGGGAATTGATGTTGAGTGCTTCCCCAGAGTGTCTGTAGTTCCACGACATGGGCCACATGGGTAATTGATGTTGAGTTCTTCCACAGAATGCCTTTAGTAAGATACGAGACTATAGGGGGAATTGACAGTGAGTGCTTCCTCCGAGAGTCTATACTTTTGCTAAACTAGAGAGGTAAGACTGTGTGTGCTACCCAGAGGGTTGCTTGTATTTGATAGGTAGGACCAGAGGGGATATGTTGTGGGTACTTACCATAGGGTTACCTGTTGTGTTATCTATTTTGCTGTTTCATGCTGTGTGGTGTTTTGATTGATTTAAACTATGGATTGTTTACTACTTAGTGCTTTTCTATTTACTGCTTTCTGTACTATTACCTGCCATATACTCACTAACTGTTAAGCACAGATCTTGTGGTGGTTGCCTATTGAGATTCATCTCACACCCTGTTTGGGCCATGCTTTTGGGTCTAAACAGATTATATTTTTGCAAGTATAGACAAGGGAAAGCGCCCTTCTACTTTAGGTACTTGACTTGCTATGGAGATGGAGAGCATGGGACAAAGCTTAGGCTTCCGATGTTGAGGAGTTTATCTACTTTCTTTTTCACTTTGGTTTTATACTGGTTGTATTCAGCATTGTGACTTGTTTGGCTGTTTTCCAAGACATATGTACCATGCATCATTTTATATATATGTGCTTCAGTTGTTTAATATCTCATCCTTCCACTATTTACTATTTTTGGATATTTACTCCTTCTGCTATTGTATATTTGTTTCTCTTCTACTGTGTTACTCTTCCAATGAGGGAATAGTTTCCCCACTGTCACACCCAACTCCATATATATAGAACATGGGGAGGGTAAGTAACAACATTAGAGTTTAATGGGGCTCATCAATTAGGAAGCTTCCTAATTTCCCAACGACGTCGTTACTTAGGGTTGGCAGGTCAAGCCATTTATTGGCTTGACACATCACTGGCCCCACCCATTTTCTTGTACATTGGAGGATATGAAATAAAATAATAAAATTATTTCATTTCATTTCTATTAAAAGGTTGCAAAACTTAAATTTTTCTCCGGACCTACTGTGGTCAAAGTAAAGCCTCCCTTAAGTGAATCCTGGCACTGTGGATTCAATGATTCCCTCAGATTTTTAATCTGAGCAATGGTTCAAAAGTTAGAAAACGCTGCTCACGCATTTACTGAACATAGCTTAAAAAAGTTCAATAAATTATTAGTGTTCACCCTTGACCCAAAAAAATTGAGGTTAGGCTCTTCCTAAGAAGAAAACTCCCCAACGAACCCAATGGTACTCTTAGATTTTCAATCTGAGTTACCTTTTAGAAGTTATGGATTTTACAATAAAATAATTGCCACTTAATTATTTTATTTACGGTCAAAAACTAACTTTCATTGGTGGCCCGTGCCAGCCAATGTTAGTGTCAGCCTAAGAAAATCATTCCCTCACGAGTTCAATGGTGCTCTCAGATTTTCAATCCTAGTTACCGTTTGTGAGTTGTAAGAATTTAAAAAATAAAATAACTTTATTTAATTATTTTATTTACAGTTATTCCATTTTTGGGTTTTCTCAGAGGAGGCCCACACCGACTAAACTTATGTCGTGCCTAGGGTAAACCAACCATATTAAGCGCAACACTGCCCTCAGATTTCTGATCTGGGAAACCGTTTAAGAGTTATTCTACTTTTTCTAATAAAATTTCCTATCCACACTATTTAAAGTTTAACAAAACCTCGACGGATCATTCTAGGAACTCCGGTTCTCAGAATCACACGCTGTTAGATTTCACGGTCTTGAAATAATTCCATATAATTAAAAAAAATATATAGAAATTATGAGACATTAAAATTCCAGGACATTACATCTCTATCTGACGATGACCTCTTTAATCTCCCACTTCTACCATTTTTAGGAGCTTCTGGGCTATATGACTCCACAGATGATTTTAGGCCATACTCCATACAGGATGTCGATTGGTCCTATACACAACATTATGAAGAGGCACCCACAACACTATAAGAGGAGGAACCTGTGCATATAGCTAGGATACCAGAGTGATAGAGACATTATATGCGGAGTGGGCGTAAGGTTTATACGCAAAGTTGTGGTACCGAGGGGAATCAATGTTGATGTATTCAGATATCACATTGTATATATTAAAAAAACCTATTTACCGAGATAATTAATTTTTGTTTTAAACAAATAAAAATAAATTCACAAATATAGTAAAGAAAAACTAATTTACAAGAACTATTAATAATTTATATATTCTTAAAGTCACATACTTGTAACATTATTATGTTTCATGTATGCGACTTCAAAAGAATATAAATTATAAAGTACAAATATAATCTAAATGGATTTTTTCACACTGACTAAACATATAAAAAATTATTGAAAATGGAAAAGAAACTCAAACATATAGTAAAAAAAATATTTTTCATGACACGAATTTAAATTTTTAGAAACATTACATTTATTGTTTATAGAATTTATGTACATATTTCTTATTAAGTTTTATATTATTAATTTAATTATTATAAAATATTATTAATTATGTTATTATTATTGAATGTTATTGTTTTTGATATATATATATATATATTACATTATATATTTATAATTATACATAAATATACATAATGTTTAAAAAAAATATTCATATGATTATAAATAAAAATTTATATATTTACATCATTATAAAACTATAATAAATATATTTAAATAATAAATATATTTATTATATTTTCATTATATATCTAAAATAATATAAATATGTTTTTATTTATAATTATATATAATTATATATATTTATAATTAAATTTATAAATACTTATTTTTATTTCTCTTAATAATTAAGGTATATACACACACACACACTCACACACACACACACAATTAATTAAGGTTTATTTATATCTAATTATTTATGCAAATAAACAACATATTTTAAATACAAAGAATAAGGTGTATATATATATATTTGTAAATTTAATAAGGTATATATACATAAATAATTTTAATAAGGTTTATTTGTATATATCAATATATAAATTTATGAACAAATTTAATAATGTTTATTTATATATTTAAATAATAATATGTGAATTTATAAATTTTAAATATAAATTTTATTTACATTAAAATATTTATATATAATTATATAAATATGGTTAATTTAAATATATAATTCTATAAATAAATTATTTAAATACAAGGTTAAATTAATTTTATAATTATATGTTTTAAATTTATATATTTATTTAAAATTATATAAATATAAATAAACCTAATATTATAAATTTAATAAGGTTTATTTATATGAATAATTATATATAAATTTATAAATTTATATAAATAATTATATATAAATTTTTAAATTTATATAAATAATTATATGTAAATTTATAAATTTAGATAAATAATAATATATAAGGTTTATTTAATTATATAATTATATAATTAAATAAGGATTATTTTTAACTATATAAATACAGATTTATAAATATAGATTTATAATTATATAATTATAAATATATTTATAAGTATAATTATAAATATAATTATAAATAATTTCATATTTTTAAATTCATATTTTTAAATATAATTTAAAATTGAAATTATTTAACTTTAAATATAATTAAAAAAATATATTTTTTATATATTTTTATTAATCTATATATTTGTAGGAGAGCTACGATAGGGCGTAAAGGGTGGGGGCACCACTTCAAGTGGCGCCAGACTACCCCTTTTCCCCAATAATGAAAACTGTTACCCCCTTAAATAATAAAACAACCATTTTCAAATTTATCCTGGTCTGGAAACTTGGAAATTAGATGGTAGATTTTGTATCCATCCTTCACTTTGGTGAAACAAGTCATTGGGACCTTGATCATCCAAAACCATAATGCGCTTACCCTTCCATTATTAGAGTTTGAGCACCTCTTCCTTGAGGAATATTACCCAGCTAAATTAATAACGGTAAATATCTAGAAGCTATTAGACTTGTAGTGTAGCAGCTTTTCAGTGGAAGAGTACACATTTATGTTGATTTTCATCATAAGGAACTCTCTCAAAATGGCTTATGATGGATTCCTTCATGTGTAGAAGTTTAAGTGACACCTCAGAATAGAGATCCAATCTAATGTTATTACCCTATCCATCCCCACCTATTAAAGAGTTTTGGAGAGGGATATTGTTATAAACATATTATTAGTGGATGGATAACTAGTCGAGGGATCTAGTAATGACTATCCATGAGTGTATTCATCAACCATGTTTGGATGATGGCAGGTTTTGGGGTTACAAAATTAAAGGAATACACTTAGGTGGTCAGAGTCTTGAGGGATAATGGAAAGAGAGTCTCACATGGGATCCAACTATCTAGAAGTAATGCTATTTAATCTCATGGAGGATGAGTTTATATGGTTCACAATTTACTATCATGATGAACATTAAAGGGAAATCAGGTTGGCATGGTGGTTGGACCCCTGCAACAGAGGTAGTGGCACAATTATGATTTGCCTTATGGCTGTTAGGGTGGTACTTAGGCATGAGTCTTTTACATAGGATCTAGTAAAGGATGAAGAGGATATTTAGGTATATTATGATAATATATACATCCACCACCTCCACATTTGGGTGGTTAAATAAACAATATTGTTTGAAGTATAATTAATTTCTTTACGCACTAAGACCCGCACTCAATGATTCCAAAATAAGACAATATTTTTTATCGTATCCCTTGTATTGTATGTAGAAATTCTAGTAGAGATCCTGGCCCAACCAATGAGGCTTGAGACACTTATTAGTAGGGATCATATGGTCACCTATATCTACCGATGATACAAATTTTCTCTTAGTGGATATTTGTTTTCATGGGACCTCATAGTGACTGAAATGAAGCATTGTAATTTTATCCTTATCATGTACTATCTACCCTTAGTCCATGCCCAAATATACTACTAAAATTGGAGAGTGATGTGATACCATTATTATGGATAAATATTATTCTTTATGAGAAAGTGGGACCTTTAATCAAGGTGATTAGGGCCTATTAATAGGATGTTACAGCGGACGAACCATTAGTTGGTGAGTTTGAGTATGTGTCTAGTAAATTATTTAGATGATCAACTTCTTATAGAAGTCGAAAATTATATGGATAAATTTCTAGGGGACATCCCTATATTTCCCTCTCATCAAGAGATCAAATTCTACACTGATCTACATCCCATGACCACCCCAATATCATCTATAATTTATTGTATGGCCTTAGATAAGATCAGGGAGTTGAAGGTGAAACTAAATAATGTTATGGAGAAAGGTTTCATTAAACCTAGTGCTTCCTCATGGGTATCTCTGGTGTTATTCTCTAAGAAGGAACATGGGAGCTTAAATCTTTATACTGACTTTTTTCACTAGAACCAGGTGACACTCAAGAACACATATTCTCTACTAAGAAAAGATGATCTATTCAACTATTTAAAGGGATTAAGGTGGTTCTTAAATATAAATCTTAGGTTCATATATCACTAGATTTAAATTATAGTGGATAATATCTTAGAGTTAATATTTATATGTATCTCCTCTTATTATGAGTTCTTGGTGTTCCATTCATTATTATGAATACCCTTCCTATATTTAAGGGTTTCTATGAACCTGATTTCCCTACCTTTCAGAGACCAATTTATGGTAGTAATAATTGATGTTATCCTTTTCTATTTGTCCCCAAAATATGATGTTTCTATAAATATAGGGATAATTATGTACTTTCTTTAGGAGAAATAGTTCTTTTATAAGATCTCAATGTATAATTTTAGGATTTTTGAGGTCTACTTCCCAAGACATGTCATCTCAAGGGGATAAGTATTTATAGATCACCTGAATATTGAGATATTACTTTCTTGGAATCCACTCAATAATGTCTTTATGGTGTAGATTTTTCTTAGTTTTAGGTGGTATTATCGAAGATTCATAGATTATTTCTCATAGATCTTAGCTCCTATGTCTTACATAACTCAAAAGGGGATTCCCATCATTTTTTCTGAGTGGTGACATATATCTTTTGAGAAGATAAAGTAGAGGTTTAACTTTTATCTAATTTTGAGGTTTTCAGATGAATGCATTGAGTATGTTGTGTTCTGTGATACCTTTGGAGCTGGGCTTGGCTATGAGATAATGTAGTAGAAGACGGTGATTTCTTATGGGTCTATGAAACTTATACCACATTATGGGAATTATACAGCAAAAAATTAGAGCTTGTGTAGATAGTGATTTCCCTAAATACCTAAAGGTATTACCTTTTAAATAAGTGATTCATATTTTTTATATACCACAAGAGTATTAGATATATCTTCACCTAGTGATATCTCAACTTAAGGAAGAGGTGATAACCAGAGTTCTTTTAGAACTATGCCTTTAATATTTACTATAGTATTAGAAAGAAAAACATGATAGCTAATTATCATATTAGAAAATTATATTCTTGAATCATAGAGGTGGATTATTAGTAGTTGTCTAATATTCAGATAGATTTGAAGGAATGAGGAGACATTGTATGTCCTTGAACAATGGTAGTGGCCCCTCTGATTATTTCATCAGTAAGGGGTGACCAGTTGAGAGATATCGATTGTGAGGTATCACATGATTGGATATACTTTAGTGATGTACTTGATTTATTTTCTGAAGGAATGGAGAATATTTTTCTATTAAAGTGGTGAACTGTTGTCCCAGTCATGCTATATGAGGCGGTGTTAAGGGAGTTCCACACTTCCCCTTTAGTGGTATATTTTGGTGATACAAATATAAACCAGGATCTATGGTTTCAATATTGGTGTTCAGTTATAAATTGGAGTGTTTTCATGTTCATGTCAAAGTGACTCACTTGTTATCATGTGAAGGATTATCATCAAGTTCTAGCGGGGATGGATCAACCCCTCTTGGATTATAATATAAATGGGATAAAATATTGGTTTACTTCATTATAAGTCTCCTATGTTCAAACAGTTCTAAAAAACTATCTAGGTGATCATTGACGACTGACCAAGTCAACTCACTTCCTAATGATTCAGTAGGAGAGTTCAGTGGAGATATTGAGATGCTTTTACACAAATGATATCATTTTGATTTCATCGAATACCTTAACTGATCATTTCTAACTAATACTATTAATTTACATATTGATTATGGAGGACCATATATGAGGTATTTAGGACTTAGTTATGGTTGGGTATAGTGTTTTAACCTTAGAAGGCTAGCTAGATAGTGAGAAACATCTACTTTATTGAAGATATATTGAATTCTTATGTGCTTTATTTTTTCTATACTAGGAATTCACCTACCCATAGTAAAGTTTGTATACAATAATAACCACTAATCTAATATAAACATGAAACATTTCATAACCCTATACATGAGACCTTGTAGGTTACCCCTGTGTTAGATAACGATCAGTTTTTTTACATATGGGGACAAATTTGGTTTAATTGAAAATGTATAGGGTTAAAGTGATCTATAAGTGTATGAGTACAACCCAGAGTTATTATGAATCCTATACTAATTGAATATAAAGTCATTTGGAATTTTTAGGCAGGGACCATGTATTATTGAAGGTCTCTCCATGACACAATTTATAGAGGATTTTTCGGGGGGGGGGGGGAAATCTATCCACAATATTCATTTTAACTTTATAGATACCATATAGGGAATTTAAGGTTTCTTACCACCTAGCTTTATCCCCACATTTGGGCTGAGGGAAGAATTTATTCCAAGTGTTGTAGTTTAGAAGACATTTTTATGATCTATCACATATTATCTACTGGGTTGAGATTGAAATTTGGGACGACTCTATATTCATTGTATACCTAGTGATGATCATGTTATGGTATGATTTTACCATTTAGGGTTATGTGATAACATTGGAATGTGTTTTTTGGATGCATGGTAATATTCAGGAGAGATCGTGGGAATACAAGAGTCAAATACAAGCCCAATACCATCACCATTTTGAGCATCTTGGGTTTTTAGGGGATAAATCATTGAAGATTTAGAGGATTTAAAAATATATAATTTTATTTCTAAATCCTATCATATCTTATAGTTAATGAAAATTAATTTATTAAAGTGTTCTATTACACCATGTTTCTTAGATCTAAGGAAATTTGGTGTGAAGAGCCTTCACATGGAAAAGTGTTTGAGGTTTCACTGTGAAGAGAGGTGTTTCACTTTGAATAGTGGTGTTGCAATGTGGCTGGATTTCATCAAATTACAGTGTAATAGAATTTGGAACAATTTAAAGAAGTTCTTGATCAAAACTTGTTGTGCCATGGCACTTTTAATTACCCCAAAACGTGCTTGAGATGTGAAGTATTAATATTAGTTAACTATTTTTAATAGTGAGTTATGAAGGGTTTGATCACACCATGGTTTTTGGATATCTATTGACCAATAACTATTATGAAATGAGAATACATGATTCATAGTTATTTTGGTCTCACTTTGGTGTATTATATCCTAAAAAAATGTATTTCATGGCGATGTTAATGGCCCATAATGTTAGTATAAATTTATGTTTAAAACCTCCTATATGTATTTATTATATTATTCTTGACTTGTTGGCCTTTGGTGGGGTGATTTTGGATTCTGATATGACTTATATGATTCTTCAATCGTTAACCATTTCATATAAATCTCTTATCATTTTCACACTATCAATTTGTGTAGCACCGTTTGGAGGATTATGAGGCATATCACTTTACTTATCTTATGATACGTTATTACATGTTATTACTATAATATTTTTTAGGAAACTTATTTACTATTATTTCATCATGTTCCTTACGATTTCACTACTTTTAGGTTTTATCAGTTCTAGGTAAATTTCACTTTTTTAAATCTATTCATTTTAACTTATTATATAATGTACCACATTCCATGACTTCTATTCAATCCACCACATATACTCTATATGGTTTGATCAATCAAAATAGTTCATGGAAGTGGAAGCATGACATAGTAAGGGAGATGTTGTAGGAACAATGATAGTAGTGAGATTATACTATATTAGGTCATGTTGAAACATGACATACCATTTCATGTCAGAACATATGACTATATAGTTTCTGAAACTACAAATAGAGAACCATGATGAAATATATTGGGTTTAATCATGTTTCTTTTATCCTAACAATACATAAGAATAACCTTGATAAATCACACTCTAAAATAATAAGTTGTGTTGTGTGCATAGTGCCTAATGATTGCGATATATATTTGGGACGTAATGTGAAGGTGATAATTTTGGTATAAATAAGAAGACTATGGAATGAATGATTATGATGTGAGGATATTTCTATTCCTTGATATCGTTGGGCCAAACATTGTTATATGATAGTACATATTATGCAATAATTGGGTTGATATTCCAGAGAGGCATAACTTGATATAATCCTTACATGGAAATGTTTACATATTTTTTGTGTGTGTTGTATTTGGGTGAGTGCATAGTCTATCCTAATATTTTTTTTCATATAGAATATGATATAATGATTGATTTTTCCATATATGTCCATTTTCAAATCAATTTGGGTGGATTTAATTTTTATCTCTATAATATCAAGGTTGGGGTATGATCGAGATAATGAAAGTGAACCTAGTGTTTATGACTCCCCTAGAGACATGATAATGATATGGACCATGTCTCCCCCCAACATTATATAGTTCGTTACCCCTATAAACTCACGTACCAGGTCCTTCATATTTGGGAACAGGGTTTGTACTTTTTTATACCCAATATGGTATAGTTATCATATAAGGGAGATAGAGTCAAAAACTCCCCAAAGGATAGAAAACATGTCCCATTTATAAGGATTTTAGTATTGACTTGTTTAACATTTCTTTATTTATGGGTATCCTTCATTATGTTAAAAACTCCCTTTACCAAAACATAACACCTTGGAAAAGTGTGTGACACCTATTTTGGTTCATGCATGTTGATGTGTGTTTCGTAAGGCTGGGTAGTTTAGTTTCCTTTTTTTTCTCATAGTAATGAATATTAGTGTAAATAGGCCATGAAGAGCAAGAAACTCCTATATTATAGGTTTTCAATTCATAAAATCATACCTGGGTTATCTTAACCTTTTTAGTTTTGAGTTGAGTATTCTTTTCTATTTATCCTTTATGGTTTTTAGGGTGTCCTGTTTGGTATGTATATATCACCTCTACATGGGTAATTTGGTCACACATGTCATGTATTATGTAGATGATGAGATGTTTTATGGTTATCATTGTAGTAATGATGTCAATGGGGTGGGAACTTAGTGGTACTCAATGGTAACTGGATAAGGGTGGTGTTTGCAATAGAAGTTGGGAATTGATGAGTCTTCTTCCATCTAATTTTCTTTTTTGGTTTACATTGTGACATTGGGAACATGTTTTACCCACTTTATTTGTGGTTGTACTTTAATTTTATTATGTGAATGTTTATCATGTGTTTTATACATTTATAAATTATAGTTAATCTTGTTATCACTTTGTGTGTGTTGTATTTATTATTAATAAGCTTTAAGTACCTCTAATTCATGATGTCAATACATTCTAAAAGAAGTGAAAGGAGAAGGATCTTAGAAGATGATAAGAAGAACTGAAGCCTATTTATAGATATGAATATATCTCAATAACATAAATAATTTATATTAAATGAATAAGTATTAAAGAAACTCTTGGTATATTTAAGTGAAATTATACTTTTCATTATTTATATGATAAGAGAAGAAGTTCTTGACATTAAATTATTATAGATTAATTTATTGTTCAAGTATAAAGAATTTGAATATTTGATGTTCCATAGATAATTTATCATGATGATTATCATATCTCAATGAATAAGGAATTTAAAAAGCTCTCTCTCTCTCTATATATATATATGTGTTGGATGAATTTTGATGTAAAAAAGAAAAGAAAAGAAGAGGATAAATAAAAGAAAGGCTTAGAGTTTGTTTGTGAGTATTTGGAATTACTGTATTTTAAAAAGGAAAATATCAATGGAGTAATGAAAAAAGTAGCCCAATTATGATTACCATATTATCAAATTATCCATGGAATCCTATAGAGACACAAGACCAATATCAATGGATACTTGGCTGAGTGAAATGCAGAGGTAGTAAATCCCCTATACAGGTTGGTGTAGGGTATAGTTTCCATAGGAGCACTGGTTGATTCTTATCCTCAATCACATGGGTCGGCATGAAGTAATATTTACGAGCACCGAAACCGGTATATTTCATTGACATGTGGATGAGTTTCTCCAATATATTAATAATAGTCATACCTCTTGAAAGTCCAATTTGGGATTCATTCTATCTATTGGATCATGGAGTCCATCAGAAAATCATTCATTTTCAAAGGATTATTTGGTTGAAGTTTTAACTATTTGATACAGATAGTTGAACAAACAATAAAATTAATTTGTAGTGATATTTATAGGATGAGATAAATAGGAAGATAAAACGGAAAATACCTTATCGTGGTGAACTTTTAGTGGGTGTTTTAGCTTATGTGTTTTTCCTTCTCAAAATAGCGAGGCTTGAACATGTTGTGGAGGTTTTCCTATTGAATGGAGAATATTTGAGTTGATGTTTAAGAATTAAAATGAGTATCACTACACCTTAGTGTATCTATGGTGATATCTTTTATAAATACTCAAAACATCGAGGAGGTCGTAAAACGGAAGAAGAAGTTGATAAAAGTAAAAAATACTGATCTTCATAACATAGAATTATATTAATCAATTATGGGTATATAAAATTTAATTGTAGACTAATATCATGATACTTGTTAAAAAATAGAGTTTATAAATGATATTTGTCTCTTGAAATAAATTTGTGTTATAACATACTATATAGTATTTTACACATACTCTATATAAAGAAACTGACCAAAATTTATTTCATTAATAAATACAGTTACATTATTTAGCTATAAAACCAATGAAAATTTCACCGATTATAATTGAAAAAAAAATATAAAATAGAAAATCTAAAATTGTAAGATATAAATTACCCCAATCTACTAGGATGATCTCCCCCATGACCAACACTATAGAACAGAAAACAAATATTAGTAAACCAATCAATATTATAGAAAATGGTAATATATAACCATGCGAGGAATTGAGTTTAATGATTAATAAAGGAATGTGGAGGAATTTATAGGAGGTAATGTGACTACTGGAATAGTAATGTAACCACTGGAATAATAGATTGAATGGATCGAAGGCCTTTTTTTTATTTTTGATAATCCACCTTTCAATGGGTGAGGTGGAACCCTTACAAGTCCCGAAGGATTAGAGACAATTACATGACCCGTAACACTTAGTGGAAATCACCCAAACAAGACTTCTTAGAACTGCTCCTCCCCAACACATGTCATGATATCAACACTCCCCCTTCGCAAGGCTGTTAGGCTAGCTGTCCTGTGTAGAGCTGAACAGGCTCGGTACCGATGGCAATGCCATACCCTCTCATTCTTCCAATTTCGGTTAGCTCTACTCTGGTGAATGTGCGTGTTTTGATCCTCATCTAGAGCCTTATCCCTTGAGTCTGACTGGTACAACTACATATTCATGTGGACTAAAGGCCTTAGGGTGTCCTGAAGACCTTAAGGTGTCCCAAAGGCCTTGGGTGGCCCAAAATCCTTGCAGGACCTGAGGACCAAACCGGTGGCCCAAAGGCCCAAATGGATGAATAGTTCCAACTGCTACAGTACCGAACAGTGCCTACTACAATACCAGAAATATTTCTCTACCCAGATTTGATCTCAGGTCTCTTGGATACACTTGCTAAGTCCTCACCAACTAGGCTGAGGCTCATGTGCACTACTGGAATAATAATCTGACCATTGGGAATAGTATCCCGATTGTTGGGAATAGTAACCTAACTCCCAAAATAGTAATTTTACCAAAAAATAATAAATTGTCATATAAATAATTCTTATCGTGATTAATTTAAGTAAATATAAATATTATTATGCTAAAAAAATAAATTTCATGATTAAAAACTAAAATAAAATATAATAATATTTTTAGTAAACTATATTTTAAAGTATTTTGTAAAAGTAATAGTTTTTATATTAAAAATAAAAATTAGATATTTTAAAAATTTATTTTTATAAAATGAATATAATTTTCAAAATCATCATGTCAAAATTTTCAAAGGAAATGTTTTTTGGTAATTTTCTGAAATACTTCAATTTTCAGGTGAAGAGTAAAAATACAGTTTTTCACATAATCGATGTGTCTTTAATTAAATAATACATGATGTAATAATAGAATAATAATATATATAAATTGAGGTTATTTTTTTAATAAAATTGATTACATGAATTGGTCACCCAATTCATGCCCTAAGGGAATTTATTAAAAAACAAAAGTAATAGCACAAACATGAGGTGCAATGAACTTACACCAGCTGGGATTTAGAGAATTACAAACCAAGAAACACCGAGGAAAAGCCAACAAAAACATAAAAAGGACTGTCCAAAGGGGACACCCCCAATCCATGCAGTCTGAAAGAAATCCAAAACCTCCAATTCAACAGACATTAGAACATTAAAATAAGATTCAAAAAACTTCTTACAGTTCGAAAGTAGTCAAACTGGAAGCCCATCCCAAGTTTGGTTAGAGCTGTACATCCTAGATGTTGTGCACCTTTGCTTCTTAATTAGCATGAGCCTTTTCTCTCATGCTACACAGTTGTGGATAAAGGCTAAAATGAAACTTGATAAATTCCTTGAGACACTGAAACCATCATTAAAAACAAGAAAAAGTTTGGATCCAAAAGCTATTGGGAGTGCCGACTAACAGTACAATATCAACTTACAACAAAAGCAGATGCAATAGTACAAAAATCCAGTAAAGAGAGAAGAAATTTTACTGAAGAACCCAAAATAAAATCTTCCTAGAATCCATCATTTATACAGCAATCATAAGAAAAAAAGAAAGCTGAGCATACTAGAGAAGAGACCCGCAAAATCCAACTGAGTGCAGCGCTTTGAAATAGAGGGCTGTGCGCATGAAGTAACAAGAATAAAGTCTGAGAAGAAGAGAAGGAAAATGCATTGATCAAAGTTATACTTATCCCCAATATTAATTGAGGTTAATTAAAAATATATTTAATTTCATAAATGATTCATTGAAATAAAATAAATTTAAATTCAAAATCTAATTTTTTTTCAAAACCTCAGTCAAGAGTGATCCCTTAAAACAAATTTTTTATTTATTTCCAATTAACTTTTTAATAAACTAATGAATTCAAATTATAAATAGGTTTAAATTATTAAAAAACTTATATTATATTTATATATGATTTATATTGTAAAAAATTCACTATTACATGTTTTACCTTTTATATATTATTTTATTTATTATTTTATTTTAAAATACCCTCTCCTCAGGTATAAATAACCCTTCTCCCTCCCTTTATAAAATCACTCATTATTATCTTAAAAAATACGATCCTCTTCCAAAATAATCTCTATAAATACCCTTATAATACCAAGGGTAATTTCTGAGTAATCCAATTCCAAGAATCAAGATATTTTTACTGTTTTACAAGAGAAGTTACACTAAGGATTGTGTAAGTCTCTATTAAATACTCTGTTTTCTTATTCTATTTATTTTTTCTCAACCCATTTCAAAACTAATCATTATAAGATTAATTAGGAAGTAATTTAACATTATATTAATGATCTTAACCTAATTTAAGTATTATATTTACTATATATATATATACATTTTAAACTTCCCTTTCTCGCTCTCCCGACAATGTCCCATCAAGGTTGGTTAACCACCTATGGAGTCATTTCCCTATAAAAAATTATAAACATCATCATGGATATATAGTATGAATTTTATATAATATATATACATTTAATTACATGTATTATAATCTTCTATAATTAATTATACTCATTTATAATTACTTTAAACAAAATTAGTGAAATATAAACAAAAGAGGAAAATTCAATGAAAACATTATATCAAAACAATTCAAGTTTAAAAAAGAGTGTTAAAAAATAGAATAAAATAATTATAATGGATAAATATTATAAAAAAATTAATATAATTCAGTCCTGAAACTATGTGCTAATAATCACACATTTATTATCTAGGAGGTGAAAAAGTGACAAAATAAAGAGGGAATTAAGGTAAGGGGATTCCCAAACCCAACTCCTTTTCTTTAGGTTATCCCTATTTCACTTAAATTTCAGTATGGTTTTTCCTATAATGTTTCTTAAATATCATTTCACCATTATTCCTTTTTCATTTGGGTATATACATGTTACCACCTCGATTTATAATCCAAATACAATGATATTACAAAAAATACTTTTCTTTCCAAAACACATCTTTTAGTCCTTTTGAGTTATTTATTAACCACTCTAGAATAATGATATTTATTCCAAACATGTTTTCCATTATTCATTTTGGAATCCCAAGTTTATACATTAAATAATGATTTATGAAATATTTAATAAACCCATTCCTTTGAACAATTTCATGATTATGATTTTTATACTGTTTATGTGGAATACATGAGCATGTTAATATTATGACGTGATTAGTGGGATCAGAATTATATATCCCTCTAAATTATTGAGTAATGTGATTTATCTCATGAGATAATGTGTATTATGTGTGAACATGATGCTATATTTTTTTCACAATGATGTTTCTATGACTATACACATATGTTATAAGTGAACATGATGCTAGCTTTGTCCACAACTATGTGTCGCATTTGAACGCTATGGCTTGTTGTTTTTTATGCACCGCCACATTCCATAACTATATAAAATATTTTTCTCATTATTATGATGATGATCACGTGATTATGATCTGAAGATGATGATTATGTTTTCCCATATTATATTGATTAATGACCTTTATTTATCCTCTTACTGGGATTTTAGCTCACCGCTTTTTGTGATGTATATCCTTAGGTGGCTAAATGTACTAGGGAAAACATGATATTTTGGAATTATAAATAAGGACGTAATTTTTTTATGTTCTATTATTTAAAAGTGAGGTATGAACATATTTTTCCCAAGATACCGAATCTTTTGATCCTTAACTGTATAAGTTTTATGTCGTTTGTCTTTAAAATGATTTAATATTCATTTATGAAAAGTAGGATTTCTATATATGGTATTAAAGGAAAATTATGTAATTTTATCCTTGGTAACTTTTATGTGTGATCCTTGGAATAAGAATGGATCTCCACCTAAGGGATTCAGAGGAAAGGGCTACCAATGAGAATTGTGGTGTGTCCCAACTAAGAGGTGTATCTGCCCATGGAGTACCCAGATAGGTACCGATTATAGTCCACTGGAAATAATTCCAAACCACTATATTTGGTATTATAGGTAAGGTTTTTTTAATTTGGTAATTAAGATAAGAAAAAATTAGTGATAACTTTTAGGATAAGACTATGTTTATGTAAACATTCAAGAAACATTATTTTTGATTGAGGCTAAACATAGGGTTCCCATAAGATATTCCTTTAAAGTTACTTATGAAAAAATAGTAATATATTTATTCATTATTTGTTAACTTGCGTTTTTTTAAACCTTTTCTATTTTAGACAATGTTGGGATCTATGAGAAATCAAGACAAAAACCCATGTATAGGAAAATGAAATGTGTGTCCAAATGGCATTTCAAATTCCAAGGGAGGTTGTGTTTAAAACTTTATAGAAACGATTACCAGTTTTCTTAGGATATGAACAATAACAAAAAAATGCATAATATCCTCCTTCTCCCAAGAAGGAGAAAATGGATATTGAGTATTTTATGTGGTAGTGACCACAATCATTTAGTGGTTCTTTATATCCATTATTTGTGGAACTGTGGGTTTAATTAATAGAGAATATCTTTTCTATGCTTCACTATTCTGATAAGAAGATGGTGACTCTTTATTTTTATCATTTAGATAGAGAATCCGATCAATAGTGGGTGTTGATAAAGAAAACCAATCTAAAAAATGAAATGGAAGATATGGATTGGGGAGATTTTAAGAAAATATTTCTTAATAATTATTTCCCTCAAACTCTTTAAACAAATATGGAGAGAGTATTCATAGAGATGAGGAAAAAGGAATGTGAATTTGTCATATATTACATGGAAAACTTCACAAGGATTTAAAGATATGCCTCAGGTTTTTTTATCTTAAATGATAAAAATTAGATACATTATTTAGTTGTTTAAAACCACACCTTTAGCTTGAACTAGTTATTTGAGATTTCAAGAGTTATAAAGAAGTGGTTTGATGTGCTCTCAAAGTAGAGACTGAGTTTAGATATTAGACCTTTGGAAATGGGGATAATAAGATAAGAATGGATTTTCAAGATGGTTAGTCTAATGAAAAAGGAGGAAAGAAGATCCAACTAACCACATTTTAAAAATGTTGAAAGAAAAATCCTGGGAATTTCCTCAAAGGGACAGGGAAATGTTTCAAGTGTGGGAGACAAGGTCACCATGATCATGCATGTATAATAGAAACAAAGAAGCCGACAAACATAATGGAGTAAATTAAAGAACCTACTAATAAAGTACCCATGTTTCAATGCTTCAATTATAGAGAGAAATGGCACTATTCAGGCCAGTGCACTAAACCCCGAGTCTATGAGGGTAATCAACGTCATCAACCACCAAATAAAAAGGAGTAGGGGAAAGATTATTCCATCACTACTGCTGAAGTGGAGAATGAAAATGAAATTTTACAAGGTACACTTACTATTCCTTCAAGAATGGATTTTTTTTATTTTGGTTTGATTTATTCTTTTATATGCTATAAGTTTTCTAGAATTGTTGAATTTAAGCCCTAAAAACTTAAAGTTGAGATATATATAAAAACACATAATGGTATAATCATTGTAATCAATTTTTGAAATATTCTTCTATTATATTATGTGGGAATATTCTTCTATTGAATCTCATAATCCTTTCCTTGGTGGAATTTGATGCTCTAGTGGGAATGGATTAGATCTTATTATATAGAGCACATATCAAATTCTAGGAAATTGAAATCTATTTTCATATCTTGAACTGTCCAAAACTCCTCTAAAAATTTAAGTAAGATCATGAATATGATTTAGAAAATCCCTCAACGGTATAAGTGTTGATACCCTATGAAGAATCATACCTTTTAGAAATGATTGAGTCAAAGGAAGGTATAAATCTGGAGTAAATTTCCATTTTTAGGGAATATAATGATGTATTTACAAAGGAGATACCTAGAATTACTCTATATTGTGAGGTAGAGTTCTCAATAGAACTTAAATATTGAGACACTCCTATCTCTAAATTCCCCTAAAGGATGGCCCAGATTTAACTGGAGGAGTTAAAGAAGTAGCTATAAGAGTATTTGGACAAAGGCTTTATACAACCTAGTATATCACCTAGGAGCACACTAGTGTTCTTTATAAAGAAAAGGGTCAGATAAATGAGGATGTGTATTTATTAACAAGAACTTAACAACTTCACCATAAAGAATATGTATCCCCTTCTAAGGATTTATGACTTGTTTGATCAACTATGAGGAGATCAATACTTCTCAAAGGTGGATCTTCATTCTGGATATCATCAGCTGAAGGTTAAGAAGGATGATATTTAGAAAAAAATATTCCATACAGGGTATGAAAATAATGATTTCATAGTAATTCTTTCTAGACTTACTAATTCCCCTAAAATCTTCATGAAGTTTATGAATAGAGTCTTTAGAGACTACATAAATAAATTTGTTATTGTTTTTTATCAATGAAATTATCATTTAATCCATTTATAGGAGGACCGTGAAGAACATATAAGGACTGTTATGGTGATATTTAATAAGGGGAAAATGTATTCTAAGTTCAAAATGTGTGACTTTTGGATGAAAAAGTCACATTATTAGGAAATGTGATCATAAGTGGGGAAATTTAGATGGACCCTTTATATAAAAAAATTAAGGAATGGCTCAAACCCACTAGTCTCATATGAATCCATAGTTTTGTTGTCTTAGTGGGGTATTACTGAAGGTTTTTTAGAAATTTATCATGGTTATCTTTTTGACTAACCAAGTTAACATAGAAAGGTGTAAAGTTTGTATGGACCAAATAATGCGATGAAATCATTAAGGATCTCAAGAAGAGGATAATAACTTTGCCTATACTCACAATACCATAAAGTAGAGAAGGTTTAGTGATATAAAATGATGCTTTGAAGATATTTGTGGGTTGTGTACTCATGGAAAATGATAAAGTGATAGCCTAAACTTTATAATAGTTGAAAATCCAAGAGAATAATTACCTGATACATCATTCCGAGTTAACAACTATGATATTTTCCTTAAAAATATATCAGTAATACCTTTATGGTGATAAGTGTGGCATATATTCCAATCATAGGAGTCTAAAGAAAATATTCACATAGAATGATATCAACATGGGACAAAGAAGATGGTTAGATCTAATCAAGGACTATGATTTCTCTATTCACCACCATCCTGGAAAGGGGAACAAAGTTGCTAATGCTATTAATAGAAAAGAACCAGCTACTCCATCAATGATGTGGATTGAGAAAGAGCCCATATTCATGGATATACAATGGATGGATTTTAAAATCATAACAAAATGGAATACCTCCAACCTTTCCCAAATTATTTCCAAACCATATATCCAAGAGAATGTCAAGGACGCATAAGAGGATTATCTAAAGCTTCAAAAGAAGTTGAAAACAATTAAAGAAGGGAAGTTTCATGAGTTCCACATTGAAGAGGATGGTTTCATTCAGTTTGTAACAAGAATTTGGTTTCCTTAATCACTTTATATAAAGGGGTATCTATTGGATAATGTAGATAGATCACCTTTCTCTATCCATCCTAAAATTACTAAGATGTACCATGATATTAGAGAGCACTTATGGAGGGAAAAAATGAAGAAGGATATTGCAGAGTGTATCTTGAGCTTATTAGTATGGAAGTAAGGTAAATAAGAGTGAAATAAGTCCAAAGGGATGATGAAACCATTTACTATACCCATGTAGAAAAGGGATAATGTCACTATGGACTATTTCACTAGTCTCCTTAATACATCCAAAGAAAACAATGTAATATGGGTTGTGGTGGATTGACTCACCAAGTCTACCCACTTTATTACTATTCAAGAAGACTTCTCGCTGGAAGAAATTTCCAAGATATTCATCAAGGAAGTGGTGAGGCCATATGAGGTTCTATATTTAATCATATCTGATCATGATTCAAGGTTCACTCTACATTTTTGAGAATCCTTAAACATGATCTAAATACTAAATTGAATTTTAGTTGAGCCTATAACCCCCAAAATAATGGTCAATCTAAAAGGACTATTCAAATTCTTAAGGAAATGATAAGATCCTACTTGATGGAATTTGAAGGAGTATAGGAATAGAATCTTTCATTGGTTGAGTTATCATATAAAAATACCTTCTAATCAAGTATTCAAATGGATTGATTTGAAGCTATGTATGGGAATGAAATGTACTAATAAAACTTGTTGGGATGAAGTTTTCAAATGAAATCTACTTGGATATGATCATGTGTGATAGATGACATAGAAGGTTTAAGCCATCCAACATCATATAAAAGTCCTTCAAAGTTAGAAGAAGAGAAATGTTGAAAACCATTAAAGGAACTTGGATCTTGAAGTTAGAGACAATGTTTTCCTTTAAATATCACTATGAAAGAGGTTCATGTAGTTTAGAAAGAAAGGGAAGCATATCCCAAGGTATATTATCCCTTTTTAGATCCTTGAATGCATAAGATCGGTGGCCTAATGGCTCACACATTCACTAAGTATGTCTCATTTCTGTGAGATTTTCATTATTCGCCACTTATTTATTGTATGTGGTATATGTGTACTAAAATTTGTTATATAATAAAATTATTCTATTTATATTCATGTTATTAAATTATTCATTTTAGGGTTATTAAGTTCTGGTCATATGATTCGACTGATTACATTGTGGTAAGAGACTTTGTCTCAACTACTATTTTGTTGTGACTAACTTTGTATTGTGAACCTAATAATCCTTATGTGGTGTACCTACTGCCCATTTTAGATCACTTTTCATTTGAAAATTATATTTATATTAAATATCCATAATCTCATATCATGGATATGTTTGTTGTCTAAACCATACACCATTTTACATACGGTGTTTATTTGGAAAGTTATTTTAATTATGGAAATATTGGTGAATCTGTATACTCTACTCTATACAGATATTGAAAAGGCATATTTATCTTATATTTAATAAATTTATAAAGAATTATTTGGACATGCATTGGTGGGTGGGTCCCGCTATAGCCCCTCAATGCATCGGTAGGTCTCATGAGACAAATTAGTTTGGCGACAAACCCTTCGAGTTTGTTTCCAAAAATCAGATGGGTTTCTACCCATAGAACTAAACCGTTTTAATGGTATTATGGTTTCATGTGCTAGATACATGAAATCTAATTAATAATCATTCTCTTTATTCATTATCAGTTTTTATTATCCATGAGGTTTTCACTATGACAAAATCTATGGATGCGGTTTCATTCTCAGTTTATTAATGGCGTGAGTTTTTTATTTATTCACCATTCCATATTGATTATATTAGATTGATTATGATTCAATTATTATTGTATTCATGATTCCATAATTTTTAACCCTTACTGAGCATTTGAGCTCACCCCTATCATTGTTTTCCATCAACAGGTGTTAAAGAGGTGATCATTTATTGAGTTCATGTGGTTGCAGTTTTTAGTTTTTATTATGTCTTGTATTTTGTAACCTTTTACAATGTAATTTGAGATACATATGTGTATCTAGTTTCTTCAAGAATACTAAACTGATCATTCCTTTGGGATTTTCGTTCCTTCTAACCATGCCAATATCACAAGTAATGCACCGGCTCCAGCCTAGAGGGGTCAGGGTGTTACAAAGGCGCTCCCCACCGTGGCCTACTGAGGTAATCCTCTGGTCGAGTACTGTGGGTCTGCCACATCACACAGAGGTTCTCCCCACTATGGGTCTACCGCATCACACATAGGTTCTCCCCACTGGGCAATCGAGTCCCACAGAGTTGAAAAATTAGCAGTCGTCAAGCAGTCTTCAGGTCTCAGCCAATCGTAGGGTTCCGTACGTAGCTTGCTTGGGAGAACTGGTCCTCAAGCCATCAGTCATATTTAAACTATCATGGAGCTCTATGAATAAGTAACCTGATGATCCGTCATGTCATAAGGGTTACAACACAGTAGACGGTGCGTTAATCGGACGCCCGGTCTGTGCGTTATTGGAATTTCAGTGCCAAGGGCCCAGTTGGATTCAGGTGTGATCCAACCCGGTCATACTCCAATTTTCATCAAAACTCTCATGAAGTAAGTCAAAAGTACTATCTTGATCCAAGTATCCCAACGCCATAGAATGTTCGTCAAATGAATGTCTGGTTCTCAAGATATGGCCGTTTATGTGATTCTGGGCCCGGGTCCGGTCTAACCCGGTCGGACTGACCCGACCCGACCCGACCGGCCGGACTGACCCGACCCGACCTGGTCAGACTAATCCGGCCCACAAGGGGGTGTCCCAACACATAGAGGGCAACCCTCTTGGGAAATATCCCGACCCGTAGAGGGCGGCCTGCAAAGGGGTGGCTTGGTTGGGCGGAAACCCGATAGGGCGGCGGCCTGCTTAGGCGGTGGCCTGACTGCATGAGGCATGACCCACAAGGGGGTCCGCCCTAGCCGCCACCAGGGGAGAGAACCCCCGGTCTCTTGAACTCCCAAATGTCCTGGAGGCCGTTCGGTTTGCAAAGCGGAGATGCCACGTGGGTGTCGCTCGATCGCCGTGGAACCCGTCGGAGGCGCGAGTTTGGCCTTCGTCGTAGCTTCGATCACGACTTCTTGTCCGTCAGTGGTGCGCTGGTTGCACCACCTCCTGCTCGCTGGTAGCGCGTTGGTCGCGCCGTCACTCCATCCACGGTTTTTCGTCGTGTCGTCCACCTCCTCCATTCATCGCAGCTGACGATCCACGACCTCTTGCTCACCGGCGGCGCGCCGCACCTCCTCCATGGCTGGCCGATGCTGGCCGTTCTGATGACCGTCACAGATTCATGTCATGGCCTCCTTTTATGGTGTGTTTCGACGTGGTATTCTCAACTTAGACGATTAGTGTCTCTATGTTGGCGGTCTTCTATGGAGACCCAAGAATAGCAAGATAGTGGAGGGTTCGGGCTGGGTTTGTTAGGCCCACGCCCTCCACGTTATCTTGAAAACATGAGGGGGTCAAGGGTTCAATAATCAATTGAATTAACAACAATCAAAACCCTACAAAGATATCCAGAAACAACCTCCCGCCAGATAGAATGATTCGTGGATCAACCCGTTAGTCGCTTGGTCTGTGTTCTTCATATTATTTAAGAACAGGGAATAGGAAATGATTTAAAATGCATAAATTAATAAACCCCCTACCTCGTAAACTCATTAGAGAGCGTTTGAGGCTTGAAGGTGGGTTGGTGTTCTTCATCCCCGCAATAGGCTTCTAACGACGCCGCTCATACGTCTTCCTTCGGTTCGTGGTTTGGTGTCACCCATCACCTCCCGCTGGGATCGACTCTATCCTCTAAGGGTTCGGTGTCGCGGCGCTCCTCCAGTACTTCATTGCTTGGCTAAGCTGTGCCGATACCCCTCCCCAAGCTCCATATATATAGGAGAGGGGGGGGGGGGGGTAAGTAACGACGTGGGGAATTAATGGAGGCTCATAAATTAGGAACCTTCTTAATTCCCCAACGATGTCGTTACTTAGGATTGGCAGGTCCAGCCATTTATTATCTTGACACATCAATGACCCCACACTCTGCTTGTCCATTAGAGGATATGAAAGAAAAATAAAATAATAAAATTATTTTATTTCATTTCTTTTAAAAAGTAACAAAACATAAATTTTTCTCCAGACCTACTGCGGTCAAATTAAATTCTTCCTTAAGAGAATCCCAGTGTCGTGGATTCAATGGTGCCCTTGGATTTTTAATTCGAACACCGGTTCAAAAGTTAAAAAATGTCGCTCGCGCATTTACTGAATGTACCCGAAAAAAAGTTCAATAAATTATTAACTTTCACCCTCGACCCGCTCCGATCAAGGTTAGGCTTCACCTAAGTAGAACACGCCCCAAAAAACTAAACGATACTCTCAAATTTTCAATCCAAGTTAATATTTAGAATTTGTGGATTTTTACAATAAAATAATTGTCACTTAATTATTTTATTTATGGCCAAAAACTAACTTTCACTGGTGGCCCGTTTCGGCCAATGTTAGTATCATCCTAATGAAATAATACTCTCATGATCTCAGTGGTGGTCTCATATTTTTAATTTGAGTTACCATTTGTGAGTTATAAGCATTTGAAAAATAAAATTACTTTATTTAATTATTTTATTTACGGTGATGTCATTTTTGGGTTTTCTCACAGGATGTCTGCACCGACTAAACTTAACTCACGCTTAGGGTAAACTCATCATCCTAAACGCAACGGTGCCCTCATAATTCTGATCTAGACAACCATTTAAGAGTTATTCCACTTTTTCAGGAAAACTGCTTATGCGTGCTAATTAAAGCTTAACAAAACTTCGACGAATCATTCTGGGCACTCCGGACCTCATAATCACGTGCTGTCAGATTTCGTAGTCTTGAAATAATTCCATATAATTAAAAAATATATATAGAAATTATGGGACATTACACATTTAGTGACTTTGATGTGTGTTAGAGGTCAAGTGATGATTTGACTTGGTGTTGTTTTGGTAATTTAGGCTAGGGTTATTACACTATCCATCTTTCAGTTTACACCTATAAAGTTTAGTGATAATATCATTTATTATCTAACTTTATCTCCCTCTTATTATCATATTCTTTGAGATGATTCAACATAGTGTATCCATTCATGTTCTTATCCTATATCCTTAAATCAGATACATAACTAATAACATGATTCATCAGAAATATGATGCATCCCCTATATGCCTTCTATAGGCATCCTTCCAACCCTCACTCACTCTACATGGTTGATAATCATGTATAAGGGATTCCAACAAATTTAACTTCTATTCTTGGTATAATATAATGTGTTAGTGTCTGTACTGCTTCTATAAGTTTTCATTGGATATGAGATTCTCTTTCTCCAATTTATATCATAAGGAAAGTGATGTAGTCAAGTAACTTTCCATTATCTACAAAAAAACAAATAATATTTATTATATTTTAATGATTACTGATCGTGATTTTATTAATGATTATATTATATCTCTCACTATTTTTTCAAATCCCAACAACTCTTATTGTTGGATTTGGAATATATAGGCACTCAGACATTCTAGTAGAAATGATCCATATATTCCTTCTCAAAGATTTCACCACAAATTCATGTCCCATGGATGATGGAGATTCAGAATCTGAAGCACCTTTCTCTGGAGGAGTATCTTTAAATTCTTCAATAAACTTTGATTTAGATAATCCAGCTACATCTTTTTGAGGTGTATCAAGAAGGAATAAATTCCTTTTAGAAACAACCTTTTCAACAATATTGGCTACCTCATGATCTTGTTCTTCAACATTAACTTCCTCTTCATCTTCTTAAACAATGTCATCATTTTCCTCGCTCTCTTCAAATAAATTAATTTTGCTAACTTCCTCTTCTTTTGAATTTTTCTTCTACTTATCTGAATCAATTTTGGTGGATGAATCTTGAGAAGTTATTATTGAGAGTTTATTAGAATGAATCTTCTCTTCATGATACTCTTCCACTGTTCTAATTAAGTCTTCACTTTCTTCCTCTTCTTATTGTTGAATTTATTCTTCTTCAACAATCTGCTCTGGAACTGAATAATTCTTTAAGAGGGCTTCTGATACCTGAATTTTTTATAAAGATTTATCATCATGTTTTAACAATGACTGAACAACCTGATCTTACAAATCTTTTTCTTTTTTACTTTTTCTCCTTTTCTTGTTTATCGAGGTTTTCAACTCCAACAATATTCAAAGCCTTGGCCTCCATAGGGTCAAGCCCAAAAATAGGATCACCTTCCTTTCTCTTTTTCTTCTACTCCCTCCACTTAGAAACTACTTCATCGGAAAACTTCTTTTGCTTATTCTATTTAGGGGGTGTTGATTGAGGTTTCAGAATAGGTTCGGGTAACTGAGGTTTCAGTTCTTTTTCTTTTTCTTCTTGGAAGGTTAAACAACTTCATCCTTCTTAGCTTGATCATCCTTATCAGGAAGATCTAAAAACTCACCTGATTCACTAATAAAACCAATCTTTATTCTCCTCAAAGTATCATCACTAAGTAGCGTAATCCTGAAATTCTTAGCCTTTGAGATGTAGGGGATCTTGAAAGATTCTAAACATAAGACTATAATCTTTGAAATGATCGTTGTATAAATCAAAATCTGAGACTTGATATTTTCATTCTTAATTTTATTGATTGTGAGAAGGATGTACTTCACCAAATTTATCTTTCTTAGGTTCACCAAGAAATTTAAGAGAAAGATATCACATATCTTAAGTAAATCCTTATTACCCCTCCTTGGGATAAGTAATCCTTTCATCCACAAAGAAACCAACCTATGGTTTGTTTATAGATGAGAAATTTTTGGTTTCTTGACATTTTTCATCCCAAGGCACTCTATTTCTTTTATATTCTTGAAATAGACTTCCTTATCAGGCAAACGGTGAGAGCAGAGAATTGCCTCTCCTTCATATAGAATGTCAAGGATGCTTGCAGCCTCGTTGAATGATAAATAATACGACTTACCATAGCTTCTAAATTTTAACATCTCTTTTCCTCATTGCCCATAGAAATAAACTAAATCATAAAATTCCACAACAAGTTCTGCGTAGAACGAATATTGATTCTTTTCTTTAGCAATATAAACACTTTCCCATCCATTTAACTTTATAATATTTACAATCAAAGAATCATACTTAGAGAAAAAATTTTGATCTATTAAAATTTCCCTGAACATAATTCAATACTTGGGTTCCTTGTTGGATTGAGATTGCATCGAAGTATAAGGAGAAGCTTCAAGAGACATTTAGAATGTAAGGAAATTGAATAATCAGAATGACACACTTAAATAGCAGTAGAGCCTCAACGCAAAAATTTGAGAGAATGATGTGGGGTGATAACATGGGGTCCCTTTAAATATGATTCGTGGAAATAGTTCATATTCCTAAATTAATCCAATAGCTGAGATTCGCTTTATCTGATATGACAGTTGATATCAATACCGAAGAAGGATTTATAGGTTCCAGTCTTTTGAGGTTTTATGGAAAAATCATATTTAAGGAAAGTAAATCCGATAAGGTTTTCTTAAAAAAATATATAAATTCAAACAAGTAAAAAATGAAATTAGGAAGATTTAAGTAAGGTAACATACCTTCCATATTACTTATAAATAATTGTAAATATTGATAAGATTCTTTTCGAAGAACTTAGATTTCCTCCATAGAAATTACATACTCGATCCCTCAAATGTACTAAATCCATAGGTGTTACAATTTGGAAATGAGTTCTACTATAAAGAGTATCTAATGAAGATCTTGGAATATATAGATAAAGTTCTATACAACTAAAAAACTAACCTTATCAAAGTGTTGTGGAGGTACCATAAGTATGAAGAGCGAGAGGAAAAAATTAACTTGAAGTACCCTCTTCTATTTTAAGAATATGAGTTGAAATTTTGGGGACTAAATTCTTAAATGGGGGAATAATGTAACAACCTAGAGTTTATAAATGTTATTTGTCTCTTAAAATAAATGTGTGTTATAATATGATATATAGTATTATAAACATACATCCCAAAAATAAAATGAAATTTTTTTCATTATTAAATACTATTACATTATTCAGCTACGTAACTAATTAAAATGCAACAAATTACAATTAAACAAAAAATATCAAATAGAAAGTCTAAAATGAGAAAATATGAATCACCCAAATCTACTAGAATCGTCAACACCATGACCAAAACTATAGAAAAGTAACAAAATAATAGTAAACCAATTTAAATTATAGAAAATAAAAATATATATCCTTTAGAGGAATTGAGTTGAATAATGAATTAAAAAAATAGAGATATTTATAGGAGGTAATTTGATAGTTGGAATAGTAATGTGACCATTGGAATGGTAACCAGACCATTGAGAATAATAACCTAGCCATTGAGAGTAGTAACATGACTGTTGGAATAGTAATTTTACCTTAAAATAATAAATTATGAAATAAATAATATTTATCACAATTAATTTAAGTAAATAAAAATATCATAATCCTAAAAATATATATATCATGATTAAAAACTAAAATAAAATATATGCACATTTTTAATAAACTATATTTTTAAATATTTCGTAAAAATCATAATTTTTATGTTAAAAATTAAAATTACATATTTTATAAATTTATTTTTATAAAATTAATATTATTTTTGAAATCAGCACATAAAAATTTTCTAGGTTTTTTTTTAAATTTTATGAAATATTTCAATTTTTAGGTGAATAGTAAAAATATAGTTTTTCATATAACTAGTGTATCAAAAATTACATTATTAATGATTTAATAATGTCGTAAGAATTTCTAGAAATTGAGGTTAGTCAAAAAAATATTTAATTTCATAAATGATTCATTAAAGTAAAAGAAACTTAAATTCCAAACCTAAAAATAATTTTCTAAGACTTAAAGTCAAAAGTGATCCCTTAAAATGTTTTTTTTATTTTATTCCACTTTATTTTTCATAAACTTATTAATTAGAATAATAAAAAGGTTTAAAGTATTAAAAACCATTTAAAAAATCACTATTTCATGTTTTATCTCTGATATATTCTTTTATTTCATATTTTATACAAGAAACACAACACTCCTCAAGTATAAATAACCCCTCTCCCTCACCTAGAAAACCACTCATACCTCTCTTAGAAAAGAAAAAAATGTACCAAAATACTCCCTCTAAATTAATTTATAATACCTCTAGATATTCTATAGTAATCTAACTCCAAGAATCAAGATAGTTTTAGTGTCATATAAGAGAAGCTATAATAGGGATTAAGTAAGTTTCGATTAACTCTTCTCTTTATTCTTCTTATCTTTCTTTTTTCACCATGCATTTCAAAATCAAATTTTATAAGATCAATTATTTAGTAAGTTAAAATTATATTAATGATTTTAACATACTATAATTATCATATCTACTATACATTCAAATTTCAAACTTCTATTTCCTGCTCTCCCAACAATGTCATCTCAATGGTCAGTTAACCATATATGGAGACATTTCCATGTCAAAACTTATAGACATCATCATGTATTAATCTTATGAATTATATATAATATATAATAATTTTAATTAATTTTGTTATAATTTTTTAAAAATATTTATACTCATGTATAATGGCTTTGAAAAAAATTAGCGAAATTGAAACAAAATGGGAAACTTTAATGAAAAAAAGATATCAAAACAATTAACATTTAACAAAGAGTGTTATAAAATAGATGCTAGTAATTATAATAGATAAATAGTAGAAAAAATGAACATAATTTACTTCTGGAACAAAGTTTTAATAATCCTATGTTTATTATCCAGGGGAGGAAAAGTGATGAAATAAAGTGAGAATTAAGGTAAGGGTATTATCGAACCCAAATCATTTCCTTTAGGTTATCCATAATTCACTTCAATTTGAGTATGATTATTAATATAGTGTTTTTTAAATATAATTTCACCATTATTACCTTTTTATTCAGGTATATACTTGTTACCACCTCGATTCATAATTCAAATACAATGATTTCCACAAATACTTTTATTTCAAAAGCATATCTTTTACTCCTTTTGAGTTGTTTATTATTCAATGAAGAATGATGATGTTTATGTAAAATATGTTTTCCATTATTCATTTTATAACCTCAAGTTTATTCATGAAATTATTTCTAATTAAATCCATATAAAACCCATTTTTCCATGGGTTATTTCATGATTATGATTGTTATATGTTATATGTGGGATGCATGATTATGTTAATATTATGATGTGATGGGTGGGTTCAGAATTATATATCCCTCTAATACATTGGTTAATGTTATTTATATCATGATATAATTTGAATTATGCCTGAAAATGATGCTATATTTGTTCACAATGACAATGTTATGATTATACACATATGTTGTGTGTGAACATGATGATAGATTTGTTCACAACTATATGTGATATTTGACCACAATAATATGATGTTTTATTTTTATACATTTCTATATTTGATGAATTTATCAAACGTTTCCCTCATGATTATTCCTATGATTATTATGTGGTGTTTATGATTATTCTGACCATTTTTATATTGATTTTGGACCCCTATTCCTAATATTACTTATCTTTTATCATATCCATTTATTTGATGTATATCCTTAGGTGACTACATGTACGTTTCTAAATATTACTAAAGGGTAAGATATTTTTTGGAGATATTTCCCCAAATTAGAAGATTGTGCACCTAGTCTCCGAAGATACTAGACTACTACAGTCCTCATACATGTTTTTGTGTAATGTATTGAATATTCAAAAAAAAGATGTAATATCTATGTTTGAAAATCTTGAGTCACTATAATATTTCACCTAATGGTAGTAGAATGGGTATATTTCTTAATTTTTTTGGTATTGGAATTAAAGTTTCCCATAGAGAAATAGATAGAGTTTCATGGATATATGGTGACTTAGAGTCACATAGAGAGTAAGTCAGGTAATTCTAGTTTTTATTTTTAGTATCTTAGATGTATCTTCCCAGATCACCATCATTACATTGAGGATTATGTATGATGCTTTATTTTATTGAGTTGGTTGTTTATTTTAGTTATTACTTTTTTGGTTATATTTTTTTTACATTTTTTTATTAGGTATGTTTTCCCAATGTATGGACGCTCTAATATGGATTCTTACTATTACTCCACTAGTTGGTATATATTATTTTTCCATGCCAAATAAGTCCTAATAGATTTTATTATGATTCTATGAAACTTGTTTCCATCCTTTAGGGATTGGGAATTCCCCTCTATAATTGACAATGGATGGTGTAGGTTCCTAGATTAGGGGTTTCTTGGGTTAGACCATGACACACGTGCTGTGATTCTTATGTGTGACCTACCACCACGATTTATTTCTAGTTGCATTGTCAATCATTAAATATGACATATTTAATAAAAACATTTACTTCAAGCCTATTGGTTATCAATCATATTTTAAATTTTAAAACATATTTTCAAATAAGATGTAGTTGAAAAATTAGATTTTATTGTATTTCAATGATTATTTAAATCAAATAATTTATTACTCTTTGATAAATTATGGATATAGGTTATCCTATCGTAATTACCTAAAAATTTATAAACAAAACTTTTTTGTCTAAAAAATGTTTTGATATGATATAGTTTATAAAAATTCTACAAATGACAATTTATTGTATTATATAATAAAATTAAATTTAAATAGTAAATATATACAATAAAATGAAAAATAGAACAATGGTATAATCAACAAAAATAAAGTAAAATAAGTGTAACTAGAAAATCTCAATCATGTTGATTTCCTAGAATTATCACACTAATAATAAAAACTATAAAAAAGATATAGAACATTGGTAATACAATTGATATGATAGAAATACAGAATATATAACCATGATTGAAACTGAGGTGAATGATAAACAAAGTAATTAATGGGTATTTTCATGATGTAATATGATAGTGGGATTTGTAATTTGACCACTGGAATGGCAATATGTTTGTTAGGTATAATAACCTAATTGTTAGGAATATTAGCTTCACTATTAGAATATTAAATTGATATAAAGATAGTAAAATTTTATATGAATAATTTTTCCAGGAATAATATGAAAAATATAAATATTATAATTCCTAAAATAATATCAATATTATAAAATCAGAGAAATTTAAAGAACATTTTTATAATAAAATATATATAACGTATTTTGTAAAAATAATAAATTTTCTATTAATAATTAAAATTTACTATTTTAAAAAAATATTTTGGTAAAATGAAATTCATTTCTGGAATTATCACACCAAAATGGTTGAAGGTAATTTTATTGTTAATTTTTTAAAAGAAAACTATAATTTTAAGGTGAATAGTAAAATTATAGTTTTTTTATAACATGTATATTTTGATTACATCATTAAATATGTAATAACAACCTAATAAAATATTGAAATTGAATATTAAGAAAAAAACATTTTTAATAAGTTATATAATACATGGAATTCAAATTTCATACCTATTATGTATTTACCCAAAACTAATAGTATAATGTATACCATTAATTTTAATCTATTTTCCACTTTATTTTTTAATAAATTAATGAATTATATTTATAAAGGTTCTGAATTTATTCAAAAATATTTTTTTTAATCAAATGTAATTTACAATGTTAATAATACAAATATTGAAAGGTTTAACTTGTATATAATAATTTATTCAATATTGTAACTTGAAAATACCCATATTTTAATGTATAAGTACACCCTCTCTCTCACCTTGTAAAACCAATTCCATTACAATTAAAAAATTCAAAAAACTACCCAATTTCCCTCTCTTAATCAGCTTATCATAATTAGGTATATCCTAGAGTCACATAACTCTAATCATTCAATGAGTTATTGGCCCTATAAAATAAACAATACCAAGGAGGAATGATCCCTGCATCTTTTACTTTCATCTTCCTTCTATATTCCTCAAAGAATATATTATTTTCAATCCCAAACCACCTAAAAAATAATTAAAATTAATATTAATTTTTATAATATTATAAAAATATGTTAATGATTTCATTCACATCATAATGATGCATTATCCATCTCTAATATCCTCTTTTAAAAATGTCCCATTAATTATTGATTAACCAACTATAAGGATGTTTAAAACTTCATATTAATCATTATGTTTTTTGGTTTTTTATAAAAAATTATTTAAAATATATAACTATAAAAGTATATTTATTTGTAAACATCTATAGTTAATTATATTAATTTATAAATAGGAATAAAGCAAAATCATGAAATCAAATAAATACGAGATAATTTAAAGATAACAATATCAAAATATTTCATATTTAATAATGGGAATTGATAAAGAATATGGAATGAATATAATTTATCAGGTGTAAAAAATGAATGTAATTTTTTTTTCTAATTAACATATTTTTATTATACAGGGAAAAAATGTGACGAAATATATCAAGATCTGAGGTATGGAGAATTCTATAAACTAACTCTTTACTTATATTCCATCTTCTCTTTCTACTTATTTTTAGTATGGTTATTCAATAATGTCTTAAAAAATCCCATTCACAATTATTTCCCTCTGAACCTGTTCATACCATGTCGAAATGACTTCTAAGAAACCAACATTTATTTCTCAAAGAGAATTTATTTTCCAAAATTATCTCATTGACTCCTCTTGATTTGTTTCTTATTCCCTTAAGAATAATTTTCTTTTATGTAAAAATATTATCTCCATTTTTCATTTGGGAACCCAAAGTATATTCACTGATGTATACTTTAAAAAATCTTATGAAAACCATTTCTTTTAGTGGGTTTATATAGTGATTTTTATTATTGTACTATTCTTTCTGTTATGGAATTCATGATAATGAGAATTTTCTGATGCGATGGATGGGCCTAAAATTATACATCCCTTTAATTAATTTGGTAATGTGATATATCTTTTGAGATTATGTGTATTATGTATGAACATGATCCTAGATTTTTTCGCAATTGTGATGTTATGTTCGTACATATATGTTATGCGTGAACATGATGTGAGAATTATTCAAAACATATGTGTGATATTTTACCACAATGTTATGATGTTTCATTATTATGGATATGAAACATTCCATGACTTTATAAAATGGTTCCCTTATGATTATGATGATTATTTTATGTTTATGATACTAAGTTAATGATTATTCTCCCCCATGTACTATTGACTAATGTATGTTATTCTTTCCATGTTTTCCTCTACCTATCAGGAATTTATCTTATCCTTTTTTAATGTATATACTCATGTTATTGCATGTACTATTGAGATCATGAAATATTTTAGGACAATAATTAAGAAGGATTTAAATAATGTTTTAATTTTATTATGTTCATGTTATATATGAACAAAAGTTTACCAAACCAAACCTTTTAATTTTGGAATATATTACTATATCATTATTCATTATGTAAATTATTTAATAATCATGTATAAAACGGATGGTTTACAATAGATGGAATATGAGAAATATTTAGTTAATTTGGGAATGAGGACTTGAAAAAATTGGTGAAAACCCTATGGATAAATTTGAATATAAAAATAACTAGAAATTATGGATAAGTATAGAGTTTGTGAATTATTAGAAATAGAATCCAATCCCAGATACTATAACTGGATTTTGGATATACCACATATGAACCAATAAGAAATAATCCAAAAAATAGTCATATTTGGTTTTAACTCAATATTTACTCGATGCATAAATTTTTTCCTAACTCTACACCAGGTTTAACACTACTATAAGATATTTCTTTCTAGACCAAAATCACTTTATAGACCATTTTAAAGGATATATAGCTACTATTAAGTTTCTTTATTATAAAAATATAAATTACATGATCCTATAATCATTATTTGAATATAGACTTTGTTAAAAATATGGGTTCTACAATATATCTCTCTATAATTAATTTTCACATGAAAATAAATTATTTATTCATTTTTTCTGACATATAGTTTTCTCTAACCTCCTGATTTTTAAAAATGGTGGTAACTAGGAGAAACTAACTGAACAACCCATGTGAGGTAAAATGTAATGATATTATGAATAAAAATAACAAATGAAAGAGTATATGAAGGTCATAACATTTTGGGAGTACAATCCCAGCTATCTCAATGTATGAAAAATAATCTAAACCATATGGAATATCCAACCATCACCCAAGAAAGACAAACTAGACATTAATCCAATTATGTAGAAACGATCAACGAAATTTTGTGGAACTTCCAATTCACTTGTTGCATGATAGTGGGTTAACATAATGGAAATTTTCTTTTCAATTCACCACTATTATAAGGAGGATAAATTTACTTTGGTTATCTTATGTTTAGATAAATAAGCTGATCGTTGGTGTACATTGATTAAGAATATGAGGTTAAAAGATAAAATGAAAGAAATAGAGTATAAAGAAATTTAGAATGCATTTAAAAAACAATTATTCCTATAAAAATATTCAAACAAATATGGAGAGATAATTTCGGGATCTTAATAAAAAGGAAAGTGGATCTATCATATCTTTTGAAGTGGATTTTAGAAGTATTTCAAGGTACACCTTGGGTTTTGTTACCAATAATGATTAAAAAGTTGATCAATACTTTAGTGGTTTAAAACCACATATCTAAAAGGATCTATCTATCTATGACATTGGGAGTTATAAAGAAGTTGTATAATGTGATCTCAATGTTAAAATGGAGTTTAGAGAATAGTCCAATGGATATGGATATAAGAAATATAGTATGGGGTTCCAACCTTTAGGACTGAATTATAGGGGTTGAATGAAGATCAAACAACCCATATAAAAAGTACATGGATATAAGAATCATGGAAATTTTATCAAAGGAATATGTAAATTCATTAGGAAAGAATAATAACTTATTAAAATTGTTAAGAAAATAGAAATAATCAAACTTAAAGTCATTCATATTCTGAGGGAGTACATTGATTTATATCCTGAAGCATTTCCTGGAAACCCCCAAGATCACAAGGTATATTTTTTAAATAAAATTATACCCAGATCCACTACTATCTCCAAATTACCCTATATTATGGCCCTAATATAACTAAAGGAATTAAGGAATCTTAAATAAGAGCAATTGAAAGAAAGGGTTTATACACCCTAGTGCATCACATTTGGATATATAAGTTCTCATTTTTAAGAGGAAGAAAATTTCAATGTGGATATTCATTCTATATATCATCAGCTAATTGTGAAGAAAGATTATATCTAGAATACAACCTTCCATTTTAGATATGAACACTATGGGATTATAGTGATGTGATTCAGACTTAGTAATGCCCCTAAAATATTCATGGACCTGATAAATAGAGTGATCCTTTTGAGAATACCATGTCAATGTTTTGTAGTAATTATTTATGACATTTTCATCTACTCTAAAAGAAATGAAGAACACAAAGAGTATATAAATATTGTGTTGATGACATTAATAAATGAGATTATCTACACAATATTCAAGACGTTTGAATTTTTGATATAGTAAGTCACATTCATTATAAATGATATTTCTAGTGAGCAAATTTATATATTCCCCTTAAATACAATTGCATTTGAGGAATGTCCCAGACCATCATATGTCACGGGAGTCAGTATTTTTCTTGGATTAGATATGTGTTACTAATAGTTTGTGGGAATATTATTATGATTGTCTATGCCCCTAATTATATAAACACAAAAAGTGAAAAACATTCCTATATTGAAGAATATGTGGAATGATTTAAGGATCTCAATAAGATTCTATTAACATCATCTATACTAAAAAACCATTAATTAGAGAAGGTTTTTTGATATAAAGTGATTCTTCAATGAAAGAAATTAGTTGTTTCTCTTAATAATGATAAACAGATAGCCTACACATCATCATATTTTAAGATCAATGTAAAAAACTACTTGTTGGATTATTTGTAGTTAATATCTATGATATTCACTTTAATGATTTGGGGACACAGACTCAATTTTGAGAAGTGTGACATATAAAAAGATCAAAATATTTTAATGTATATATTCACACTGAAGGAACTCATTATGAATTAATAGAGATGGTTTGAGTTAATCAAGGACTATTATTTCAATATTCACAGCCTTCCTTGGATGGTGAATAAGACAATTGATGCTATTGTCACAAATAAACCTATAAATTTATTAAAGATACTCATTATGAAAGATAATATCTTCATGGTTATGAAAATGATGTATTTGGATTTCATAATAAAAGGGAAGACATCCTACAATGACAAAATTATTTCATAACCACTTATTGATGTTAAGATCAAGGATGTAAGATAAGATGATTTGGATATTAAAAAGTATATTACAGAATTAAAGGAATGTGAGTTTAATGAATTTAACATAAAAATGATGATTTAATTAAATTTAGATGTAAATATCTTGTGTTTTTACCACCCAAGATAAAGACAGATCTATTGGATAATGAACATATATTATCATTCTCTATCCATCCTGGAAGTATTATAATTTATCATGATATTTTGGATCACTTCGGCCGGGAAAATATGAATAATTATATTTTTCAATACAACTCAATGTTATTAATATTTTATTATTTTAAATAATATAGAAACAGGTTCAAGGTGATAATGTAACCATTACCCATACCCACAAAGAAATGGGAGAATATCACCATGAATTTTTTCACTAATATCCCTAAGAAATCCAAAAGAAGAAATTTGATGTGGGTTACGTTGGATTTAATAACCATTAATTCTTATAGGTAAGCAATGTTTAAAGTATTTAAGTTCCATTGAAATGAAAAAATAGGAAAGAGGTAACATCCCTCCAACTTTTCCTTTAATTTTCATCTCCTCTTCCTCCAACTAATCTGTTCTTTTCCATCCAAAAAATTATAAAATTAACTATATATAATTTTAAAATTATTGTTAATGTTATTAAATTACTTAATTTTTTTATTCAAAATATAGTTATCAATTATAGCCCTCTCACTTCCGCTTTTGACAATGTCCCATTAGAGGCCAATTAACCACCAATGAGAATGTTTCTATATATTTAAAAATCACAATCATGATGGATGGTTTTATTAAATTATGTAAAATATGTATATGTATAAATATATTCTTTTAAAATCTTATGGTGTTAATTTTATTTATTTATTGATAGTAGTAGAAAAAATTCATGAAATTTATAAAAGATAAGATATCTTAAAGAAATTATAATATCAAAGTGTTTCACCTTTAAAAATGAGAATTAAAAAATAAAATAAGTTTATTATAATAGATTAAACATGAAAATAAATATACAAAAATTTATTCTTGTTTTATGTTTTATTGAAAATATGTTTATTATACATGGAACAAAAATTTGATGTAAAAAATCGAGATCTAGGTTAAGGTGAACTCTAAAACCCAATTATTTATTTTTTGGGTTATCTACTCTTTATCCTTATTTTTAATGTAGATTCTTATCTAATGTCTTATAAATATCATTATTCTACTCATTCTCTCTTATTCCTTGGGATATATATCTATCAAATCCATTAAAATTATTTATAATACAACTAAATAGATTTTTGAAAGAGATTTTATTTTCAAGATTATCATATAGACTCTTCTGGTTGTTTTTATTCATCACTCAAGAATCACGACCTTTACTGAAAAATATAATCTCCTTTATCCATTTAAGAACCCAACGGGCCAGTTATTTCTATATGATTTATTTCATCATTATGGAACCCATTTGTTTTTCTAGGATTATTTCATGATTGTGATTATTATGTGATTACTTCATACATGGAATGCATGATTATGAGAATTTATGATGTAATAGGTCAAACCAAAATTTTAAATCCCTTTAATAGGTTAGGTAATGTGATATATATCCTTATATTATGAGTATAATTTATGAACATGATTCTATAAAATTTTCATAATTATTAATTTATGATTTGTACACATATGTTATGTGTAAAAATGGTGCAATATTTATTCACAATATATGTGTGTGATTTGAACACAAAGTTGGGATGTTTAATTATTATTAATATACCAAATTCCATGATTTTTTCAATTGATTATATCATGCTTATGATGATGGTTCTATGATTACAATATGATGATGATGATTATGATCACTCTTGTAATATTGATTCATGTATCTGATTCCTTCCATATTATTCTACCCCTAAATTTTAGCTCATCCTTTTCATTGATGTATATCCTTAGTTGATTACATATACTGAGGAGAACATAAGAGAATTTAGTGGTATAATTATAAAGGATTTAAACAATGTTCAGGATTTGTTATATATAAGTGATGTATGGACCTAATTTTCCCAATATACTAATACATTTGATTCTGTAATGTATCACTATTATCTAATACATATTTAAAATGATGTAATAATCATATATGAAAAATTCAAGTCATTATATTTTAAATATTCATTTAATTGGTAATAATTTTAATAAATTAATTTACTAAAAATTTTCTATAATTAAAAAAGAAATGTTCATGAAACCATTATAAAATAAATATCCATAAATATTTATTATTAAAAATATATACCACATTAAAATTAAATGGAATGACTTGTAATTTAGATAATAAATTAAATTTATAGAAATAATAAGTGTAATTTTAATGTGATTTTAAATTAAAAAAAAGGAAAAAAATGATGGAATTAAAATTTAATAGACTAAAATGTTTATAATAATTCAGTTTAGTTCTCTAAATTCAAAGGACTTATTTAAGAAATTAATTAAACCTTATCAAAATGAATTTTTATAATCAATTTAATTAAATATTAAATAATATCAAAATGTGATAATTAGAATATTTTTTACATAAAATAATTGGAATATAAATGGTTTATTGTTAATCTCATAGCATATATTTTATGTAAATTTAATATAATGGATAATTTTAAAGATTTGATATTGGTAAAAAATATTAAAACCTTATATTTATTTAAATTATGCAATGAACACAATATATGGAGAAATATAAATTATTTATAATTATCCTTATGTTTGAATTTTTATAGATTTTTTATCTGATATATAAATATATAAAAAATTTATTTATTTATTTATTCTCCAATTTATTCATTTATATAAACACTTTATATTATGAATATATGTATGCTTTAGTTTTATGAGCTAATATTCCTGAAAATGTTCTTTCATGCATTTTATTAGTTTTATAAAAGGTATGATAATGGATTTTTTTCTATGATGTTGGCCGATTATTAGGTTGAAAACCTATAGTTTACATAAATTATGTATTACAATTATAATTTAATTGATATCTATAATAAGTAAACTATATGACAGATTGGATAAAGAGTTTTTTTCAATATTCCAAGAGTCATATATTATATTTGGCATAATATACTACCTAAACAACTATGTGATGGTATAAATTATAAAGTGGTCAAAATTTTAGTAAAATATTGATTTGGGACACTAAAGGATATGTTTTTAATTTGGTGAAGGTAATCATTTTTGTGGGAGAAAGTTTAACATTATCCATATTAAAGGAATGTGATGTAAGATACACATCTGGGAAATGGTTCTATTATAGTTAAATGACATGATAAACTTTAAATAAAACCTTTATATCAATCATTAAAAGGATAATATTAATATATAAAATTTCATAGACTGATATCTTAAGAAAAGTTCTTATGAAATAATACCAAATTATTTATGTTAGATAAACCCCCTTTTGAGTAAAAATTTAAGGATGTAGTTAAAAAAATGAATCAATACTCTTCTGTGAATCATTGAATAATATACTAAAGAATTCAAAATGATTAATGGAATTTAAATGTTTACCTGTATATTAAATCTGATTTGGTATGTTAATTACATTGAGATATTTAATGTTTCCTTAATACTAGGTCTAATTATTGAATTCATTCTAGAATCTAGATTGAAAATGTTTCAACAATGTAAACAATTTCTATATAAGTTTTAAATAGTCTCTAATACTATTGACAATATCTGTACTAAGAATGTTATTTTTAATTTTTGGTACTATTTCTACCGCAAAATTAGGTAAAATTTCCAACTAAAAGAAGAAAAGTTATTTTGAAAATTCAATAATGTTTCATTGAGTATTATGTTAATGGTATTATGAGAAATATGGTGCAATAATTATATATGATTTAATTTTCAAGAATATATGAATGGGTTTTAAAAAAACTATAGAATGTCTATGTTTGGTATTGATGTTATATAAATAAATTGTTTAGTTTTGAAAGGTTATATAATACTAACTGTATCTCTTAGAAGTTTTTTAAATAAAAATTAATTACAAAATAATTAGAGAATCTGTAAAGATTGTATTTTTCATTCAAATGAAGAAATAATGAGTTATTGAACAACATCGTTGAATGTAAGGAAATATATCATGCTCAGACTCATATTAGAAAAGGACATGTATTTCCTTCTCATTTATCTTTTATAATAAGAGAATTTGTTCAACAACAATATATTGTGATGAAAAATATCTGGTTTTAAACATTGTTAATGATTCATTGTATTATATAAAACAAGAATTATCTAAACAAGTATAATTCCATATATGATATGGTGATATTAGTTTGGTACTAAAGCACCCATTAGATTGTGATTTTATTTGTTGTCAATTATCATGTTAATATATATCATATAGAACTTAGGTGACAGATTTTCTATCCAATTAAAAGGATAATAAGGTGCTTCAAACATATTTTTAGAAAAATTGATTGATATTGTTGTCCATGAATAATAGGTGGCACATATTCAAGATAATAGCTACTATATCAGATGATTATTGAGAAGATCCTTAATTCAATGAAAATTGATAAATTTATAACAATTTTTTTTATGAAATGGATTAAGCTAGATAATAGGATAATTGAGGATCTAAGACTCTTTGAGTGAAAATCAAGCTGAATTATGGGAGAATCCATCCTAGTGTCACTAAGTAGGTTAGTAATTGTATATAGTGATAAATATCAGCTAGATGACGACTGAAGTGAATCTTGAATAAATAGTTTAGTGAGATTAATGAAATTATTTAACTTGAGTATTTACATTCTATAATATACATAATAAATTATTTTATGGAGATTTTAATTGTTTGAAAATTCCTACATTCTATTGATGTTGTGATTAGATGTTTTTAAAGTAGGTTGAGATATCCCTAAGTTGTTTTGAACATGCCTTTAATTAATATAATGATATATGGATATATGTAAGTTTGAGGGATTCCACACATAAATTTGTTTCAATAAATTCATATTTTTGGAAAAAACTACCCATTAGGTTTAGATAGATAAGTTTTAATATTCAGATGTGTCTTTATAATGTTGTATCTATCCTCATAAGTTTGGGACAACCATGGAATATGATCGATCCATTTACTTAAGAGGTTCAACCATTTCAGCACAATTATTTGATATATAGTTATAAAAGAATTAAATTCATACATTTTGGACATGTCATCATAAGGTTGAGATAGATGACCATATGTTTCAGATAAAGCATTATAAGGTACATTAACTGGTGATAATTTTGATAAAAATAAAAAATTATAGCATTTAAGATTCTATAGTGGAAAGAAATTAAGATGATAATAAATATTTTCTTCATATCTTAAAAACCATTAACACTAAAATGTCATGTTATTAAAGAATCAAATTATTGAGAAACTAGTCTTTGAGTTATGTAAAATTAGATCAAAGTAAGAGAGAGTTTCTTAGAATAACTGAAGTCTAAAAATGATGAGGTTTGAAGAAATGTATATTATGAAGTTGAAATCATATATTTTTTTAAAATAATTTCAATCATATTCTAAACATAATGATATTTATGGAAGGTTTGATTCATGATTTAGATTAATAAGATCAAAAGAGATTATAACTATCCTATTTATTCAGGATTTTGAGGTGATAATATTTTAAAATAAATTTGTTTGATCCAAAGTAAAATTAAAATTTGATGATGATGATGATGATATTAATTATTCATAATATAAAAAAATTAATTTTGAATCAAGACATATATTTTTATATTTTTGTTTCATGTTTGTTGAAAAAAAAGTTGGAAGATAAGAAACTAACTAAAGTTCAAATAGTGTATCCGAAATTATATATTCAAAATAAATAAATTAAAATATTATTATGTCATATATCAGTGATTTGAATATCAAAAAATAAATTGTGATTTTAGATTAATACAAAAATGTTATGTTTTTTGAGTTTCTATTTCTAGTTTATAGATTCAAGAGGAATTTTTACGTGTTTCATGGAATGTTTGTATTCAACAAGAAGGAAGATCGATGTCATAAAATGTTTCTATATATTCTATTATATATTTAGAGGAATATTTAATTTTATTTTATAATGAATGATATTTATAGGTCTCTCCAAATATATAAAATTTGGATGAATTTTCCTGCTAATATAAATTAGAAGAGAAATAAAATATGTGTAGTGTTGTCATATTCCAAGTGACAAAAGTTGAAAAAATAGATATAAGGATCATCAAGTGTGGAAAGTGTATATGATTTAATTAATTTCATGTTATGCCTATGGTATTTCTATTAATGGAAACTAAATACGACTATAAAGAAAATTTGAGAGGAAATATATAGGAAAATTGATTTTGCATGAAAACAAAAGGGGAAGAACTCAATAGGGCCACATGTGATGGAAGTGAGAGAAATAAGGGGTAATAAGACCTATTGAGGAATATTAAAATGAAATTGATCCTATGTATAAATAAATACATTCTAGGTATCAAAAATAAAAAATATAAGAACAAGAAGTAGAAGGATATTTTCTAAACCAGTCCCTATGATACACACCATTGAAAATGTTTGAGAAAGGGAAGAATAATATAAGAAAAATTAGTAGAAAATCTAGAGTCTGCGTGCAAAGAGAAAGAAAATACCAAATATATTAAGAGCTTATGTACCAAATATATTTCAGTAAATGTGTTTTAGAAGTAGTGTGAGAATGGATAATGTGGAAGAGTTCTCTAAAACCATTACTGTTAGTTGATTTCCTTGGGATATAGAGTTTATATTTCATAAGAAAAAGTTATTTACTAAAAACTGGAAGTTTTCTATAAACAAAATACTGAGTTAAATGTTATTCTTGAAGAGTAAAAAAATAAATTTGAATAATCTTGTTGAGGAATTATATTTGGCTGTTGAGTGTAGTGAGATCTAATTTCAGATTCATGATCTTCTTCAATAGATTATTTGATGTCCATGTTTAGTGGTCTATATTTATTATGAAGTGTAGTGGGGTGATGTAACTATTTGATTGTGTAATATAGTTAACAATTACTAACACTGAATCTATATTAAATATTTACAAAAACTTATTCTAAAAAAATAAAAATATTTGAGTAGATATTCAATGAATTGGTGAAAATGATCACAAAATGTAGTAGTTTTCCCATAATTGGACTAAACACCATAAAAACATGTTCCTTACCATACTACATTCAAGAATTTCATGAGATTTTTTTGAAAAAGGTAATATAAAAAGATCCATTATTCTATAAAAAAAATAGGTATTGAAGTACCAAAGGGATCTAATGATAGAAAAGGGATTTTCGAATTTGTTACAAATATTAAAATATACGATCCAACCCTCTCTATGTGTCTACACTGGTTAATATGGACTAAAAAATCATATCAAATTAAAGTTTCAATATGATTGTATCTTATATTTTTTATTTATAGGTATACTTACTGAAACTAAATAAATTATAGATTATAAATGATTTTAGAATGAACAAACATGGAAAATTCAGTTTAAATTTTGGTTGATACAAATGTTTATGTGACAAGAAAGATCCAAAAAACTGGATGAATAATGAGGAAAAAATCACGATAAAGTGTTTAGTGTGAAGTGAGGAGAAAAATTTATACTATGGTGAAAAAGTAGAAGTTCATCTAGTAAATCTATTATTTATCACCCTCAAGAATATTTAGATAGTGAACAAGATAAAAGTTACGAATGTGTGAAAAAATATATTATGTTTAATATATCAATATTTTAAAAGGAATGAAAATGTTTAATAGCGTACAAGATACACAACACCGAGCTTGATGGAATTACTGAATATTGTTATTTAAATATGACCATTATAACTTAGCCATTAAATAAGGGATAATAAATAGTTGTAACCAAATTATGATATATATAATAATCCTATTGAATTCTAATTTATTAATTAAATATTTTTAAATAAGCACCAAATTTTTAATAATGTCATTTTATGCTTTAAAAATAAGTTTTCTTAAAAAATGGTTTTTCTTATTTATTATGGATGAATATTATAATTAATTTTTGAAAAATTAAGAAAATATATTTTAAAAATTTAATTTAATTTTTCAATTCAGTATTTCCATATTTTCTTAGGATGTATTTTTGATAATTTTAAGAAAATATTGATTTTTTAATGGATAGTGAAAAATACTGATTTTTATTGAAAATTTTATTTTATTTTTATATATTTACAAAGTAAAATTATTTTTTGGATTATTTTTTAAATTTAATTATTTATTTTTGATTTTAAGTAATCATATTATGGTTCTGTAAATGGATTTTTACTTGAATTTTTTATAAATATATTTTATATTTTAAAAGAGCATTTTTATGGAAAATGATTTTTTTGTGGTGTTTTTCTTATTTGACATTAAATTAAATTGATACTATTATTTTTTTTTAATTTTTAAAAGTGGATTCCATTTTTGGAATCATAAGGTCCAAATTTGGTAAATATTTCCATTTTATTTTTGGTCAATATTAATAGTAAACTTAATAATTTTTGTTAACATGGTAAATGGTAAATTAGGTAATTAAGAAATATAAATAATATGATAAGGAATATAAAATGACTCTAAAACTTAACTTAATTTTAATTTATTACTTCATTTCATCCATACTTATCCAATATTTTTTATATGTTATTTTTCCATTTGGACGTGATTATCTTCTTTTTAATATTTTATGTAAAGAAAATTATAAAATGTCACTCTAGTATTTAATAACTATAATATATTTAATATGGGAACAAACATAGAATATGATTAGTTATAAAAATTATTTTAAAATTTAATTATTTATCCTCATCATGTCAATTTAATTTTATTTTTTATTAAAAAAATAATTACATTAAATTCTTACACAACACCATCGTAGTAATTATTCAATTAATAGAAAAATCAAATAAATGATTTAAAAAATATTATAAGTAATATATTTTTAAATAATTAATGTTATACGAGAATATTATGTATTATTATAACATTTTATGTATGTATGAAAAGTTTTTTAATTTCATTTGTTTTCTTGATGTTATTAAATTCGATGTAATGAATAGTTCTAAAATTGACATTCATGATATTTCATAATAAGTAATATATTATTAAATGATTTAAATTTCTTAAAAATACTATATTTGAAAATATTATTATGATATGGTTTAAAATATAAAAATTTTACCATTTATGGACCTTTTTTCTATTTATAGTAACTATCTTGACCCTCAATGTGTAAAAAACCTTAATGTTGAGATAAGTGAGAAAAGGGTTAATGGGGGTTAAAACCCATATATATGGGAAAAAAATGTCAAAACTTGTCTAATTTTTATTACATAAGATTACTTTTACCCATCATCATTCTATATTAAAAATTAACCACTTTTTATCCATTTAGGATTGAAAGATAATTTATATTAATTTGATATTTTAAGAAATTCCAAGAGTACCCCTCCCTTCTCTTATTAAAGGCAATCTCTTCTTATATTTACGTCACACATCAATAACCATTTGGTTCATCTTATATCTATGAAAATACCTGACTGTTATCTCTCCACACATTCCAGAGGCCTTATTTTTAACATAATACTAACCTTATAATTATTAAGTTGTAATACAATTGAAGAAGATATATCATTCCTATTCAAGCACTTTTGTTTTATTTATTCTTCCACCTACTTAGAATATTTTTTAATGTAACGACCCAAAAATTATGGACCATCACTTTATCATAAATCTGATAATTGAGGTTTCAAAAAGAAAATTGGGGTGTTTTGGGACATGAGAGTCATTCCAACAATGTGTCATTTCAAACAGTTTTCCAAATTTCCAGTTTTCACGTTTTCTAATGGTGTGTCGTGTTGGCGATGTGTCATTCTAGAGGCATCTCATTCTGGAGGTGTGTTATTCTGGCGGCATTCCATTCTTGTGGCGTGTTGTTCTGGTATCCTGTCGTTCTGGTGGCATGTCTATTTGGTGGCCTTCTGTTCTGTCAGCGTGTCGTGCTGGCGGTATCTCATTTCCAACTTTTTTCCATTTTTCTATAATTTTCCAATTTTTCTAGTTTTTCCCTTTTTATATCTATTTTTATGATAAATGAGTTTAATAACACAATTAATGAATTTTAAATCCATTTAAAATGCAAAATATCATATCAGTAATTTTCTAAAAGTTTGAGAGACTTCTAAATGGTCAAACCGTGTGGTTTTTTGAGGTCTGGGTTTATTGGTGATTTAAAATTGTATATATTATTAAGCTTTCAGGATATAAACTTTCAAAAGAGAATATACTTCCTTCTCCCTTTCGGTCTATATTTCTCTATGGTCTGGATGTCCCAAATACTTGTTCCTTGGAGTCAAGTAACTAGGTCACTATAGTTGGTTTGTGTTTCCCTTTGAGAGATCCCTAATGTACCTGCACCCCTATTTTTGGTGGAATAAGGCCATGTTTATCATATTTCTTTGATGTATGATTTCCTTTATCTTTCTTATTTTTTTATCTCGAGGGATGGGTATATAAATGTTTATCCTTGTGGAGATAGTTTATTCTAAATTAAGAAATATAACGATTAAATTAATATTGAATTTAAAGGGGTAGAAGAATATGAAGCATTATCTTACGGATTTTTCTACATTGATTTGATTTGATATTATGATTTTATGGGAATAATTCATTCATGAATAGCATATCTCGTGGTGGTTTGACCTTGCTATAGTAACTTCCTCTTGAAAGGAATGTTTTTCTAATTGTTTGGTATCATCATGAATAATTGGATAATTATGTATAGTTGGTTAATGAATTAAATGCCCCAAGACCTAATGGTTTTTGTGATAATACCCTTAATTAATGAAGTGTAATTGAAAAGATATGAATTTTGAAATATGAAAATATGTTTTATGAGATATGGTGTGTGTAGGGGAAGTATGCACGATATGGTTGAGCAGTAGGGTTTCATGTGGTTGTTTGGATATTTAAATGTGCTTCTTGTTGTATGTTGTTTTGTTTTTGGTGCCTGGTTAGTATGGATGGAAAAATAAACACTGATAATGAATTGGAATTATTACATGATAATGATTTAATGGAATGTTAAATGGATGAATTGATGAGGGTATTTAAGTACAAATAAAACTACATGTTTAATGAAATAGGTTGGTAATAGATAATATGGGTAATGATTTAGTATTAGATGATAAATAAAAATGAACTACAAATTTCTTTTTGATTGGGTGAGGCTGTTCATTTAGTATTGGCAGAGGATGTGGGCGAACTTTTGAGTTGGTTAGTGGTATTCTTGTAGACCCATAGGTGGGGATTTTCTGGATATATATAGATATATATGTATGTATGTATGCATTTTATTTTACTTGAGATTTATATACACACCCCACTCGTGTTGAGAACTATATGCTGAAAACCCACCTAGTCATGCTAGGGGTGTCTTTCCCAAGAATCTAGGTGGGAGGATAGATGGATGGCCACCTTCTCTTCCCTACTCCCTCTTCTAAGTGATATTGGTTGAGGTTTCTTTAGGTGAGTTGTAATGTGTGGCCCCAAGTTTCTTCAGGATGAGATGTATTTTGTTTTCCCAGGTGTCTTTGGGATGAAATATGTTGTGCTATCCCAGGTGTCTTCAGGATGAGATGTTCTGTGATGGACTAGGTTTGTTTGGGTGGGATGCGGTGTGTTATGATGGCCCATGTGTGTATTGGAAAGATGTGCTATGAGGTAGGGCCCATCTGTGTGAAAACATGATGTTTTGTGATATATTTGGGAGAGGTGGGAGTTCTAGGATGTTTGTTATTGGGTTTTAAGAGAAGTTAATCTGTGAGAAAGTGGTGCAGGGTATTGTCACGAACCAGCCCGAGTTGACCCTAAACCGGTGACAAGGGCCAGCCCACGACAAGTCTTGAGAGGTGTTCCCGATCCTCCCGGAATGGCGATAAGCACCAAGGGTATCAATAGAGTACACAAGGTGATTATTTTTCCCATATATAAACAATCAAACAAATAGTGAAAAGAAATAGACAGCCCAAAATACATTTATATAAAAACTGAACTGAAAATTATTTGTACAAGAAACTAAAAGTACAAATAAACCAACAACTCAACTGACCAAACCCGATAACCAAATAACTCTATTTGAACTTATGGTAACTCTCAAAAATAATGATCACACATCGCCCAAGGTGATTGAACTCAAGATGAAACATGCACAAGGGCTAAAAACAGAAGAAGACTATAGGTGTGAGTATTAAAACTCAGTAGGTTATCCCGATATTCTATTACCAATACACATCCTTTAAAATAAAATAAACATAAATTTCAAGTTTTAAATACAAATATAATGTTATGTTTTCCAAATGAGGTCCCATGCTACAAAAAAATTACCAGACAAAAATTTACATGTTTTATAAACAAGAATGCTAGTGACAAATTTCAAAGAGGTGCAACTTCAAAATGAAACTAGTTTTCAAGAGGGATTATTTAAAGAATTAACACTTTTAAATAAATCACCCACACTTCTTAATTTACCAACCAAACACACCTTATACCGATGATGAGTACAAAATATCCAATGATCACAAGTCACAGGAACACCCCTAGGCACTAGTTAGTTGTGAGCCCCAGATACCTTGTATCTCAGTGAAAGTAACCATAATAAATATCCATTCTCATGAACACGATCCAATAGTAGGAAGAATACTCATAACCTAGTGGTCCTCCAACATAATCATCATCATAGTTTAGTTATTTTTTTCATCGTTAAACTTGGTACGTGAAACAGGGGCCAAACCCCACGAGATCACTAGCATACTAGTACACGTCCGCCCACCTAGATACCTAGGATTCCCTTTAGTGCTCAATCAAGTTACACATATTATCAAATACACTTTTCACATCAAAATTACATTACCAAATCATAAACACACAAACATCCCGCAAACATGCTTCACATTTATTTCACGAATTAATAAACCACTGAAACGTTTCGTAAAACAATTTTAAGGAGTATAACGAGGCCTTGCACATAAAATCCATTAAAAAAATGCTATTTTAAGTCCAGAAACCCATAAATAACATAAAAAACCAGATTTTATAGCCCCAAAACCAATTAATAAATCAATTTCATGGACTATAAAATGGCCCCAAAAGATATAACATGAAATGTTGATGGAAACTATTTTTACAAAAAAATGCCAAACGGGCCTTTGATTCTTTCTCAAAACTAATATTTGAACAAGGTATGCATTTAAATTTTATTAAGGAGGTATATACACACTATTTAAAGTAGAAAAAAACATTAATAAATCCCTTAAATCACAATGGTTACATATTCAAAACACAACCATTTTCACAAGGATGTGAAATGGGCCATTTTCCAACAACTCGGGCCAAAACATGTTGTAAACCAAAACCTGTTTGTTTGTAAAACCAAATACAAATTGGAAAGACATATAAGGACCCAGAAATACCATTTATCATTCTTCCAATTCATTTATAAATCCAAACAAATAATTTTTAAATCACAAATCACACATAAAAGACAACCGGGAAATTTACCGAACACATGTCATGCCCTTAAAAAAAAACAATTTATTTTAAAACTTGACAAGGAATAAAGCACCAATTTCATGAAATATTTTATTATAGATACTATAACATGTTCAAAATACTATAAAACAGGTTTTAAACCTCACAAAACAGTTTTGAAAGATAGCAGAACATTTAAACAAACACTTGGCGTGCACTTTTATGACAAAACAACTCTACCTTTCACAAAACTAGGCTTAAACAACCATTTTTCACACCAATAAAATTATAAAAGGATGAAAAACAATAATAAACATATATATCAGAATTGAAAAATAAGAAAATGATGAAAATTAAATGATAAAGTCATGTTCAAGGGATATCCTACCTCAAATCCTTAGCGTAATGGAAACGTGCACCCAATATCACCATTCGAGGGTTTATAAATCCTAAACCTATGACGACCAGACCCAAAAAAAAAAACCCCAATAAAGAATCATGGGATAACAAAACCCTAGGTTTAACATGAATATTGTGGAATATAAAACCAAAAAATAAGGAAAGGAGGAGGAAGAGGGAGGAGAAAAGACAAGGAATCTCACCTTTCCACCTAGAAAACTCTTCATATTCCATTATATTTGCACCCTTAGAGAAAATGGAATGTATTGTAACTTATTGGAGAGGCTCCTATGGTCAGTACGAACCAGTGAAAGAATATTTGTGGGAAAAGGAGTACTAATTTAATGAGTTGTAGATGAAACAATTTACCTTATCAATTCTAGATGTTTTGAGGAAACCTGAAAACTTTTTCCCTAATATGTAATGAAAATGAGCTCTAAGTAGGCAAAAGAGATAATGGGGGTGAGTCTAGGTTTTTTGGATTAGAATGGGAGGTGGAATCACCAAAAAAATATTAAAAAATTAAAAATATATAAAAGAAAAAAATTATTTTTTTAAATCTGGAAATGAGCCCACGACTTGGCCCAATGCCTAAATAATAACCCAAATTCACCATTCTTTTGAATTTATAAGAGGTCCAAAAGGATATGATAGTTTTAATATGTCAGTGGAGGACAAGTAGGAAGTTTAATGAATGAAAAATGAAAGAGTTATGATTAGTCAATGAAAGTGGCTAATATTAATTGTTAATATCTTTATATTCATTGTTCCAAAGTACATAAACATTGTTTTTAGTACATTACATAAATAGAACTTTATTTCTCATCTTAAATGCAATTCATGTTTAAAATGCAAATTCGGGCCCAATCATTCATTTGTTTGTGTACAACATTATATTCATTTTCTGAATTTGATATTTTGGGATATTATTGACCACTTTATTTGGAAAATTTTATCTTTTAGGTCTGATGGATGAATTCCAAGGGAAGATAGAGATTTTTGTGCCTGAATGCAGATATTTTCTGGAGAAATCATAATGGGCCTAAGGCCCATCAAACAAATGTGGGTCCCACAAACCAAGCCCAATGAAGTTCAAATTTATATAGTAGAAATATAAAAATACGAATATCATTTTATTTAACTATGGCCAGAGCTAATTCTGAAGTTTTCATGATGATAAAGGGATCTGAAGTTGAGATTTAAATGGTGGACCCGACATTAATGCACATAAAGTCGTCCCACCATTTCGACCATAACATCCAAATAGCTAATCCAAATTTCTTGAAATTTTTACATCTAATATAGGACAGATGGAAGAAAATATTTTACTTCTATGACACCTTAGGATTCGGCCTCCTTCAATTCCAAAAATCACACGTCAAAATGGTGGATGAATCTGGACGAAATTTCTGGGTCAACTTTGAAACGTCCGAATCCCTTGATTTTCTCACCCTCCTTTTGACTGTTAAATTAATGGGGATGTAATTTATTGTGGTGGGGTGTCTCTAAGGCTCCTAATATTCCTATATAATGAGATTTTGGTGAAGGGAATTAGCATCTAACATTTTTCTTTGAATCCATGTTTTTCTTTCATCCATTGTATTTCTTTCAATTGTAATTTCTTGCTTTCAATTTGTAATCGCATCGTCAAGTTTTCCCATGTAAGTTTTTCTTTCATGTTTATTATTTTAATAAAATTTATTCTTCTTCTTCACTTATTCTTTTCCTTTTCTTCTCACGTTGATACCATTGAATCAAGGTGTGAATTTATTCACACCATCACTTGTGAATTCAATCACACAACGGTGGAGTGTTCGTTCTTTTAATAATTTTCTTCTTCTTCAATTCTTCCCTCAAAAGTCTACATCCCACTTCCATTTGTATAATAACATCAATGGAGGGATAACCACTTAAGTTTTGATCCAAGGGAGTAGCAAGGGCAGGTATTGGATTTTATTTCATGTACTTTAATTTTTAAAATTGTTTGTTATTTTAAGATTTCCATTTGATGAGTATGTTCTTCTTCGTCTTTTCCAAGTTTAATAATGACACATTTTGAGTTGTAGTACGATCTATTTCCTTTGAGTGCTCAGTAAAGTGATCCTCAAATTGAATTAGTGATTGGCCTTGGAATTGTGTAGGGATTAAATTGGTGAATGATTTGGGAGAATTATCTTGTTGTTTGGATACGTCTTCAATTAATGACATGAAATTTTTAAGAAAATAAATTTATCCAATCCACCACAAGTGAAACCCTAAGATCGACCCATTTTATTTGAGTTGAATTAACTTAGGTTTCTTAGTGTTCTTTAAAACCATCCAAAATCAAAACCAAAGTTGGCTACTTCATATCCCATCCTTAACCAAATCATAGCTTCTCAAGGTTACTTCTTCGGTCCCTGTGGACTCAACCCCTACATGTACTACATTGACCGATTTTTACCAGTAGGGTAAATTTGGGATCAACCAAGTTATTAAAGAAACAAATTTGGTTTTTAAATTTGGAAATGGGATCACTGTTGGCCCAAATCATGAAATAACCACCCTTTCTCCAAAAACTCCTAAAAAGTAATGGGAAACCCAAATTAGGGTGATTAAACATATATGGTAGTTCAAAACTCAAAATTATTCTCACCCAACACCCAAGTAAAGGATCAGGATTTTCAATGAACTAGATCAAAACCATGACATAAAAAGAAAAAAAACCCTGGTGTGACAGGTATCCTATCATCGATTTAATTTATATTATATAAAATTATATTAACTAGATACGTTATTTGGTGAGAGATACTTGGTGAGGATGGGTTTATGGTTAGTATACCTTTTAGGTTATGTTTGGTTATTTGGTTTTATCAGGGGTGCATAATTATGATCCTCCCACTTCTGCATGTGAGACTTTAATTTTCCTACTAAGTATACATTTATGCTCACCATAAGTATATAAAAACTGTTTTCAGGTTTACAGGAGGTTTAAGTAGACTGTTTTGGGTGTTACTAGCCATACCCTTGGATAGTTACTCTGTGGTTTCTCTAGTTTTGTTTGTGGGTATTTAATTTGAAAAGTTTTATTTGTATCTGTTTTATTTATGCATCCATCATGGGATGTTTTTTGGTTTTTCTTATGCATAATTCATGGATTTATTATGGTTTATACATCATATCCCCCAATATTGTTTACTTATAAAGGATAATTCCTCCAATATTGTGAGATTTGTACACCCTTGGTGCTAGTTGCCAACCTAGTGCCTTATGGAGGCGGGACTCAGGAGTCTTTATATCTCTCCCCTCATTGCGATATCTTTGGTGGGAGGTGGTCATGACAGAGTGGTATTAGAGGATAATGGTTGAGTGATAGGGTGGAGATCAGAGTTAAGAACAGTGAGGAATAAATGGGTTGGTATGGGGAAAGTATCAGTCGATCTTCGTGCGTGAGATATGACAGGGAGACTATCTAGGACATATAATTTTAGGGCCTCTATGATCCAGTGCATGAAATATAAGCTTATTGAATGAGAAAGTGATATGGGATGACTTGTAGGGTAGAGACCTAGGATAGGTACATCCATCATGATGACTTCTGTTCTTGTTTGAATTTGGTTGATTAGATAAATTCAAAATGAAAAAAATAAATTCAATGGATTAATGTTAATTAAAAAATATAATAAAGAAAATACATACTATAAGGATTAGGAAATCCAAATTTCTATTAAATCTATGTATCTTGGTCATCATCCGCATGTGTATTAGATATTTTAGGTTCAACAGGATAACCTGGTCTATTGATGAAGGGTTGATTCGGTAGAGGGTGATGATAAGTGGTAGATGATGTCGCATGATTTTTAGTGACATACTTTGGAAAAGTATGAGAGGAGAATTTATGATATGGAAACAAAGGGTTGGTTAGAGGAGATAGATATCACTTTTGGTTTGATCAGATCCCTGATAGAGTATAGGGTCCCTTTTGTGGCTAGTCATATGTGAGGAGCCGTGTGTCAGTGGTGGAAGTTGTACCTTGGTGAGAAGATGGATGGAGATGTTTCATGGGTCAAATTATAAAAGGTTTTTTCGGTAGATTTTCTCTCATAGACCATTAAGGATAAGAAGAGGTAGTCTCTATTATCCTTTTAGAAGATGAGTATGTTTGTGTGGGAACTTGAGATCAAGTTCAAGGGCCTTCTATGCTTTGCTTCTGATCTTTTTCTGGATGAGGAGTCCTGAGTGAGGCGTCTTGAGGAGGAACTTCATCATTTTATCTAGTATGTAGTCACACCTTTTACATTTCCAACTTACCTGGAGGATTAGAAGAAGGAATATTTTATTGAGCGTATGCACCCATGGGAAGGTTTTCCACAACAGGGGAACCGATATGGTTTTTTGAGAGGTAGAGTTGTTAGTGGTAGGTCTCAGGCTCTAGGGCCTTTAACTTTTTGACCAATTGGGAGTCAACCTTAGCAGATTCTCTTTCAACCTTTTGGTTTTTTACCCTTCTTGCAAGATTTGGGATGATATGTTTATTCTATGGTGTTTGCAACCATCTTTAGGACTAGTGCCCAGTGGCTGCTCGAGTTCAGTTTGGACAAGGAAGATAGGTTCATCGTCTACCTCAACAACGATTACCAGTGATGACATTCCAATAGTAGGTGTAGAAGGATTATGTTCTAGTTAAGGAATATGAGGCAGGTAGAGGTCAACCTTATGATGTTACTTGAGCTTAGGTACTTTGATCTGAGGGTGGTCATGGAGGTGGTCATTTACAGGGAGGCATAGGAACTAGGCATGGTCAGTTGCATGTAGTGGAGGTAGAAGAATCATATGGGCCATAGATGGTTAGAGTTATGACGAATTTGTCTTATACCTTTTTTTATGAATTGTTTAATTTTGGATATTCACACTCCTTTATTTCACCCTTTCTAGTCCATGCTTTAGAACTATCCCTAGAGAGTATTTCCGTGCCCCTGAGGTTGACTATGCCAGTCAGAGGCTAGAAAAACTTATTTGATGTATGTCGTGGGTGCAGGCTGATGTGGGTCTGCATCAGTACTATTAGGATATTTTCTTGAGATGAATCCATATGATTTCATCCTTGTAAGAAACTGGTTATATTATGTGCATGCTATTACTAAATTCTTTCTAAGAAGAATCATGTTCTCGAACATGGAATACTAGTGAATAGTTTTTGTTGGTGAATGAAGATTTTAGGTGGAAAAAATATTTATGGAGCCCCTTATTTCATTGATGGTTGAGTTTTTGTTTGAATCATTAGACACAAGGACAAAGGTGGCTCTATGTTTTGTCAATAAATTCTTGGATGTTTTCCCCAAGGATGTTGTTACACTTCCTCCTTGACACGAAGTTGAGTTTTGGATAGACTTTCGGCCTGGTGCTTCTCAAATTTTGATGGATCTTTATTGGATGGAATCATTTAGGTTTTGTTAGATGAGGATTTAGATAGAATATTTAATGAATAAGGGTTTAATATAGCCTAGTGTATCACTATGGGGTTCTCTAGTGTTGTTTTCTAAGAAGGAGGATGGTAGTCTATGGTTGTAGAAAGATAAATGAAGGATAAATCAGGTAATGATCAAGAATCACTATCCTATTCCAAGGATTGATGATATTTTTGACCAGTTGAGCGGAGCTAGTTGGTTTTTCCAGATTGATCTATAATCTGGTTATCAGAAGTTAAGTGTGAAGGGTGGGGATATCTAAAACACTGCCTTCAGATGCTGGTATGATCACTTTGATTCATGGTCTTGCCTTTCAGTTTTACTAACACACTATCCATGTTCAAGGGGATCATAAACTCCATGTTTCATAAGTTTCTAGACCTATTTTTTTGTATTCATCGATGAAATACTGATATACTCAATGTCATAAGAGGATCATGTTGAGAATATCAGAACAATTTTGCAGGTTCTTCATCACTACCAGCTCTATGGAATGTTGTCTAAGTGAATTTTTTGGACACAAGAGGTCGATTTCCTTGGTAATGTGGTGTCTTAGTAAGGTGTTTCCATTGACAAAAATAAGTTAAAGGTAGTTTTTTCTTGTTTAGTTCCCAAGACTGTGGTAGAAGTTCATAGCTTCCTTAGTCTTGCAGGCTATTATTGAAGGTTTGTGCCTAAATTATCTTGAGCTTCATCCCTATTTATATCATTAACCAATAAAGGTCAAGATTTTTTGTGGACTGACCACTTCTAATATGAATTCAATTACCTGAAGGGGATGTTGGTCAGTGCTCCAGTTCTTTTTCCACCATAGAAGAGTTTGATGTTTGAGGTGTTTTATGAAAATTCTCATTTAGGCTTAGGGTTCTTCATGATGCAGAAAAATGTAATGATATATTTTGGTTTTACACATTTATATCCCCATGAACATGACTATGAAAACAATGATATAGATCTATAATTGGTTATGTTTTTGAAAAGGTTGTGGCAACATTACCAAATTGAGGAGTGGTTTTTGGTCTTCAAAATCACAAGAGTTTGAGGTATGTATTTTCTTAGTACGGTATGAATCTAAGATAGAGAAGGTGATGTATTTTATTTAGGACTATGAAATTGAGATATCCTACAACTTAGGAAAGGGGAATATTGTGGTTGATTCTTTGAGCAGAAATTCAAAAAAAGATGTTTTATGGGAGTCTACAGATGCTTAGAGAGTGATGGAGGAATTGAAAACCTTAAACCTAAATTAAAGAGTGTTCAATAGAGGAGTTTTCATATTCCAGATGATGGTTAAGTATTATCTGATGTGAAAATTGGAGGAGTCTTAGTGGGGATACCCAAAATTAGATGTGATTCCTGATCATGTTGGGCATGGTGTTTCTTTGGAGGGTTGGTTAGAGGATAGTCAAAACTTGAGGTTTTTTTGAGGAAGGCTACTTGTTCTGATAGTAATGCACAAGGGATTTCTTCATGAGTTCCATAACTCACCTTTTGTGTCACACCAATGAATTTATATGATGTACCAAAACATGATGCTGTAGTTTTGGTGTCCTAGGATGAAGTGTGTGTTGTAAGAGTTTGTGGTAATGTTTTTGGTTTTCTATAAATTAAAAGAATAGAATCGTGTTCCTGGTGGTTTTTTTCAACCCTTGGATGTCCCTAAGTGGAAATGGGATGAAATATAGATTGGCTTTATCGTAGGGTTACCCATAGATTTGGGAGGTTGTGATACTATCTGGTTGATCATTGATTGATTGATGAAATTTTCCCACTTCTAAGCGATAAAGGAGTCGAGCATTGTGGATGATTTTCATAATAGGTACGTGGATGAGGTGGTGTGTTTTCAATGATTTATAAGGTCCATTGTCTCATAACAAGATTCATGTTTTACATCATGAGTTTGGAGGGTATTTCAACATTCTTTTGGATCTAGGTTTCACCTCAGCACTGCTTTCCACCCTCAAATAGATGGACAGACAGAATGAACTATCCAAGCACCATAGGATATTTTATGGGCATGTGTCTTGGAATTTGGCAGATCATGGTCACAACACCTACCGTTGTCTAAGTTATCTTATAAAAATATCTATCACTATTCCACTTTTATGTCCCCATTTTAGGGTTTGTACGGACAACCATTTCGTTTTCTGTTGTGCTGGGCTCAGGTTGGGGAGGTATCAGTTCTTGGTTCTAATGTGGTATTAAGCTCAATAGAGAAGGTTCAGTTGGTTTGAGAGAGGTTAAAAGAATCAAGAGATTGGAAGAAGTCTTATGATGATCATAGTATGAGACACCTAGAGTTAGATGTTGGAGACCACGTGTTCCTGAATGTTTCCCCTCAATGTGGGTAGCGGAGGTTTGGGAAGGGGAGTAATCTCTCACCCCAGTTTATTGGTCCTTTCTAGGTATTGGGGCAAGTTTATGAGGTGGAATATCAGTTTTTATTTACACCATGGTTGGTATGGATCTATAATGTTTTCCATGTCTCTCATCTCCGTCTATATCCTCATGATGACTCCCATGTTTTTGACTGGGAGAGTTGGATATTGAGGATGACACAACCTTTACGGAGAATCTATTGAAGATCCAAGACTATTGGGAGAAGGTGATGAGAGGATGGACCATTCCTTTTGTTTGCATGTTATAGAGGCATGGTGTCTTAGAGGAGAGTACGTGGGAGCATGAGACACAAATAAGATCCCAGTACATGGAGTTATTTTGAGGTCTCCCTTCCCTATTGTCTTCATGATGTGATTTTCTTAACTTGAGGTTTTATAAGATATGTTGTTTTACCCTTGATTTTATGTGTTCTATGTTATTTATAATGATGTTACAACATGATAAAAATGGAATACTTGATTCCTAATCAAGAAACATTTTTCTACGATGCGATTAAACCCATGTGGGCGAGTTAGTGATTCCCAAAGAAGATAATATCTTGACAAGGAGGATGATATCCCCTGATTCTTATGTTTGGGGAAGTAAATTTGTTTAACTGTTATGATAGATTGGGATAAGAGGTTTGGTTTATGGTAGTGTTTTAGGTTTATTGATATTTTTGAGAGGTATCTAAAGGGATGGTTCTTTCTAACCTTCCTCTCCTTCCATACTGGTTGGTTTTGAATTCTCAAGGGTGTAAATATTTTTAGAGGTATATGATGTTACTAAAAAAACATTCCGGACCATTAATTTATAAAAATTTTTATAATTAAGGTGTCTAGGGGAAAATATAGGGTGTTTTGGGGACATTTGAGTCATTCTAATGATGTTTCATTTCCATCATTTTTCCAAATTTCCTGTTTTCCAATTTTCCAACAGTGTGTCATTCTAGTGGCATCCCATTCTGGCAGCATTCCATTCTAGTGGTGTGTCATTATAGTGGCATGTTTTTCTAGTGGCATGTTTTTCTGGTGGTTTGTTATTCTATTTTCATATCATTCTGGCTGATATTGTTTTGGTGGCGTGTTATTCTGGTGGCATGTCCTTCTAGCAATGTGTCATTTTGGCGGCATGTCATTTTGGAAGTGTGTCTTTCTAGCAGTTTCACATAATGGTGGTGTATCATATAGGTTGTGTCTCATCATGGTGGTGTGTTACCCTAGCTATGTCTTATCTTGGTGGTGTCTCATTTCCAACAAGTTTTCCATTTTTCCATAATTTTCCATTTTCTCCAGTTTTCCTTTTTTACATATATTTTGATGATAAATGAGTTTAGTAACATAATTAATGATTTTTAATTCCATTTAGAATACAACCAATCATATCATTAATTTTATAAAAGTTTGGGAGCCTTTTAAATGGTCAAACTACATGATTTTGTTGAGTTCCACCTTTAATGGCGATTCAAAACTGTATCTAATCTTGAAAGTATAGGATCTAAAATTTTGAAAGAAAATATCCTTCCTCCACCCTTTCAGACTATTTGTATCTTGAGAACAGAAATCCCAAATCCATATTCCTTGGATTCAAGTAACTAGGCCACTCCAGTTGGTTTGTGTTTCCCTTGTAGAGTTTCTTGCAGTACAAGCACCCCTTTTTTTGGTGTAACAAGGCTATGTCGATCATCTTTATTCCAAGTTGTATTTCCTTAATATTTCATAATTGTGTATAATTATGGATGGTTATATAAATTTTTATACTTTTAGAGATAGTTTATACTAAATTAAGAAAGATAACGAAGCAATTAATGTTGAATTTAACGGGACAAGGGAATGTGAAGCATTATCTTACGTATTTTTTTGATCATTTTTATTTGATTTGATATTATGTTTGTATGCACATACTTCTTTGATGAATATCATATCTCATGATGGCTTGAATTTTCTATAGAAACATCATCGTAAAACCTCTATTTTTCTGATTTTTTGGTATCATTATAAATAATTTGATAATTACCTATTGTCAGTTAATAAATTAAATGCCCTAATACTTAATGGTTTTTGTGATAATACCCTTAATTAATGAAGTGGAATTAAAAATATATTCCTTGCTAAATCTGAAAATATGTTTTATGAGATATGATATGTGTAGGGGAAGTGGACACAATATGGTTGAGTAGTGGGGTTTCATGCTGTTGTTGGGATATTTAAATGTGCTGCTTCTTGTATGTTGTTTTGTTTCAAGTTCCCAGTTAGTATGGATGGAGAAATTAACACTAATAATAAAATAGAATTATTAAATTATAATGATTTAATGGCATGTTAAATGGATGAATTGGTGACGATATTTAAGTAAAAATAAAACTACATGTTTAATGAAATAGGTTGGTAAAAGATAATCTAGGAAATGATTTAATATTAGATAATGACTAAAAATGAACCGCAAATTTCTTTTTTCTTGCGCGGGGTTGTGCATTTAGTATTGGTAGTAGATGTGGGGGGCCTTGTGAGTTTTTTTGGTGATATTATTGCAAACCCATAGGTGGGGATTGTTTTGTGTTATATATATGTATGTATTCATTGTATTTTCACTATGATTTATATATGCACCTCACCTATGTTGAGTATTATGTGCCGAACACCATCATAGTCACACAAGCAATGTCTTTCCCAAACATCCCTGTGGGAGGATGGATGATTGGCCACCCGCTCTTCACTGATACCTTTTTCTGGAGAAAATGGACGAGGTTTCTTTGGGTGAGTTGTAATGTGTTGTCCCAAGTTTCTTTTAGATGAGATGTGTTGTGGTGTCCCTAGTGTCTTCTGGATGAGATGTGTTGTGTTATCCTAGGTGTCTTCAAGATAACATGTGTTGGGATGACTCAGGTTTTTTCGAGCAGGATGTGATGTGTTTGGATGCACAAGGTGTGTGTAGGCAGGATGTGCTATGAGGTCTGTCTCCAGTGTGTGCAGGCGGGATGTGATGTGATATATTTTGGAGAGGTGGGAGTGCCAGGATGTTTTCTGTTGTGGTGTGAGAGAGGCTAATCAGTGGTAAAGTGGTGCAACGTACCCTATCATCAATGTTATTTATATTATATTATATTATATTATATTATATTATATTATATTATATTATATTATATTACTTTGATTCATTATTTGGTGAGAGATCCATGGTGAGGTTGGGGTTATGGTTAGTATACTTGTTAGGTGTTGTTTGGTTCTACTTTTTCTCATGGGTACATTATTGTGCTTCTACCACTCGTGCAAGAGAGACTTTGTTTTTCTTACTGAGTATACCTATATACTCACCCTAGGTTTATAAAAACCCCATTCAGTTTTTTAGGAGGATTACATAGACCATTCTAGGCATTACTACTTATACCCTTGGATAGTTTCTATGTTGCTTCTCTAGTTTTGTTTTTGGGTATTTAATTTGGAAACTTTTATTTGTATGTGTTTTATTTACGCATGCATTGTGGGATGTTTTTTGGTTTTTCTTATATATATGTAATGGAGTTTTTTATGGTTGATACATCTTATATCCCAATATAGTTTGATTATAAAGGGTAATGCATCTCATATTGTGAATTTTTTACACCCTTGGTGCTAGTCACCAACCTGGGGCCTACTGGAGGCGGGACTTGGGGGTTATTATCTCTCTTCCCTCATTGTGGTATCTTTGGTGGGAGGGGTTCATGAAACTTAACCATATAGACATAATAATGAAACTATCTTATATATATTGAGATTTAATTATTTTAATACAATTATATATATTCATCTCTAACCTTTATCAAATAGAAAGGAATCCATCATTTATGTGTACGGTGGACTAGTGCCTCGTGAACCGATTTAATTCATTTTCCATTAATGCCTCTCATATATAGTTATAAGGATGTATTTAAGTTATATATATTATATTAATAAAATATTTATCATCATGGAAAGATAATATAATATTTTATTAACTTTCTATACACATGAAAATGATAATGTTTTTCGTGCGTTTGTGTGGACTACCCACCTCCACGAAGAGATGTTATTCATTTTTCATCACCATATCACATGGATGATATATATCAATATGTTTAAATAATTATTACGATATTAATGATATAATTATAAATTTATAAAGATAAAATAATACTTCCCTTATTTTCATAATGATCGTTGAAAAAATGGAAACATTACACATACGTACGTATGGAATACCGTCTCCATGATTGTAACATAGATCATTTTTCATAACTATCATTCATGATTAGTTTTAAAAGTATAATTCATGCATAAAAATGATAATTGTTTCATGATTATTATTCTGGGTATGATTAAATAATGATGTCTTTGACCATGACCAACATACCAAATCCATTTTGGACTTATGAAATGAATATCATTAAAAAACATATGGCATGAATTTATTTAATAAAATAATTTAATATAACATGGTAAGAAATAAGAAAAAATTAATAATAATGTAGAAAAATTTTCTTAAGAAATAAATAATTAAACTAAGTTTATTATTATGAAAGGTAAAGAACATACATGACGAGTTGGACTCAAGGAAAGGGAATTTAATTTAAAAACCATCTTTTAAAGTTTCCTTTAAAACACTTTTCTTTCTATGATTACATTATTAAAATTATTTTATGAATGTATTTATATGTATGTAAGTAATTTATAAATGAAATTGTATGCATTTTTTTAATTTATTTCAAAAAATTTCAAAAATAATCCTTTAATGGAATGTTTTGAATTTCTTTATAAAATAAAAATGTAATATTTTATTTTATCATATATGATGACAATGAGTTTTCCCACCCTTATAATCATTATTTTATGTTTCAATTTTGTTATAATCTAACATTTTTTATTCAAATAAAAAATAACTTTTCGTTTGTACTAGGAATTTTATTTTTGAGAAATGATTTTTAAAGGAAATGGATATATCAATATCTAAAAATACTTTCTTATAGTTGAAAATAATATTTTTGTGAGTTAACTATTTCATAATGGAATAGAGTTATCTAATTTGGTTTCTCCTGAGAGATTATTAGATTATACTATGATTGTGATACTAGATATGTGATAGATTTAATCGATTAATATTCTCCTAAGAGATTTTGGGAATATAATATGATTGTTATTCTAAGTATAACTATGATGGATATTCCATTTTTAACCTTAATGGCTACGTCATATTTTTTAGTGATAGGAAAATGATGTACCAAGTTTCTTATAGGTTTTATCTATGATTTATATGAGTTTTAAAATATTATTTTGAGTAAAAAGTGAGTTAGTTTTTGGTGGAAATGATTTATTTCATAAGCACAAAGAAATATGTTTTAAAGTTAATTATTTTATCAGTTTTCATGTTTTTCAATAGACTAAAGTACTTATATCTTTTTTTCCCTTACTAATTTTTTTATGCTCATCCTATTTTTTTAAATTCTTTTCATTGGGTTTAATGATTTTTTATAATAGGAAAAAGTTAGTTTGAATATCATGAAAATTTTTCCTGAAAGGAAATCATTTTTTAATTTAAATTTTTTATATCGTGAACAAAATGGATAATAAATATAAGTGTCCAATTTTTTACTATATGACTTTAATATGTTTGATTAATGAAATAACTATCTAAAACTATAAACCAAAATGTTCTTTGGGAATAAAAGAAAGTGAATTCTAGTATAAAGACACTAGAATATATAATGTATAAGTCTAGGTCCTTAAACTACGAGCTAAGTATTATCTGAATAATGTTAATAATAAAGCTTTCGTTCATATATTAGAGTTTATTTAGGGACTAGATAATGATTATACGTAGGTTTCATCCGATAAAAAATCCATGTTTAATTCTTTGACTATGAAGTCATAGGAATGAAACATTGTATCTAAAAAAGTCAAAGTCATAAGTAAAAAATAGTATCCTTTCAAGAACATTAAAATATAGCCGATAAAGAATTGAAAAAGACTATTAATTAATTTAATTAGTTAATAAAATCTTGTAAATATATGATTCATGTTTTATAAGATTCTCATAGTACTCTATTTTTTTATCAAGGATGTACAATAAAAAGATAATTCCAAAGGAATCGTGGACATGGAAAATGAACCACTTACGAGTAGAAAACTATTATAGGATCAAACTCAAATGTTTAAATGTCATTCAGAAGTGTGGTTGAACATTATTAAATATAATAATAATATTCCCCAATATAAAGTGTATTGTGATATAAATCAAAGTGATAAATATGGTGGAGGCTAAACATAGAACGTCCGACAAGTTGAGAAGACAAGTGCATCCAAAGAACACATTAATGCTGTGTCACTTCTTAGTAAACTATTAATGATGTAAATCAGAGTTGATAATTAACTTAAAAATAACCTATAACAAACTCCAGGGTTGAGTTAACCCACTAACTAGTTAATTTTTTGATAACTAATTCATTTTTGATGAATACTTTTGGATAAATACTAAAAATATATAAAAATTTAGGTATGTAAAAATGTTAAAACCCCACCATATCATCAAGGGTGGAAGTAAGAATTTATAAGATAATAAAACCAAATTGAGACCAATAGTGTGGGGTTTTTATTAAAATATTTTAAGATAAAAATTCTATATATACTCTATAAACTATCAAATGAACGAGGTTTTCTTGGAAATATTGGTGCTACCAAATATTTGGGCACAAGTATAGAGACTGTTGCAAAAATTTACTAATATTGTTAACTAATTGGATGGATAAATATAGGTGGGTCATAGATGACAAAAAATTCTATTTTTTTTTTATTTTCAAATAATACACTTTATAGTTGAATGGTAACAAAAACATAATGCATGGGATACAAGTTCAAAATAGTAGAAAAACATCCAAAATTCAAAAAGAAATTCAATTCATCCTAGGAGACCTTGAGCCATGTGTACCCTCAACATCCAAAGTTACATCCTATCACCTGCCATTTTCATCACATGCCTACCACCATAACTATACCACACTATTCATTGGAGATCCTCACCTCTATAAATCACTAAAAAAGCTTTGATGACTGCCATAAACCATCAGAATCCATTATCGTCGAAATTGAGTACCATAATCATTGTCTCAAAAACACACATCTTAAATAACCAGAAATAAATAAACCTTTACACATTTATAATTCCACCGTAAGTCTAACCAATCCATAAAAATAACTAGATAAGTATAAAAAATGAAAACTCAATGCCAGAATGCCTCATAATATGCCATTGACCATTCTAACAACACCACCTAAAGATCTATCAGAACCAACCCAACATGACAACTCACATAGGAGCGTTGGATTTTCAATATAGGGAAGAGTTTAGTGGAAGAAGGGTAAAATAGTGAGACATGCTTTTCATAGAGACATAACTAAGAAACATAACATATGAGATGAAAAGAACCATATACTATAAAATAGAAATGCGAACATGAAAAAAAAACCATCACCAGTTGAAGCTGTGGACATCAAGGGTGAAAAAAAAAATATGAGGAAAATATAGGATGTGAACTATAGAATGGAAGAATTGGGAAAGCCTTATTAGAGAACCATGACCACAAATCTGAACACATCCCGAACCACCATGAAGATTTCTGAGAATGACCAAAAATGGAGTCCGACATGGTGGATCTGATCGGCAGAGAATCTGTTATTCACAATCAAGGAAGTGCGTCATAAATATTGATCGATGAAGTAGATATATTAACTCAAAAAGAAATACCAAGGAATAAATTATAGGGATTATATTTAGTGAAAGATATAATAATTAAATAGAGTCCTAAAGGCATCACTCTATCATGAGGAGTGAATAAACCCTTGGGTAGAGAGAAACTTTCTCAAGGGAGCTATCCAAGTGAGAACAAATCCATTCCCCATGATAGTTCTTGTATATTATGTGGGCCATAGATGAGTAAAAGAATATATATTCAATATATATGTAGACTATATATATGATATATAATCCTTAATTTAATAAAATATTTAATAACTTTAATAATTTCAGTGATTTTTGTAAAAACAGTTGGTCATGACTATGATGTGTGTTGTTATGTATCTACCCAATAAAACTCTTAAGCCGATGAAAGAAGAAGGCCAAAACTTATTAACAAATATTGTAAAGATATAAAATCTTATATTAGAGCAAAAAAAGTAAAGAATAAAGCTGAAAAAATTTCTCTCAAGAAGTAAAAGAATATAAATATAAAGTATGTAATGCCTATAAGAAGAATATGATTCTATTATTGTAGAGGATGTCACATTATTGGAACTTTCTTGATTTCCATGATCATCAATAATGAATGTATTATTATAGATTATAAATTGAAGATTCAATACATGAATTATATTCTAGGTCTAGAATGGTGGTCAAAATACCTAATGAAGAACATAACGGAATACCTAAAAATGGTAATTTATATGATGAGAAAGTAGTTTTTTGAAGGCTTATACAAGTTTTTCATAATAATATCTGATGTATGAAATGGATTACTTTAAAATGGAATCAATATATGATAGAGTAAAATACCAATTATTTAATTTTATAAAAATTATTTTATGAAGATGGATCCTATACACAAAAATAATAAATAGAATATACCAAACAAATGATTATTCATATGGATACATGAGTTGGAAGAGGCTATGCAGATATATAAATATAAAACAAAACATTGGGGATTTTGTGCTATATATAGGAAGCCTATTTCAATTAAAAAGAATAGTGAAATAAAGAATAATATTGTTATTATATAATATTTAAGGTTGGGGAAAATCAAGGTTGGAACAAATTTGAAGGTATTAAAATATTTTATACCTTTAATAAAATTTGTTTCCTAGTTGAGAGATGAGGTTCATCCCTGTTTCTAACAATAAGTAGTTGATAAAGACCCAAATTCTTCCCATATTTTGAAATTTCAACATCATAATAGAGGTGAGTAAATGTGAGACATGAAATAAAGTCATCCCATATTATCATTCAAAATTGGTATCAAGTTATATCTATGAGACATATTAATTACCATATCATTTTTTTATTTTTTTCTATTTGAGTGTATGTTCATAACCATTATTGGTTTTTATGAACTACCCCTAAGAAGTTAATTTGTGTTGGTTAGAGATTTTAATATTTTATGGAAAATATTTATTAACTAAATTAATCAATATTTTATTATATATTGGGTTATCCCAAGTATACTAAGAGTTGATCGGTTGATGTCACACTACTATGAGAAAATGTGGCAGCACCCTTCTCTCATTAGAATTTATTGAATCTATAATCAAAGGAGGAGAACATGGAAAAAATGGGAAAGTATAATTTTGAGTTTCAGATAAGTTTAGGAGATAAAAAAAAATCTATTATATTCATGGGATAAATATGCAGGGTTGAATTTTCCTTCTTTGTATTTATTGCCAATAACAGTGTTATAAAAAGTGAACTACCAATAAAATAAAGACATGAATCTATGATATTTAGATGTATAAAGTAATAATAAAAAATAAAAATATGGAGATTGATTTAACACCCTGAGAGTTTATTATTTATTTCTATTTAATTAAATTTAATCTCTTTGATAACTTGTGATGGACGCAACACCGTGTTTAAACAAAAATACTCTATTGAAATATTATTTCAACATGGAAATTATAACCAAGCCCCTAAGTTGGTGGGTATGAATAGTAATAAATAAAATATTATAATTAAATGGTTTATAAATTTTTGAAATAAATTAAATGGATATATAGTGATTATAAATAAAATAATAACCACTTGAAAGAAAAAACGGTTTTCTCTAAAACTATTTTTTTAAAGAAAATGGTTCCATCACTTATTTCACACTTATGATAAAATTATTTATTGAAACTTTTATAAAATTTATCCCATAAAATGAAATTCATTTTTTAAATCATAATATCAAAATTATCTTAGGGTTAATTTTTGGTTTTTTCTGAAATGATTAATTTTTTGATGAATAGTGAAAAATAATATTTTTTATTTGAAAACATCCATTTCATTTAAATTTTTTATAGATTAAAAAATATTTAAAACTTTTTAAAATTAAATTTTTTTAAATAATATTATAATTTATATAATTTAGGTCATTGGAATAAATTTTATATTGCACTTAGATATTAAAACCTTCTATACATCTGAGAATTTTCTATTTGGAAACCTGCTTTTTCATCATGTTTGTAGGTATAATTTGAAATTGGATTCTACTAATTATGTGAAGTGAATCTAAAAACATGAATTCCATATTTTTAATCATAATCATTTATATCATCTCATAAGTTTATTTTTTTACCATTATGAATAGTAAAAGTAGTTAATATTAATTACAATAGTTAGGGTAAAAAATGATTTCTCTGGGGTTAAACTAAAAAGATAAGTGTTAAAACTGACCTAAAAACTTGTCCAACACCAATTTTATGGCCATATTAAGACCTCATAGCCTATAATTATCATTAATGACCCATTTTAGAGTATTTTGAAATGATTAAAATGTGGTTGTAATTGATTCTTTTCAAAAATTCCATATGTGTCCTGTCCCCCACTTATAAAAGAAACCTATATCCTCCCCTCTATACACATAAAAAAACATTAAGTTTAGAAAATACCTACCAAAAATAACTTCCTTTATCATCTCGAAACATCTTGTATCACTTGGGTTTATAATGAAAAATCATAGGATGACTTTTGGTGAAATCTAAAAGAAGTTCCCTGAAGAAGTGGCAATGTTCTTAAACAAGCATTTTTATTTTATTTATTCTTCCTAATAACTAAAATATTGTTTAATAATTATAATATAATAACCATAGTATCTACCATATACTGATATGTTATTATGATAATGGAATAACCTATATTCATCTCCTCTTCCATCAAATTTAAAACCAAACCATCGATCATGTATTCAGCGAACTACCACCTCACAAATTGATATAATTAATTTTACATGAACACATTTAAAGGATATATATAATGATTTATTCTACACATTTATATGGTATTTATGATATTATTATACATTTTTAGTTATAATATCACATATAACATCTTACTTTCCATTCAGTTTAAAATACGATAACATCGCTTGTGTTACTTATGCTTTACATGATAGGTAATAATGATAAATTTAATTAGTGTATGTTATATATAAGAAATAATATATATTTTTTGAGATTAAAATATCATCCAATTTCTTAACCTTTCACTCGTTAAGGGTATGATGTCTTCTCCTGTGCGTACGTACGATATGCCATCTCCACGACATGATGTGATTCATTTTCCCTATAAGACCTTCAAGAATGATACAAAAAATGTATATAATGCATAAATATTATATTTATAACATTAATATCATTATTTTAATGATGTAAATATATAATATGTGAAATAATATGAACCTTAGTGATGAAATATGCATGAGAAAACAAGGAAATTAATACCCAAAACAATGAAAATAATGAAATATTGTTAACAAAAAGAAGGTAAAATGTTATAAGAGGATCATATATGATTTCTAAATTTTATTATGTTTATATTATAAAATAATAACATTCTTAAAACAATTATACATAATCTTAAGGAATGTTAAACAAAAGGAAAGCGTGTGGTAAGAGACTTCATCTCAATTTCCCTTATTTGAGTCATAATTTATTATTGTTAACCTAATTTATTTTATATAGTGTACATACTACCCAGTTTACATGTAATATCATTATTAACTTCTTAATTCATGGTACTTTTGGTTTCAATTGTAATTATTTTTTTCCAAGGGTTATTTGACTTGAAAATTACCAAGTGGTAAGGAATTTTGTCTCAATTACCATTTCATTGATACTTATTTATTAATATAAACCTATTAAATTTTATGTGGTGTATATAATTCCCCTTAATGTATTTAACATGAATAAATACTTATTCATGATTATTAATCTTTAATTTAAATTTTATTCTTCAAGGGGTTACAATTAATATTTTACCAAAGAGGTAAAGAATTTATTGTATAATCACACTTTCTTTTATAATTGTATACTTTCTCTTGAAACAATTTCTTTGTTGTGATAATTTTCATTGGAAATTACATTTATCTTAAATAAATCCATTATTTTTTTATTAATTTTGTTATTTCCTCATCCATATAACCTTTTTACATATGGTGTTTACTTTTAAAGTTATTTTATTAATTGGGGAAATATTGATAAATATATATCCTTTACTCTATATAGATATTTGATGATAAGGGATACTAATTAATAAATTAAATCAATTATTTGATATATGAGGAATTATTTGGAAATATAGTTATGGATGGGACTTAGTTATAGATTTCCCCTCGATGCATGTACATGTCTTATGAGACAAATCTATTGGCCAAATCAGATGGATTTTAAACCAAAAGTTTTAAAATTTCAATAGAAAGGTCTTGATTATAGAAGTATCATGATCTATTAGATCATTAAGTCCAATAATTAATCATTTCCTTCCTTGATAATTCAGTTATTATTTTTTTCCAGGATATTTTCACTATGATATTATCTTCGGATGCATTTAATTCTCATTTTATTGATTAAATGGAATGTGATTTCGGTTATTTACATTAACTTGTTGATTATTCCTTATCTAAATACGATATTAAATTTATTGATTAAATGGAATGTGTGTTAATTTATTTACTTTGTAATATTTATTATTATTTATTAATTCATCATATCTTCAATTATATATAACCCTTACTGAGCATTTGAGCTCACCATTATTTTGTTTCCTTTCCCCAAGATATGAAGAATTATTCTTATAATGAGTTCAAGGAATCCAAATTTTTTCATTAATATTATTTGTACGTTATTTACCTATATAAAATGTGTGTCATGTTTGTATCTAACTCTCCAAAACTACTAAATGGTTCGGTCCTTTGGGATTTGAACCCTTGTATCTATGACAATGTAATAAAGTAGTCATCGATGCTGGGTTACTTGAGTCAAGGTCATTGAAGTTGGTATCATATCAAGTTTAGTAGAATCATTGGGAACTAGATTAAGGAAAATATATATTTGGGAATATAACCCTATGAGAGACTTTGATGATAAGTATAAAAAACTTCCTAAAGTTATGGTAAGTTAGATATTTGGTATTTTTTATTACAAATAAATCCCTATCTGAATTTTACCTGTGGACGTGGTTCTCAAAAATATGTTTCTAGGGGTAATAACTTAAAAAAAGTTACATTAGTATTGACCCAATAATCACATGGGGTCTGAAAATGGTCCTTACTATGCACATATATTGATAATCTTAGGGAATATTCTTAGGATAATTAACATTTTATTTACAAACTATTATGAAGGATTTGAAAAATATGATATCAAAAGAAAACTATGTTTGTGATTCTATGATTAATAATGAATAAAGTTTAATTTATGTTAAGTTTCAAAAAATATTTAAAATTAAACATTATGATTTAAAATTCATAATTTTATTATATAATCCAGTATATTACATTATTTATAAATGGTGCTTGGAAGAAAAAAGGGAAACAATAATCATGGACAATATAGATACTTCCCTACTGATAAGCCCGATACAGATGGTATTGGAACTTGGAATATCAAGGCTATATTGGGGAAGCATAATTACATTATAAACAACTAACCTTTCACAAATATATGAACCTATTACATAGTGAGATTATCCTATGTTGGATCACTTAATGTGATATAAAACCCCATCATATGGTGGGAATACTATTCCAGTGGTAGGTGAGTAATGTATAAAATTGCGTTGAGAATATATTTATGGCCTTGGGATACAATGAAATAGAAAAAGATACATTTGACGTGCATTTTCTAAAATTATATGATGGTAAATGGTGGAAGTTTATCCATAATACTAGGGAGGTAGAAGAAATAGAAGTCATAGAATGGAATAATTTTATGGAGAAATTATTTAAAAAATATTCCCCTCATGAAAAACAAAATGAAATGAAAAGAAATCTCCACATATTAAAGAAAAAGGTGAAAGAAAGTGTGTATGAGTATGAGGATACCTTTACAAGGTTATCTAGGTTTTATATGGATCACATAATCAACACTAAGTTCTTGATTGACCATTTATTTGAAGGTATTAATCCAAATATCTAAAGGGAATGAGTATCTCAAGATTTTTCATTATATGATGAAATAGTTTTATGGTCTGTCATAACGGAGAAGGGATTCTGAAGATCCTAAATGATCAATAGAATTAAATAAAATAAGAGGTCTAATAATCACTAAGAAATAGGTAATTTATCAAATAATAAGAATAGAGTGATGTAATTTCCATCTTGTAGGTAATGTGGAAGGGATCATCTAGGTAAATACCTAAAGGGCTTTAGATTTTGTTATAAGTGTGGAGATAAGGGTTATTATGATAAATAATGCAATGGGAATAAAAAACACTTATATTTAGTGTTTCAAAAATAGGAATATGGGGCACTATGAAAATTAATGCCATAATCGTCATGGGTATCTAGTATAAAAGAGCCTAAGTAGAGAAAGTCAAGTTATATGATCACTAAATCTATGGCAGAATTACCCAATTATGTTATGTGGGTACATTAATCATAGATTCAAATTTATCTATTTTTTATTCTATATCCTAACACTCATTTATATCTTCCAAGTTTACTAAGAAAATTAGATATTTACCTATGAATTTAAGAAGATATTTCTTAGTAAAAACTCTAAGTGGAAGTATCACTACAAAAAAATGTGTTAAGAAGTCCCCATTATAACAAATAAACATGCTTTATTTTCTGAGATTATTATCATACCTATGTTTGAATTTGATACCATCCTTATTATGGACTATATTTCAAAATAAAATGTAAAAATTCATTGAAAGAAGAATTAAATTAAGATTTGTGATGAAGATGTAGAATTAAATGCCTTTAAAGTAAAGACATTATTTTCTTAAACTTGTCTAGATTTACCCCCAATAACATTGCCGAATGATACTCTTAGGGAATAAGAGAAGACACACAATATGTATAGATGAGTCAATCTTAAAATTTAGGATATAACTATTACAATGAAATATATTGATTTATTTTCTAAGGAATTACCTGGACATCCCCCCAAGTGTGAAGTTGAGTTTTCCATTGATTTAATCCATGATGCCAGACTAATATCAACAAATCCTTATAAAATAGACACTGTGGATTTAGTAGAGATGAAGAAACAACTAGAGTATTTGTGTGATAATGGATTTATTCACCCTAGTGTTTCATAATGGGAAAACCTATTCTATTTATTAAAAATAAATATGGATTTATGTGGATGTACATTGACTATTGGGAAATCAATGCTATTTCAATTAAGAATAATTATTCTCTTCCTTATATTAATGAATTATTCGATCAATTTCTTAGAGCCTAAATTTTTTCAAATATTGACCATTGTTCTGGGTATCATTATTTGTGAATAAATAAGGAATACATTCCAATTAAATATTTCTAAACAAGGTATGGACATTATGATTTTACAGTAATTCCATTTAGACTAACTAATGCACGATATATTTTTAAGGATTTAATAAACATTATATTCAAGGGATCTTTATGATTTTTTGGTATTCATTGATGATATATTAGTGTATTCTGAAATCTATGTGGACCATGATAATCAATTTCAGGTCATACTTGAGGCTCTTTAAAGGAAAGAGTTATTTAAGAAAGTTAGAAAGTATGATTTTTGGATTTATGAAGTTTCTATTCTTAGATATATTTTAATTGATTATGGAATCTCAGTTGATCCTGTGAAGAAGAAGGCTGTCATAGAATGTCTTACACTTACAAAAATAACTGAGGTACATATTTTCACTTGTTTTGTTGGTTACTATCAATTATTTATTCATAATTTTACCCAATTTTCTAAACCATTAACCAAACATACACATAATGCATTTATGTTTTTTATAAAAAATAATGTGAATAATTTTTTGATGAACTCAAGAGGAGATTGTTCAATGATATGATTTTGAATGTACCATCTAGAAATGACGTGTTTTTGGTATATAGCGAGGCACCAAAGAATTTTTTTGGTTTCATCATTTTGAAAAATGATAAAATTATGACATATACCTAAAGGAAATTGATGAATATAGAATAAAAATATCCAACCCACAATCTTCAATTGAAAAATATAATATTATCTTTGAAGATATAGAGAAATTATCTCTATGGTGAAATATTTGAGATATATATAGGTCATAAAATACTAAAATACATCTTTTCGCTTAAAAAATTCAATATGTTAAAATGGTGATGGCTCTAGCTACTCAAGGATTATTATTTCTTGATACACTACTACCCAAGGAAATAATATAAGGTAGTAGATGCATTGAGTATGAAAGATCATAGATTTATGGACCTAATATGGATTGAGAGGGATCCTATCTTCATGGATATTTTAAATATGGTTATGTTAACTATTGAATAAGAAGATACATCACCCTTTTTTCTAATAATTGAAAACACATTTTCATTTGAAAAGATAAAAAGATATCAATATGATGATGAGAACATTCAGAAGAAAATTAAAGTTGTGAATGATGGAAAATTAGCTGACTTCATTTCTGAAGATTTTGTTCTAAAATTTGGAAAGATATTATATGTTTCATCTATACATATTTTAAAAAAGGAACTATTTTATGATACTCATATATCTATCCTTTCTATAAACCATGGTATCATAAAGGTATATAGGGATCTGGGGGAACATTTTTGGTGGGATAACATGAAGATGGAAATTGATAATTATGTGTCTAGATGCTTGGATTTTAAAGAAGTTAATGTTGTGAGATAGTATCCTAGAGAAGTAATGAAACCTATTCTGACTCCTTTATGAAAATATGATGAAATTACTATGTATTGTTTCACAGGACTGCTAAAGACTCCTATAAAGAATGATGCAATATGAGTTGTCATTGATCTCCTAACAAAATATTTACATTTACTCTCTATAATAGAATATTTAACTATATTTCTCCTTTCAAGGATCTATATTAATGAATTTTTAAGACATAAAGGTGAAACTTTTTTTATCATGTCTATTCATGATTCATGTTTTACATTAAAATTATGGAAGTGACTTTAGAAGGCTTTTGATGTCGAGATTCATTTGAGCACCACCTACCATCCTAAAACTAAAGGAAAATCCAAAAGGAATACTGAAACAATGGAAGGCATATTGATTTCTTGCTCACTTGACTTTAAAGGTATATGGGATTAATATTTACCTTTTTTAGAGTTTTCCTATAATAATGGTTTCCATTCAATTATTTAAATGAAGACATATGAAGAATTATATGGAAAGATATGTCAAATTCCAACTTGTTGAGATCAAGTTGGGGAAAGGAAACTGTAGGATCAGATCTTTTTGAATAGGAAATAATAAAGGTAAAGGATATTTAGGATCATATTAAGGTTTCTCAAAGTATTAAAAAACGTTTTTCTTATTAATTAGAGGAATGGATTTGAATTACAAGTGGGAGATCTTGTTTTATTAAAAGTATCTCTATAAAATGAAGTTATATGGTTTTATATGAAAGAGAAACTATGGACTATTTGCATTGTACCCATTGAAATTTTAGAAGGTATTTGGGTTTTAACTTACTGGTTAGCATGCCAACTTATCTCTTAAAAGTACATGATGTGTTTTATATATCATTGTTAAGTAAGTACATGCCAGGCCCAACACATGTAATCACCTTTAGTTAATTAGAATAGGAACATGATATATCTTATTGTGATGAATCAATCTATATTATTTATACTAGATAATAAGTATTGAGTAATCATACAACTCTTCTAGTAAATTTACTTTGGATAAATAAAAAAATGGATGAAGAAATGTGGGAATGATATGATGTTATGAAAAGTATTACCCACATCTGTTTAAAAAGTGATATTCATAAAAAAAACATCAAGGATGAATTTTTTATTGGTGGGTATAATATAACTACCTGAAAAATTATGATTTATTTCAATTTAATTAAATTAAATCCATTAAATATCTTATGATGCACACAACATCGAGTTTAAACTAAAATAATCTGTTAATACAATATTTAATCATGACCATTATAACTTAGACGTTAAGTTGGAGAGTATGATTAGTAATAACTAAATTATAAATATTATATGGTTTATATATATATAAAATAAATAAAAATTATATCTATTTATTATAAATAAAATAATAATCCTTTGAGAGAAAAAAATGTTTTCCGAAAAACTATTTTTCAAAGAAAACAGTTTTGTAACTTCTTTCACACTTATGATAAAATTAGTTTTTGAAACTCTTAGAAAATTTATTTGAAAAAATGAAATTATTTTTTGAAAATTTTATATCAAAATTAACTGATGTTGATTTTTTTGGTTTTATTTCCTAAAATAATAATTTTTAATAAATAGTGAAAGGTACTCATATTTATTTAGAAGTCACCTTTTCATTTAAATTATTTAAAAATTAAAAAATATATTATAAATTGATATCAAATTCAAATTAGTTAAAATATATTAAAATAAATTACATTTAAGTTAGTGGAATTGATTTCTTATTAAATTTTTATATTAAAATCTTATATATATATATGATAATTTTCTCTTTGGAAACTACTTTTTCATTGCTTCTGCAGGTATAATTTTTAATTATATTCTCACACTTTTTGTGAATTGAATTTGAAAAAATGGTTTCAATATTTTGAATAATAATAGTTTATATTATTTAATATGTTCAAATTAATTTTTGATCATTATGAATAGTAAAAGTATTAAAGAATAATTACCAAAGTTGAAGTAGAAACTGATTTACTAGGGGATAAACTAAGAAGATAATGGTTACAATGACCTAAAAACGTTTTCAACACCCATTGGTTATCCATATTTCAAACATTTTACCTATTAGGGTCAATAATGACCCATTTTGGAGGATTTTTAGATGATAAAATTGTGGATTTAATTGATTCTTTTCAAATATTCCTTTTGTGTCCTCTCCCCCACTTATAAAGGGACACCCCCTCTCCCATATTTACACTGCCAAATACTTTTATTTTGGATATTTCCTAATAAAATAACTTCCATAATCATCTAAAAACATCATAGAGCCCATTGTTTTATCATAAATCTATCATAGGTAGGATTTTGGGGAAGATGAAAATAAATTTCCCCGAAGAAAAGGTAATGTTCTTAAACCCGTGTTTTTATTTTGTGTCTTCTTCCAACTGAATAAAATCTTTTTAAATAATTATAATATAATAAAACCATTATCTCCTATATATTTATATTTTATTATACTAGTGTAATAACTTATATCCATCTTCAATTCCATCAAATGGGAAATGAAACCATCGAGCGTGTGTTTGGCAGAGTACCTCCTCTTGAACCGATATAATTTTTTATCCATTAATACATTTGAAGGATGGATATAATGATGGATTTAACAAATTTATATGATATTTGTGATATTATTATAATTATGTAGTTATAATATCACCTATACCATCTACTTTCCATTTAATTTAAAATACGATAACATCCTTCATGTGTACGGTGGACTGCCACCTCACGAAGTGATGTGATTAATTTTTTACAAACTATTTACATGGATGGTAATGAGGATAAATTTAATGAATATATGTGATATATATGACATGATATATATTTTTTAAGATTAATATATCAACCACTTCCTTACCCTGTCACCTATTAAGGGAACGATATCGCCGCTCATGTGTACATATAACCTACAATCTCCATAAAGCGATGTGATTCATTTTCTAATTAAAACCTTATTGAATGATTATAAAAAATAATATAATGTGTAAACATATATTTATAACATTAATATAATTCTATAGATTATAGAAATATATAATTTTTTCAATAATTGAAACTTTCAGGATAAACAATGTGTTATAGAATAAGGTAATTGACATATAAAAAAATTAAAATAATGAAATATTATTTATAATTGAGTGATAAAATGTTATTAGAGGATCATAGATGATATTTTAAATATTATTATGTCTCGTTTGTCAAATAATATCATGATTAAAACCATTATATATGAGTTTAAATCATGTGTAAGATTTGGTGTTCTAGAACCGACTATTTGTAAATTGATTACATGAATACTTCATATATTTACATATTTAACATATTATTACATATTGTTATTTGTTATGCATGACTATATTGTAATAATTTACTGGAGTATTTGTCACATTGACAAGGTCATAGAAATTCCCCACTATGATTTAATCCTTGAAGTGCTATGACAATATTCTTAAATATAGTTCTATGGTTAGATGACATACTATGATGGGATACATAGTATACATACCATTAGGTGCGAGTACTCGTAAGAAGATGATACTTATTTCTCTTGGGTTCCTTGACCTGTTGTTATATAGTACTCTAGGAATTTAAGCAAGCCCACCTAATGCCAATGAGAAAGAATCCTAGAGGGTCACACACTAAGTGTTTCTAGTGGTCTCATTTAAATTCTATTTGAATTTAATTAATGAAATAAATATTATTCTCAAGAGAGTAGAATAATTTTATTCATGTTTAAATGATTTCATAAATTAAATAAATATTCATTCATTGGATTGTGAATAAAAATATATTTATTTATTTTATTGAATATTTAATAATTTTTTTATTAGTTTGTAAATAAAATATTTATTTAAGAGAATAAATTATTTATTTATTTATTTAGGTGTTCAATAAATGGAAGTGGAGTTTGAGTGGACCAAATATGGTTTAGTTGAAAAATAATTATTTTCAAGATGATAAATAATTATTTAACTAGTTGGAATAAAAAAAATAATAACACGGTTATAATTATGCGGCATTTGATTTCATTTATGATTCTGTTTTGCGCAAGTTGGCATGAAAAAAATAATGAAATTGTTATTGTTATTATGTAGAATGGGTTTTCTCTAAGGTTATTAATATATTTAATTATTGTTACATAATTAAATATTATAACTGAATCACCATGTCAATAAATAGAGAGGTACGTCTTTTATGACATGTACGAGAAACCAGTGACACAAGAGAAATTCCATGTTAATAATTTTATATTGACTCATCTCCTCTCTACCTTTTAAGAACAGGAGATATTCTTCAAGATCTAAGAACATGCGATCAAGATCAATCGACGCAAGACATTCACTTCATAGTGCTAGCACCCAGAAAACGAGTGGCGTTAATCAGAGGCCATTAGATCACGTGTGGATCACCGCTAGAGGGATTGTAATTTAGATTTTCACAAGCACAGTGAGACAATCCTAAAGGATCATCCTATATGATCAATATCATCAAAGAAGGAAGTACTGAAGAACCAAGAATTTTATTTCTGTAGAAATTAATTTTAAATTAATTATAAACATGATATGCAAGATCCTATCTAAAGGTTTCATTTATCTTCCTTCTTTACCTAAATATTTGATTCTATTCTATGGAGACTGAAATTAATCATCATATTAATCCCTAAATAAGCATTGATCATGGTAAAAATTAAGGTTGGTCACCGGACCAACCGCGCTTCGGTTGGGCCCGAAACCTTTATCATGGCCAACTAAAGTAAAACAAGACTTTAGAGACTTCATCTCAATTTCCCATTATTGGGGCATAATTTATTTTTATGCACATAATTTCTTTTATATGGTGTAAATAATACCCCTTTTACATGTAATATAATGAATACCTTTGTAATTCATGGTATTCAAAGTTTCAATTTTAGTTATTTTATCTAAGGTTTATTTGACTTAAAAATTACCAAGTGATAAGAAATTTTATCTCAATTTATATTTCATTTAGACATATTTATTAGTATGAACATATTTAATTTTATGTTGTTTATATACATACCCTATGATGTATTTGGAATTAATACCTATTTATTCATGATGATTAATGTTTTTTTCCTATTTATTCTACAAGGGGTTCCAATTTAAAATTTACCAAACAGGTAAAGAATTTATTGTACATTCTCACATTATTTTGTGATTTTTTACTTTCTCTTTAAAAAATAACTTTATTATGATCATTTTCTTTGGAAATTTAATTTATATTAAATATCTATAATGTTTTATAATTTATATGATTAATTCCTAAACTATTTACCATTTTTATATATAGTGTTTACAATGAATGTAATTTTATTAACTTAGGAAATATTGATAAATCCATATCCATTATTCAATATAGATATTTAATGATAATATTTTACTAGTGTGGCCTTTTCGAACCCTCTACATAGAGAAACCCCCTCCCTCGCGAAGAGGTAGTGCCCAGAGGCAACTCCCCAGCTGGGGAAGGAGCCGTTGCCAGCCGAGATGGCAGAGCATTCCGAGGGTAATAGCCCGGAAGCGATGGATCGTCACAGCAATCCGTCAGCGGTTGGTCTGCGACTCAATGTTCCCTCCTAGAAGAATCCGGGTGACCCGAAAAGGTGGATGGATCCAGGGTAGAGGCTCACCCCCGAAAGCGGACTCCCAAGAATCGAATCCTGCACCTCCCAAAGAACGACCGTGTTTGGAAACTCACCTTCACCCTCACACCACCACCGAAGTGGCATAGATATTTAATGATAATGCATATTAATAAATTAATTAAATTTATTATTAAATATTTTTTGGAATGCTTTGGACATGAAATTATTGGTGGGTCCCAATTATATATAGCCCATCAATGCATTAATAGGTCTCATGAGATAGATCCGTTAGATAAATTAGACGAGTTCTTACTGATTAGTTTTAACCTATCTTGAGAAATGTCTTGACCATAGAGGTATCATGATTTATGACATCAAAAAATCTCATAATTATTTATTTCCTTCATTAAAAATTCTGTTATTGTTATTATCCATGATATTTTCACTATGATATTATATTTTTATGGATTTCATTTTCATTTTATTGATTAAATGGAATTTATTTTTTGTTATTTACCTTTCCATATTGATTATACTTTATCCAATTATGATATAAAATATATTGATTAAATGAAATGTGTGTTTAGTTTTTTATGTTTCCATATTGATTATTATTTATTGATTCATAACAAATTACGTAATTTGTAACCCTTAATGAGTATTTTATCTCACAATTATTTTGTTTCATTTTCCTAGGATATGAAGAAGAAGTCATTAAATGAGTTCAAGGATTGTAGGTGTTTTTTATTTCTATAATTTTTATTTTATTTACATATGGAAATTTTTTATCATGTATGTATCTAGTTATAAAAAACTTCTAAACTAATAGGTCCATCGGGATTTTACACCTCGTATCTATTCCAATGTAATAAAGTAGACACCAACTCCATGTTGCTGGAGTCGGGGTCATTACAATTTAAGTTTTCATAGGATTTTAATTATATTAATTTTAAAATTAATTTCAATATATGTCTTAGAGTACATGGGTGGTGGATTTGGTATCACCCCCAATGGTGATGAATGATCTTCCCACATCATGTTGAGAAAATAAATTGATACTACTATCCTTGAATTATAGGCTATACATATTGATGATTAGAGCTACTATGTAAAATGATTTTTGAGAATATACTTCATTAAAGGATAATCGAAGAATTTGAAATAGTACCTATAATAGTTTTGTTAATTTGAGAAAGTAGGATAGTAAATAGATTCAATACCTAAGACATTTTGAGGAAAATTTTTGCTATATTTTCTGGGAAGTTATTTCATAATTACTAAGCTTAGTATATTTTTTATTTAGTGATAAATATTAACTATATGAGATAAAAAGTGAATCTAAAATGTAGAGTTTTATGAGATAATTAAAATATACTAAAATGGGTATTTATATTCTAAAATGTACCTTATAAACTAGATGAAGGATTTTGGAATTATTTTTTAATTCTTATGTTTTATTCAAGTAGTGGTATTATTTTTTTGAAGTGGATGGGGTCATGTGGAGTTGTTTAAAAGAATTAATAATAATGTAAAGACCCGTAAATTTCAAAGAATTTTTATTCTTAATTTCTTTTGAATTTTACGAGTATGCGGCTTTTGACGGCACCTGATTCCGAGGCCCGGTGTGCCCGAATCATTTTCCAAAGTTTAGCTCGGGTACTTTCAATGAACGAACGAGTGGGTTTTTCTAACATTTTAACCGTTGCTCGGAATCGAAATACGAGGGCACCGATAGAACCACAACGCTGGTAATTGCTTAGAAACACCTTTTTCCGAAGGTGCGTTTGCTCGGGTGTTGATGTAAAAAAAATTGGGGAATAAAAATATAATTGTTTTATTTTTATTTCTTCACTAAGCAGTTTAAGTGAAATTAAGTTGTGTCTCAACTTAATTTCTCTTTTCTAAGTGTTAGATCCTAGGTGTGGGAGTTGGAGTGGGACCCACTGGTTGTTAACTTTCAATGAGAGGATTAAGGGTGAGGTGGGGCCCACACGAGCCCCCACCTTTGCAAATTCCCTAACTCCTCTAAAACCCTTTATTAATTAAGTGAGTCCTCCCCTCCTTACCTCCCACATTAATTCATGCCACCTAAACACTAATTAATTTGAAAACTTAAGATCAATTAATTAAGTATGTTAGGTTTTGAATTTTGAATTTTTGAAATGCATAGCTTGAGTAATAAAATAAGAGGTGTCTTATTTTATTTGGATTTTATCTTTTTGTGTTGAGTTTTTGGGAGAGTTATAGTTTTTGAAGAGTTTCATCCTTCCATGAAGAACTCCATCCTCATCGTTGAAGAATGCGAAGAATGCCGGTGCTAACCTCGACTTCCTTTTTCTCGACGCTTGACGAAGAGATGACGTCATCCCACGACAACGTCTACGGAACAACGGAGATTTTCCTTTCTTGGGATACAGACCTACAATCGATGAACCGTCAGTTGTGATGCGATCCTTGGATCGAGACGGTCGTTTCGATATATTACACTCAAGGTTTCGTCGAACTTTGGGTATGTCCAGGTTGGTTCGAACCCAAGACCAACCGGGCCCTCGGAGCAGAAACGCTTATAACATGAGCTCCGGACGTCTGATTGACATTCCATAGACTTTGTTGGATTCCTCCTAGTGAGACAGACCTTTTGGATTACTCCTCTCAAGGTTTGGACGTAGTTGGAGTATTGTCGGGTTGGATTGTACCCGAAATCCAACCGGGCCCCTAGAACGGAAAAGCTGATAACTTTCAGACCGGACATACGTTTGACGAACCGTCAGCGGCGTTGGTGCTCAAGCTGAGAAAAGGTCCCTATGAGTATACCCTATGTGAGTTCTAGGTACAGTTGAGATATGGTCGGGTTGGTTCGTACACGAAACCAACCGGGCCCTTGGGACGAAAAGGCTAATAACTCACAGACCGGGCGTCCGATTGACGCGTCGTCTGTTGTGTTGAAACCCCTATGATGAGGTGGTCCTTTAAGATACTGATTTGTGGGAATTTGTTATTCTTGGAGTATCGACCAATAGCTCATGTAGGGGACCCTCCCGGAGACGAGCGTACGGAGTACGAAGACCGTGTAGCCAGCTGAGACCTGACGACTGCTTGACCGACTCGACTTGGAGTGAGTCGACTAGCCCAGTGGATGGAGCACTACTGTGTTTGGGTGCAGTCCTACGGTGGACGGAGCGCCTTGAAGCAGGCAGCAGACCCACGGTACTCGACAGGAGGAGTACCTCTACAGGCTATTAGGGGGGATGCACTACTGTGTTTGGGTGGCAGACCCCGACGGGAAGCACTACTGTGTTTGGGTGGATGACCCGCGGTACTCGATAGGAGGATTACCTCAGCAGTCTTAGGTTACTGAGCAGTACCTCGGAGATGTGACAAGATCACTGTACTCTCTAGAGACGGGGCTCTTCAGCAGTTATGGTTTCGATAATGAAAATCCTGGTTTGAGCTGAGTCTATGACCTTTGTGTTTACCTCACGATTGAGATGGGTAACTTGATAACTTAGGTATATGTATGGGAATATACCTAGGTAGTGGTTATCCATTGATTTCATAACCTTTGTGTTTCCTCATGATTGAGATGGGTTACTTGATAACTTAGGTATAAGTATGAGATTATACCTAAGTAAGGGTTATCTATTATGTTTCTGCTTTGTGGTTATCCTTGTTGGATTTAGTGAGACCTTGAGGGTCTCGGGGTCCCTACTGAGTATCGTATACTCACCCCTTCACGGGATATGCCCGCACCTCATTGTGTTGGTTGTAGACGACGGGCAGCGCTGACAGAGGCTGAGTGTTCGAGGAATGGACAATACTCAGAGGTGGACCTCACGACAAGTTAGTATCCGGAGGTGGACTTCACGAAAAGACGTCACTAGGAGGAGGTTGACGGGCGAGAGCGTTGTGGAGGCTATCTGTACCTACCCTTCAGGTAAGATCCGTGGTGGACAATCCAGGAGCTGCGCTATCTGTCCCTACCCTTCAGGTAGGATCCGAGGTGGACGACCCAGGAGCTGCTGCTATTTTTCTTCCAGCTGTTTGACTTTCCTGTTGTACTTTTGTTCAATTGTAGTTGTACTTTCAGTTGGGTTTGTATTCTGGACCACTTAATTTTCAGCACTTTCCTTTTTTACTTAGTGTATTTCTTCGGTTTGTACTCGGTGGTGTTTGTTTACTTTTATAAAGGAAATTCCTTCCCAGTTATCAGGATTTATGCCTTTGGTGCTAGTCGCCAGCCCCTGGCCTATGAAGGTGGGCTTGGGGTAGTCACGGAACGGGCCCAGAGGACGGGTCGCGAAAAATTGGTATCAGAGGAGTCGGTTCTACCACAGAACTTATAACTCTGATATTTTTTTTTCTGTGAATCAATAGTGTTAAGGGTACCGAGTGTGGTCTTCAGTTTAGGGAGTCCAGTGTTGGTGCGGTGGCCGACATATCTGTACACCAGGACCCTGACTACTGATTTTTGACTTTGTGCACGAAAAAACTGATTGCGAGTGTGTTTCCAAAATCTTTAAAGTCATCTCAAACCAGGTCAGCTCACTAGGTATAAGACGTTGACCGTGTCGCATCTGTTCAGGATGTCTCCACGCAGACAGTTAGTTAGAGTTCTGAGATTGTACACGATGACGGCCCACCGAGTTACGAGGCTCCGGTGCATGGCCCTTTTTACTTTGTTGGAACCCTCGGGTGGTGTACCAGCAGTAGCACCACCCGTTAGGCAGCAGATACCACCATCCATACTAGTGGACGATGTACGCTGGCAGAGCTTGTTGCACGAGTTCCAGCAGTAGAGGCCTCCGAGGTTACGGGGCGAGATAGATTCCCAGGCAGTAGAGGACTGGCTGGAGGCGATTTCTAGAGTTTTCCGTCTAGATGAGACACCAATAGAGTGGATGGTAGAACTGGATACTAGTGTTTTCCAGTGAGTGACCATGAGGATGGTCCTCATAGTGATGAGGCTTTAGTATATGGACCGATTCCTGAGATAGTGCCTTCAGGTAGTGTGCCAACTATACATCACTACCTGTTGGTCAGCAGTTACAACCGGCGGTACCGGTATGTGACACTTGTAGACTTACTACCTTAAACGTGTTCCAACATCAGATACCCTCATGTTCTGAGGAGATCCTGACTTACAGGTGGCTGAGGACTGGCTTGAGGAGGTGGCTGAGAGTTTTCTAGAGCTTATACAGCTTCAGCAGGACGACGTGTCGGTAGCTGAGAATTCATCAAGGCGTACCGAACATTCCGAGTACTTGATGAATACGATTCGATCAGTGCTATAGTGATCGGACCTTTGAGCGTGGTGTGTTTAAGGATATTCGATCCATCACATTTTCCTCTATGCATTCCTACTCACATCAGGGTTCTAAAGAGAACCTTGAGGTTGAATGTTCTTTGGCTGAACGAATACAGCTAAAGAATGTTAGAAGTTAGAACACAGCGAGTTGGTGCCAGTCTCAGAGACTTAGGCGTGTGAATGTTTCAATAAGAAGAAATGTTAAGGACAGATAAATCTGCAGAGCAACAGACGTGGAACCAGAGCTAGGAGAGTAGCATGGGGTAGTTTACTTTTCGACATGTTACAATCGCCTGCCTTTGTAGTCCCCTCCAGGCTCAGGGAGCTGAAGGGCAGGGGAAGAGAGTAGCTTCATGCGGTCAAGGAGTGTGACGCAATGTCTCTAAGAATGATTCAAGGGACAGTCTGTGTCCACTACTGGCTACCGTAGTAACAGTCGTTGATATGAATCATTTCTTCCTTCCACGAATCTTGTCCCAGACCTAGAGTTTCCAGTAAGCCGTGGACTTAACCCTCACATCTGGAGATGCCTTTGGGAGGAGACTCGATAATCACACATACACCGACAATGTGATCTGACCCACGAGGTGAGAGTTTCAGTTGGAATCTCTTGGTGGCAGCGTCGAGGCCTTACGATGTTGGTCTGAGTATGGATTGGATCCACAGTTCATACACAGATTGAATATATTAGGGAAAAAGGTTGTGGTTTATCTTCAACTTTGGGATGGGGTTTTCCTTGGTCGGTGAAAAGGAAAACCCAGGCAGCACAGGATGGAATCATGCATAAGAGGGTGCATTCAATCACTCAGGAGATAGCCAAACTTACCTTTGTGCCAGAATTCTCCAGAGTTGCGGCACCACTTCCAGTAGAGCTTTCAAGAGCTGGGTTGACCGGTGCGCCCAACCTGTGGGCATTGGTTACATAGTTCACTGTGACACAATAGGGACCAGAATTGGGTGTGTCCTGATGTAGGAGTGGGCAGTGATCGCTTATGGATCATGGCATATGAGACTACACAGAGCTAACATGAAGCCTCTAGAGTTCGAGGATGACGACCACATCCTTATACGGGTCTCACCTCGATGAGGTTTACGGAGATGTGGCTGAGGCGGCAAGTTATCTTCGAGGTTCAACAGACCTTTCTAGGTCCTCAGCAGGGTAGGCGAGGTGGTTTACCGCTTGACCTTTCCAACTCAGTTGCACCGGGTGCATAATGTCATCTTCGTATCTTAGCTAAGGAGATACGTGCATGACCCTTCACACATCATCGACCGTAGGGAGTTGGACGTCGATGACGGGGCGATATTCACCGAGGTTCTAGTGGAGAACGAGGATCAATAGAAGCAGGTCCTATGTGAACGGTCGATTCCTCTGGTGCGCTTTCACTGGCATCTCGGGAACCTCTAGGTGAGCACATGGGAGCAGAAGGCTCAGTTGCATGCTCAGTACCACTTTTGTTTCCCTAGTTGTGTTATAGCTTTACGGGTACGTAAAGCCCTGAAGTGGGAGTAATGTAAAGACCCGGAAATTTCGAGGAAATTTTTTTCTTAATTTCCTTTGAATTTTACGAGTATGCGGCTTCTGACGGCACCTGATTCTGAGGCCCGGTGTGCCCAGAATCATTTTCCGAAGTTTAGGTCAGGTACGTTCAGTGAACGAACGAGTGGGTTTTTCTAACTTTTGAACCGGTGCTCGGAATCGAAATCTGAGGGCACTGATGGAACCACAATGCTGGTAATTGCTCAGGAACGCCTTTTTCAAAGGTGTGTTTACTTGGCTGTTGATGTAAAAAAAGTGGGGAATAAAAATATAATTGTTTTATTTTTATTTCTTCACTAAGCGGTTCAAGTGAAATTAAGTAGTGTCTCAACTTAATTTCTCTTTCCTAAGTGTTAGATCCTAGGTGTGGGAGTTGGAGTGGGAACCACCGTTTGTTAACTTCCTATGAGAGGATTAAGGGTAAGGTGGGGCCCACACGATCCCCTGCCTTTTCAAATTCCCTAACTTTTCTAAACCCCTTTTTAATTAAGTAACTCCTCCCCTCGTCACCTCCCATATTAATTCACGCCACCTAAACAAAAATTAATTTGACAACTTAAGATCAATTAATTAAGTATGTTAGGTTTTGAAATTTGAATTTTTGAAATGCATGGCTTGAGTAATAAAATAAGAGGTGTCTTATTTTATTTGGATTTTAGCTTGTTGTGTAACGACCCAAAGTTTCATTAATGGAAAATCCCTCTTGATCCAGTTAAATGTTTCTTTATGAAAAATGTTTTTATAAGATGTCAACTTCTTTAGTTTTAAGTTAAGATTTGTGACCGTTACTTTTATAGCCGTTGAACAGTGATCATCTGAGTAGTATAAATATAAGGTTTTAACGAACCCATTTCTACTCAGACAAAGGAAGTGAGGGCCTCATCTAGTAGAATTGCCCCTTATGAAGCCCATTTGTCAGAGCTCGGAAAAGAGGTGGTGTCTTTGGGCTTTGCCCTTGACCAATCCCAAGCTGAGCTTCATCAAGTCAAGCTCGAACGTGATCGTCTACGGGAAAAATGGAAGTTGATTGAAATTACAACTCGAGCGATGTTATCCGAGCAACCCCAAGAGTCTGTCACCATCGCACACCTTACCCTTAGGTCTTATGCGGCTATTTTAAGGGGTTATGTAACAAATAAGTAGTGCTATGTTCATGTGAATTATTATTTTTATATAATAATGAATATAATTTATAGTCATTTTTGATACATTGTAAATAGTTTTTAAAGTACAAATGATGTTTTTAGTTATTATTTAATTAAGAATTACATTTTATTAAATTAAAGGATTTTTTTAAATTAAATAATATTTTAATAAAATATTATTATTAATATTAAATTAATTATTTTTATTAAGTATAAATGATCTTATAATTTTATGAATGCAATTAAAATTTTTATTAAGGTTTGAAAGCCATTTCTGTCAAAACCTGTGAATTTTTTATAAATGTCGGTTTTTATTTTAAAAGTGAAAATTCAAATATTTAGAAAATTATTTAGATAAAATAAATATTATTTTTGGAATCAGGATGTCGAAATTATCCAATGGTGAATTTTTCATAATTTTCTGAGACAGTCAAATTTTTGGGTAAAAATTAAATACCATTTAAATATATAATGTGTTTTATGACATCATAATGACCCAAGGGTGATGTAATAAAATACCATAATCCTTATTTTCGGCCAATATGTGTTTTATCATTAAAATAATGAGGTTTTGGGTTTGTTTGACTTACTTTTCAAAGCATTAATGGAGCCCTCAAGACTTATTCAACACTTTGCCTTTTTAAATTAATTTCCATGGGAGTGTGACTCACCTCCAAATAAGCAACCCTAATTTTTTTTAATAAGTTCGGACCTTGGACTTGTAAAATACTGTTTTCCTCTTTCCTTTTCTAGAAACCATGGGAAAATACCATGGTATGGTTTGTGGTTTGGATTATTTTAATATAAGGGGTCCCAAACCTAAATAATAAAGAATTCTCCCACCATTCCTATATAAACCCACCCAATCTCCCACTTACTCCTCACTCAAAGCCCTTGAAGTTCGTCCAACCTCTGCCCTACTCTCTCTAGAATCCTCTCAAGGTGCCCCAAGCTCCCAAGAAGCCTCTCACAAGCCTCTCTCTAGCCTTTGGAAGCACACTTCCAAGTAAGGGGTTTTCTTCCTTTCTCATTTTTTGTCAATTTTCTTTAAGTTGTATTTCCCTTTTTATTTCAATTATGAATGTTGGGGTATGGTTTCTAACCTCCCCCATACTTCCCTCTTATTGTTTGAATGATGGTAGAACCCTTTATCTCTCATTAAATGCCTCCCATGTACACCCGTTACTATGCCGAAATTCCGAAAGGAACTTTTCTCTCTCTTCTTTTACATTCAAGCAATACTTTTGTATCATGAATCTAAATTCCATTTATATTGTTGGTACATGTATATATATGATCTCCTTACTGTCCATTACATGTAAATATGATGAGGAACCCCTTTCTCTCTCATAAACCTTTTTTATGAATTCTTATGTCACGCCGTTACGCTGCCGAAATCGCACCGATTTTCTAAGCCAATGTCTTTGTGTAGTGAATACCATGCCCATTTCTCCATCAAGGGTATTCACCTTTATGCACATTTACATATTGATTATAAAGTTTCATGTATGAATTCCACATTCCTTTATCGTGGAAGAAATGATTATGTTTTATGAATCCATGTTTTATGATCCGTGTGGCACACTTATGCATGAAATGAAATGTTTAAGAAGGGTGCACCCTTTATAGCGCTCCAATGCATTGGGTAAAGTATAGTATCATGATACGTCATGTGCAATGAGTTTTTAATCATGCTAATTCAAGTGCAATGAGGGTTTACTCGTTCTTCAAGTGCAATGAGGGTTTACTCATTCTCCATGTGCAATGAGCCTTGGCTCATGCTAATTAAATGTTAAGTGTTGTTGCCACATTTCCATGTTATGATTATCATGCTTTATCATTCCTTTATGTTCATGTTACTCTAATGCTCTACTGATGTTCCTATTGCCTAACATGTATTGTACTCCTCATGTTATTCATTGTGTACTCCCTTACTGGGCTTTATAGCTCACCCTTTTCTTATGCATGTCCTCAGGTTACCCCGTGCAATGCTAAGTACAAAGGAATGTAGTGGTCATGTAAAGGAAGTTTTCAATAAAGATGTTGTATTTCAAGTTTAAAGTTTTTATGTAATGATACTAAGCCCCAAAGACACTAAACCTCTCGATCTTATTTTTTGTATCAAGTGAAGTTTTATGTAATAAAGCATGTTTAAGTTGTAATAAAAAGCAAGGATGTCATAGTTGGTATCAGAGGATAGGTTTAGTTATTTTTGGGATTAGGAAACCCTAGTAAAGCCTTAGATACAATACTAAGCATAATAAAAACATCCCTATGTTTTGGTAAATACTAAGTAAGTGGTTTATCAAACAAATACATCCCTGTCTGGATACGAGCAGGTAGAGGCGGCTCTGGCACAGATGTATCCTAGGGGTAAAACCCGAAAACACCGCTTTGAGCTAGACTCGAACGGGAACTGGTGCACGACAACGGGCCTTGCTGCACTCTTGGTTACAACACTCCCGGGGGATATGTTTTGATAAATTCACAATCTTAGTATGAACCCTTATTAAGGGAAAAATGCCCCTAAGGATATATGTTAGAAGGAAGATCATGAAAAGCCTGGATTGAATCCTATAGACTCATGAGTTAAAGAAATTAAAGTTTATTTATAAGTCATCAACTTTTATCTTTAGATTACCCTTTATGTGTTACCTCTAACTTTCTTTTATTCCAGCCAATGGCCGGTAATAGGAGAACTCGGGCTAACAACCGTTGTGAAGATTAGTGTGATGATTGTACTTATGAGATGCCCAATCCAATGGGAGCGGGAATCGCGAACTTTGTCACGCTTCTCTCTCAGCTAACTCAAGTTTTGAATAGAAACACTGGTCAAGAGGAACGTTCAACCCCCCCTAAGAAAGAACAAGTCGCTATTGAAAGCTTCATGAGACAAAGGCCTCCTACTTTTAGTGGATCATCCAATCCCACGATTATTGAACAATGGATCAACTCCATTGAAAAGATATTCTCCATCCTCCAATGCTCTGAAAAAGATAAGGTTCTCCTGGAGGCTTATCGTATGGAGGGTGAAGCTGATCAATGGTGGACATTGATCAAAAATACGAAGCCTGAGGAGGAGATCGAGGCTTTGGAATGGAAGGTATTCTGGAAGATGTTTTTCGATAAATATTTTCCACGCACCCTCCGTCTTAAGATGGAAAGGGAATTCCTTTCCCTCAAACAGAAAGATGAAGAATCTGTGGGAGCGTATGAGGAAAACTTCACAAGGCTTGCACGATACGCTTCCGGCTTTGTCGTTACCCCCGAATGCAAGGTTGACCGCTTCTTTGGTGGGCTGAAGCCTAGCTTGCGGAAAGCATTAGTGATCCGTGACTTGGACAGCTATGAGGAAATTGTACGATGTGCCCTCAAGGTTGAAATGGAGATCGGAGAATCACAGGGGTATCATGGGGACAAGAAGCGTAAGGTGGACTTCAATGCCGGTGGTCCGATGGATAAATCCAACGACGCTAAGAAATTCCAGCACCCCACTTGCCAAAAGTGTGGAAAGAAGCACCCTGGAAATTGCCTTAGGGGGACAAGAAAATGCTTCAAGTGTGGAAGAGAAGGGCACCTAGCTGTTAACTGTCAGCAAGAAGGACCCGCGGCTGCGACAGAGGAGAGGAACGCTCCGTTCGAACCTCAACGCGTTGTTCAATGCTTCAAATGAAAAGAACCGGGTCATTTTGCGAATCAGTGCCCTAATCCAAGGGTTATCGGAGGCAATCAAAAACCTCCAAGACAGCAAGGAAGAGCTTTTGCCATCACTTCTGCCGAAGTGAACCCCAACAACGAAGTGGTGATAGGTACACTAGTTATTCATTCAAGAATAGCGAACGTACTTTTTGATTTAGGTTCTACGCATTGTTTTATATCTCAAAAGTTTAGTAGAACAATACCTTCACCACCACAAATCATGGAAGTAAAGATGTCGGTGAGTACAGAAAATGGGGCAATCATTGCATCCCATGAGTATAAGTCCTCCCCTATCATAATATGTGGATTGAATTTCCCAGCGAACCTCGTCATACTCCCTTTGGTGGAATTTGATGCAATTCTTGGCATGGATTGGCTTTCCTTATATAGAGCCAACATAAATTTTCGGGAGAGGGAAATCACACTCCATATGGAGAATCGACCCCCGATTCTTTACAAGTGTCAGGAGGAAGATGAATCTCCTTTAGCTCCATCATCTCAAGCATGGATATTACTGCCTTATAAGCACGCATATCTGGCTCAGATGATTGAGTCCAAGGAAGAAACCACCCTTGAAGAAATGCCTATTGTGAGGGAATTAGCTGAAGTATTTCCCGAGGAACTTCCTGGTCTTCCTCCAAGAAGAGATGTTGAGTTCTCAATTGAACTTATACCTGGGGAGCTACCAATATCCAAGACTCCATATAGAATGGCTGTTGTTGAGCTTGAAGAGCTGAAGAAACAACTACAGGAGAATCTGGATAAAGGGTTTATACGCCCAAGTGCATCACCATGGGGTGCACCAGTCCTCTTCGTCAAGAAGAAGGATGGGTCAATGCAGATTTGCATCGATTATCGTGAACTTAACAAAATCACGATAAAGAACAAGTATCCTCTCCCAAGAATCGATGACTTGTTTGTTCAGCTGCGTGGAGAACAATACTTCTCCAAGGTCGACTTGCGGTCGGGATATTATCAAGTAAGGGTGAAGAAGGAAGATATCCCCAAGACTGCTTTTCGTACAAGGTACGGGCACTATGAATTCATAGTAATGCCTTTTGGACTCACCAATGCTCCAGCAATATTCATGGACTTGATGAATAGAGTCTTTAGAGATTACCTTTACAAATTTGTGGTAGTCTTTATAGATGTTATTCTAATATACTCCAAAACCAAGGAGGACCATGAGGAGAATTTAAAAACTGTACTAGAGACTTTGCGCAAGGAGAAGCTCTATGAAAAGTACAACAAGTGTGAGTTTTGGTTAAAGGAAGTATCATTCTTGGGTCATATCATCACAAGCAATGTGATATCTGTGGACCCCTCCAAAACAGATGCAATTGAGGGATGGCCGAGGCCAACATTGGTAACTGATATCCGTAGCTTCTTGGGGTTAGCTGGATATTATCGACGATTTGTGAGAAATTTCTCACAATTGTCCAACCCTCTTACCAAGATAACTCTAAAGGGAGTAAAGTTTTCTTGGAGCGATGAATGCGAAGAAAGCTTCAAGGAGTTGAAAAGGAGGCTTATCACTGCACCCTTGCTCACTTTACCCACAAGTGGGGAGCTTTTCGTGGTATTCAGTGATGCTTCGAAGAAGGTCTTAGGATGTGTGCTGATGCAGAATGATAAAGTGATATCCTATGCCTCAAGGCAGTTGAAAATCCATGAGCGAAACTATCCAACGCATGATCTGGAGTTGGCGGTGGTGATCTTTTCCTTGAAAATCTGGCGGCATTATCTCTATAGAGAGAAATGTGAGATATATACTGACCACAAGAGTCTTAAATATATATTCACACAGAAAGAGATTAATATGCGCTAGAGAAGATGGATAGAGCTCATCAAGGATTATGACTGTTCAATACATTACCACCCTGGGAAGGCAAACAAGGTGGCAGATTCCTTAAGTAGAAAGGATCCAGCGATTCAATCAATGATGAGAATTGAGAAGGATCCAATCTTCTTAGACTTGATGAAGATGGACGTGGGAATCATAAAGAAGGGAACATCATCAATCCTTTCACAAATGATTGCTCAACCATCTCTGTTGGAAAGGTTAAAGGATGCTCAAAAGGATGATGCGGGAATCTAAGAAAAAGTGGAAGCTATCAAAAAGGGAAAATCCCCAGAGATTAATGTTAATGAAGAAGGAATTGTGCGGTTTGGGAAAAGACTATGTGTTCCATCAAGTTCAGAGCTGAAGAAGGAGCTTTTGGATGATGCACATAGTTCTAAATTCTCTATTCACCCAGGGAGCACAAAGATGTATCGAGATCTCCGAGAAAACTTTTGGTGGGATAATATGAAGAAGGAGATCGCTGAATATACATCAAAGTGCCTGGTCTGTCAGCAAGTGAAGGCAGAGAGGCAGAAGTCTAAGGGGATGATGCAACCATTGCCCATACCAAAATGGAAATGGGAGAACATCACCATGGACTTTGTCACCGGACTTCCAAGGACATCCAAAGGAAACAATGCAATCTGGGTTGTTGTGGATCGTCTTACAAAGACTGCACACTTCATTGCTATTCAAGAGGATTTCTCTTTGGATCAACTGGAACGGATATATATCAGGGATGTGGTACGGCTGCATGGAGTACCACTATCTATTATGTCTGACCGAGATCCAAGATTTACCTCTAAGTTTTGGAAGAGTCTTCAACATGCTCTGAATACTGAACTGAACTTCAGTATGACCTATCATCCTCAAACTGATGGCCAATCCTAGCGGACTATCCAAACACTTGAGGATATGTTGAGAGCATGCTCAATGGACTTTAAAGGAGGTTGGGATCAATATCTTCCTCTAGTTGAGTTCTCTTATAATAATAGTTTCGACTCGAGCATCCAAATGGCACCATATGAAGCCCTGTATGGGAAAAGGTGTAGAACACCGACATGTTGGGATGAGGTCGGTGAACGTAAGCTTCTTGGACCAGAAATGGTCGAAGAAATGGTGGAGAAGGTGAAAACCATTCAGCAGCATATCAAGGCTGCCGAAAGTCGACAGAAGAGTTATGCAGATAATCGTCGACGAGACCTTGAGTTTAAAGTCGGAGACATGGTGTTTTTACGCATATCTCCGTGGAAGAAGGTCATGAGGTTTGGAAAGAAAGGGAAGTTAAGTCCAAGGTACATCGGCCCCTTCGAGATTCTTGATCGTGTTGGGGCTGTGGCCTATCGACTAGCACTTCCACCTACTATGGCCAAGGTGCATGATGTCTTCCATGTATCACTCTTAAGGAACTACATACCAGACCCTTCACATGTACTCTCTTCCGAGGTGGTACAATTAGAAGACGATCTTTCTTATGAGGAGCAACCAGTGAAGATCTTAGATCGTAGAGAAAAAGTTCTACGAAATAAGACAATGCCCCTCGTCAAGGTGTTGTGGAGAAACCACAAGTTTGAAGAAGCAACTTGGGAGTCAGAGGATATGATGAAGCTGAGTTACCCACATTTGTTTTAGTGTGGGAAAAGAAAAATTTCGAGGGCAAAATTTCTTAAGGGGGGAATATTGTAACGACCCAAAGTTTCATTAATGGAAAATCCGTCTTGATCCAGTTAAATGTTTCTTTATGAAAAATGTTTTTATAAGATGTCAACTTCTTTAGTTTTAAGTTAATATTTGTGACCGTTACTTTTATATCCGTTGAACAGTGATCATCTGAGTTGTATAAATATAAGGCTTTAACGAACCCATTTCTACTCAGACAAAGGAAGAGATGGCCTCATCCAGTAGAATTGCCCCTTATGGAGCCCATTTGTCAGAGCTCGGAAAAGAGGTGGAGTCTTTGGGCTTTGCCCTTGACCAAGCCCAAGCTGAGCTTCATCAAGTCAAGCTCGAACGTGATCGTCTACGGGAAAAATGGAAGTTGATTGAAATTACAACTCGAGCGATGTTATCCGAGCAACCCCAAGAGTCTGTCACCATTGCACACCTTACCCTTAGGTCTTATGCGGCTATTTTAAGGGGTTATGTAACAAATAAGTAGTGCTATGTTCATGTGCATTATTATTTTTATATAATAATGAATATAATTTATAGTCATTTTTGATACATTGTAATTACTTTATAAAGTACAAATGATGTTTTTTGTTATTATTTAATTAAGAATTACATTTTATTAAATTAAAGGATTTTTTTTAAATTAAATAATATTTTAATAAAATATTATTATTAATATTAAATTAATTATTTTTATTAAGTATAAATGATCTTATAATTTTATGAATGCAATTAAAATTTTTATTAAGGTTTGAAAGCCATTTCTGTCAAAACCCGTGAATTTTTTATAAATGTCGGTTTTTATTTTAAAAGTGAAAATTCAAATATTTAGAAAATTATTTAGATAAAATAAATATTATCTGTGGAATCAGGACATCGAAATTATCCAACGGTGAATTTTTCATAATTTTCTGAGACAGTCAAATTTTTGGGTAAAAATTAAATACCATTTAAATATATAATGTGTTTTATGACATCATAATGAACCAATGGTGATGTAATAAAATACCATAATCCTTATGTTCGGCCAATATGTGTTTTATCATTAAAATAATGAGGTTTTGGGTTTGTTTGACTTACTTTTCAAAGCATTAATGGAGCCCTCAAGACGTATTCAACACTTTGCCTTTTTAAATTAATTTCCATGGGAGTGTGACTCACCTCTACATAAGCAACCCTAATTTTTTTAATAAGTTCGGACCTTGGACTTGTAATATATTGTTTTCCTATTTCCTTTTCCAGAAACCATGGGCAAATACCATGGGATGGTTTGTGGTTTGGATTATTTTAATATAAGGGGTCCCAAACCTAAATAATAAAGAATTCTCCCACCTTTCCTATATAAACCCACCCAAGCTCCCACTTCCTCCTCACTCAAAGCCCTTGAAGTTCGTCCAACCTCTGCCCTAATCTCTCTAGAATCCTCTCAAGGTGCCCCAAGCTCCCAAGAAGCCTCTCACAAGCCTCTCTCTAGCCTTTGGAAGCACACTTCCAAATAAGGGGTTTTCTTCCTTTCTCATTTTTTGTCAATTTTCTTTAAGTTGTATTTACCTTTTTATTTCAATTATGAATGTTGGGGTATGGTTTCTCACCTCCCCCATACTGCCCTATTATTGTTTTAATGATGGGAGAACCCTTTCTCTCTTATTAAATGCCTCCCATGTACACCCGTTACTATGCTGAAATTCCGAAAGGAACTTCTCTCTCTCTTCTTTTACATTCAAGCAATACTTTTGTATCATGAATCTAGATTCCATTTCTATTGTTGGGATATGTATATATATGATCTCCTTACTTTCCATTACATGTAAATATGATGAGGAACCCTTTTCTCTCTCATCAGCCTTTTTTATGAATTCTTATGTCACGCCGTTACGCTGCCGAAATCGCACCGATTTTCTAAGCCAATGTCTTTGTGTAGTGAATACCATGCCCATTTCTCCATCAAGGGTATTCACCTTTATGCACATTTACATATTTATTATAAAGTTTCATGTACGAATTCCACATTCCTTTATCGTGGGAGAAATGATTATGTTTTATGAATCCATGTTTTATGATCCATGTGGCACACTTATGCATGAAATGAAATGTTTAAGAAGGGTGCGCCCTTTATAGCGCTCCAATGCATTGGGTAAAGTATAGTATCATGATACATCACGTGCAATGAGTTTTTACTCATGCTAATTCATGTGAAACGAGGGTTTACTCGTGCTTCAAGTGCAATGAGGGTTTACTCATGCTCCATGTGCAATGAGCCTTGGCTCATGCTAATTCAATGTTAAGTGTTGTTGCCACATTTCCATGTTATGATTATCATGCTTTATCATGCCTTTATGTTCATGTTACTATAATGCTCTATTGATGTTCCTATTGCCTAACATGTATTGTACTCCTCATGTTATTCATTTTGTACTCCCTTACTGAGCTATATAGCTCACCCTTTTCTTATGCATGTCCTCAGGTTACCCCGTGCAATGCTAAGTACGAAAGAATGTAGTGGTCATGTAAAGGAAGTTTTCAATAAAGATGTTTTATTTCAAGTTTAAAGTTTTTATGTAATGATACTAAGCCCCAAAGACACTAAACCTCTCGATCTTCTTTGTTGTATCAAGTGAAGTTTTATGTAATAAAGCATGTTTAAGTTGTAATAAAAAGCAGGGTTGTCATAGTTGGTATCAGAGGATAGGTTTAGTTATTTTTGGGATTAGGAAACCCTAGTAAAGCCTTAGATACAAGACTAAGCATAATAAAAACATCCCTAATTTTTGGTAAATACTAAGTAAGTGTTTTATCAAACAAATACATCCCTGTCTGGATACGAGCTGGTAGAGGCGGCTCTGGCACAGATGTATCCTAGGGGTAAAACCCGAAAACAACGCTTTGAGCTAGACTTGAACGGGAACTGGTAAACGACAATGGGTCTTGCTGCACTCTTGGTTACGACACTCCCGGGGGATATGTTTTGATAAATTCACAATCTTAGTATGAACCCTTATTAAGGGAAAAATGCCCCTAAGAATATATGTTAGAAGGAAGATCATGAAAAGCCTGGATTGAATCCTATAGACTCATGAGTTAAAGAGATTAAAGTTTATTTATAAGTCATCAACTTTTGTCTTTGGATTACCCTTTATGTGTTACCCCTAACTTTCTTTTATTCCAGCCAATGGCCGGTAATAGGAGAACTCGGGCTAAAAACCATTGTGAAGATTAGTGTGATGATTGTACTTATGAGATGCCCAATTCAATGGGAGCGGGAATCGCGAACTTTGTCACGCTTCTCTCTCAGCTAACTCAAGTTTTGAATAGAAACACTGGTCAAGAGGAACGTTCAACCCCCCCTAAGAAAGAACAAGTCGCTATTGAAATCTTCATGAGACAAAGGCCTCCTACTTTTAGTGGATCATCCGATCCCACGATTGCTGAACAATGGATCAACTCCATTGAAAAGATATTCTCCATCCTCCAACGCTCTGAAAAAGAGAAGGTTCTCCTGGCGGCTTATCGTATGGAGGGTGAATCTGATCAATGGTGGACATTGATCAAAAATACGAAGCCTGAGGAGGAGATCGAGGCTTTAGAATGGAAGGTATTCCGGAAGATGTTTTTCGATAAATATTTTCCATGCACCCTCCGTCTTAAGATGGAAAGGGACTTCCTTTCCCTCAAACAGAAATATGAAGAATCTGTGGGAGCGTACGAGGCAAACTTCACAAGTCTTTCACAATACGCTTCCGGCTTTGTCGTTACCCCCGAATGCAAGGTTGACCGCTTCTTTGGTGGGCTGAAGCCTAGCTTGTGGAAAGCATTAGCGATCCGTGACTTCGACAGCTATGAGGAAATTGTACGATGTGCCCTCAAGGTTGAAATGGAGATCGGAGAATCACAGGGGTATCATGGGGACAAGAAGCATAAGGTGGACTTCAATGCTGGTGGTCCGATGGATAAATCCAATAGCGCTAAGAAATTCCAGCACCCCACTTGCCAAAAGTGTGGAAAGAAGCACCCTGGAAATTGCCTTAGGGGGACCAGAAAATGCTTCAAGGGTGGAAGAGAAGGGCACCTAGCTGTTAACTGTCAGCAAGAAGGACCCGCGGCTGCGACAGAGGAGAGGAACACTCCATTCGAACCTCAGCGCGTTGTTCAATGCTTCAAATGAAAAGAACCGGGTCATTTTGCGAATCAGTGCCCTAATCCAAGGGTTATCGGAGGCAATCAACAACCTCCAAGACAGAAAGGAAGAGATTTTTCCATCACTTCTGCCGAAGTGAACCCCGACAACGAAGTGGTGATAGGTACGCTAGTTATTCATTCAAGAATAGCGAACATACTTTTTGATTTAGGTTCTACGCATTCTTTTATATCTCAAAAGTTTAGTAGAACAATCCCTGCACCACCACAAATCATGGAAGTAAAGATGTCGGTGAGTACGGAAAATGGGGCAATCATTGCATCCCATGAGTATAAGTCCTCCCCTATTATAATATGTGGATTGAATTTCCTAGAGAACCTCGTCATAATCCCTTTGGTGGAATTTGATGCAATTCTTGGCATGGATTGGCTTTCCTTATATAGAGCCAACATAAATTTTCGGGAGAGGGAAATCACACTCCATATGGAGAATCGACCCCCGATTCATTACAAGTGTCAGGAGGAAGATGAATCTCCTTTAGCTCCATCATCTCAAGCATGGATATTACTGCCTTATGAGCACGCATATCTGGCTCAGATGATTGAGTCCAAGGAAGAAACCACCCTTGAAGAAATGCCTATTGTGAGGGAATTCGCTGAAGTATTTCCTGAGGAACTTCCTGGTCTTCCTCCAAGAAGAGATGTTGAGTTCTCAATTGAACTTATACCTAGGGCGCTACCAATATCCAAGACTCCATATAGAATGGCTGTTGTTGAGCTTGAAGAGCTGAAGAAACAACTACAAGAGAATCTGGATAAAGGGTTTATACGCCCAAGTGCATCACCATGGGGTGCACCAGTCCTCTTCGTCAAGAAGAAGGATGGGTCAATGCGGCTTTGCATCCATTATCGTGAACTTAACAAAATCACGATAAAGAAAAAGTATCCTCTCCCAAGAATCGATGACTTGTTTGATCAGCTGCGTGGAGCACAATACTTCTCCAAGGTTGACTTGCGGTCGGGATATTATCAAGTAAGGGTGAAGAAGGAAGATATCCCCAAGACTGCTTTTCGTACAAGGTACGGGCACTATGAATTCATAGTAATGCCTTTTGGACTCACCAATGCTCCAGAAATATTCATGGACTTGATGAATAGAGTATTTAGAGATTACCTTTACAAATTTGTGGTAGTCTTTATAGATGATATTCTAATATACTCCAAAACCAAGGAGGACCATGAGGAGCATTTAAAAACTGTACTAGAGACTTTGCGCAAGGAGAAGCTCTATGAAAAGTACAGCAAGTGTGAGTTTTGGTTGAAGGAAGTCTCATTCTTGGGTCATATCATCACAAGGAATGGGATATCTGTGGACCCCTCCAAAACAGATGCAATTGAGGGATGGCCGAGGCCAACATCGGTAACTGATATCCGTAGCTTCTTGGGGTTAGCTGGATATTATCGACGATTTGTGAGAAATTTCTCACAATTGTCCAACCCTCTTACCAATCTAACTCGAAAGGGAGTAAAGTTTGCTTGGAGTGATGAATGCGAAGAAAGCTTCAAGGAGTTGAAAAGGAGGCTTATCACTGCACCCGTTCTCACTTTACCCACAAGTGGGGAGCTTTTCGTGGTATTCAGTGATGCTTCGAAGAAGGACTTAGGATGTGTGCTGATGCAGAATGATAAAGTGATATCCTATGCCTCAAGGCAGTTGAAAATCCATGAGCCAAACTATCTAACGCATGATCTGGAGTTGGCAGCGGTGATCTTTGCCTTGAAAATCTGGCGGCATTATCTCTATGGAGAGAAATGTGAGATATATACTGACCACAAGAGTCTTAAATATATATTCACACAGAAAGAGATTAATATGCGCCAAAGAAGATGGATAGAGCTCATCAAGGATTATGACTGTTCAATACATTACCACCCTGGGAAGGCAAACAAGGTGGCAGATGCCCTAAGTAGAAAGGATCCAGCGATTCTATCAATGATGAAAATTGAGAAGGATCCAATCTTCTTAGACTTGATGAAGATGGACGTGGGAATCATAAAGAAGGGAACATCATCAATCCTTTCACAAATGATTGCTCAACCATCTCTGTTGGAAAGGTTAAAGGATGCTCAAAAGGATGATGCGGGAATCCAAGAAAAAGTGGAAGCTATCAAAAAGGGAAAATCCCCAGAGTTTAATGTTAATGAAGAAGGAATTGTGCGGTTTGGGAAAAGACTATGTGTTCCATCAAGTTCAGAGCTGAAGAAGGAACTTTTGGATGATGCACATAGTTCAAATTTCTCTATTCACCTAGGGAGCACAAAGATGTATCGAGATCTCCGAGAAAACTTTTGGTGGGATAATATGAAGAAGGAGATCGCTGAATATAAATCAAAGTGCCTGGTGTGTCAGCAAGTGAAGGCAGAGAGGCAGAAGTCTAAGGGGATGATGCAACCATTGCCCATACCAAAATGGAAATGGGAGAACATCACCATGGACTTTGTCACCGGACTTCCAAGGACATCCAAAGGCAACAATGCAATCTGGGTTGTTGTGGATCGTCTTACAAAGACTGCACACTTCATTGCTATTCAAGAGGATTTCTCTTTGGATCAACTGGCACGAATATATATCAGTGATGTGGTACGGTTGAATGGTGTACCACTATCTATTGTGTCTGACCGAGATCCAAGATTTACCTCTAAGTTTTGGAAGAGTCTTCAACATGCTCTGAATAATGAACTGAACTTCAGTACGGCCTATCATCCTCAAACTGATGGCCAATCCGAGCGGACTATCCAAACACTTGAGGATATGTTGAGAGCATGCTCAATGGACTTTAAAGGAGGATGGGATCAACATCTTCCTCTAGTTGAATTCTACTATAATAATAGTTTCCACTCGAGCATCCAAATGGCACCATATGAAGCCCTGTATAGGAAAAGGTGTAGAACACCGGCATGTTGGGATGAGGTCGGTGAACGTAAGCTGCTTGGACCAGAAATGGTCGAAGAAATGGTGGAGAAGGTGAAAACCATTCAGCAGCATATTAAGGCAGCCCAAAGTCGACAGAAGAGTTATGCAGATAATCATCGACGAGACCTTGAGTTTAAAGTCGGAGACATGGTGTTTTTACGCATATCTCCGTGGAAGAAGGTCATGAGGTTTGGAAAGAAAGGGAAGTTAAGTCCAAGGTACATCGGCCCCTTCGAGATTCTTGATCGTGTTGGGGCTGTGGCCTATCGACTAGCACTTCCACCTACTATGGAGAAGGTGCATGATGTCTTCCATGTATCCCTCTTAAGGAAGTACATACCAGACCCTTCACATGTACTCTCTTCCGAGGTGGTACAATTAGAAGATGATCTTTCTTATGAGGAGCAACCAGTGAAGATCTTAGATCGTAGAGAAAAAGTTCTACGAAATAAGACAATGCCCCTCGTCAAGGTGTTGTGGAGAAACCACAAGTTTGAAGAAGAAAATTGGGAGTCGGAGGATATGATGAAGTTGAGTTACCCACATTTGTTTTAGTGTGGGAAAAGGAAAATTTCGAGGGCGAAATTTCTTAAGGGGGGAATATTGTAACGACCCAAAGTTTCATTAATGGAAAATCCCTCTTGATCCAGTTAAATGTTTCTTTATGAAAAATGTTTTTATAAGATGGAAACTTCTTTAGTTTTAAGTTAAGATTTGTGACTGTTACTTTTATAGTCGTTGAACAGTGATCATCTGAGTAGTATAAATATAAGGCTTTAACGAACCCATTTCTACTCAGACAAAGGAAGCGATGGCCTCATCCAGTAGAATTGCCCCTTATGAAGCCCTTTTGTCAGAGCTCGGAAAAGAGGTGGCGTCTTTGGGCTTTGCCCTTGACCAAGCCCAAGCTGAGCTTCATCAAGTCAAGCTCGAACATGATCGTCTAAGGGAAAAATGGAAGTTGATTGAAATTACAACTTGAGCGATGTTATCCGAGCAACCCCAAGAGTCTGTCACCATCGCACACCTTACCCTTAGGTCTTATGCGGCTATTTTAATGTGTTATGTAACAAATAAGTAGTGCTATGTTCATTTGCATTATTATTTTTATATAATAATGAATATAATTTATAGTAATTTTTGAAACATTGTAATTAGTTTTTAAAGTACAAATGATGTTTTTAGTTATTATTTAATTAAGAATCACATTTTATTAAATTAAAGGATTTTTTTAAATTAAATAATATTTTAATAAAATATTATTATTAATATTAAATTAATTATTTTTATTAAGTATAAATGATCTTATAATTTTATGAATGCAATTAAAATTTTTATTAAGGTTTGAAAGCCATTTCTGTCAAAACCCGTGAATTTTTTATAAATGTCGGTTTTTATTTTAAAACTTAAAATTCACATGTTTAGAAAATTATTTAGATAAAATAAATATTATTTTTGGAATCAGGACGTCGAAATTATCCAACGGTGAATTTTTCATAATTTTCTGAGACAGTCAAATTTTTGTGTAAAAAGTAAATACCATTTAAATATATAATGTGTTTTATGACATCATAATGACCCAATGGTGATGTAATGAAATACCATAATCCTTATTTTCGGCCAATATGTGTTTTATCATTAAAATAATGAGGTTTTGGGTTTGTTTTACTTACTTTTCAAAGCATTAATGGAGCCCTCAAGACTTATTCAACACTTTGCCTTTTTAAATTAATTTCCATGGGAGTGTGACTCACCTCCACATAAGCAACCCTAATTTTTTTAATAAGTTTGGACCTTGGACTTGTAAAATATTGTTTTCCTCTTTCCTTTTCCAGAAACCATTGGCAAATACCATGGGATGGTTTGTGGTTTGGATTATTTTAATATAAGGGGTCCCAAACCTAAATAATAAAGAATTCTCCCAGCTTTCCTATATAAACCCACCCAAGATCCCACTTCCTCCTCACTAAAAGCCCTTTAAGTTCGTCCAACCTCTGCCCTACTCTCTCTTGAATCCTCTCAAGGTGCCCCAAGCTCCCAAGAAGCCTCTCACAAGCCTCTCTCTAGCCTTTGGAAGCACACTTCCAAGTAAGGGGTTTTCTTCCTTTCTCATTTTTTGTCAATTTTCTTTAAGTTGTATTTCCCTTTTTATTTCAATTATTAATGTTGGGGTATGGTTTCTCACCTCCCCCATACTGCCATCTTATTGTTTTAATGATGGGAGAACCCTTTCTCTCTCATTAAATGCCTCCCATGTACACCCGTTACTATGCCAAAATTCCGAAAGGAACTTCTCTCTCTCTTCTTTTACATTCAAGCAATACTTTTGTATCATGAATTTAAATTACATTTCTATTGTTGGGACATGTATATATATGATCTCCTTACTATCCATTACATGTAAATATGATGAGGAACCCATTTCTCTCTCATCAACCTTTTTTTTGAATTCTTATGTCACGCCGTTACGCTGCCGAAATCGCACCGATTTTCTAAGCCAATGTCTTTGTGTAGTGAATACCATGACCATTTCTCCATCAAGGGTATTCACCTTTATGAACATTTACATATTGATTATAAAGTTTCATGTATGAATTCCTAATTCCTTTATCGTGGAAGAAATGATTATGTTTTATGAATCCATGTTTTATGATCCATGTGGCACACTTATGCATGAAATGAAATGTTTAAGAAGGGCGCGCCCTTTATAGCACTCCAATGCATTGGGTAAAGTATAGTATCATGATACGTCATGTGCAATGAGTTTTTAATCATGCTAATTCAAGTGAAATGAGGGTTTACTCTTGCTTCAAGTGCAATGAGGGGTTACTCATGCTCCATGTGCAATGAGCCTTGGCTCATGCTAATTCAATGTTAAGTGTTGTTGCCACATTTCCATGTTATGATTATCATGATTTATCATGCCTTTATGTTCATGTTACTCTAATGCTATATTGATGTTCCTATTGCCTAACATGTATTGTACTCCTCATGTTATTCATTGTGTACTCCCTTACTGGGCTTTATAGCTCACCCTTTTCTTATGCATGTCCTCAGGTTACCCCGTGCAATGCTAAGTACGAAGGAATGTAGTGGTCATGTAAAGGAAGTTTTCAATAAAGATGTTGTATTTCAAGTTTAAAGTTTTTATTTAATGATCCTAAGCCCCAAAGACACTAAACCTCTCGATCTTCTTTGTTGTATCAAGTGAATTTTTATGTAATAAAGCATGTTTAAGTTGTAATAAAAAGCAGAGTTGTCATAGTTGGTATCAGAGGATAGGTTTAGTAATTTTTGGGATTAGGAAACCCTAGTAAATCCTTAGATACAAGACTAAGCATAATAAAAACATCCCTATATTTTGGTAAATACTAAGTAAGTGGTTTATCAAACAAATACATCCCTGTCTGGATACGAGCAGGTAGAGGCGGCTCTGGAACAGATGTATCCTAGGGGTAAAACCCGAAAACACCGCTTTGAGCTAGACTCTAAGGGAAACTGGTGCATGACAACGGGTCTTGCTGCACTCTTGGTTACGACACTCCCGGGGGATATGTTTTGATAAATTCACAATCTTAGTATGAACCCTTATTAAGGGAAAAATGCCCCTAAGAATATATGTTAGAAGGAAGATCATGAAAATCCTGGATTGAATCCTATAGACTCATGAGTTAAAGAGATTAAAGTTTATTTATAAGTCATCAACTTTTGTCTTTGGATTACCCTTTATGTGTTACCCCTAACTTTCTTTTATTCCAGCCAATGGCCGGTAATAGGAGAACTCGGGCTAAAAACCGTTGTGAAGATCAGTGTGATGATTGTACTTATGAGATGCCCAATCCAATGGGAGCGGGAATCGCGAACTTTGTCACGCTTCTCTCTCAGCTAACTCAAGTTTTTAATAGAAACACTGGTCAAGAGGAACGTTCAACCCCCCCTAAGAAAGAACAAGTCGCTATTGAAAGCTTCATGAGACAAAGGCCTCCTACTTTTAGTGGATCATCCGATCCCACGATTGCTGAACAATGGATCAACTCCATTGAAAAGATATTCTCCATCCTCCAATGCTCAGAAAAAGAGAAGGTTCTCCTGGAGGCTTATCGTATGGAGGGTGAAGCTGATCAATGGTGGACATTGATCAAAAATACGAAGCCTGAGGAGGAGATCGAGGCTTTGGAATAGAAGGTATTCCGGAAGATGTTTTTCGATAAATATTTTCCATGCACCCTCCGTCTTAAGATGGAAAGGGACTTCCTTTCCCTCAAACAGAAAGATGAAGAATCTGTGGGAGCGTATGAGTCAAACTTCACAAGGCTTGCACGATACACTTCCGGCTTTGTCGTTACCCCCGAATGCAAGGTTGACCGCTTCTTTGGTGGGCTGAAGCCTAGCTTGCGGAAAGCATTAGCGATCCGTGACTTCGACAGCTATGAGGAAATTGTCCGATGTGCCCTCAAGGTTGAAATGGAGATCGGAGAATCACAGGGGTATCATGGGGACAAGAAGCGTAAGGTGGACTTCAATGCTGGTGGTCCGATGGATAAATCCAACGGCGCTAAGAAATTCCAGCACCCCACTTGCCAAAAGTGTGGAAAGAAGCACCCTGGAAATTGCCTTAGGGGGACAAGAAAATGCTTCAAGTGTGGAAGAGAAGGGCACCTAGCTGTTAACTGTCAGCAAGAAGGACCCGCGGCTGCGACAGAGGAGAGGAACGCTCCGTTCGAACCTCAACGCGTTGTTCAATGCTTCAAATGAAAAGAACCGGGTCATTTTGCGAATCAGTGCCCTAATCCAAGGGTTATCGGAGGCAATCAACAACCTCCAAGACAGCAAGGAAGAGCTTTTTCCATCACTTCTGCCGAAGTGAACCCCGAAAATGAAGTGGTGATAGGTACGCCAGTTATTCATTCAAGAATAGAGAACGTACTTTTTGATTCAGGTTCTAAGCATTCTTTTATATCTCAAAAGTTTAGTAGAACAATCCCTGCACCACCACAAATCATGGAAGTAAAGATGTCGGTGAGTACGGCAAATGGGGAAATCATTGAATCCCATGAGTATAAGTCCTCCCCTGTTATAATATGTGGATTGAATTTCCTATAGAAACTCGTCATACTCCCTTTGGTGGAATTTGATGCAATTATTGGCATGGATTTGCTTTCCTTATATAGAGCCAACATAAATTGTCGGGAGAGGGAAATCACACTCCATATGGAGAATCGACCCCCGATTCTTTACAAGTGTTAGGAGGAAGATGAATCTCCTTTAGCTCCATCATCTCTTGCATGGATATTACTGCCTTATGAGCACGCATATCTGGATCAGATGATTGAGTCCAAGGAAGAAACCACCCTTGAAGAAATGCCTATTGTGAGGGAATTCGCTGAAGTATTTCCTGAGGAACTTCCTGGTCTTCCTCCAAGAAGAGATGTTGAGTTCTTAATTGAACTTATACCTGGGGCGCTACCAATATCCAAGACTCCATATGGAATGGCTGTTGTTGAGCTTGAAGAGCTGAAGAAACAACTACAGGAGAATCTGGATAAAGGGTTTATACGCCCAAGTGCATCACCATGGGGTGCACCAGTCCTCTTCATCAAGAAGAAGGATGGGTCAATGCGGCTTTGCATCGATTATCGTGAACTTAACAAAATCACGATAAAGAACAAGTATCCTCTCCCAAGAATCGATGACTTGTTTGATCAGCTGCGTGGAGCACAATACTTCTCCAAGGTCGACTTGCGGTCGGAATATTATCAAGTAAGGGCGAAGAAGGAAGATATCCCCAAGACTGCTTTTCGTACAAGGTACGGGCACTATGAATTCATAGTAATGCCTTTTGGACTCACCAATGCTCCAGAAATATTCATGGACTTGATTAATAGAGTCTTTAGAGATTACCTTGACAAATTTGTGGTAGTCTTTATAGATGATATTCTAATATACTCAAAAACCAAGGAGGACCATGAGGAGCATTTAAAAACTGTACTAGAGACTTTGCGCAAGGAGAAGCTCTATGAAAAGTACAGCAAGTGTGAGTTTTGGTTGAAGTAAGTCTCATTCTTGGGTCATATCATCACAAGCAATGGGATATCTGTGGACCCCTCCAAAACAGATGCAATTGAGGGATGGCCGAGGCCAACATCGGTAACTGATATCCGTAGCTTCTTGGGGTTAGCTGGATATTATCGACGATTTGTGAGAAATTTCTCACAATTGTCCAACCCTCTTACCAAGCTAACTTGAAAGGGAGTAAAGTTTTCTTGGAGTGATGAATGCGAAGAAAGCTTCAAGGAGTTTAAAAGGAGTCTTATCACTGCACCCGTGCTCACTTTACCCACAAGTGGGGAGATTTTCGTGGTATTCAGTGATGCTTCGAAGAAGGGCTTAGGATGTGTGCTGATGCAGAATGATAAAGTGATATCCTATGCCTCAAGGCAGTTGAAAATCCATGAGCGAAACTATCCAACGCATGATCTGGAGTTGGCGGCGGTGATCTTTGCCTTGAAAATATGGCGGCATTATCTCTATGGAGAGAAATGTGAGATATATACTGACCACAAGAGTCTTAAATATATATTCACACAGAAATAGATTAATATGCGCTAGAGAAGATGGATAGAGCTCATCAAGGATTATGACTGTTCAATACATTACCACCCTGGGAAGGCAAACAAGGTGGCGGATGCCCTAAGTAGAAAGGATCCAGCGATTCTATCAATGATGAGAATTGAGAAGGATCCAATCTTCTTAGACTTGATGAAGATGGACATGATAATCATAAAGAAGGGAATATCATCAATCCTTTCACAAATGATTTCTCAACCATCTCTGTTGGAAAGGTTAAAGGATGCTCAAAAGGATGATGCGGGAATCCAAGAAAAAGTGGAAGCTATCAAAAAGGGAAAATCCCCAGAGTTTAATGTTAATGAAGAAGGAATTGTACGGTTTGGGAAAAGACTATGTGTTCCATCAAGTTCAGAGCTGAAGAAGGAACTTTTGGATGATGCACATAGTTCAAATTTCTCTATTCACCCATGGAGCACAAAGATGTATCGAGATCTCCGAGAAAACTTTTGGTGGGATAATATGAAGAAGGAGATCGCTGAATATACATCAAAGTGCCTGGTGTGTCAGCAAGTGAAGGCAGAGAGGCAGAAGTCTAAGGGGATGATGCAACCATTGCCCATACCAAAATGGAAATGGGAGAACATCACCATGGACTTTGTCACCGGACTTCCAAGGACATCCAAAGGAAACAATGCAATCTGGGTTGTTGTGGATCGTCTTACAAAGACTGAACACTTCATTGCTATTCAAGAGGATTTCTCTTTGGATCAACTGGCACAGATATATATCAGGGATGTGGTACGGTTGCATGGAGTACAACTATCTATTGTGTCTGACCGAGATCCAAGATTTACCTCTAAGTTTTGGAAGAGTCTTCAACATGCTCTGAATACTGAACTGAACTTCAGTATGGCCTATCATCCTCAAACTGATGGCCAATCCGAGCGGACTATCCAAACACTTGAGGATATGTTGAGAGCATGCTCAATGGACTTTAAAGGAGGATGTGATCAACATCTTCCTCTAGTTGAATTCTCTTATAATAATAGTTTCCACTCGAGCATCCAAATGGCACCATATGAAGCCCTGTATAGGAAAAGGTGTAGAACACCGACATGTTGGGATGAGGTCGGTGAACGTAAGCTACTTGGACCAGAAATGGTCAAAGAAATGGTGGAGAAGGTGAAAACCATTCAGCAGCATATCAAGGTAGCCCAAAGTCGACAGAAGAGTTATGCAGATAATCGTCGATGAGTCATTGAGTTTAAAGTCGGAGACGTGGTGTTTTTACGCATATCTCCGTGGAAGAAGGTCATGAGGTTTGGAAAGAAAGGGAAGTTAAGTCCAACGTACATCGGCCCTTCGAGATTCTTGATCGTGTTGGGGCTGTGGCCTATCGACTAGCACTTCCACCTACTATGGCCAAGGTGCATGATGTCTTCCATGTATCCCTCTTATGGAAGTACATACCAGACCCTTCACATGTACTCTCTTCCGAGGTGGTACAATTAGAAGACGATCTTTCTTATGAGGAGCAACCAGTGAAGATCTCAGATCGTAGAGAAAAAGTTCTACGAAATAAGACAATGCCCCTCGTCAAGGTGTTGTGGAGAAACCACAAGTTTGAAGAAGCAACTTGGGAGTCAGAGGATATGATGAAGCTGAGTTACCCACATTTGTTTTAGTGTGGGAAAAGGAAAATTTCGAGGGCGAAATTTCTTAAGGGGGGAATATTGTAACGACCCAAAGTTTCATTAATGGAAAATCCCTCTTGATCTAGTTAAATGTTTCTTTATGAAAAATGTTTCTATAAGATGTCAACTTCTTTAGTTTTAAGTTAAGATTTGTGACTGTTACTTTTATAGCCGTTGAACAGTGATCATCTGAGTAGTATAAATATAAGTCTTTAACGATCCCATTTCTACTCAGACAAAGGAAGCGATGGCCTCATCCAGTAGAATTGACCCTTATGAATCCCATTTGTCAGAGCTCGGAAAAGAGGTGGCGTCTTTGGGCTTTTCCCTTGACCAAGCCCAAGCTGAGCTTCATCAAGTCAAGCTCGAACGTGATCGTCTACGGGAAAAATGGAAGTTGATTGAAATTACAACTCGAGCGATGTTATCCGAGCAACCCCAAGAGTCTGTCACCATCTCACACCTTACCCTTAGGTATTATGCGGCTATTTTAAGGGGTTATGTAACAAATAATTAGTGCTATGTTCATGTGCATTATTTTTTTTATATAATAATGAATATAATTTATAGTCATTTTTGATACATTGTAATTAGTTTTTAAAGTACAAATGATGTTTTTAGTTATTATTTAATTAAGAATTACATTTTATCAAATTAAAGTATTTTTTTTAAATTAAATAATATTTTAATAAAATATTATTATTAATATTAAATTAATTATTTTTATTAAGTATAAATGATCTTATAATTTTATGAATGCAACTAAAATTTTTATTAAGGTTTGAAAGCCATTTCTGTCAAGACCCGTGAATTTTTTATAAATGTCGGTTTTTATTTTAAAAGTGAAAATTAACATATTTAGAAAATTATTTAGATAAAATAAATATTATTTTTGGAATCAGGATGTCGAAATTATCCAACGGTGAATTTTTCATAATTTTCTGAGACAGTCAAATTTTTGGGTAAAAATTAAATACCATTTAAATATATAATGTGTTTTATGACATCATAATGACCCAATGGTGATGTAATAAAATACCATAATCCTTATGTTCGGCCAATATGTGTTTTATCATTAAAATAATGAGGTTTTGGGTTTGTTTTACTTACTTTTCAAAGCATTAATGGAGCCCTCAAGACTTATTCAACACTTTGCCTTTTTAAATTAATTTCCATGGGAGTGTGACTCACCTCCACATAAGCAACCCTAATTTTTTTAATAAGTTCGGACCTTGGACTTGTAAAATATTGTTTTCCTCTTTCCTTTTCCAGAAACCATGGGCAAATACCATGGGATGGTTTGTGTTTGGATTATTTTAATATAAGGGGTCCCAAACCTAAATAATAAAGAATTCTCCCACCTTTCCTATATAAACCCACCCAAGATCCCACTTCCTCCTCACTCAAAGCCCTTGAAGTTCGTCCAACCTCTGCCCTACTCTCTCTAGAATCCTCTCAAGGTGCCCCAATCTCCCAAGAAGCCTCTCACAAGCCTCTCTCTAGCCTTTGGAAGCACACTTCCAAGTAAGGGGTTTTCTTCCTTTCTCATTTTTTGTCAATTTTCTTTAAGTTGTATTTCCCTTTTTATTTCAATTATGAATGTTGGCGTATGGTTTCTCACCTCCCCCATACTGCCCTATTATTTTTTTAATGATGGGAGAACCCTTTCTCTCTCATTAAATGCCTCCCATGTACACCCGTTACTATGCCGAAATTCCGAAAGGAACTTCTCTCTCTCTTCTTTTACATTCAAGCAATACTTTTGTATCATGAATCTAAATTCCATTTCTATTGTTGGGACATGTATATATATGATATCCTTACTATCCATTACAAGTAAATATGATGAGGAACCCCTTTCTCTCTCATCAACCTTTTTTATGAATTCTTATGTCACGCCGTTACGCTGCCGAAATCACACCGATTTTCTAAGCCAATGTCTTTGTGTAGTGAATACCATGACCATTTCTCCATCAAGGGTATTCACCTTTATGAACATTTACATATTGATTATAAAGTTTCATGTATGAATTCCACATTCCTTTATCATGGAAGAAATGATTATGTTTTATGAATCCATGTTTTATGATCCATGTGGCACACTTATGCATGAAATGAAATGTTTAAGAAGGGTGCGCCCTTTATAGCGCTCCAATGCATTGGGTAAAGTATAGTATCATGATACGTCATGTGAAATGAGTTTTTACTCATGCTAATTCAAGTGAAACGAGGGTTTACTCGTGCTTCAAGTGCAATGAGGGTTTACCCATGCTCCATGTGCAATGAGCCTTGGCTCATGCTAATTCAATGTTAAGTGTTGTTGCCACATTTCCATGTTATGATTATCATGATTTATCATTCCTTTATGTTCATGTTACTCTAATGCTCTATTGATGTTCCTATTGCCTAACATGTATTTTACTCCTCATGTTTTTCATTGTGTACTCCCTTACTGGGCTTTATAGCTCACCCTTTTCTTATGCATGTCCTCAGGTTACCCCGTGCAATGCTAAGTACGAAGGAATGTAGTGGTCATGTAAAGGAAGTTTTCAATAAAGATGTTGTATTTCAAGTTTAAAGTTTTTATGTAATGATCCTAAGCCCCAAAGACACTAAACCTCTCGATCTTCTTTGTTGTATCAAGTGAATTTTTATGTAATAAAGCATGTTTAAGTTGTAATAAAAAGAAGAGTTGTCATAGTTGGTATCAGAGGATAGGTTTAGTTATTTTTGGGATTAGGAAACCCTAGTAAAGCCTTAGATACAAGACTAAGCATAATAAAAACATCCCTATGTTTTGGTAAATACTAAGTAAGTGGTTTATCAAAAAAATACATCCCTGTCTGGATACGAGCAGGTAGAGGCGGCTCTGGCACAGATGTATCCTAGGGGTAAAACCCGAAAACACCGCTTTGAGCTAGACTCGAACGGGAACTGGTGCACGACAACGGGTCTTGCTGCACTCTTGGTTACGACACTCCCGAGGGATATGTTTTGATAAATTCACAATCTTAGTATGAACCCTTATTAAGGGAAAAATGCCCCTAAGAATATATGTTAGAAGGAAGATCATGAAAAGCCTCGATTGAATCCTATAGACTCATGAGTTAAAGAGATTAAAGTTTATTTATAAGTCATCAACTTTTGTCTTTGGATTACCCTTTATGTGTTACCCCTAACTTTATTTTATTCCAGCCAATGGCCGGTAATAGGAGAACTCGGGCTAAAAACCGTTGTGAAGATCAGTGTGATGATTATACTTATGAGATGCCCAATCCAATGGGAGCGGGAATCGCGAACTTTGTCACGCTTCTCTCTCAGCTAACTCAAGTTTTGAATAGAAACACTGGTTAAGAGGAACGTTTAACCCCCCCTAAGAAAGAACAAGTCGATATTGAAAGCTTCATGAGACAAAGACCTCCTACTTTTAGTGGATCATTCGATCCCACGATTGCTGAACAATGGATCAACTCCATTGAAAAGATATTCTCCATCCTCCAATGCTCTGAAAAAGAGAAGGTTCTCCTGGCGGCTTATCGTATGGAGGGTGAAGCTGATCAATGGTGGACATTGATCAAAAATACGAAGCCTGAGGAGGAGATCGAGGCTTTGGAATGGAAGGTATTCCGGAAGATGTTTTTCGATAAATATTTTCCACACACCCTCCGTCTTAATATGGAAAGGGACTTCCTTTCCCTCAAACAGAAAGATGAAGAATCCGTGGGAGCGTACGAGGCAAACTTCACAAGGCTTGCACGATACGCTTCCGGCTTTGTCGTTACCTCCGAATGCAAGGTTGACCGCTTCTTTGGTGGGATGAAGCCTAGATTGCGGAAAGAATTAGCGATCCGTGACTTCGACAGCTATGAGGAAATTGTCCGATGTGCCCTCAAGGTTGAAATGGAGATCGGAGAATCACAGGGGTATCATTGGGACAAGAAGCGTAAGGTGGACTTCAATGCTGGTGGTCCGATGGATAAATCCAACGGTGCTAAGAAATTCCAGCACCCCACTTTCCAAAAGTGTGGAAAGAAGCACCCTGGAAATTGCCTTAGGGGGACAAGAAAATGCTTCAAGTGTGGAAGAGAAGGGCACCTAGCTGTTAACTGTCAGCAAGAAGGACCCGCGGCTGCGACAGAGGATAGGAACGCTCTGTTCGAACCTCAACGCGTTGTTCAATGCTTCAAATGAAAAGAACCGGGTCATTTTGCGAATCAGTGCCCTAATCCAAGGGTTATCGGAGGCAATCAACAACCTCCAAGACAACAAGGAAGAGCTTTTTCCATCACTTCTGCCGAAGTGAACCCCGACAACAAAGTGGTGATAGGTACGCCAGTTATTCATTCAAGAATAGCGAACGTACTTTTTGATTCAGGTTCTACGCATTCTTTTATATCTCAAAAGTTTAGTAGAACAATCCATGCACCACCACAAATCATGGAAGTAAAGATGTCGGTGAGTACGACAAATGGGGAAATCATTTCATCTAATGAGTATAAGTCCTACCCTGTTATAATATGTGGATTGAATTTCCCAGCAAACCTCGTCATACTCCCTTTGGTGGAATTTGATGCAATTGTTGTCATGGATTTGCCTTCCTTATATAGAGCCAACATAAATTGTCGGGAGAGGGAAATAACACTTCATATGGAGAATCGACCCCCGATTCTTTACAAGTGTCAGGAGGAAGATGAATCTCCTTTAGCTCCATCATCTCAAGCATGGATATTACTGCCTTATGAGCACGCATATCTGGCTCAGATGATTGAGTCCAAGGAAGAAACCACCCTTGAAGAAATGCCTATTGTGAGGGAATTCGCTGAAGTATTTCCTAAGGAACTTCCTGGTCTTCCTCCAATAAGAGATGTTGAGTTCTCAATTGAACTTATACCTGGGGCGCTACCAATATCCAAGACTCCATATAGAATGGCTGTTGTTGAGCTTGAAGAGCTGAAGAAACAACTACAGGAGAATCTGGATAAAGGGTTTATACGCCCAAGTGCATCACCATGGGGTGCACCAGTCCTCTTCGTCAAGAAGAAGGATGGGTCAATGCGGCTTTGCATCGATTATCGTGAACTTAACAAAATCACGATAAAGAACAAGTATCCTCTCCCAAGAATCGATGACTTTTTTGATCAGCTGCGTGGAGCACAATACTTCTCCATGGTCGACTTGCAGTCGGGATATTATCAAGTAAGGGTGAAGAAGGAAGATATCCCCAAGACTGCTTTTCATACAAGGTACGGGCACTATGAATTCATAGTAATGCCTTTTGGACTCACCAATGCTCTAGAAATATTCACGGACTTGATGAATAGAGTCTTTAGAGATTACCTTGACAAATTTGTGGTAGTCTTTATAGATGATATTCTAATATACTCAAAAGCCAAGGAGGACCATGAGGAGCATTTAAAAACTGTACTAGAGACTTTGCGCAAGGAGAAGCTCTATGCAAAGTACAACAAGTGTGAGTTTTGGTTGAAGGAAGTCTCATTCTTGGGTCATATCATCACAAGCAATGGGATATATGTGGACCCCTCCAAAACAGATGCAATTGAGGGATGGCCGAGGCCAACATCGGTAACTGATATCCGTAGCTTCTTGGGGTTAGCTGGATATTATCGACGATTTGTGAGAAATTTCTCACAATTGTCCAACCCTCTTACCAAGCTAACTCGAAAGGGAGTAAAGTTTTCTTGGAGTGATGAATGCTAAGAAAGCTTCAAGGAGTTGAAAAGGAGGCTTATCACTGCACCCGTGCTCACTTTACCCACAAGTGGGGAGCTTTTTGTGGTATTCAGTGATGCTTCGAAGAAGGGCTTAGGATGTGTGCTGATGCAGAATGATAAAGTGATATCCTATGCCTCAAGGAAGTTGAAAATCCATGAGCGAAACTATCCAACGCATGATCTGGAGTTGGCGGTGGTGATCTTTGCCTTGAAAATCTGGTGGCATTATCTCTATAGAGAGAAATGTGAGATATATACTGACCACAAGAGTCTTAAATATACATTCACATAGAAAGAGATTAATATGCACCAGAGAAGATGGATAGAGCTCATCAAGGATTATGACTGTTCAATACATTACCACCCTGGGAAGGCAAACAAGGTGGCGGATGCCCAAAGTAGAAAGGATCCAACGATTCTATCAATGATGAGAATTGAGAAGGATCCAATCTTCTTAGACTTGATGAAGATGGACATGGGAATCATAAAAAAGGGAACATCATCAATCCTTTCACAAATGATTGCCAAACCATCTCTGTTGAAAAGGTTAAAGGATGCTCAAAAGGATGATGCGGGAATCCAAGAAAAATTGGAAGCTATCAAAAAGGTAAAATCCCCAGAGTTTAATGTTAATGAAGAAGGAATTGTGCGGTTTGGGAAAAGACTATGTGTTCCATCACGTTCAGAGCTGAAGAAGGAACTTTTGGATGATGCACATAGTTCAAATTTCTCTATTCACCCAGGGAGCACAAAGATGTATCAATATCTCCGAGAAAACTTTTGGTGGGATAATATGAAGAAGGAGATCGCTGAATATACATCAAAGTGCCTGGTGTGTCAGCAGGTGAAGGCAGAGAGGCAGAAGTCTAAGGGGATGATGCAACCATTGCCCATACCAAAATGGAATGGGAGAACATCACCATGGACTTTGTCACCGGACTTCCAAGGACATCCAAAGGAAACAATGCAATCTGGGTTGTTGTGGATCGTCTTACAAAGACTGCACACTTCATTGCTATTCAAGAGGATTTCTCTTTGGATCAACTGGCACAGATATATATCAGGGATGTGGTACGGTTGCATGGAGTACCACTATCTATTGTGTCTGACCGAGATCCAAGATTTACCTCTATGTTTTGGAAGAGTCTTCAACATGCTCTGAATACTGAACTGAACTTCAGTACGGCCTATCATCCTCAAACTGATGGCCAATCCGAGCGGACTATCCAAACACTTGAGGATATGTTGAGAGCATTTTCAATGGACTTTAAAGGAGGATGGGAGCAACATCTTCCTCTAGTTGAATTCTCTTATAATAATAGTTTCCACTCGAGCATCCAAATGGCACCATATGAAGCCCTGTATGGGAAAAGGTGTAGAACACCGGCATGTTGGGATGAGGTCGGTGAACGTAAGCTGCTTGGACCAGAAATTGTCGAAGAAGTGGTGGAGAAGGTGAAAACTATTCAGCAGCATATCAAGGTAGCCCAAAGTCGACAGAAGAGTTATGAATATAATCGTCGACGAGACCTTGAGTTTAAAGTCGGAGACATGGTGTTTTTACGCATATCTCCGTAGAAGAAGGTCATGAGGTTTGGAAAGAAAGGGAAGTTAAGTCCAAGGTACATCGGCCCCTTCGAGATTCTTGATCGTGTTGGGGCTGTGGCCTATCGACTAGTACTTCCACCTACTATGGCCAAGGTGCATGATGTCTTCCATGTATCCCTCTTAAGGAAGTACATACCAGAACCTTCACATGTACTCTCTTCCGAGGTGGTACAATTAGAAGACGATCTTTCTTATGAGGAGCAACCAGTGAAGATCTCAGATCGTAGAGAAAAAGTTCTACGAAATAAGACAATGCCCCTCGTCAAGGTGTTGTGGAGAAACCACAAGTTTGAAGAAGCAACTTGGGAGTCGGAGGATATGATGAAGCTGAGTTACCCACATTTGTTTTAGTGTGGGAAAAGGAAAATTTCGAGGGCGAAATTTCTTAAGGGGGGAATATTGTAACGACCCAAAGTTTAATTAATGGAAAATCCCTCTTGATCTAGTTAAATATTTCTTTATGAAAAATGTTTCTATAAGATGTCAACTTCTTTAGTTTTAAGTTAAGATTTGTGACCGTTACTTTTATAGCCGTTGAACAGTGATCATCTGAGTAGTATAAATATAAGTCTTTAACGAACCCATTTCTACTCAGAAAAAGGAAGCGACGACCTCATCCATTAGAATTGCCCCTTATGAAGCCCATTTGTCAGAGCTCGGAAAAGAGGTGGCGTCTTTGGGCTTTTCCCTTGACCAAGCCCAAGCTGAGCTTCTTCAAGTCAAGCTCAAACGTGATCGTCTACGGGAAAAATGGAAGTTGATTGAAATTACAACTCGAGCGATGTTATCCGAGCAACCCCAAGAGTCTGTCACCATCGCACACCTTACCCTTAGGTCTTATGCGGCTATTTTAATGGGTTATGTAACAAATAAGTAGTGCTATGTTCATGTGCATTATTTTTTTTATATAATAATGAATATAATTTATAGTCATTTTTGATACATTGTAATTAGTTTTTAAAGTACAAATGATGTTTTTAGTTATTATTTAATTAAGAATTACATTTTATTAAATTAAAGGATTTTTTTTAAATTAAATAATATTTTAATAAAATATTATTATTAATATTAAATTAATTATTTTTATTAAGTATAAATGATCTTATAATTTTATGAATGCAATTAAAATTTTTATTAAGGTTTGAAAGCCATTTCTGTCAAGACCCGTGAATTTTTTATAAATGTCGGTTTTTATTTTAAAAGTGAAAATTCACATATTTAGAAAATTATTTAGATAAAATAAATATTATTTTTGGAATCTGGACGTCGAAATTATCCAACAGTGAATTTTTCATAATTTTCTGAGACAGTCAAATTTTTGGGTAAAAATTAAATACCATTTAAATATATAATGTGTTTTATGACATCATAATGACCCAATGGTGATGTAATAAAATACCATAATCCTTATGTTCGGCCAATATGTGTTTTATCATTAAAATAATGAGGTTTTGGGTTTGTTTGACTTACTTTTCAAAGCATTAATGGAGCCCTCAAGATTTATTCAACACTTTGCCTTTTTAAATTAATTACTATGGGAGTGTGACTCACCTCCACATAAGCAACCCTAATTTTTTTAATAAGTTCGGACCTTGGACTTGTAAAATATTTTTTTCCTCTTTCCTTTTCCAGAAACCATGGGCAAATACCATGGGATGGTTTGTGTTTGGATTATTTTAATATAAGGGGTCCCAAACCTAAATAATAAAGAATTCTCCCACCTTTCCTATATAAACCCACCCAAGCTCCCACTTCCTCCTCACTCAAAGCCCTTGAAGTTCGTCCAACCTCTGCCCTACTCTCTCTAGAATCCTCTCAAGGTGCCCCAAGCTCCCAAGAAGCCTTTCACAAGCCTCTCTCTAGCCTTTGGAAGCACACTTCCAAGTAAGGGGTTTTCTTCCTTTCTCATTTTTTGTCAATTTTCTTTAAGTTGTATTTCCCTTTTTATTTCAATTATGAATGTTGGGGTATGGTTTCTCACCTCCCCCATACTGCCCTATTATTGTTTGAATGATGGGAGAACCCTTTCTCTCTCATTAAATGCCTCCCATGTACACCCGTTACTATGCCGAAATTCCGAAAGGAACTTCTCTCTCTCTTCTTTTACATTCAAGCAATACTTTTGTATCATGAATCTAAATTCCATTTCTATTGTTGGGACATGTATATATATGATATCCTTACTATCCATTACAAGTAAATATGATGAGGAACCCCTTTCTCTCTCATCAACCTTTTTTATGAATTCTTATGTCACGCCGTTACGCTGCCGAAATCGCACCGATTTTCTAAGCCAATGTCTTTGTGTAGTGAATACCATGACCATTTCTCCATCAAGGGTATTCACCTTTATGAACATTTACATATTGATTATAAAGTTTCATGTATGAATTCCACATTCCTTTATCATGGAAGAAATGATTATGTTTTATGAATCCATGTTTTATGATCCATGTGGCACACTTATGCATGAAATGAAATGTTTAAGAAGGGTGCGCCCTTTATAGCGCTCCAATGCATTGGGTAAAGTATAGTATCATGATACGTCATGTGAAATGAGTTTTTACTCATGCTAATTCAAGTGAAACGAGGGTTTACTCGTGCTTCAAGTGCAATGAGGGTTTACCCATGCTCCATGTGCAATGAGCCTTGGCTCATGCTAATTCAATGTTAAGTGTTGTTGCCACATTTCCATGTTATGATTATCATGATTTATCATGCCTTTATGTTCATGTTACTCTAATTCTCTATTGATGTTCCTATTTCCTAACATGTATTGTACTCCTCATGTTTTTCATTGTGTACTCCCTTACTGGGCTTTATAGCTCACCCTTTTCTTATGCATGTCCTCAGGTTACCCCGTGCAATGCTAAGTACGAAGGAATGTAGTGGTCATGTAAAGGAAGTTTTCAATAGAGATGTTGTATTTCAAGTTTAAAGTTTTTATGTAATGATCCTAAGCCCCAAAGACACTAAACCTCTCGATCTTCTTTGTTGTATCAAGTGAATTTTTATGTAATAAAGCATGTTTAAGTTGTAATAAAAAGAAGAGTTGTCATAGTTGGTATCAGAGGATAGGTTTAGTTATTTTTGGGATTAGGAAACCCTAGTAAAGCCTTAGATACAAGACTAAGCATAATAAAAACATCCCTATGTTTTGGTAAATACTAAGTAAGTGGTTTATCAAAAAAATACATCCCTGTCTGGATACGAGCAGGTAGAGGCGGCTCTGGCACAGATGTATCCTAGGGGTAAAACCCGAAAACACCGCTTTGAGCTAGACTCGAACGGGAACTGGTGCACGACAATGGGTCTTGCTGCACTCTTGGTTACGACACTCCCGAGGGATATGTTTTGATAAATTCACAATCTTAGTATGAACCCTTATTAAGGGAAAAATGCCCCTAAGAATATATGTTAGAAGGAAGATCATGAAAAGCCTCGATTGAATCCTATAGACTCATGAGTTAAAGAGATTAAAGTTTATTTATAAGTCATCAACTTTTGTCTTTGGATTACCCTTTATGTGTTACCCCTAACTTTATTTTATTCCAGCCAATGGCCGGTAATAGGAGAACTCGGGCTAAAAACCGTTGTGAAGATCAGTGTGATGATTGTACTTATGAGATGCCCAATCCAATGGGAGCAGGAATCGCGAACTTTGTCACGCTTCTCTCTCAGCTAACTCAAGTTTTGAATAGAAACACTGGTTAAGAGGAACGTTTAACCCCCCCTAAGAAAGAACAAGTCGATATTGAAAGCTTCATGAGACAAAGACCTCCTACTTTTAGTGGATCATTCGATCCCACGATTGCTGAACAATGGATCAACTCCATTGAAAAGATATTCTCCATCCTCCAATGCTCTGAAAAAGAGAAGGTTCTCCTGGCGGCTTATCGTATGGAGGGTGAAGCTGATCAATGGTGGACATTGATCAAAAATACGAAGCCTGAGGAGGAGATCGAGGCTTTGGAATGGAAGGTATTCCGGAAGATGTTTTTCGATAAATATTTTCCACACACCCTCCGTCTTAATATGGAAAGGGACTTCCTTTCCCTCAAACAGAAAGATGAAGAATCCGTGGGAGCGTACGAGGAAAACTTCACAAGGCTTGCACGATACGCTTCCGGCTTTGTCGTTACCTCCGAATGCAAGGTTGACCGCTTCTTTGGTGGGATGAAGCCTAGATTGCGGAAAGAATTAGCGATCCGTGACTTCGACAGCTATGAGGAAATTGTCCGATGTGCCCTCAAGGTTGAAATGGAGATCGGAGAATCACAGGGGTATCATTGGGACAAGAAGCGTAAGGTGGACTTCAATGCTGGTGGTCCGATGGATAAATCCAACGGCGCTAAGAAATTCCAGCACCCCACTTTCCAAAAGTGTGGAAAGAAGCACCCTGGAAATTGCCTTAGGGGGACAAGAAAATGCTTCAAGTGTGGAAGAGAAGGGCACCTAGCTGTTAACTGTCAGCAAGAAGGACCCGCGGCTGCGACAGAGGATAGGAACGATCTGTTCGAACCTCAACGCGTTGTTCAATGCTTCAAATGAAAAGAACCGGGTCATTTTGCGAATCAGTGCCCTAATCCAAGGGTTATCGGAGGCAATCAACAACCTCCAAGACAGCAAGGAAGAGCTTTTTCCATCACTTCTGCCGAAGTGAACCCCGACAATGAAGTGGTGATAGGTACGCCAGTTATTCATTCAAGAATAGCGAACGTACTTTTTGATTCAGGTTCTACGCATTCTTTTATATCTCAAAAGTTTAGTAGAACAATCCATGCACCACCACAAATCATGGAAGTAAAGATGTCGGTGAGTACGACAAATGGGGAAATCATTTCATCTAATGAGTATAAGTCCTACCCTGTTATAATATGTGGATTGAATTTCCCAGCAAACCTCGTCATACTCCCTTTGGTGGAATTTGATGCAATTGTTGTCATGGATTTGCTTTCCTTATATAGAGCCAACATAAATTGTCGGGAGAGGGAAATAACACTCCATATGGAGAATCGACCCCCGATTCTTTACAAGTGTCAGGAGGAAGATGAATCTCCTTTAGCTCCATCATCTCAAGCATGGATATTACTGCCTTATGAGCACGCATATCTGGCTCAGATGATTGAGTCCAAGGAAGAAACCACCCTTGAAGAAATGCCTATTGTGAGGGAATTCGCTGAAGTATTTCCTAAGGAACTTCCTGGTCTTCCTCCAATAAGAGATGTTGAGTTCTCAATTGAACTTATACCTGGGGCGCTACCAATATCCAAGACTCCATATAGAATGGCTGTTGTTGAGCTTGAAGAGGTGAAGAAACAACTACAGGAGAATCTGGATAAAGGGTTTATACGCCCAAGTGCATCACCATGGGGTGCACCAGTCCTCTTCGTCAAGAAGAAGGATGGGTCAATGCGGCTTTGCATCGATTATCGTGAACTTAACAAAATCACGATAAAGAACAAGTATCCTCTCCCAAGAATCGATGAATTTTTTGATCAGCTGCGTGGAGCACAATACTTCTCCATGGTCGACTTGCAGTCGGGATATTATCAAGTAAGGGTGAAGAAGGAAGATATCCCCAAGACTGCTTTTCGTACAAGGTATGGGCACTATGAATTCATAGTAATGCCTTTTGGACTCACCAATGCTCTAGCAATATTCACGGACTTGATGAATAGAGTCTTTAGAGATTACCTTGACAAATTTGTGGTAGTCTTTATAGATGATATTCTAATATACTCAAAAGCCAAGGAGGACCATGAGGAGCATTTAAAAACTGTACTAGAGACTTTGCGCAAGGAGAAGCTCTATGCAAAGTACAACAAGTGTGAGTTTTGGTTGAAGGAAGTCTCATTCTTGGGTCATATCATCACAAGCAATGGGATATATGTGGACCCCTCCAAAACAGATGCAATTGAGGGATGGCCGAGGCCAACATCGGTAACTGATATCCGTAGCTTCTTGGGGTTAGCTGGATATTATCGACGATTTGTGAGAAATTTCTCACAATTGTCCAACCCTCTTACCAAGCTAACTCGAAAGGGAGTAAAGTTTTCTTGGAGTGATGAATGCTAAGAAAGCTTTAAGGAGTTGAAAAGGAGGCTTATCACTGCACCCGTGCTCACTTTACCCACAAGTGGGGAGCTTTTTGTGGTATTCAGTGATGCTTCGAAGAAGGGCTTAGGATGTGTGCTGATGCAGAATGATAAAGTGATATCCTATGCCTCAAGGCAGTTGAAAATCCATGAGCGAAACTATCCAACGCATGATCTGGAGTTGGCGGCGGTGATCTTTGCCTTGAAAATCTGGCGGCATTATCTCTATAGAGAGAAATGTGAGATATATACTGACCACAAGAGTCTTAAATATACATTCACACAGAAAGAGATTAATATGCACCAGAGAAGATGGATAGAGCTCATCAAGGATTATGACTGTTCAATACATTACCACCCTGGGAAGGAAAACAAGGTGGCGGATGCCCAAAGTAGAAAGGATCCAGTGATTCTATCAATGATGAGAATTGGGAAGGATCCAATCTTCTTAGACTTGATGAAGATGGACATGGGAATCATAAAAAAGGGAACATCATCAATCCTTTCACAAATGATTGCCAAACCATCTCTGTTGGAAAGGTTAAAGGATGCTCAAAAGGATGATGCGGGAATCCAAGAAAAATTGGAAGCTATCAAAAAGGTAAAATCCCCAGAGTTTAATGTTAATGAAGATGGAATTGTGCGGTTTGGGAAAAGACTATGTGTTCCATCACGTTCAGAGCTGAAGAAGGAACTTTTGGATGATGCACATAGTTCAAATTTCTCTATTCACCCAGGGAGCACAAAGATATATCGAGATCTCCGAGAAAACTTTTGGTGGGATAATATGAAGAAGGAGATCGCTGAATATACATCAAAGTGCTTGGTGTGTCAGCAGGTGAAGGCAGAGAGGCAGAAGTCTAAGGGGATGATGCAACCATTGCCCATACCAAAATGGAAATGGGAGAACATCACCATGGACTTTGTCACCGGACTTCCAAGGACATCCAAAGGAAACAATGCAATCTGGGTTGTTGTGGATCGTCCTACAAAGACTGCACACTTCATTGCTATTCAAGAGGATTTCTCTTTGGATCAACTGGCACAGATATATATCAGGGATGTGGTACGGTTGCATGGAGTACCACTATCTATTGTGTCTGACCGAGATCCAAGATTTACCTCTATGTTTTGGAAGAGTCTTCAACATGCTCTGAATACTGAACTGAACTTCAGTACGGCCTATCATCCTCAAACTGATGGCCAATCCGAGCGGACTATCCAAACACTTGAGGATATGTTGAGAGCATTTTCAATGGACTTTAAAGGAGGATGGGAGCAAAATATTCCTCTAGTTGAATTCTCTTATAATAATAGTTTCCACTCGAGCATCCAAATGGCACCATATGAAGCCCTGTATGGGAAAAGGTGTAGAACACCGGCATGTTGGGATGAGGTCGGTGAACGTAAGCTGCTTGGACCAGAAATTGTCGAAGAAGTGGTGGAGAAGGTGAAAACTATTCAGCAGCATATCAAGGTAGCCCAAAGTCGACAGAAGAGTTATGAATATAATCGTCGACGAGACCTTGAGTTTAAAGTCGGAGACATGGTGTTTTTACGCATATCTCCGTAGAAGAAGTTCATGAGGTTTGGAAAGAAAGGGAAGTTAAGTCCAAGGTACATCGGCCCCTTCGAGATTCTTGATCGTGTTGGGGCTGTGGCCTATCGACTAGCACATCCACCTACTATGGCCAAGGTGCATGATGTCTTCCATGTATCCCTCTTAAAGAAGTACATACCAGACCCTTCACATGTACTCTCTTCCGAGGTGGTACAATTAGAAGACGATCTTTCTTATGAGGAGCAACCAGTGAAGATCTTAGATCGTAGAGAAAAAGTTCTACGAAATAAGACAATGCCCCTCGTCAAGGTGTTTTGGAGAAACCACAAGTTTGAACAAGCAACTTGGGAGTCGGAGGATATGATGAAGCTGAGTTACCCACATTTGTTTTAGTGTGGGAAAAGGAAAATTTCGAGGGCGAAATTTCTTAAGGGGGGAATATTGTAACGACCCAAAGTTTCATTAATGGAAAATCCCTCTTGATCCAGTTAAATGTTTCTTTATGAAAAATGTTTTTATAAGATGTCAACTTCTTTAGTTTTAAGTTAAGATTTGTGACCGTTACTTTTATAGCCGTTGAACAGTGATCATCTGAGTAGTATAAATAAAGTCTTTAACGAACCCATTTCTACTCAGAAAAAGGAAGCGACGACCTCATCCATTAGAATTGCCCCTTATGAAGCCCATTTGTCAGAGCTCGGAAAAGAGGTGGCGTCTTTGGGCTTTTCCCTTGACCAAGCCCAAGCTGAGCTTCATCAAGTCAAGCTCAAACGTGATCGTCTACGGGAAAAATGGAAGTTGATTGAAATTACAACTCGAGCGATGTTATCTGAGCAACCCCAAGAGTCTGTCACCATCGCACACCTTACCCTTAGGTCTTATGCGGCTATTTTAAGGGGTTATGTAACAAATAAGTAGTGCTATGTTCATGTGCATTATTTTTTTTATATAATAATGAATATAATTTATAGTCATTTTTGATACATTGTAATTAGTTTTTAAAGTACAAATGATGTTTTTAGTTATTATTTAATTAAGAATTACATTTTATTAAATTAAAGGATTTTTTTTAAAATTAAATAATATTTTAATAAAATATTATTATTAATATTAAATTAATTATTTTTATTAAGTATAAATGATCTTATAATTTTATGAATGCAATTAAAATTTTTATTAAGGTTTGAAAGCCATTTCTGTCAAAACCCGTGAATTTTTTATAAATGTCGGTTTTTATTTTAAAAGTGAAAATTCAAATATTTAGAAAATTATTTGGATAAAATAAATATTATTTTTGGAATCTGGACGTCGAAATTATCCAACGGTGAATTTTTCATAATTTTCTGAGACAGTCAAATTTTTGGGTAAAAATTAAATACCATTTAAATATATAATGTGTTTTATGACATCATAATGACCCAATGGTGATGTAATAAAATACCATAATCCTTATGTTCGGCCAATATGTGTTTTATCATTAAAATAATTAGGTTTTGGGTTTGTTTGACTTACTTTTCAAAGCATTAATGGAGCCCTCAAGACTTATTCAACACTTTGCCTTTTTAAATTAATTTCCATGGGAGTGTGACTCACCTCCACATAAGAAACCCTAATTTTTTTAATAAGTTCAGACCTTGGACTTGTAAAATATTTTTTTCCTCTTTCCGTTTCCAGAAACCATGGGCAAATACCATGGGATGGTTTGTGGTTTGGATTATTTTAATATAAGGGGTCCCAAACCTAAATAATAAAGAATTCTCCCACCTTTCCTATATAAACCCACCCAAGCTCCCACTTCCTCCTCACTCAAAGCCCTTGAATTTCGTCCAACCTCTGCCCTACTCTCTCTAGAATCCTCTCAAGGTGCCCCAAGCTCCCAAGAAGCCTCTCACAAGCCTCTCTCTAGCCTTTGGAAGCAGACTTCCAAGTAAGGGGTTTTCTTCCTTTCTCATTTTTTGTCAATTTTCTTTAAGTTGTATTTCCCTTTTTATTTCAATTATGAATGTTGGGGTATGGTTTCTCACCTCCCCCATACTTCCCTCTTATTGTTTTAATGATGGGAGAACCCTTTATCTCTCATTAAATGCCTCCCATGTACACCCGTTACTATGCCGAAATTCCGAAAGGAACTTCTCTCTCTCTTCTTTTACATTCAAGCAATACTTTTTTATCATGAATCTAATTTCCATTTCTATTGTTGGGACATGTATATATATTATCTCCTTACTATACATTACATGTAAATATTATGAGGAACCCCTTTCTCTCTCATCAACCTTTTTTATGAATTCTTATGTCACGCCGTTACGCTGCCGAAATCGCACCGATTTTCTAAGCCAATGTCTTTGTGTAGTGAATACCATGACCATTTCTCCATCAAGGGTATTCACCTTTATGCACATTTACATATTGATTATAAATTTTCATGTATGAATTCCACATTCCTTTATCTTGGAAGAAATGATTATATTTTATGAATCCATGTTTTATGATCCATGTGGCACACTTATGCATGAAATGAAATGTTTAAGAAGGGTGCTCCCTTTATAGCACTCCAATGCATTGGGTAAAGTATAGTATCATGATACGTCATGTGCAATGAGTTTTTACTCATGCTAATTCAAGTGAAACAAGGGTTTACTCGTGCTTCAAGTTCAATGAGGGTTTACTCATGCTCCATGTGTAATGAGCCTTGGCTCATGCTAATTCAATGTTAAGTGTTGTTGCCACATTTCCATGTTATGATTATCATGATTTATCATGACTTTATGTTCATGTTACTCTAATTCTATATTGATGTTCCTATTACCTAACATGTATTGTACTCCTCATGTTATTCATTGTGTACTCCCTTACTGGGCTTTATAGCTCACCCTTTTCTTATGCATGTCCTCAGGTTACCCCGTGCAATGCTAAGTACGAAGGAATGTAGTGGTCATGTAAAGGAAGTTTTCAATAAAGATGTTGTATTTCAAGTTTAAAGTTTTTATGTAATGATACTAATCCCCAAAGACACTAAACCTCTCGACCTTCTTTTTTGTATCAAGTGAATTTTTATGTAATAAAGCATGTTTAAGTTGTAATAAAAAGCAGAGTTGTCATAGTTGGTATCAGAGGATAGGTTTAGTTATTTTTGGGATTAGGAAACCCTAGTAAAGCCTTAGATACAAGACTAATCATAATAAAAACATCCCTATGTTTTGGTAAATACTAAGTAAGTGGTTTATCAAACAAATACATCCCTGTCTGGATACGAGCAGGTAGAGGCGGCTCTGGCACAGATGTATCCTAGGGGTAAAACCCGAAAACACCGCTTTGAGCTAGACTCGAACGGGAACTGGTGCACGACAACGGGTCTTGCTGCACTCTTGGTTACGACACTCCCGGGGGATATGTTTTGATAAATTCACAATCTTAGTATGAACCCTTATTAAGGGAAAAATTCCCCTAAGAATATATGTTAGAAGGAAGATCATGAAAAGCCTCGATTGAATCCTATAGACTCATGAGTTAAAGAGATTAAAGTTTATTTATAAGTCATCAACTTTTGTCTTTGGATTACCCTTTATGTGTTACCCCTAACTTTATTTTATTCCAGCCAATGGCCGGTAATAGGAGAACTCGGGCTAAAAACCGTTGTGAAGATCAGTGTGATGATTGTACTTATGAGATGCCCAATCCAATGGGAGCGGGAATCGCGAACTTTGTCACGCTTCTCTCTCAGCTAACTCAAGTTTTGAATAGAAACACTGGTTAAGAGGAACGTTTAACCCCCCCTAAGAAAGAACAAGTCGATATTGAAAGCTTTATGAGACAAAGACCTCCTACTTTTAGTGGATCATTCGATCCCACGATTGCTGAACAATGGATCAACTCCATTGAAAAGATATTCTCCATCCTCCAATGCTCTGAAAAAGAGAAGGTTCTCCTGGCGGCTTATCGTATGGAGGGTGAAGCTGATCAATGGTGGACATTGATCAAAAATACGAAGCCTGAGGAGGAGATCGAGGCTTTGGAATGGAAGGTATTCCGGAAGATGTTTTTCGATAAATATTTTCCACACACCCTCCGTCTTAATATGGAAAGGGACTTCCTTTCCCTCAAACAGAAAGATGAAGAATCCGTGGGAGCGTACGAGGCAAACTTCACAAGGCTTGCACGATACGCTTCCGGCTTTGTCGTTACCTCCGAATGCAAGGTTGACCGCTTCTTTGGTGGGATGAAGCCTAGATTGCGGAAAGAATTAGCGATCCGTGACTTCGACAGCTATGAGGAAATTGTCCGATGTGCCCTCAAGGTTGAAATGGAGATCGGAGAATCACAGGGGTATCATTGGGACAAGAAGCGTAAGGTGGACTTCAATGCTGGTGGTCTGATGGATAAATCCAACGGCGCTAAGAAATTCCAGCACCCCACTTTCCAAAAGTGTGGAAAGAAGCACCCTGGAAATTGCCTTAGGGGGACAAGAAAATGCTTCAAGTGTGGAAGAGAAGGGCACCTAGCTGTTAACTGTCAGCAAGAAGGACCCGCGGCTGCGACAGAGGATAGGAACGCTCTGTTCGAACCTCAACGCGTTGTTCAATGCTTCAAATGAAAAGAACCGGGTCATTTTGCGAATCAGTGCCCTAATCCAAGGGTTATCGGAGGCAATCAACAACCTCCAAGACAGCAAGGAAGAGCTTTTTCCATCACTTCTGCCGAAGTGAACCCCGACAACGAAGTGGTGATAGGTACGCCAGTTATTCATTCAAGAATAGCGAACGTACTTTTTGATTCAGGTTCTACGCATTCTTTTATATCTCAAAAGTTTAGTAGAACAATCCATGCACCACCACAAATCATGGAAGTAAAGATGTCGGTGAGTACGACAAATGGGGAAATCATTTCATCTAATGAGTATAAGTCCTACCCTGTTATAATATGTGGATTGAATTTCCCAGCAAACCTCGTCATACTCCCTTTGGTGGAATTTGATGCAATTGTTGTCATGGATTTGCTTTCCTTATATAGAGCCAACATAAATTGTCGGGAGAGGGAAATAACACTCCATATGGAGAATCGACCCCCGATTCTTTACAAGTGTCAGGAGGAAGATGAATCTCCTTTAGCTCCATCATCTCAAGCATGGATATTACTGCCTTATGAGCACGCATATCTGGCTCAGATGATTGAGTCCAAGGAAGAAACCACCCTTGAAGAAATGCCTATTGTGAGGGAATTCGCTGAAGTATTTCCTAAGGAACTTCCTGGTCTTCCTCCAATAAGAGATGTTGAGTTCTCAATTGAACTTATACCTGGGGCGCTACCAATATCCAAGACTCCATATAGAATGGCTGTTGTTGAGCTTGAAGAGCTGAAGAAACAACTACAGGAGAATCTGGATAAAGGGTTTATACGCCCAAGTGCATCACCATGGGGTGCACCAGTCCTCTTCGTCAAGAAGAAGGATGGGTCAATGCGGCTTTGCATCGATTATCGTGAACTTAACAAAATCACGATAAAGAACAAGTATCCTCTCCCAAGAATCGATGACTTTTTTGATCAGCTGCGTGGAGCACAATACTTCTCCATGGTTGACTTGCAGTCGGGATATTATCAAGTAAGGGTGAAGAAGGAAGATATCCCCAAGACTGCTTTTCGTACAAGGTACGGGCACTATGAATTCATAGTAATGCCTTTTGGACTCACCAATGCTCTAGAAATATTCACGGACTTGATGAATAGAGTCTTTAGAGATTACCTTGACAAATTTGTGGTAGTCTTTATAGATGATATTCTAATATACTCAAAAGCCAAGGAGGACCATGAGGAGCATTTAAAAACTGTACTAGAGACTTTGCGCAAGGAGAAGCTCTATGCAAAGTACAACAAGTGTGAGTTTTGGTTGAAGGAAGTCTCATTCTTGGGTCATATCATCACAAGCAATGGGATATATGTGGACCCCTCCAAAACAGATGCAATTGAGGGATGGCCGAGGCCAACATCGGTAACTGATATCCGTAGCTTCTTGGGGTTAGCTGGATATTATCGACGATTTGTGAGAAATTTCTCACAATTGTCCAACCCTCTTACCAAGCTAACTCGAAAGGGAGTAAAGTTTTCTTGGAGTGATGAATGCTAAGAAAGCTTCAAGGAGTTGAAAAGGAGGCTTATCACTGCACCCGTGCTCACTTTACCCACAAGTGGGGAGCTTTTCGTGGTATTCAGTGATGCTTCGAAGAAGGGCTTAGGATGTGTGCTGATGCAGAATGATAAAGTGATATCCTATGCCTCAAGGCAGTTGAAAATCCATGAGCGAAACTATCCAACGCATGATCTGGAGTTGGCGGCGGTGATCTTTGCCTTGAAAATCTGGTGGCATTATCTCTATAGAGAGAAATGTGAGATATATACTGACCACAAGAGTCTTAAATATACATTCACATAGAAAGAGATTAATATGCACCAGAGAAGATGGATAGAGCTCATCAAGGATTATGACTGTTCAATACATTACCACCCTGGGAAGGCAAACAAGGTGGCGGCTGCCCAAAGTAGAAAGGATCCAACGATTCTATCAATGATGAGAATTGAGAAGGATCCAATCTTCTTAGACTTGATGAAGATGGACATGGGAATCATAAAAAAGGGAACATCATCAATCCTTTCACAAATGATTGCCAAACCATCTCTGTTGAAAAGGTTAAAGGATGCTCAAAAGGATGATGCGGGAATCCAAGAAAAATTGGAAGCTATCAAAAAGGTAAAATCCCCAGAGTTTAATGTTAATGAAGAAGGAATTGTGCGGTTTGGGAAAAGACTATGTGTTCCATCACGTTCAGAGCTGAAGAAGGAACTTTTGGATGATGCACATAGTTCAAATTCCTCTATTCACCCAGGGAGCACAAAGATGTATCGAGATCTCCGAGAAAACTTTTGGTGGGATAATATGAAGAAGGAGATCGCTGAATATACATCAAAGTGCCTGGTGTGTCAGCAGGTGAAGGCAGAGAGGCAGAAGTCTAAGGGGATGATGCAACCATTGCCCATACCAAAATGAAAATGGGAGAACATCACCATGGACTTTGTCACCGGACTTCCAAGGACATCCAAAGGAAACAACGCAATCTGGGTTGTTGTGGATCGTCTTACAAAGACTGCACACTTCATTTATATTCAAGAGGATTTCTCTTTGGATCAACTGTCACAGATATATATCAGGGATGTGGTACGGTTGCATGGAGTACCACTATCTATTGTGTCTGACCGAGATCCAAGATTTACCTCTAAGTTTTGGAAGAGTCTTCAACATGCTCTGAATACTGAACTGAACTTCAGTACGGCCTATCATCCTCAAACTGATGGCCAATCCGAGCGGACTATCCAAACACTTGAGGATATGTTGAGATCATGCTCAATGGACTTTAAAGTAGGATGAGATCAATATCTTCCTCTAGTTGAATTCTCTTATAATAATAGTTTACACTCGAGCATCCAAACGGCACCATATGAAGCCCTGTATGGGAAAAGGTGTAGAACACCAGCATGTTGGGATGAGGTCGGTGAACGTAAGCTGCTTGGACCAGAAATGGTCGAAGAAATGGTGGAGAAGGTGAAAACCATTCAGCAGCATATCAAGGCAGCCCAAAGTCGACAGAAGAGTTATGCAGATAATCGTCGACGAGACCTTGAGTTTAAAGTCGGAGAAATGGTGTTTTTACGCATATCTCCGTGGAAGAAGGTCATGAGGTTTGGAAAGAAAGGGACGTTAAGTCCAAGGTACATCGGCCCCTTCGAGATTCTTGATCGTGTTGGGGCTGTGGCCTATCGACTAGCACTTCCACCTACTATGGCCAAGGTGCATGATGTCTTCCATGTATCCCTCTTAAGGAAGTACATACCAGACCCTTCACATGTACTCTCTTCCGAGGTGGTACAATTAGAAGACGATCTTTCTTATGAGGAGAAACCAGTGAAGATCTTAGATCGTAGAGAAAAAGTTCTACGAAATAAGACAATTCCCCTCGTCAAGGTGTTGTGGAGAAACCACAAGTTTGAAGAAGCAACTTGGGAGTCGGAGGATATGATGAAGCTGAGTTACCCACTTTTGTTTTAGTGTGGGAAAAGGAAAATTTCGAGGGCGAAATTTCTTAAGGGGGGAATATTGTAACGACCCAAAGTTTCATTAATGGAAAATCCTTCTTGATCCAGTTAAATGTTTCTTTATGAAAAATGTTTTTATAAGATTTCAACTTCTTTAGTTTTAAGTTAAGATTTGTGACCGTTACTTTTATAGCCGTTGAACAGTGATCATCTGAGTAGTATAAATATAAGTCTTTAACGAACCCATTTCTACTCAGACAAAGGAAGCGACGGCCTCATCCAGTAGAATTTCCCTTTAAGAAGCCCATTTGTCAGAGCTCGGAAAAGTGGTGGCGTCTTTGGGATTTTCCCTTGACCAAGCCCAAGCTGAGCTTCATCAAGTCAAGCTCGAACGTGATTGTCTACGGGAAAAATGGAAGTTGATTGAAATTACAACTCGAGCGATGTTATCCGAGCAACCCCAAGAGTCTGTCACCATCGCACACCTTACCCTTAGGTCTTATGCGGCTATTTTAAGGGGTTATGTAACAAATAAGTAGTGCTATGTTCATGTGCATTATTTTTTTTATATAATAATGAATATAATTTATAGTCATTTTTGATACATTGTAATTAGTTTTTAAAGTACAAATGATGTTTTTAGTTATTATTTAATTAAGAATTACATTTTATTAAATTAAAGGATTTTTTTTAAATTAAATAATATTTTAATAAAATATTATTATTAATATTAAATTAATTATTTTTATTAAGTATAAATGATCTTATAATTTTATGAATGCAATTAAAATTTTTATTAAGGTTTGAAAGCCATTTCTGTCAAAACCCGTGAATTTTTTATAAATGTCGGTTTTTATTTTAAAAGTGAAAATTCACATATTTAGAAAATTATTTAGATAAAATAAATATTATTTTTTGAATCAGGATGTCGAAATTATCCAATGGTGAATTTTTCATAATTTTCCGAGACAGTCAAATTTTTGGGTAAAAATTAAATACCATTTAAATATATAATGTGTTTTATGACATCATAATGACCCAATGGTGATGTAATAAAATACCATAATCCTTATGTTCGGCCAATATGTGTTTTATCATTAAAATAATGAGGTTTTGGGTTTGTTTGACTTACTTTTCAAAGCATTAATGGAGCCCTCAAGACTTATTCAACACTTTGCCTTTTTAAATTAATTTCCATGGGAGTGTGACTCACCTCCACATAAGCAACCCTAATTTTTTTAATAAGTTCGGACCTTGTACTTGTAAAATATTGTTTTCCTCTTTCCTTTTCCAGAAACCATGGGCAAATACCATGGGATGGTTTGTGGTTTGGATTATTTTAATATAAGGGGTCCCAAACCTAAATAATAAAGAATTCTCCCACCTTTCCTATATAAACCCACCCAAGCTCCCACTTTCTCCTCACTCAAAGCCCTTGAAGTTCTTCAAACCTCTTCCCTACTCTCTCTAGAATCCTCTCAAGGTGCCCCAAGCTCCCAATAAGCCTCTCACAAGCCTCTCTCTAGCCTTTGGAAGCACACTTCCAAGTAAGGGGTTTTCTTCCTTTCTCATTTTTTGTCAATTTTCTTTAAGTTGTATTTCCCTTTTTATTTAAATTATGAATGTTGGGGTATGGTTTCTCACCTCCCCCATACTGCCCTCTTATTGTTTGAATGATGGGATAACCCTTTCCCTCTCATTAAATTCCTCCCATGTACACCCGTTACTATGCCGAAATTCCGAAAGGAACTTCTCTCTCTCTTCTTTTACATTCAAGCAATACTTTTGTATCATGAATCTAAATTCCATTTCTATTGTTGGGACATGTATATATATGATCTACTTACTATCCATTACATGTAAATATGATGAGGAACCCCTTTCTCTCTCATCAACCTTTTTTATGAATTCTTATGTCACGCCGTTACGCTGCAGAAATCGCACCGATTTTCTAAGCCAATGTCTTTGTGTAGTGAATACCATGACCATTTCTCCATCAAGGGTATTCAACTTTATGCACATTTACATATTGATTATAAAGTTTCATGTATGAATTCCACATTCCTTTATCGTGGAAGAAATGATTATGTTTTATGAATCCATGTTTTATGATCCATGTGGCACACTTATGCATGAAATGAAATGTTTAAGAAGGGTGCGCCCTTTATAGCGCTCCAATGCATTGGGTAAAGTATAGTATCATGATACGTCATGTGCAATGAGTTTTTACTCATGCTAATTCAAGTGAAACGAGGGTTTACTCGTGCTTCAAGTGCAATGAGGGTTTACTCATGCTCCATGTGCAATGAGCCTTGGCTCATGCTAATTCAATGTTAAGTGTTGTTGCCACATTTCCATGTTATGATTATCATGATTAATCATGCCTTTATGTTCATGTTACTCTAATGCTATATTGATGTTCCTATTGCCTAACATGTATTGTACTCCTCATGTTATTCATTTTGTACTCCCTTACTGGGCTTCATAGCTCACCCTTTTCTTATGCATGTCCTTAGGTTACCCCGTGCAATGCTAAGTACGAAGGAATGTAGTGGTAACGTAAAGGAAGTTTTCAATAAAGATGTTGTATTTCAAGTTTAAAGTTTTTATGTAATGATCCTAAGCCCCAAAGACACTAAACCTCTCGATCTTCTTTGTTGTATCAAGTGAATTTTTATGTAATAAAGCATGTTTAAGTTGTAATAAAAAGCAGAGTTGTAATAGTTGGTATCAGAGGATAGGTTTAGTTATTTTTGGGATTAGGAAACCCTAGTAAAGCCTTAGATACAAGACTAAGCATAATAAAAACATCCCTATGTTTTGGTAAATACTAAGTATGTGGTTTATCAAACAAATACATCCCTGTCTGGATACGAGCAGGTAGAGGCGGCTCTGGCACAGATGTATCCTAGGGGTAAAACCCGAAAATACCGCTTTGAGCTAGACTCGAACAGGAACTGGTGCACGACAACGGGTCTTGCTGCACTCTTGGTTACGACACTCCCGGGGGATATGTTTTGATAAATTCACAATCTTAGTATGAACCCTTATTAAGGGAAAAATTCCCCTAAGAATATATGTTAGAAGGAAGATCATGAAAAGCCTGGATTGAATCCTATAGACTCATGAGTTAAAGAGATTAGAGTTTATTTATAAGTCATCAACATTTGTCTTTGGATTACCCTTTATGTGTTACCCCTAACTTTCTTTTATTCCATACAATGGCCAGTAATAGGAGAACTCGGGCTAAAAACCGTTGTGAAGATCAGTGTGATGATTGTACTTATGAGATGCCCAATCCAATGGGAGCGGGAATCACGAACTTTGTCACGCTTCTCTCTCAGATAACTCAAGTTTTGAATAGAAACACTGGTCAAGAGGAACGTTCAACCCCCCTAAGAAAGAACAAGTCGCTATTTAAAGCTTCATGAGACAAAGGCCTCCTACTTTTAGTGGATCATCCGATCCCACGATTGCTGAACAATGGATCAACTCCATTGAAAAGATATTCTCCATCCTCCAATGCTCTGAAAAATAGAAGGTTCTCCTGGCGGCTTATCGTATGGAGGGTGAAGCTGATCAATGGTGGACATTGATCAAAAATACTAAGTCTGAGGAGGAGATCGAGGCTTTGGAATGGAAGGTATTCCGGAAGATGTTTTTCGATAAATATTTTCCACACACCCTCCGTCTTAAGATGGAAAGGGACTTTCTTTCCCTCAAACAGAAAGATGAAGAATCTGTGGGAGCGTACGAGGAAAACTTCACAAGGCTTGCACGATACGCTTCCGGCTTTGTCGTTACCCCCGAATGCAAGGTTGACCGCTTCTTTGGTGGGCTGAAGCCTAGCTTGCGGAAAGCATTAGCGATCCGTGACTTCGACAGCTATGAGGAAATTGTCCGATGTGCCCTCAAGGTTGAAATGGAGATCGGAGAATCACAGGGGTATCATGGGGACAAGAAGCGTAAGGTGGACTTCAATGCTGGTGGTCCGATGGATAAATCCAACGGCGCTAAGAAATTCCAGCACCCCACTTGCCAAAAGTGTGGAAAGAAGCACCCTGGAAATTGACTTATGGGGACAAGAAAATGCTTCAAGTGTAGAAGAGAAGGGCACCTAGCTGTTAACTGTCAACAAGAAGGACCCGCGGCTGCGACAGAGGATAGGAACGCTCCGTTCGAACCTCAACGCGTTGTTCAATGCTTCAAATGAAAAGAACTGGGTCATTTTGTGAATCAGTGCCCTAATCCAAGGGTTATCGGAGGCAATCAACAACCTCCAAGACAGCAAGGAAGATCTTTTTCCATCACTTCTGCCGAAGTGAACCCCGACAACGAAGTGGTGATAGGTACGTCAATTATTCATTCAAGAATAGCGAACGTACTTTTTGATTCAGGTTCTACGCATTCTTTTATATCTTAAAAGTTTAGTAGAACAATCCCTGCACCACCACAAATCATGGAAGTAAAGATGTCGGTGAGTACGGAAAATGGGGCAATCATTGCATCCCATGAGTATAAGTCCTCCCCTGTTATAATATGTGGATTGAATTTCCCAGCGAACCTCGTCATACTCCCTTTGGTGGAATTTGATGCAATTCTTGGCATGGATTTGCTTTCCTTATATAGAGCCAACATAAATTGTCGGGAGAGGGAAATAACACTCCATATGGAGAATCGACCCCAGATTCTTTACAAGTGTCAGGAGGAAGATGAATCTCCTTTAGCTCCATCATCTCAAGCATGGATATTACTGCCTTATGAGCACGCATATCTGGCTCAGATGATTGAGTCCAAGGAAGAAACCACCCTTGAAGAAATGCCTATTGTGAGGGTATTTGCTGAAGTATTTCCTGAGGAACTTCCTGGTCTTCCTCCAAGAAGAGATGTTGAGTTCTCAATTGAACTTATACCTAGGGCGCTACCAATATCCAAGAATCCATATAGAATGGCTGTTGTTGAGCTTGAAGAGCTGATGAAACAACTACAGGAGAATCTGGATAAAGGGTTTATACGCCCAAGTGCATCACCATGGGGTGCACCAGTCCTCTTTGTCAAGAAGAAGGATGGGTCAATGCGGCTTTGCATCGATTATCATGAACTTAACAAAATCACGATAAAGAACAAGTATCCTCTCCCAAGAATCGAAGACTTGTTTGATTAGCTGCGTGGAGCACAATACTTCTCCAAGGTCGACTTGCGGTCAGGATATTATCAAGTAAGGGTGAAGAAGGAAGATATCCCCAAGACTGCTTTTCGTATAAGGTACGGGCACTATGAATTCATAGTAATGCCTTTTGGACTCACCAATGCTCCAGCAATATTCATGGACTTGATGAATAGAGTTTTAGAGATTACCTTGACAAATTTGTGGTAGTCTTTATAGATGATATTCTAATATACTCAAAAACCAAGGAGGACCATGAGGAGCATTTAAAAACTGTACTAGAGACTTTGCGCAAGGAGAATCTCTATGCAAAGTACAGCAAGTGTGAGTTTTGGTTGAAGGAAGTCTCATTCTTGGGTTATATCATCACAAGCAATGGGATATCTGTGGACCCCTCCAAAACAGATGCAATTGAGGGATGGCCGAGGCCAACATCAGTAACTGATATCCGTAGCTTCTTTGGGTTAGCTGGATATTATCGACGATTTGTGAGAAATTTCTCACAATTGTACAACCCTCTTACCAAGATAACTCGAAAGGGAGTAAATTTTTCTTGGAGTGATGAATGCGAAGAAAGCTTCAAGGAGTTGAAAATGAGGCTTATCACTGCACCCGTGCTCACTTTACCCACAAGTGGGGAGCTTTTCGTGGTATTCAGTGATTCTTCGAAGAAGGGCTTAGGATGTGTGCTGATGAAGAATGATAAAGTGATATCCTATGCCTCAAGGCAGTTGAAAATCCATGAGCGAAACTATCCAACGCATGATCTGGAGTTGGCAGCGGTGATCTTTGCCTTGAAAATCTGGCGGCATTATCTCTATGGAGAGAAATGTGAGATATATACTGACCACAAGAGTCTTAAATATATATTCACACAGAAAGAGATTAATATGCGCCAGAGAAGATGGATAGAGCTCATCAAGGATTATGACTGTTCAAGACATTACCACCCTGGGAAGACAAACAAGGTGGCGGATGCCCTAAGTAGAAAGGATCCAGCGATTCTATCAATGATGAGAATTGAGAAGGATCCAATCTTCTTAGACTTGATGAAGATAGACATGGGAATCATAAAGAAGGGAACATCATCAATCCTTTCACAAATGATTGCTCAACCATCTCTGTTGGAAAGGTTAAAGGATGCTCAAAAGGATGATGCGGGAATCCAAGAAAAAGTGGAAGCTATCAAAAAGGGAAAATCCCCAGAGTTTAATTTTAATGAAGAAGGAATTGTGCGGTTTGGGAAAAGACTATGTGTTCCATCAAGTTCAGAGCTGAAGAAGGAACTTTTGGATGATGCACATAGTTCAAATTTCTCTATTCACCCAGGGAGCACAAAGATGTATCGAGATATCCGAGAAAACTTTTGGTGGGATAATATGAAGAAGGAGATCGCTGAATATACATCAAAGTGCCTGGTGTGTTAGAAAGTGAAGGAAGAGAGGCAGAAGTCTAAGGGGATGATGCAACCATTGCCCATACCAAAATGGAAATGGGAGAACATCACCATGGACTTTGTCACCGGACTTCCAAGGACATCCAAAGGAAACAATGCAATCTGGGTTGTTGTGGATCGTCTTACAAAGACTGCACACTTCATTGCTATTCAAGAGGATTTCTCTTTGGATCAACTGGCACAGATATATATCAGGGATGTGGTACGGTTGCATGGAGTACCACTATCTATTGTGTCTGACCGAGATCCAAGATTTACCTCTAAGTTTTGGAAGAGTCTTCAACATGCTCTGAATACTGAACTGAACTTCAGTACGGCCTATCATGCTTTATGTAATAAATCATGTTTAAGTTGTAATAAAAAGCAGGGTTGTCATATGTTGTGTTGAGTTTTTGGGAGAGTTATAGTTTTTGAAGAGTTTCATCCTTCCATGAAGAACTCCATCCTCATCGTTGAAGAATGCGAAGAATGCCGGTGCTAACCTCGACTTCCTTTTTCTTGACGCTTGACGAAGCGACGCCGTCATCCCGCGACAACGTCAACGGAGCAACGGAGTTTTCCCTTTCTTCGTCAAGCGATCAACCATCGTGAATCGAGGTAGTGAATTAATTCGTGAATGTTAATGAACCCTTGTTTATTTCCTTCTAAAACAAAGAACACGGATCAACTAAATATTAAGTTGATCCACGAAAGAATATGTTTGCGGGTTGAGAATTCTTGATTACGGGAAGAACCGTAGGGTTTAAATCTTCATCCATGTTTTATCTAAACGAACTTCGTTGATAATTGTTGGCCTCTTGCTATCATTATAATGGGAGGAGGTCAGACCGCACAAACACGGCCGACCCTCCTCCCCCTTTGATGTTGTGTTCGTTGCGGCTCGAACAAAGGAGGCGCGGTGAAATGGCACCATGTGGAAACAAGAAAGAACGTGACAAAGAAGCGCGACACCGTTGCGCCGCGCCGTTGAGGCCGAACAAAACCGCGGCTGGATTCGGGGCAACGGAGGCGATTCGAAGACTCCGCTGGTTGATCGTTGTGTGTGGAATGACAGGAGATGACAAATGGGGCTGAAAAGTCAACTTGAAGCCTCCACAGTGAAGGTCGGGTCTCGGAAGGACCATTTGCGAAGTTGGAAAGCAAAACGGACCACCAGAGTGCGTCCGGTGGTCCGCGGAAGATCCTGCCGGCACGCCACGCCTGCACGGCGGCGCCGGCGGCCGGAGGAGGTGGCGGTGCCCGGAGCGCCACCAGGAGGGTCCGCCGCGGCTCAAGCCACGTCGGCAGGTGGCGGTCCTGCGTCCACGCGGGACTAGAAGGGAGATCGGGGGTCGGAACCCCCGAAAGTCAAGGGAGCGGCCCCCACGTGGGGGGGGGGGCTTTAATCAGGGGGGCAGCGCCCCCCCCTTCTCGCGACAGCTCGCCCGAGCCGAGATGTTGGGCCACGCAGGCCGCACCCGCCCAGGCTGGGCCGGGCCGTGCCAGCTGGGCCGGGCCGTGCCCTAGTGGGCCAGACTCAGACCCAGGTCGGGTCGAACCGGTTCGGGCCGACCCAGGGGGTCTCGGGCCGGGTCCGACCGGGCCCGAACCCCCTATTTCCGGGCAGTTTTCGTTCAAACTCCCATAACTTGGGCTACAGACCTCTGATCGATGCACCGTTAGTTGTGATGCGATCCTTGGATCGAGACAATCGTTTAGGTATATTACACTCAAGGTTTCGTAGAACTTTGGGTATGGCCAGGTTGGTTCGAACCTGAAACCAACCGGGCCCTCGGAGCAGAAACACTTATAACATGAGCTCCAGATGTCCGATTAATGTGCCATCGACTTTGTTGGATTCCTCCTAGTGAGAAGGACATTTTGGATTAATCTGATCGAGTTTTGGATGCAGTTGGAGTATGGACGGGTTGGATTGTACCTGAAATCCAACCGGGCCCCTGGAACGGAAAAGCCGATAACTTTCAGACCAGACGTCCGTTTGACGAACCGTCAGCGGCGTTGGTGATCACATTGAGAAACAGTACCTATGAGTATACCCTATGTGAGTTCGGGGTACAGTTGAGATACGGTCAGGTTGGTTCTTACACAAAACCAACCGGGCCCCTGGGATGAAAAGGATAATAACTCACAGACCGGGCGTCCGATTGACGCGCCGTTTGTTGCATTGCGACCCCTATGACGAGGCGGTCCTTTTAGATACTTATTCGTGGGACTTTGTGATGCTTGGAGTATCTACCAGTAGCTCATAGAGAGGACCCTCCTGGAGACGAGCGTATGGAGTACAGAGACCGTGTAGCCAACTGAGACCTAATGACTGCTTGACCGACTCGACTTGGAGTGAGTCGACTAGCCCAGTAGACAGAGCACTACTATGTTTGGGTGTAGACCCACGACGGACGGAGTGCCTGGTAGCAGGAAGCAAACCCATGGTACTCGACAGGAGGAGTACCTCTACAGGCTATTAGGGGGGATGCACTACTGCGTTTGGGTGGAAGACCCCGGTGGGAAGCACTACTATGTTGGGTGGATGACCCGAGGTACTCGACAGGAGGAGAGGTTAGTGAGCAGTACCTCGGAGACGTGACAGGATCACTGTACTCTCCAGAGATGGGGCTCTTCAGCAGTTACGGTTTCGATAATGAAAATCCTGGTTTGAGCTGAGTCTATGACCTTTGTGTTTACCTCATGATTGAGATGGGTCACTTGATAACTTAGGTATATGTATGGGCATATACCTAGGTAGTGGTTATCCATTGATTTCATAACCTTTGTGTTTCCTTGTGATTGAGATGGGTTAATTGATAACTTAGGTATAAGTATGGGCCTATACCTAAGTAAGGGTTATCTGTTGTGTTTCTGCTTTGTGGTTATCCTTGTTGGATTTAGTGAGACCTTGAGGGTCTTGGGATCCCTAATGAGTATCGTATACTCACCCCTGCATGGGCTATGCCTGCACCTCATTGTGTTGGTTGTAGACGACAGGAAGCGCTGACAGAGGCCGAGTGTTCGAGGACTGGATAGTACCCGGAGGTGGAACTCACGATGAGTCAGTATCTGGAGGTGGAATTCACGACAAGACATCACTCGAAGGAGGTTGACGGGCGAGAGCATTGTGGAGGCTATCTGTACCTACCCTTCAGGTAGGATCCGTGGTGGACGATCCAGGAGCTGCGCTATCTGTACCTACCCTTCAGGTAGGATCTGAGGTGGATGACCCAGGAGCTCCTTCTATTTTTCTTCCAGCTGTTTGTCTTTACTGTTGTACTTTCGTTTAGTTGTAGCTGTACTTTCAGTTGGGTTTGTATTTTGGCCCACTTACTTTTCAGCACTTTCCTTTGTACTTAGTGTATTTCTTCCACTTGTACTCTGTGGTGCTTGCTTACTTTTATAAAGGCAATTCCATCCCAGTTATCGAGATTTACGCCTTTGGTGCTAGTCGCCTACCCCTGGCCTATGAAGGCGGGCTTGGGGTAGTCACGACACGGGCCCCGAGGATGGGTCATGACAAATACAATTTAAAGAATTTGTGATATCAATAAGGTTAGGACAGACCATGAGTATGGTTGAGACAAATTATTCATAAGGTTGGGATAATATTTCCTTAAGGATTTTATATATTTCTCCTAGAGTTTATACATTTCTTAATAAATATGATTCTTCCATTGTTTGGTTGGTAAAACCAGAGACTAAAGTTGATACATATCCTCCACATGATCCTCAGCCTAGTTGGTGAGGTATCCTTAAGTGCATCCACAAGACCCAGGTTCAAAACCAGGTAGAGGCACATTTTCAGGTGCCGTATTAGGCATTGTAGCCATACTGTACACTGTACAGGGGTACTGTAGCTTAACTGTACACTGTATATATACTGTAGCAGAACTATACATTGTGCGGGTGTTGTAGCAGTACTATAGCTGTTACTATAACATGTACTATTTAGTACTGTAGTAGCTAGAACTATTAACCTTGGGCCACCAGTTTGGTCTTGGAGTCCTTAAGGATTTCAGGCCACCCAGGACTTCGGGTCAGTAAGGCTTTCGGGCCACCTCAAGGACTTCAGGCCACATGGAGTTTTCCCAGACACACTACAAAAAAAGAGCAACCCCAGAAGAGGATTCAGAGTAGGTGCAATCACCAGAGCAGAGCCAAATGGATTTGTCAAAATGAGAGGGTATGACTATGCCATCGGGACCAGCCTGTGCTTGCATGGGAAGCATATCCAGATGACCATGCGAAGGTGGAGAGATACTATCATGATACAGATGCTGGGGAGGGGAAGTTCCTTGTAGATAGTCTGGTTGAATTCCCTAAGACCTTTGGGTCATTTAATCTTCTAAGCCTATGAGCCATGTAATCTCTGATCCTACGGGCCTTGTAAGGGTTCCCCCTCATCCCTTGAAAGCGGGGTTATCGAAAAATCAATAAAGTTGATACATATCCTCATAATGTGAAAAAATGTCATTATAAGGTTTAGATGAATGATCATAAGGTTCATAAGGATAAATCACAAGGTTCATATATTTCATTAAAAGACTAAGACAAATGGTTATAAGGTTTATAAAATGCATTGTAAGGTAAATAAACAAAATTTAATTTTTAGATAATAGAAAATATTTGGAATAAAAAATTATGAAGTGGAGACGAATTGGGATGATTACAAATCTATTATTATTTGTTTAAAATTTCTAAAATTCTCAAAGGGAGTGTTATTATATCCCTAAATTATTGAGAAATTATTCTTTAATGTATGGTTGATAAGATAAAATCAATATTTATTTTTGATATTAAATAATGTTTGTGAAATTTATGATTTTAATAATTATCTATTTTGAAGTTAGAATAATATATTTTAGGACTAAAGCTCTTCAACCATGTTCTAAGAATTATGATTCCCAGTGAATCCTTGACTCATGTTTTTGATGAAGAATATTGAGGGTGAATATCATTTGTTAATTATTTGTGATTTTCAAATAATATATTCTAGAAATTTATTAGTGTAATAAAAAATATAATTTAAATTTTTTAATACTTATGTTGATCATCATAGTTATTAATGTCAAAAAATTATTTGGTATTATTTACTATGATTTTGAAAAGGTTTTCTTAATAACTATATAAAATAAAATCATATATAAGGAATTAATTAATATTAAAATGGATTTTCTAAAATTTTTAGTATGATAACATAAATTTAAAGATGATTAGGTTGTACATTAGTGTGTTAAATACAAAAAAAATTTATTATTAAATCTGAATTGGACGATAAAAAGTTTGATAAGAATATATTTTTAGTTTATATATTCATGTTGAATCAATACTAGTTTTGTGGAAAACTATCATACTATAATAAGGAAGTTTCTTGCCAGAAGATGCCGGTGTATATTTTTTTACATCCCTAGAAGAATGTTTTCTTGTGTGTGATGTGCAATTATCTTAATACCTCAAGCCTACTTTAGAAAATTAAGACTATTTTTTCTATTGAGAAAAATTATAAGGAAATAAAATAACTAAAATTCTATCATTTTTCATGTCATAGTAGATGAAAAAAATATTGAGGATCATAAGATGTGGCCTATGTATGAGATTGAACAACATGGATATTACATCTAAGAAATTTTTAGTTAGGGAAATAAAAAATTACTACCAATAAAAGTTTGGGTGTACTATACAAGAAAATTGAAGTGTCTTTAAAAATTAAAAAATAGGGATCTCACTAGTGATATATATTCTAGGTGTGGTGAAAAATAAGGTTGAATAATACCTCTTGATAAAAAAATGATGGATTTGATCATGTGATAAAAGAAATACCATTTAGGTATCAAATAATAAAATAATAATAAGAGTAAAGTTGGTTTTAATACAATTCTCTTTGAGAAACATTGTTGAATAAGTCTAAGAATGAGAAGAATAAGAGGTGAATAAAAAGAAGCATACTTTCTGAAGTTTGTATGTAGTGAGGAAGAAAAGACGAGAAAAATAAAATTTTACTCTCTAGGAAAATTTATAGAGCATTGTTCTAGATGATTAGTGAGTAATAAAGATGTGAATGAGTTGTGTGTGATTTTTACAAACATTTAAGATCCTTGTAATCTTGAGTTGAGAGTCCTCAACAAAACGTTTCTGTATAAGAACAGAAACCTAGATATAAAATGGATATTGAGATGTAGGTAATTATTATTAAGGATTATAAATAGTTTTAAGTATATAATTGAGGAATCAATTCAATCTATTGGATTTAGTGATATAACTAGATAGATTGGTGTTTAACATGAAATTGATGAGAAATCTACAAAAAGGTGGGATATTAGTTTAATAAGGTTTCTTTGTGATTCTTTATTTTTTCACTTTTATTATATAGTGATCATTCAACTATGTTGTATGGTGATCATTGATATTCCCTAGACCCATACACCCAAATCAAATGATAAAAATATAATAATTACACATTGAATTTACTATAAATTTAAACAATCCAAACTAAAAATTTTATAATCAAAATTTAGATAAAGCACAAGAGCCTCAACTTGGTGGGTGATGAATCAAAAAGTGCATCCAAGAGACCCAAGGTCAAATCTGGGTGGAGACATATTTTCATGTTACCATAATAGGTATTGTAGCAGGTATTCTAATAGATACTATTCAGTTCTATAGTAGTCGTAACTATTCATCTGTTTGGGATTTCGGGACACCGGTTTGATCTTAGAGTCCTTTAAGGGATTCGGGCCACCCAAGGTCTTTTGGACAGTATGGATTTTAGGCCACCTCAAGGCCTTTTGGAAACATGAAATTGTGCTTTAATAGACTAGATAGACTTTATAAATAGCATTCTCTTGATGAGAATTTATAGCATGCATATTCACCATAGCAGAGCAAACATATTTGGAAGAATGAAAGGGTATGAAAATTTCAATCAGAACTAGCCAGTGCATGCATGGGAAGCTTAAGTGAACAACCCTATGAAGGTGGAGAGCCGACATCATGATGTAGATTCTTGGTAGGGGTATTTCAAAGTATTTATAGTCCAAATGAATTCCTCTAAGACCTTCGAGTCAAGTAATGTCATGAAGCCTATGGTCCATGTTTGGGTTCCCCTTCAACCCTTAAAAGTGTGATTATCAAAAACGAATAAAAATATAAGGCCATTGGTCATTCAGAGACAACATCGATAAAAAATATTTTATCAATTACATATCTAAAAATTTATAGGTTTATAACATTAGAGAATTAGGAAAAATCATTAACTAATGAAACACATATCTTTCTCATATAATGGAAATTTTTTCAAATATATGGAGAAATGTTTTCCCCAAATGAATCTATAACACATCCTAAAATATTCTCCACACATGATACCCTTATATATAATTTATATATAATAATTATATTCATAACATGTGGAATTGAATAATAAGGGTGAGATAAAATTATTACAAAGGGAAAACAAAAAAACGAGACCTAAATGGATATATCATAGGAATTATATATAACACGAGAGTGGTAGAAATATAAATTTATAATTATCATTTAATCCTAAGAGATAATCTTTATGGAATGATATTAAAGTTTCATAAAAGGACCATTATGAAAATATGAAATATATGTCATGGAATGGAACCATGAAATTACATTTTTTTCATTAATATAGGAATGGGAAAACATTGAATTATTGAATAATTAAATAATACCAAGTCCCTTAATCATGTTTTGAATAGAAAAATATTACACATGCATTACATTTTTAACATAACAACAATTCTCATTCCTTAAGATCTGAAAATAAAAAAATCCCCATAGATAAATATCACTATCTCATGAGACATAAATAAACTAAAAAACTCATTGGAGTTCTATATATGACCTCACAGATTATTAATTAATAAAAACATACTTATGTATGTAATAATATAATTATAGAGTTCATCTTTCTTTCATATACTGATTAAAAAATAGATAAGAAATGTGTTTCATGACAATTTCCTCAAAACAACATAATCATAATCTATTCAGATAAAGAGAAAAGGATTGTATAAATAAAAAAAATCCCCAAGGTAGCATTGCAATCAATATAAATGTTTCTATTTATAAAAAATACTTTTATAAAATAATTATAAATATTCTTTTAAAAACAAGAATAAATTTCCATTACATTTGGTATTATTTAAAAATCCCAATATTCTTATAATAATGGGAATAAAATTTTCTTTGAAAATTCATGGAAACATGTAATTGAATATTGATATAAATAATGTCCGTGATTAGAAGAAAAATCAATCACATGGTAAATATTAAAAACATTCTTTTATACCTTTACAAATAATTCAAAAAATTAGGCATATATATTACATTAAATAGATTCCTTTTTAAACATTTCTAAAGAAATTAAAATATATTTTGAATTGGAATTAAATATAATTTATTTATATAGAATATTTTTGTGGAAGCACTACAAAAAATATTTATATATAACAAACATATTTTGGTAAAATACTTTAGAACATTTAAAGTAGCGATTTAAAATAAATCCCACAATCAATTTTAAAAGAAAAAATAAATTTAAATAAAAACCATTATAAGAAACTTAAAATAACAATAATATGAATATATTAATGATTTAATATTTCAAACTTGTAGTACATACCACATATAAATGAAATTGGTGCATGATTATAAACATATCTCAAATAAGAAAATTTGAAACGCAAAACCATTACCAAGGTCGTAACATTATAATTAATAATAAAAAATTTATTTTATTATGTGAAAAAAATTAAAATCCACATAAAAAATTTGAAAATACAACATAAAAAAATAAGAGTTTATAAAACACATAATCTTGACATAACATGATCAATAGATTAGTGATATAAGCCAATGAATAGAAATTTTGTTAACATTTCCCTTAACTTAAATCCTGACTTTCTTAGGGCATTTGTATAATATTATGAATAATAAAATATTATTTATTACATATTTATTAATAATATTTTTTATCTATATTTCAATTTTTATGGTTCATTTTAATCATATATCATTCAATTGTCGAATTATTTTTTGTAATCTTTGCTATTGGTGGTTGTTTGATCATTTTTTTGAAAACTTCTATAGTTATACCATGGTTAAATGTACTATAAAATATTCTCATAATATCCTGATTTTTATAGATATAATTTCATTATCATTTAAGTAGAAAAAAATTTCATAGTTCAAAGGTTTTTAAAATAAATTCAAATTAATAAAATTATATCATTCTTCTTGTATTAAGTAGTTAAATTTTATGATGAAATTTATTGTTATTGAAAAAAATATAATAGCCATATTTCATTTATCAAATATTAATATTATTATAAGAATCATATTTATTCATTTGACTCCCCTATATAACTATCAATGAATGGAGATTACAAAAAATGAGATACATCGTGCATAGAGAAAATAGTCCATATATAAAGCGAGCAACATTTTCATTTTCCAAATGGTTGGAATGACAGATGATAATTGTCATGCTCAGGTTTAAATTTTCCTTTGGTTATGACTCAGGTTGGGTTTTTGGACGAGTCATGGTTAAAACTTTGAGTTTTTGAGAAAAACGCACGTATGTGTGTTTGGCGGCATCTGTGCCCAAGCATAACACGGTCGAGGGGCCGTAAACTGACACCTTGGTCACCGCGTTACACACCAGTATGCAGGGAAAACTAAAGGTTTTGTGATTAATGAGAATGGTGGTTAAATATACATATATATATATACACACATATACACATGTATATGTTTTATTTAGAAGCAATACCCCTAAAATTAATGCTATTATTTATTATTAAAATAATTTTTTATCAATATTGTATATATATATATTTTAATATAGTTATTATTATTATAACCTTTATTATAATTATCATTATCTTATTAATTTGGTTTAAAAATTATTATTATAATTATTATTTTTTATGTGTACTAATTTAATTTACTTTAATAGTCAAGAAAAAGAAGAAGGAAGGAGCGAACTAGGGTTCGACACACAGGTTGGACCCCTCCCCCCTCACCCCCCTTGATTGGAAGAAGAGGCGCACGCCGGTGACCCCCCATCTTTCCTGTTTCGGCCCACACGCCAAGGACCCCCCTTGCCTACTTAGGCCTCACGCCTCCTAGTCGCACCGGGTCCGGTGACCCCCTTTCCTACTCCGGCCTCACACTGTCTAGCCACACCGGGTCCGGAAACCCCTTGTCTACTCCGACCTTGCACCACCCCGTGCCAACCTCATCTCTAGCCCGCTCGCCACCTCCCATTCCTCCCGTCACGACAACCCGCCGGCCTCCCCTTCTACCCTTGATCTTCATCCAATGATGACCCGCAACATCCAACCATGACCAACAACCTCCGGCGATGACCCGCGACCTCCGACACATCTCCTCCAGGAAGGTTTCTCCTCTTATCCCCTTACTTTTTTGGTTTCTGTAGGGTATGAGGTTCATTTTAGTGTTCAATTTTGATTTGTTTTGGTTCGAATTCTTGATTTAGGGTTCAATTTGAATTCCTAGTGGTGCATTTTTGGTGAGATTTGAGTTTGACACCAAGTTTTGTGAGTTCTTGACACCTGGTGTAAGTTGTTCTTTCGATAAACATTATTTGGGTGAATTTTTTTTTGATTAATTTATTATGCTTATAAGTTTATGAATGTGTTATTTAGTCTCATTTTTGTGGTTCGAATGGTTTTTTTAGAATGATTGGTGTGTTTGCTGGTTAGAAATAAATTTTTGATTAAGGATATGTCAATGTTTTGTGTTGTTTTGGTGCGATGTTTTCAAAATGGGTTTTTAGGGTTATTTGGTTTGTGTGAAGTTTAATTTTTAAATGAACTTGGTTTACGTTTAATATTTTTTAGCCTACTCATGGGAATTAAGGTGCATTTTTATGGAATCCAATTGTGTGATGTTTAATAGTTTTTATTAAATTTTTTAATTTTTTATTATAACTGTGCAAGTAGTGTGTGTTCTGATATGACATGTTGCGGGTGCACATTTAATTATAAAAGGGGTTTTGAACAGGTTTTGGGTGTGTAAAGCCAGAGGTTTATCTTTGAAATTGTTTTATAAATTTTATAATGGTTTATTAAATACTACCTATGGTATGAATTATGTTTTGAAAGTATGTGAAGGTGGCTTTTGTTTGTTCGTCTGGATTATTTTAAGTCAGTGGTTATGTGTTTTTAGTTGTTGTGCGTTTGTTACATCGCATGGGCGAAGTAATTCCTTGAAACTGCTGTCATCAGCTTGCGCGTGCTTGTGTATCTGTGTGAGGCGTGACACGCCTTTGTGTTTGGTCTGCGAGCCGAAGTAGGTCCCCACTGAACTTTCCTTTATATTTAGAATTTATTAATTTATTTTTATTTCATTAAATTTTAGATTAATGGTAAATATATATTAAATAATTAGTTTTAGAATAAATTTTCATTGTAAATGATAGTGGTTCTCTCTTGTTTTAAATTACCTGAAAGTGTTTTCTTTTAAATGTGCATCATTAGTTTTAGAAGTAAATTCTATTTTGTTTAAAGAATGACTTGGGTTGCAAATGTGTTTGTCTTTGTAAAATGAATTTCATAAATGAAGTTACAAATGGTTTTGAGATTGAAAGTGGTGTTCCTTTGATTCTTTGGAAATGATTTGGTGTGTGTTTGTTCTTCTGAAAATATGTTGGTGTTGATTGGTTGGTTGAGGCCTGTTTGACACTTTGATAAAATAAATTATTTTGAGAAAAAGTTCTTTGGGATGACACATGGGTGATCTTGTTGTGTTCAAATATTATGTGAGATTCTTATGTGTGATGTTTGTGCCTTAGAATTTGTTTCTTATTTGACATTGTTGACTCACCCCTATTTTTTAGATGTGTTGACATGGGAACCTGGCATAGTGAGTGAATCTTCTGAGAAAAATTGCTGCACTAGTTTAGATTACGCACTGGCTAGTGGCCCTTAGTACAAATTACACTCTTCCAGGGGATTGGGCCCCTCAGTTAGGCCAAGTAGGGTGATACCTAGCGTTAGGGCGTTATGAAATCATTGAGAGTACGCATGCCTTCATGATGAGTCACATGTATGGTATGCACTGGATTTTTCACAAGCTTCTAGGTTCGAACCATGTTTTCTTTAGTGTTTATTTGTATGTAGCAGATGATTGAGAGGTCTAGTTCAGTTGTTGTCCCCTGTGTGCCACTTTTTCTATTTCCCTTAGTGTGTGTTGTGTGTTGTGTGTGATTTTACTTTTTACTAAAAACTAAAATTTGGATTTATAAATTGTTCACAAAAATGTTTTAAAATGAAATGCACATGTTCCTTTCAAACATTAAACTTGTTTTTAAATTAAAAAGGGAAATGGATTGTTACTTGTTTTGGAAATGAAAGTGTGTGTCGAAACCCATATTTTATATACTTTAGTTTAAACCTGAAATTAGTGAATTATTTATTTAAAGGTAGTGCATTGGGAATAGTTTTTTGGGCACGCATACTGAGTTTTAATACTCACACCGATAGTGTTTTCCTGTTTTTAGTTTTTGTTGCAGGTTTGACTTGAGCTTGCTCGCCATGGGAAAGAGTTAGTTGTGGTTTGGTGAGTGACTCTCGGATTTGCGAGGAGTTTTGGTCGTTATCAGGTTAGTTAGTTGTTGTTGGTCGTTCTTTCTTTCCGTGTTGTTTATTTACTTTGTGTTATTCTACTTTTTCCACTACTTTATTTATTTTCACTGGGCAAAATCATTCCCAATTATCTTCTATTGATTGCCTGGTGCTTGTCACCAGCCTGGGAGGATCGGGAACACATCTCGGGCCATGTCGCAGACCGACTTGGGTGACCGGTTCAGGGTCTTCCATGGTTGGTTCATGAAAAAATGGTATCAGAGAAGGTCGGCACCTGAGCGGACCTTGTTTTTCAGAGCACCCATCGTTATCTGTGGTTTTCATGGTAGAAGGAGTATAATTATCAAGACTCAAGGCATACATATGAGAAGGATGTCATGTGACCTTGCTTGTTCCGAACATCGGGTTACCATGGGATGTTCGTGTTGTTGATGTATTTGGATTATTTTGAATTGTTTTATGTTGGGAAATAAAATGGAAGCCAGGAAAGTGACCTCCGTGAGCTCACATGGTCTGGAAAACCATGTGGATATGAGGACATTACCCTAGAGTTCTCCTTGTGATAGTGGTGTGACTGGTGTATGGCCACCAACCATATGTCCAAGTCACCCACCGACACTTGTTTCCCCTTGTGAATTGTTAGGATCTTTCTCATTTTTGAAAATTGTTTTGTAATTGTGAAAAGTTCAAATTTAATTACCTTGTTTTAATCACGATCATTGTTTCTTTATTGCTTATTGCCTACCCCTAGGAAGATCCTATGGCTTCCCATAGTGCAGCTTCGGGTGGTGCACCTTTGACAAACGCTCCAGTTGATTAACCTATAGACTATGTTCTTGAATTCCGGAAGTTGAGTCCTCCACTCTTTTATGGTCAAGAAAATCCTCTTGAGGCAGAGGAGTGGTTAAAGAATATTTAGAGGAAGTTTAGTTTCATTGGGTTTCCTGAGTCGTTAAAGGTGAAGTTGGATACCTTTATGCTTGAATGTCTAACCAGGTAATGGTGGAAGTCCGTGTCTCGAAATTAACCTTAGAAGGATCTAACATGGGATTTTTTCAAGTCATCATTCATCCAACAACACTTGTCTTTGTTGGAGAAGCTGAGGAAGAGGATGAAGTTGTGTTGTCTTCATAAGGGCATTGAATCAGTCCTAGAATTCTATTGACATTTCATAGACCTAGTTCCATACGACCAATGGTTTGTTACAAATGATCCTGGGAAGGCTCGACAATTTGAGTCTGGACTTCGACCTGAAATGTGATCTAAAGTGGAATATATCAACCTAACCACCTTCTTGGATGTTGTGGGGAAAGCCTTTCTTGCTGAAGCTGAGCTAGCAGGAGGACTTGAGGCGGAAAATCCTCCCCTGATCTTGGGAGGCAGTATAGAGGATGACGATAGAAAGAATGGGAAGCGACCTAATGTTGGTGGCTCTAATAAAGGAATCAAGAGGCCTTTAGACCTTCAGTCATCTTCCTCATAATACAATTCCTTTATCTGTCACCAGTGTGGTAATCGGGGACACAAGATACCGATGTACCCGAGTGCTCCAATACCTTGCCACACCTGTGGATGTCTAGGTCACTTGCAGTGATTTTGTCGATGTGTTTCTAAGAAGTGCGTTGAAGCTAGACCTAGTTCGTCGAAGGTCACCTCATCCTGTCAGCAGGAGTAGGGTGATGTTCGGGTATCATTTTGAGGTTTTCTCTTTTTTGTGTTCCTTTGATGTAGTGGTCATATCCTATAGCATTTTTTGGTGTTTATTTTCCTTCAGTTGTAAGAATTGTTATTTTTGAACCTCCTTGAAACCTTCATTTTGAATAGAAGTGTGTTGTGGTAAAATTCTGGTTCGTGTGTGGTGTTTGGGGGTTTCTAAACCCTGAATGTGAGGTAGGGGATGCTTAAATCATCAGAGCTCTAGTCTTAGGTCCTAGAGTGAAGATGGCACGTAGTCAGGAGAATCCCAGCGGCATAAAAAGTTCTTGATTTAATCCCTATCTTTAGTGCGTCATGGTTCATGTTCTTATGAGGGTTTGAAGTTGTTAGTGTAGCGATGAAGGTAGTTTTTATAATCTATCGGTTGGGCCCTCCCCTTCCCAACCCTCCCATTATGGTGGGGTTTCTGGCCCGTGTGAAAGTCCTTGAGTTCGATTAATCTCTACAGCCCTTATGGTGGGGAGACCAAATTGTGGGTCTTGTTGAATTCAATTTGGATTGTTTCCTATGGTGGGGAGTCCGTTCAGAACTCCCGTGTCAATATCCCAGTTTCATTTCGGGTTTTGTTTTAGTGGTGGGTGGTCTCATGCAGAACCACCTAATTCTATATTCTCCCTTTTTGTAAAGAGTTGGGGTGTGAGAGTTCTAGTTTCAGATTGGAGTAAGGTTTTAAGAGGTACTCATTGGATGTGGTTTTAACTTGTTTGTTGGTTTCAAGAGGGTCATTGTGTTATTCTTGGTGTTGTTATAGATGTGGTGTTTTAAGGTTGAATTAAGGATGGATGAAATGGTTGAGTTATGTTTAATGGTGTTTAAGGTGTGTGTATTTTGGGCCTGGATTTACTGTTGTGAAAGTTCTATGTCCTTTGAAGTGATCAACAGAAGGTGGTTGAACATTTGGGGGAGGGTGACACTTAGTGGGTAGTTCATTTCTATCACATGAGTTCTTCTGGTTTATCTCTCCCTTTTTTAGAGTGTTTTAGGATCTCTTTGTTGTCATTCTTTAGATATCTCTTTGAATCGTAAAATAATGTCGGTTCTTGTTTTGTGTTATGACATTGTTATGGATTTCTGGGGGCGGAAAGCGTTATGGTGGGGATAACTGTCACGCCCGGGTTTAAATTTTCCTTTGGTTATGACTCGAGTTGGGTTTTTGGATGATCTGTGGTTAAAACTTTGAGTTTTTGAGAAAAACTCATGTATGTGTGTTTGGAGGCGTCTGCGATCAAGCAGAACACGATCGAGGGGCCGTACAATGACACCTTGGACACCACGCTACCCACCGATATGCAGGGCAAACTAAAAGTTTTGTGATTAATTAGAATGGTGGTTAAATACACACACACACACACAAATTTATATGTTTTATTTAGAAGCAATACCCCTAAAATTAATACTATTATTTATTACTAAAATAATTATTTTATCATTATTGTATATATATCTTTTAATATAGTTATTATTATTATTGTTATATTTTTATTAAAGTTGTTAGTATTATTATTATAACCTTTATTATAATTATAATTATATTATTAATTTGGTTTAATAATTATAATTATTTTTTATGTGTAATAATTGAATTTACATTAATAGTTAAAAAAAGAAGGAAGGAGCAGGATAGGGTTCGACACACAGGCCGACCCCCCCCCCCCTCACCCCCTTTTTTGGAAGAAGAGGTGCACGCCAACGACCCCCCCACCCTCTTTCCTACTTTGGTTCGCACACCGACGACCCTCCTTGCCTGCTCCAGCTTCACACTGCCCAGCCGCACTGGGTTCGGCGACCCCCTTCCCTACTCCGCCCTCACACTGTCCAGCCACACTGGGTCCAGTGACCCCTTGCTTGCTCCGGCCTCACACCGCCCCGTGCCGACCTCATATCTATCCTGCTCGCCGCCTCCCATTCCTCCCATCACGACAATCCACCAACATCCCCTTCTACCCTTGATCTTCACCTGATGATGACCCGCAACCTCCGGCCATGACCCGCAAACTACAACGATGACCCGCGACCTCCGGTGCAACTCCTTCGGGAAGGTTTATCCTCTTATCCCCCAACTATTTGGGTTTCCGGCGGGTATGATGTTCATTTTAGTGTTCAATTTTGATTCATTTTGGTTCGAATTCTTGATTTAGGGTCCAATTTAAATTTCTTGTGGTGCATTTTTGGTGCGATTAGAGTTTGACACCAAGTTTTTGGAGTTCTCGTCACCTGGTGTAAGTTGTTCTTTCGATAAACATTATTTGGGTGAATTTTTTATTTGTGTGATTAAATTATTATGCTTATGAGTTTATGAATGTGTTCTTTAGTCTCATTTTTTTGTGCAAATGGTATTTTTAGAATGACTGGTGTGTTTTCTGTTTAGAAATGAATTTTTGATTAAGGATATGTCAATGTTTTGTGTTGTTTTGGTGTGATGTTTTCAAAATGGGTTTTTAGGGTTGTTTGGTTGGTGTAAAGTTTAATTTTTAAATGAACTCGGTTTATGTTTAATATCTTGTAGCATGCTCATGGGAATTAAGGTGCATTTTGATGGAATCTAGTTGTGTGTTGTTTAATAGTTTTTATTAAATTTTGCAATTTGTTATTTTAAATGTGAAAGTAGTGTGCATTATGACATGGCGTGTTGCGGGTGCGCGTTTAATTATAAAAGGGGTTTTGAATAGGTTTTTGGGTGTGTAAAGCCTAGGGTTTCTCTTTGAAATTGTTTTATAAATTTTATAGCTGTTTTTTAAATAGTACTGATGGTTAGAATTATGTTTTGAAATTATGTCGAGGTGTTTTTTGAACCATTTGTTCGTTTGGATTGTTTTAAGTCAGTGGTTATGTGTTTTTAGTTGTTGTGAGTTTGTTGCAGCGCATGAGCGAGGTAATTCTGCAAATCTGTGGTAGTTAGCTTGCGCATGCTTGTGCGTCTGTGCGATGCGTGACACGCCTTTGTATTTGGATTGCGAGCTGAGGTAGGTCCCCACTACACTTTCCTTTATATTTAGAATTTATTAATTTCTTGTTATTTCATTAAATTTTAGATTAATGGTAAAAAAATATTAAATAATTAGTTTTAGAATAAATGTTCATTATAAAGGATAGTGGTTCTCTCTTGTTTTGAATTACCTAAAAGTGTTTTCTTTTAAATGCACATCATTAGTGTTGGTAAAATGCCCGGTTGTCCTTTAGAAGTAAATTCTTTTTCATTTAAAGAACGAATTGGGTAGAAAATGTGTTCATCTTTCTAAAATGGATTTCTTAAATGAAGTTACAAATGGTTTTGAGATTGAAAGTGGTGTTACTTTGATTCTTTGGAAATGAGTTGGCATGTGTTGGTTCTTATGAAAATAGGTTGGTGTTAATTGGTTGGTTGAGGCCCATTTGGAACTTTGATAAAATAAATTATTTTGAGAAAAATTTATTTGGTATAACACAGGGGGTGATCTTGTTGTGTTCGACGATTGTGTGAGATTCTTGTGTGTGATGTTTGTGCATTGGAATTGGTTACTTGTTTGATAATGTTGACTCACCCCTATTTATTATATGTGTTGACATGGGAACCTAGAACAGTGAGTGAATCTTCTGATAATGATTGTTACAATTTTTTAGATTATGCACTGGCTAGTGGACCTCAGTACGGATTACACTCTGCTAGGGGATTAGGCCCCTCAGTTAGGCCAGGTAGGGTGATATCGAGCATTAGGGATTTATGACGTCATCGAGAGTAGGCATGCCTTCAGGATGACTCACATATATGGTACGTTCTGGATTGTTCATGAGATCCTAGGTTCGACCCATGTTTTATTTAGTGTTTATTTGTATGTGGCGGACGATTGAGAGGTCTAGTTCGGTTGCTGGCCCCTTTGTGCCACCCTTTTCATTTCCCTTAGTGTGTGTTGTGTGTGATTTTCCTTTTTACTAACGACTAAAATTTTTATTTCTAAATTGTTCACAAAAATGTTTTAAAATGTAATGCACTTGTTCCTTTCAAACATTAAACTTGTTTTTAAATTAAAAAGGGAAATGGGCTGTTACTTGTTTTGGAAATTAAAGTTTGTGTGAAAACCCATATTTTATATACTTTAGTTCAAACCTGAAATTAGTGAATTCTTTATTCAAAGGTAGTGCATTGAGAATAATTTTTTGGGAACACCTACTGAGTTTTAATACTCACGCCTATAGTGTTTTCCTATTTCTATTTTTTGTTTCAGGTTTGACTCGAGCTTGCTCTCCATGGGCGAGAGTTCGTTGTGGTTTGGTGAGAGACTCTTGGAGTTGTGTGGAGTTTTGGTCATGGTAAGGTTAGTTAGTTGTTGTTTTCCGTTCTTTCTTTTCATGTTGTTTATTTACTTTGTGTTATTCCACTTTTTCAACTACTTTATTTATTTTCACTGGATAAAATCATTCTCAATTGTCCTATATTGATGCCCTGGTGCTTGTCACCAGCCCGGGAGGATCAGGAACACCTCTCGGGCCATGTTGCGGACCAGCTTGGGTGACCAGTTCAGGGACATCCTAGGTTGGTTCGTGACAATAATGATTTTTCCTATAACACACCCCAAGATTACATAGTAAGTTATTTTCTTCAAAGTAATTAAATAGCTTGCGCTACACGCAACATCGAGTTTGTGCACACCACGACATACGAAACTAGCCGTTCAAAAAGCGGTTATGAATAGTATTAACTTAATTTTGTTTTTTATATAATCCATATAATTTTAGAATCCATGTTATGTATCTCTTAGAAATAATATAATAACAAATTTATTTTTTCAGATAAAAAATAAATTTTTGTTGCTTTTCTGATAACTTTCATATTTTGATGAATACTGAAAAATACTAAATTGTAATTGAATTTTTTTTAATCGAAATAATTTATTGGGTTAAATTATGCATTTGAATGGTTTGGAAGTATAATTATATTATATTTTTTTCATTTAATAAAATTTAGGTAATTATAAGTAATTTTACATTTAAATTTGACATAAACACATGTCAATCTTTTGATAGTTTTTATTTTTTAAAAACCCACTTTTTAGTTTTGACAATGGAAATTAATTTTAAATTAGTCAGTTAAACTTCTATGTTTTTAATTTCATAAAATAGAATTAATTTTTGAATTCGAAATATCAAAATTATCTTAGGGTAAATTTTTGGTATTTTTCGGAAAACATTCAATTTTTGATAAATAGTGAAAAACACTGCGTTATAGTTTAATACCGACTTTTTATCTAAATAATTATTTATTTTAATTAAATTTATTTTAAGTAAAAATAAATATATAATACTTATATATGTTCAATGTAATTCATTATAATCATTTTATAATAAAATTAGATGTATAAATTTTTATTGAACTTTTTACTACCTTTTACCCACCTTCTAGGAGCATTTACAAATTTGCATAAAACATATTTTTACCGCTTCTGTGATTTGAATTTCAAAAATTCGAAAGACATGGTTAATATCAGTTTTGTAAAATGTAGTTCAATAAGATGAAAATAATTTTTGGTGAGTAGTAACTTTTGACTTTTATTTACCGCGGTTAAAAGTAAATAGGGTAATTAAAGGTAAAAACGATATTATAATTACCCTAACACATGTCCTAATTCTATTTGATAGGTTTACATCGACAATAAAACCTTAATAATAAAATATTATCCTTTAGGTCCACTTGGATTAGATTAGGACATTTATTATTATTTTATTTAAAGAAGAGTGAAAAGTGTTAAATTCAAAGTTTATTAACTAAACCATTTTTAATATAGGGTTATACATAAGATAAATTAAACTATAAATATCCATTACAAATATATAAATATTTCCTACATAATGGTATTTTATTTATAATTTTCAGAGATTAAATAATTAAATTTAATTAGGACACAATGATGATGTAGTAATTGAGTTCTTAATGAAATATTAAAGTAGTTTATATTATAAATATTAAAATAAATAGAATTTAAAAGTTTGGATGTCATAAAAGAATTTTATAGGTTAATATGACATGATAGGTTTGATCAGATAAATTGTTTTCAAAGTGATAAGGTTGTTATGACTTTCAGAAAAACAAAATACCAAATAGTGTCAAAATTGACATAAATTAGTTTTTAAAACAAATACTATATTATTGGTTGATATAATATTATTAAAAATATAATGTACATAAAAAGTGATTAAATAATATTATATATTTCATTAATTAACCATTTGAGGTTCTCTTGGAAGTTTATAGTATGTTTATTAACCATATAGTGTAAGAATACAAGAAGACACGGTAAAAGTTAAACTATTTAACTAAGAGTTAAATAAACAATATAAGGTTAAAATGGTAACTTAAACTTGTTGGTTGAGATATTTTTGACCCACAACCACCTTATATTCTAAATAAATCATTTTGGATCCATTAGAAACCAAAAATGATTTTATTATAAAATAATATTTCAAGCTTTTTCTAAAGTGACCCTCACCTCTCTTATAAAAGGGTACTTCCCCTTCTCTTAATTTCTCACCTCAAAATACATTTGGCTCGGCCAAAACCTGCCCAAATATCTTCCCAACTTCCCTTAATTCAACCTATAGGAATTAATTTGATCATAAAGCCAACCTAAGGATCCCTTTTGATCAACTCAAAAGGAAACACCCGAAGAAGTGGTAATAATTGCACCACCCTCTTTCAAGTTCTTTTCTTCTTCCACTTCCTATTTCTTTTTTGTTTCCATACCAAAATAATAAATCCATTACCTTATAAATAATTTTAATTTATTATATATATGATACAACCAAATTAATTATTCTCTCCATCCTATAAATGACAATGTCACTATGCGTGCGTACGTACGGCTTACCGTATCCACACCGTGGTGTAGTTTTTTATTCAAACACTTAATTATTTGGATGGGTATAATAATGAGTATAACTGATATAAATAATAAATATAACATGTTAATTATTCTATATATATGATATACCATACAATTACATATGATTTCACCATCAATATAATTATATTATCGCTCGTGCGTACGTACAACTTATCATCTCTACAAACGCGATGGGATTCATTTCCCATCGTAATTATTCAAGAATAATTTCATTTTATGATTAAAAATAATGTTTAAGAACTTAATATCATTCTTGATATGAATTAAATACAGCCTATACATAACAGACATGACTTACATAACAAAACATATAAAGGAAAATGAATTAGTTAACAACCAAAACAAGGATACTACTAAAATATCATTAACAAAGCTATATTAAAAGATCATATATGATATCATATTTATGTATTTGGTTATTTTATAATTTAATAAAAATTATTTCACCATTATAGAGGAGGTTAACCTATCCTATACTAAGGAAAATTATAAGGTAATGGGTTTTCATCTCACTTTTATTCCCGTGAGATTCATGCTATATTTACCACTATTACCTTTTGTGTGGTGTATGTACTTCCCATGATTGTATTGTTTGAATAATATAATATAATTTATGGGTATTTACATCATCTTTGGATTATCCTTATTTCATGGGGTTTATGTTTCATAAGTTACCAAATCGGTAATGGAATTTAAAACTTCAATTTCCCATCATTCGGTTTTATGAAAACTTCATTGATTACTTTAGTCCGAAATTATGTGTGAAATAACTATTTATTTACTTATGTAGTAATTTACACTATTATTTGTGTGGATATAATTTTGATACACATATTCAATCCATATATAAATTCCCATGTCATCGATATAAACTTGATAATAGTAATTTTAACTCAATTTCTATTCATTGTGTTAAACATCCAAGTCATTGGTGTTGTTTTTACAAGAATATGTGTGAATGTACTCTGATTTATTTACACTTAATATCCAATCATATTGAGTGTATTTATATTTTTCACACATAATTATGTCATTGATTTATCCTTAACCTAAGGATACAATCTTTATAAAGGAATTCATATCAACTTACATTCCATTGAGACTTCTTTGTTGTTATATGCCAATTCACTTTTATTTGTTGTATATAATATAATTTGACATATTATATCATGAATAACTTTATTCTTTTTATATTATAAAGTTTTTATTACCTTAATTATTTGTATTCAAGTGTCTCTCATTTGGTTAGGAACTCCAACTAAAATATCATTTTAAATGTTTTTAATATTTATTCTTCTAAATATTTCCTATTAATGTCCATGTTTTAAAAAATGGATTTAAAGTTTTATTTATATATATGGAAATTAATTCCTTTTAAAAGTTTCAATGTTGTATGGGACACTTTGATTCAAAAATATATTTTAAACAGATTCTTGATAAATAGTGATACTTTTAAATGTTTTCCTGAAAAATGGATATTTCTCTCAAAGATTTTTACTAATCGTTTTTAACTATGTCAAAATAATTTACGGGATATTATTCTTAATCGAGGTTGATTTATTATGATACAATCATCCATACTTTATTGAAGGTTTTTTAATATGATTGACTATGGATGTGTTATTGTTATACCATTCATGGTTTATGGATACAGTATTGACATTTCGTATTCTATTTTTAATATGAATGTTTATGTTATGTTTAAACCTTTTCATATGAGGAATTAATTAGACTTAGTAAGTGATGGGTGGATCCCTCTATAGCTCCTTGATGCATCGTTAGGTCTCATGAAACCAACTAGTGTCTCGGCACAAATCCTTGAAAAAAATCTTATTTATTGTCTTGGAACAAGGCCTTGACTATGCAGTTATGAAGTCTGGAATTATGCATTCCATCATTATGAAATTTCCTATTGATATTACATGTGATTATTCAACTAGTAGAATATCCATGTGAATAAATAAATGGAATTATTTGATTTATCTTTTCCATATTATGTTGAACTTCAAGTTTAAAAGTCTTGTGTTCTAGTTTAATACATTGCCTTAAATGTTTGTTCTTATTTATGATAGTTTCTGCTATATTGTTATCCTTACTGAGCATCTGAGATCACCCCTTCTTATGTTTTATTTTTCCCAGGATGAAAAGAAGTATATTACGATTAACCTGCTGGAATATACTAAGGGATATAAGAGTGTTCAAATGGGACACAATTTTGTTTTTTATTTCATGATGTAATGTAAAAATTATGTATGTATCTAGTACTTCCAAGGATACTAAATTGATCATTAATTCGGGACATGATTCTTTATATAATGCAAATATTATGTAATAATGCACTGATTCTGGGTAATTGGGTTCGAGGCGCTACAATTGGTATCAGAAGAAGTTTAGTACAAACCATGGAAGCTAGATTTAGAAAAAACTCTGATTAGGAAACACTAACCTAAGATAGACATGAGGATTAGTATAGAAAAACATCCAATAATTTTGGTAATGTAAATATTATGTGGTTTTTCCAAGCAATACATCCATGTCTGGATATGATCAGGTAGATCCGGCTCTGGAATAGATGTACCTAGGAGTGAAAACTCTGACAAGGAGTTTTGGGCTTGACCTGGGTTATCCTAGTACATGATAGTGGGCCTTGATGCACTCTTGGGTACAAAAACCCTAGGGGATATTCTTAGGATAATTGAAATTTTCTTTAAAAACCAATTTAAAGGATTTTAATATAAGATGAGAATGAATAAAATTGGTTAATCCTAAGGTGTTTTAGATTGAAAATAAGGTGTTATGATATTCTTTAAATGATTTTATGACTCACATTATGCTTTCTTGTGTTATTCAATGGCTGGATTCCAAGGAATTCAAAGTAACATTGAACTTGATGTACAAGGACAACACAGTGGTGGAAATGAGCAACGAAATTGATTTTTGATAGGTGTAAAAGATATAGTGCTCATGCTGAATCTGTTTTCTAAAAATATTATCAACAAAATATATATTAACCAACTCCTGGACTCAACAAAGAAGAGAATAACGGTGAATGATAAGAGCTCCAGCTGTGGAGAACATGAAGAAAAGAAAGCTCAATTTTCATCATATAGGAAATGTGGAAGGATACACCTGGGAAAGTATCTCAATGGAACAAAGAAATGATTTATGTGTGGGAAAGAAGGACATAATGTAAAGAACTGCTGAGGAAAAATGAAGAGTATTATGGAAAAAAATAAAAATGATCCCAATAATCTATTTATAGTAATTTTCTGTAAATGCAGGGGACCTGGAATTACCTGGGTGAATGCCCTATTCCTTAGGATAACCTCTTGGTCAAGGAAGAACCTATGTGGAAATAAATAGATTTCAAAATGTTTAAAATTAGTAGTGATCTTTATTGATGGGATTACATTGGAAGATTTTTCTTTTATATGTGTAACCCTATAGTTTGTTATGTAAAAATGCTATTTTAGGAAGAATTTTCTTTTCTATTGTTTATATAGTTACAATTAACCATTTGGGTTTATATGATCCTTGAATTTGAGGCAATTACAAGTTATTAAATTTTGGGATGAAAATGCGAGGTATTAGATAACATTTGTGGTGAAATTATGTTATAGTTATTTTGAGGAATTTATCACATTTTGTGAATGTTATAAAATATATTTTTTGAAAAAGGAAAACACACAGACCGTGTGACAACCCGTCGTATCGAAAAAAGATGCGAGAATCAAACCCACAACCAGAGTGCGATTGAGATTTATCGCCTACCACTGGACTACGTGAAATCCCTGGTTAGTGTGACTAATTATTTTTAGTTAAATTATTTCATTTATCAATAATAAGTTGATTTGGGATATTATGTCTTATCAAATGGATATCCTTAGTATAGTAAAATGGTTTGGTGATTAAGTGATAAATGTTATTTTAGAAGACGTTCGCTCTATTGGGAAGACAATACTATGGGATTTAATTTGAGGAGTAATGGTGGATTTTTATCTATTTTTTTATTATGTATTTATATCTTTTTGGTTTATTTATGGAAATGATTAACATATCAAAGAGAATATGTGATTAGGTTAATCACTTTATGAATGTGACTTTAAGAGTAGTCGATGTTATTTGGAGATATAATTTAATGTGGAACAATACGTAATCAAATTATTATAGGTTTTGGGTTTTAATATTATTTTGGATTATATTGAAGGATTTTAAGGAAAATTGTTTATTAAATGGTATTTACTGAACTTTTTTGTTGATATAATTTTAGGAATTAAGATTAGTATTTCATTATCTAAAAGATTATACTTTTTGGGGATCATCTGATCTTATACAAACCATTTTGGTTTTGGTTAATATCTAAAGACAAGGTAAATATATAGTTTATCGTTTTTGGATCATATGATTCTCTAGAAGTTGATTCTAACACTTCAGGTGTGACCAAGTCATCTTGAATACTCATCGTTTGAAAAAAAAGATGAGTTAGTGGAAGAAATTTATTAAAGGATGAAACTCTACTTAAAAAGTAAGTATGTCTCTTTATGTTCTTAGTCAATCTCATAAATAAATTCCTCAACTTTTTGAAATGAAACATAAAACAAAAAAAAACATAGTACGTTTACTTTTCCTACTAGGAAACTAATGACCATTTATCCCATCACAAGTTTGTGGTTTTCTTGTTACTAACTTTCTCTTGATCATGTTTTCTATCACTCTTCATCATAACTTGACACTTATTTTATCTTTTATATCCATGTTTTCCTACATGGAATCCTAGTATGGGTTATCTTGGGTGACCTTTGTACTTCTCTTTCTTTCTTTTAAAGTGACAGTTTTATTGACTCTTTTTCCAATGCGGGACTTTCAATGAAGTTCCCAAGCCCAATTTTAAAATTGTGAGGACACAATTTCCAAAATGGTTGAATAATGTAACACCCCAAGATTTCATAGTAAGTTACACTAGTATAAAAATACCCTACACCAATGGTTTGAAACCATTGGTATAGGCATCCAAATCGTTTGTATATCCTATACCAATGGTTTGGAGAACCGTGGCCAAGTAAGCCATGTGGATAGGTCTATACCAACGGTTTTGGGAAAACCGTTGGTATAGACCTATACCAAATGTTTTCAAAACCATTGGTATAAGTAATATGAAAAATATATACCAATGGTTCTATAAAACCATTGGTATATGTATTTCAAAAAAGAATCATTCGGTGGGTTTTGATCCCAGTACCTGTAGTTTATGATTGAATGACCTAACCACTAACCTAACTTGACTTTTATGAACATAATTTCATAAATGTATATATTTATTATCATAAATATTTTAAATTTTTATTTATTTAATGTTATCTATAAGAAGATTCCATAAAAAATACATGTAACTATATCGACGGTTTTCAAAACCATTGGTATAGACCTATACCAATGGTTTTGAGAATTGTTGGTATAGATTCTTTGATTTTGGGACCTATACCAATGGTTTTGGACAAACCGTTGGTATAGGGTCTCTATTATGGACCCATACCAACAGTTTGGCCAAAACCGTTGGCATAGGTCCATATAAGTGACCTATACCAATGGTTTTACCCAAACCGTTGGTATAGGTTCCCCCTATACCAACTGTTTGTCCAGAACCGTTGGTATATGTCCAAATTAGTGACCTATACCAACAGTTTTGGCCAAACCTTTGGTATAAGTCCATATAAGTGAACTATAACAATGATTTTCCCAAAACTGTTGGTAGAAATATTATTTCCAGTAGTGTTATTTTCTTCAAAGTAATTCAATAGCTTCCGCTACACGCAACACCAAGTTTGAGAGCACCATGACTTATCAAACTAGCCATTCAAAAAGCGGTTATGACTATTATTAACTGAATTTTGAATTATATATAATCCATATAATTTTAAAATCCCTATTATGTGTTTCTTAGACAAAATATAAGAATAAATTCATTTTTTAGATAAAATAAGTATTTTTCAAAAAATGAAAATTTTACACATTTTAATGGAAAACCCTTTTTAAAACCAATATTTGACACTTTTATATATTCAATTTAATGAAATTAAATTCTTATTTAGAATTAGGACATAAAAATTTATTTTGGATAACGTTTTTTTACTTTTCTGATAACTTTCATATTTTGATGAATGCTAAAAAATACTAAATTTTAATTGAAAAAAAACTTTTTTAATCGAAATACTTTATAGGGCTAAATTATGAATTTGAATGGTTTGGAAGTATAATTAGATTATATTTTTATCATTTAATACAATTTAGGTTATTATAAGTAATTTCACATTTAAATTTGACATAAACACATGTCAATCTTTTGATCATTTTTACTTTTTAAAAACCTACTTTTTGATTTTGACAATGGGAATTAATTCTAAATTAATTAATGAAACTTATATGTTTTTAATTTGGTAAAATATAATTCATTTTTGAATTTATAATATCAAAATTATCTTAGGGTAAATTTTTGGTATTTTTCTGAAAACCTTCAATTTTTGATGAATACTGAAAAACACTACGTTATAGTTTAAAACCGACTTTTTATATAAATAATTATTTATTTAATTTAAATTTATTTTAAGTAAAAATAGATATATAATACATATAATTTCAATTTAATTCATTGGAGTTATTTTATAATAAAATTATATGTATAAATTGTTATTGAACTATTGACTGTCTTTTACCCACCTTCTATGATCATTTTCAAATTTGCATAAAACATAATTTTACCACTTCTGTAAATTGAATTTAAAAAATTCAAGGGATATGGTTAATATAACTTTGTAAAATTTGGTTCAATAAGATGAAAATAATATTTTGTGAATAGTAACTTTTGACTTTTATTTACCATGGTTAAAATTAAATAGGTTAATTAAAGGTACAAATGATATTATAATTACCCTAACACATGTCCTAATTCTATTGGATATGTGTAATTTTACCAAAAAAACCTTAGGAATAAAATATGATCCTTTATGTCCACTTGGATTATATTAGGACATTTATTATTATTTTATTTAAAGAAGAGTTAAAAGTGTTAAATTCAAAGTTTATTAACTAAACCACTTTTAGTATATGGTTATACATAAGATAAATTCAACAATAAAAATTCCTTAGAAAGATAAAACGATTTCCTACATAATGGTATTTTATTTGTAATTTTTAGATATTAAATAATTAAATTTAATAATGACACAATGATGATGCAATAATTACCTTCTTAATGAAATATTAAAATAGTTTATATTATAAATATTAAAATAAATATAATTTAGAAGTTTTGATGTCATCCACGAATTTTATATATTAATATGACATGATAGGGTTGATTATATAAATTGTTTTTGAAGTTATACAATTGTTATGACTTTCAAAAAAACAAAATACCAAATAGTGTCAAAATTGACATAAATTAGTTTTTAAAACAAATACTATATTATTAGTTTATATAATATTCCTAAAAATCTAAGGTTAGGCCAAAGGTATTAAATAATATCATATATTTCATTAATGAACCACTTGATGTTATCTTGGAAGTTTAGAGTAAGTTTATTAACCATATAGTGTAAGAATACAAGAAGACACAGTAAAAGTTAAACTATTTAACTAAGAGTTAAATCTAAAAGATAAGGTTAAAATGGTAACCTAATCTTGTTGGTTGAGAGTTTTTCGACCCATACCAACCTTAGATTCAAAATAAATTATTTTGGAGCCATTAGAAACAGAAAATTATTTTATTATAAAATAATATTTCAAGATTTTCCAAAAGCGACCAACACCTCTCTTATAAAAGGGTACTTCCCCTTCTCTTAATTTCACACCTCCAAAGCCGTTTTTCTTGGCCAACCCCTGGTAAAATATATTTACAAATTCCCTTAATTCAATATAGAGGACTTCATTTGATCAGAAGGCCAACCTAAGGAGCCATTTTGATCAACTCAAAAGGAAACACCTGAAGAAGAGGTAATAATTTTACCACCCTCTTTCAAGTTATTTTCTTCTTCCACTTCCTCTTTCCTTTTTGTTTCCATACAAAAATAATAAATCTAGTACCTTCTACATACTATGATGTTATTAAAAATATGGTACAACCATATTCATTATTATATCTATCCTATAAATAACAAAGTCACCATACGTGTGTACGTACTGCTTACCGTCTCCACATCGTGGTGACGTTTGTTATTCAAACACTTAATTGTTTGGATGAGTATAATAATGAGTATAACTGATTTAAATAATAAATATGACATGTTATTGATTATGTATATATGATATACCATCCAATTACATACAATTTCACCATCAATATAATGATGTTTTCGCTCGTGCGTACGTACGACTTACCATCTCCACGAACGTGATGAGATTCATTCCCCATCGTAATCATTCAAGAATAATTTTAATTTTATGATTAAAAATAATGTTCAAGAACTTAATATCATTTTGTATATGAATCTAATATACCCTATACAAAATAAACATGACTTCCCTTACAAAACATATAAATGAAAACGAATCAGTTAACAACCAAAACAGTGATACTACTAAAATACCATTAACAAAGAAATATTAGAAGATCATATATGATATAATATTTATATATTTGGTTTATATATAATTTAATAACAATTATTTCACCATTATACAGGAGGTTAAACTACCCTATACTAAGGAAAAGTACAAGGTAAGGGGTTTTCATCTCACTTTTATTCCTGTGAGATTCATGCTATATTTGCCCATATTACCTTTTGTGTGGTGTATTTACTGCCCATGATTGTATTTTTTGAATAATATAATTTAATTTATGGGTATTGACATCATCATTGGGTGATCCTTCTTTCATGGGGTTTATGTTTTGTAAGTTACCAAATCGGTAAGGGAATTTCAAATTTCAATTTCCCCTCATTCGGTTTTACGCAAACTTCATTGATTACTTTAGTATGAGATTATGTGTGAAATCACTTTTTGTTTACTTATGTAGTAATTTCCACTCCCATTTTCCTGGATATACATTTGATACACATAATCAATCCATTGATAAATTCTCAAGTCATCGATATAAATTTGATAAGAGTAATTTTTACTCAATTTCTATTCATTGAGTAAAACATCAAAGTCATTAGTGTTGTTTTTATTTGGTGTATATACTATACTATGACATAGTATATCATGAATACCTTTATTATCATGATATTATAAAGTTTTTATTACCTTAATTATTTTTATTCAATCATCTCTCATTTGGTTAGTAAATCTATCTAAAATATCATTTTAAATGTTTTAAAAGTTTATTCTTCTAAATAATTCTCATTAATGTCCATGTTTTAAAAATGGTTTTAAGGTTTTATTTATATATATGAACATTAATTCTTTTTAAAAGTTTAAAAGTGGTATAGGTCACTTTGATTCAAAAATATATTTTAAACAACTTCTTGATAAATAGTGATACTTTTAAATTTTTTCATGAAAAAAGGGATATTTCTCTCAAATATTTTTACTGATCATTTTAAACTGTGTCAACATCCTTTACAGGATATTATTCTTGATCGAGGTTGATTTATTATGATAAAATATTCCATAATATATTAAAGGTTTTGTGATATGTTTGATTGTGGATGTGTTATTTTTATACCATTCATGGTTTATGGATAATGTATTGACATTTTGTATGCTTGTTTTAATATGAATGTTTATGTTATGTTTAAAACTTTTCATATGAGGAATGCATTGGACTTAGAAAGTGATGGGTGGAGCCCTCTATAGCTCCTCGATGCATCGGTAGGTATCATGAGACAAACTAGTGTCTCTGTACAGGGCCTTGACAAAAATCTTATTTGTAGTCTTGGCACCAAGCCTTGACTATGTGGTTATGAATTCTGGCATTATGCATTCCATTATTATGAAATTGGCTATTGATATTACATGTGATTATTTGACTAAAGGAATGTGGATTAAAAATGAAATGTTGATGAAATTTTCAATCATCTCCCATCCGGATTTTCCTCTTATAATATGTTTTTTACTTTTAAATCAATTAATAAAAAATTAACATTAAATTTTCTTAATGTCAGTTTTAGGACTATTAAAATTATTTGACATTAAAAATATCATGATAATAATAAATATCAAATATAAACTTTTAAATTGTCTATCATTCTTCATGGAAATTAAGTATTTAAAAGCATGTTACATTTAATGTTTTTGAGATTATTTACTAGAATTTTCAACTACTTGCACAAGAATTGCATCAAAATTACATAATCATTTTAGAAAATTTTGATTTTACTTAAAATTTAAAGTAAATTACTATAATAAATATATTTTCATCACCCCTAAAAGTATTATATAGAATGTTTAATATTGAATTTATATCTTTATCATTGTCTTGATAAAATATTAAAAATACTAAGTAAGATAAATAGTAACATTTTTTTAAAACACTATTAACATAAAATAAATTAAAGGTGATTCTAAAAGGAATTTTGATCCAAAATTGGAATATATAGATTATTAAATCTTGTAAAGTTGATCGTAACCTCACCCACCCATTCCAAGATATGTGTTTGTGGTATTATAATCTTTTAACTCTACATTTAACACTTTTAACCTATTTTATCCTTTACTATGGTGACTATATTATACCATGGTGACTTATTTATATGGAAAAAAATTAAAATTAAAATATATAATAATTTAAACACTTTGAATTAAAAATATAGAAATCATTTTATCAGACTCAACTTCTAAAGGTGGAATAAATTAATTATAAGATCAGCATGTAAAACAATTTCTTGAAAAACCATATCTTTATGCATAAAATGATATTATTCTCATTATTTTCCTAGTAAGAACCATTATATAAATATAAATTTTTTTGATTGAATATGTGTTCTAAAAATTTCATTAAAATCATTCATCATTTGTGATCAGTTTATTTTTTTATGATAAAAATGTATTTCTCAGATAAAGAAAGAGTTTTCTAAAAAATATTATGTTTCACCTTCAAATGATTTTTTATTTATTTTTTTAATCAGATTATAATTATTTTATTAATGATTATTAATTTTCTTATTTGTGTGAATAATAACTTAAAATAGATTTAATTTTCAAAATAATTGAAATTTATCTTATAATTTTTACAAATAATATTTTTAAACAAGACATTTACCTTTAACAAATAATTTATATATTAGTATTCCTTATAACTAATTAATTATTTCATAAATATTATTAATTTATTTCATTTGAATAATTATCGATAAATTGTATCAATATCACTCCTTAAATATATTAAATTTAACAAGAATATATAATTCATTAAAATAGCCTAAAACAGTTTTGGTAGAACAAATTTTATTTTCTTAAATGAATTAGTCAACTTTTTATTTTTTAAAATAATTTTTTTTTCTAATGATGTTTCACTTAGATATCCTATAAGGCACTTCACTTTTTATTATTATAAATCATTATTTTATTTATTTAATCCGTTTGTTCACCATAAGTTATCAATAAATATTTATTTATGGGGATATATATATAAATCTTAAGGTGTTAAATTCCCACCCCCATAAAGAAATGGAATCCTCATAATTTTAATTTATTTATGCCGATAAAAATGTATCTAAACATAGGTTTACTCTCAAATAAAGATTTCATCATGATTAATAATTTCTAAGTTACTAATAACTAATTCCTAAACCAGAATTGTGAATGAGATTCCAAACATATATCTTGATAGGTTAGTTATAAATATAATAAATTTATCTTCATTTTTCTTAAGGAAATCATTTACTATCAAGATAGGGAATTAGGGTGAATATATGTACTTTATTTTCTTTCCATTTTATAAGATCTATTTAATCATTAGGTAGTGTGTTTCAACCAGTTTACACCTCTTTTTAATTTAATATTACTAGATGATTTTTTAGTTATTGAAATAAGAAAGTAAATAGTTAATGTCTCATGACAATATGAAAATTTATTCTCCCTATTAATGTCCATATATTAAAAACCAAATGGTTAGATAAATTTATGATAATAAAAAATATTAATAAACCTTCATGTGATGATATAATATATTAATCTTCGATATATAAACAATTAAACCAAATGTATGATGTAAATCATTCCATAAATAATTAACCCTTGAAGTCATCAAAATATTCCTAACCAAATTCAATACCCAAAAATCCAAATGATCTGCTCAGACATTCTTCTAAAATAAATGTAACATTTATCTCCAAACACCATTAATAACTAATAAATTCACATATTAAATGTGAATATGGTTTATTCATATATTATAAAAATATAAAAATATATTCCCAAATTAATCCTGAATCACAATGACATAGTACTGTAAAAGATAATTTATTCTTCTGAAACATAATTCAATATTTATTAATAAAAAAAATATAAACCACATTAATTATAAATCCATCATTATCCCATAATTTTATATTCACTATAATCATATAATGTTTCATAAAGTATACTAAAATTAGTCAAAAATAACATTAAATATTTAAAGACCAAGTTAATTATAGTATAAAATATATGATTCCAATAATATAATAACCCCTTTTACCAAAGTACTTCATTACATCCATTTTATATTCACCTTAATACCCAATAAACATCTCCCAAAATATAATTTGTCCCCATTAAATCAAATCACATGTGGCATAAAGAATGTATTAATTTCTTTATTTTTTTGACTGGACATAACCATCATGACCTATAATGGAATGAAAAGGTATTAAAATATACTCATCCAATAATATCCTAAAATCTATACTTATTAAGATTCTTCCATGATACTAATTGAGACACCCCACACCCATATCTGATGCTAAAAACACACTCTTTACTTATTGGAATTGATACCAACTATGTAATGTCCCAAGAATTCCGTATATATTTTTTTATTATATAGAATTATTTCAAGACTGCGAAATCTGACGGTGCGTGATTTTAAGGCCCGGAGTGCCCGGAATAATTCGTTAAAGTTTTGTTAAACTTTAAATAATGCGCGTAAGCAGTTTTCCTAAAAAGGTGTAATAAATCTTGAATGATTTCCCAGATCAGAAATCTAAGGGCACTATTGTGATCAGGATGGAAAGTTTACCCTAGGTGTGACTTAAGTTTAGTTATCACGGGACTCCTGTGATAAAACCCGAAAATGGAATAACCGTAAATAAAATAATTAAATAAAGTTATTTTATTTTTCAAAAGCTTATAACTCAAAAATCGTAAATCAGATTAAAAATATTATACCACTTCTGAACTTGTGAGGGTATTCTCTATTTAGTTAGATACTAACATTGGATAGCGTGAGCCACTAGTGAAAGTTAGTTTTTGGCCATAAATTAAATAATTAAGTGAAAATTATTTTATTGTAAAGTCCATAACTTCTAAATGGAAACTCAGATTGAAAATCCAAGAGTATCGTTGGGTTCATTTAGGCGTGTTTCACTTAGGCAGAGCCTAACCTTGACCAGCGTGGGTTGAGGATGACTGTCAATAATTTTATGAACTTTTTATTTCGGGTATGTTCAGTAAACGCGTGAGGAGAATTTCCTAAATTTTGAATCAGTGCTCAGATTAAAAATCTAAGGGCACTGTTGAATCCAAAACACTGATATTCACTGAAGGGAGACTTTACTTTAACCACAGTAGGTCTGGAGAAAAATTTATGTTCTGTGACTTTTTAAAAGAAATAAAATAAAATAACTTTATTATTTTATTTTCATTCTTATCCACCAACGGACAAGCGCGATGTGAGACCAACGATGTGTCAATCCATTAAATGGCATGACACTTCAATCTAAGTAACAACAGTGTTGGTAAAATTAGGAAGCTTCCTAATTAATGAGCCCATTAATTCCCAACGTCGTTACTTACTATCCCCCTCTCCTATTTATATGGAGCTTGGGGGGAGGGGATGGAGGGCTTCACCAAGCAACGAAGTATTGAAAAAGTGACAAGATGCCAAATCCTTAGAGAACGGATCTGGTTCTGGTGAATGATGACGAATGACACCGAAACCCCGAACCAGAGATCGACGATCAAGCAACGTCTTTGGAGGCTAGTTGCGTAGGATGGCGATCGTCGACCCACTTCCTCAACTGCGGGCATTTCTCCATAATTCTTGAGGTAGGGGTTTGATCATTGTTTTAAATTCAAGCAAACCTATTGAACCCCTTTATCCTCCCTCTTGATAATAAGTTAACACGGAGGGAGTAGACCTAATGAACCCAGCCTGGACACTACACTACCTTGCTACTCCCTTTCATTCTCCATGGAAGACCCACCGACGCGATGGTACCGACGACCGGTGCCGGCAGGGACCAAGGCTGCGGTCGACACAACGGTCAGTCACGATGGTGGTGACAGTGCAGCCGCGCCACTAGAGGAGGCCATGGCCCGTCTGCCGCGGCGGTGGAGGGCGGCAGACGACACACCGCCCGACCGCATGGAAGCTAGTGTAGTGCGCGTCCGCACCGCTGGAGTTGGAGGCCGTGGTTGTTGTGCTGTAGTGGCACGCCTGGAGGGTAGCTGACACCCGACCGGATGCGAAGGCAGTAATGGTGCATGTCAGTGCCGCCAGAAGGGGAGCTGGCCGGAACCCCGGCCGACCACATCACGCCGAGCAGGACCCGCTCCGGCAGGTTCCATGTGCCAGAAGGCGGCGCGTCATGGCGCTGTCGGGTTAGTCAAAGATGAATGGTCCAATTGGACCATTCGGGAATCCCGGGGGGGGGGGGGGGTGGTCTCCCCCATGTGGCGGCGAGGGTGAGCCCCGACACGGCGGACCACACCCAGCCGAGTAGGCCAAACTCTACAGACTGCGCCCAGCACGGGTCAGGCTGCCTCCTTCACGGGCCGGCCCAGACCACGGTCCCACCCATCCGGGCTGAACCTGGACCAGGTGGGGTCAGCCCAAGCCGGGTCGGTTTGGATCAGACCGGACGCGGCCCCATCTAGACCCATATACGCCTTTTGGCCATATCTTGAGTACCAGATGTTCGTTTGACAAACCTTCTACGACACTAGAATCCTTGGATCAAGATGGAACTTTTTGTATACTCCACTTGAGTTTTGGATAAAGTTTGAGTACAACCGGGTTGGATCGAACCCGAATCCAACCGGTCCCTTGGATCAGAAACACTAATAACTTATAGACTGAGCATATGATTGACACGCCATCAGTCAAGTTGGGTCCCTTATGACGTAACAAACCTTCGTATTACTTCTTCGTGGGAATTCATGAAAGTTTAAGTATCGAATGATGTGTTGAAGAGTGGATCCTCCTGTTATAAAGCGTTCTTAGTGCGGGGATCCTGTGGTTGGATTTAATGTGAAGAAAAAACATTGGTCCTATGTGGGTCAACATATATCAGATCCTGTGTGGGTCAGCCCTCAACGATCCTATGTGGGTCAGCACTCAACAATCCTGTGTGGGTCAGTGTATACCAATCCTATGTGAGTCAGCGGGGGTTAGTTACATATCAATCTTGTGTGTGTCAGAAGGAGTGATACTTAACAGAATACGATGATCTAGCTTATGACTAATCATATGTACTTCTGAACTTAAGTTATACCTAGTGTGAGATGAGTCTTTTAACTTCTTGGTGTTATATATATGGTGTTACCAGCGTGGTACTTCTATATTCGTGGTGTAACCTGCATGGTACTTCTATCTTCGTGGTGTTACCTACGTGGTACTTCTATCTTCATGGTGTTACCTATGTGGTACTTCTATCTTCATGGTGTTACCTGTGTGGTACTTCAATCTTCATGGTGTTACCTATGTTGTAATTCTATCTTCGTGGTGTTACCTGAGTGGTACTTCTATCTTCGTGGCATTACCTGAGTTGTACTTCTATCTTCATGGAGTTACCTATTTGGTACTTATATCTTTGTGGTGTTACCTATGTGGTACTTCTACCTTCCTGGTGTTACCTTTTTGGTATTCTTCCCTCACGTATGAGATGATTTTATCTTGATAACATAGGTATATGTATGGGAATATTCCTAAGTAGTGTATATGTCCATCGCTTTGTGCTTTGAGTTTGAGGTCTTTCTTGGTGGATTTTCCTTTTTGGAACTTTGGGAGACCTATGGGAGTCTCGGGGTCCCTAATGAGTATCGTTATACTCACCCCTGCAAGGGCTATGCCTGCACCTTGTTGTGTCTTGTTCAGACAACGTATAACATTGATCGAGGCCGAGGGAGCCATGACTGGACGGTACTCAGAGGTGGTCTATTTGGAGTGACGTGACACAAGGACTACTGATCGTGAGATGTACCTACCCTTCAGGTAGGATCCTCGGTGGACGATCCATGAGTTGTTTTCCCCTTTTTAGCAGTATCGTACTTTTCAGTTGTACTTGTAATTTTACATTTGGCCTTGTATTCTTCCCCCCCTTTTTTTACTTTCAAAAATCTTTTACAATAGAATTTTACTTAGTGGTTGCTTCTTGTTGTGTTCTTGGACTGTGTGTCTTTACAAGTTAAAAGGAAATGCCTTCCCGTTTTAGGGGTATGCCTTTCCGGTGATAGTCGCCAACCCATGGCCTATGGAAGGTGGGCTTGGGGTAGTCATGGCACGTGACCCAAGGGACGGGTCATGACAAAGTGGTATTAGAGGAGTTCGGTTCTACCGAAGAACTAGGAATCTGATCTTTTTTGTGTGACAATAGTGTTATGTGTTATGAGTGTGGTTTTCAGTTTGGGGAATCTAGTGTTGGTGCGGCAGCCGACGTATCCATACACCTAGACCTTGAATTCTGATTTCTGACTCAATGCACAAAAACACTGATTGTGTGTGTTTTTGAAGAGTTTTTTTTGCGATTTATTTAGAGTCAGCTCACGAGATTCAACTTAATGACCATGGCACACCTGATACTTATCTGGATGCCACCATGTAGAATGAAAGCTAGGATTTATGAGAGAGTACATGATGATGGTCCACCGAGTGATGAGGCCTTGTTGCAGGGCCCTCTTATGGAATTAGCACCTTTGGGTGGTGCACTAGTAGCACCACCACCCATTGGGAAGTAGTTACCACCAACCACACTAGTAGATGGTGCATGCCAAATGAGCACGTTTCATGACTTCCAATGGTAGAGGCCTATAAGGTTTCGAGGTGAGACAGATTCACAGGCAGCTGAGGACTGGCTGGCGGCTGTGGATAGAGTTTTCCACCTAGTTGAGACACTATTAGAGTAGATGGTGACCTTATTTGTTAGTATTTTTTAGTGAGTGACCATGAGGATAGTCCTCATAGTGATGAGGCTTTGGTACATGGACCGTTGCCTGAGATAATTCCTTTGGGTAGTGTGTCAGGTATATCGTTGCACGTTGGTCAGCAGTTACAACTAGCGGTACCAGTAGAGGAAACATGTAGGCTTAGTGACTTACACATGTTTCCGCATCAGATACCACTCAGGTTACGAGGTGATCCCAACTCATAAGTGGGTAAGGATTGGCCTGAGGAGGTAGCTGAGTTTCCATCTAGCCAGGGCACCATTTGATCAGATGGAGTTCCTAGTAGAGAGCCTTCTATGTGGCTCAACAAGATGATGACAAGGTTTAGGTTACCCTGATCTTGCAAAGAGGTGAATTTTCTGTGTACAAGCTTTATAACCTTCTTTAGAGAAGGGGGTCTATTGCCATAAAGAGATAAGGGATGAGAGTTATCTAGAGATTATACAACTTAGAAAGGACGACATATCAGTAGCTGAGTATTCATCAAGGCGTACTGACCATCCCAGGTACTCAATGAATACAGCATGATTAGTGCTTTAGGGCTTGGACCTTCGAGTGAGGTGTGTTTAGGGACATCCAAGGCAACACTATTACTCTATGAATTCCTACTTATATTGGGGTGCTAGATAGAAACATTTTGGTTGAATGTTCTTTGGCTAAGAAAATGTAGATATTGAATGTTAGTATAATGAAATAAGGAAACTGATTCTAGTCTCTAAGACATGGACGTGTAAAATTTTTCGAGAAGAGGAAGTGATAGAGATAGAAAAATCTATAGGGCTTCAGATGTGGAATAATAGCTAGGAGAGAAACATGAGGTGGTGTACATTTTGACATGTTACGAACCACCCCCTAAGTGGTCCCCATTAGGCTCAAGGAGCTGGAGGATAGGGGAAGGGAGTAACTGCATGTGGTTAAGGAGTGAGACCCAAGGGATCTAGGAATGATTTAAGGTACGGTCTATGTCTACTACTCACTGTCGTATTAATAGACATAGGTACCAATCATTTCTTCCTTCCACGAATCTTGTCCAAGACCTAGAGTTTCTGGTTAAACCGTTGACTTGAACCTCATGTCTGGAGATAACTTTGGGAGAAGAATCAGTAATCACACTTACACCGATAGTGTGATCTGACACTTGAGGTGAGAGTTTCGGTTGGAAACTCTTGGTGACAGCTTCGAGGCCTTACGACGTTAATTTGGGCATGGACTGGACATCCAAATTTCATACTCAGATTGACTGTATTAGGAAATAAAAAAAGGCTGTGGTTTATCTACAATGTTGGAATGGGGTTTTACTTGGTCAGAAAAAAAGGAAACCCAGGAGGCACAGGATAAACTCATGTATAGGAGGGTGCATCTGATCACTCTTGAGTCATCCAACCTTACCCTCATGGCAGTGGGAGTTTTGGGTTTTCAGTTCCCAACAGGAGTGGTAGAGTGTGAGTAAAAATTTTCAAAAGATGTTTCTAGGGTTACCTCCCCGAAGAGAGATGGACTTCTGCTTTGGATGGGTACTACTAGATTTTTGAACCAGACTTCTCCAGGGTGGAGGCGCCCTTGTCATCTTTGACAAAGAAGGGGGATCCTTTCCTGTGGATGGAGAAGTGTCAGCAGAGATTTCATGAGTTGAGATAGAGACTGACAAGAAGAACTATGCTACCCATGACTAGGATTTATCAACAGTGGTCTTTGCGCTAAATATGTGGTGGAACTACTTGATGGGTGAACATATTACTATTTACTCTGATCATAAGAGTCTCAGGTGTATCTTCTCATAAACAGACCTGAACCTGAGACATCGAAGATGGCTAGAGTTTCTCCAGTACTATGACTTTGAGATAGTCTATACTCATGGGTAGGGGAACATGGTGGCAGACACACTCAGCAGGAGGTCTGGTCTACAACTGCTGAGTGATGCATCAGAGCAGCTAATCGTGCTACAGATTTCCTTCATGGCTAAAGGTAGAGAAACTACCTCCAGTCTATAACTATTACTTCCCGAATTCTTTATAAAATTTAGGGGCGGGGCACAACTTTATTTTTTGACTACGTGGCCTGATGTACATAGATATCCTCAGGACGGTATCTTGAAGGATTTTCTGAAGGTGGGTAGCATGTCATCCTCTTTAGAGGACTCACCATGGTACCTGCGATGCTTTATAATAAGGTGTTAAGGGAGATCCATACAACTCATTTAACGGTATATACTAAAGTAGCGAAGATGTACCAAGACCTCCGACATCAGTACTGATGGCTCTAGATGAAGGAAGCAGTGATAGAGTTTGTATCACAAAGCCTCACTTGTTAGCAAGTAAAAACTGCTCAGAGCCGACAAAAGTCTTATGCCGACAGGAGGAGGGAGACCATATGTTCCTATGGGTCTCACCTTGATGTGGTTTGAAGAGATTGGGCTAGGAGGGAAAGTTATCTTTGAGGTTTATCAGACCTTTCTAGATTCTCAGTAGAGTGGGTGAGGTGGTGTACCATCTATCTCTTTCCCTATAGATGCATCGAGTACATAATGTTTTCCATGTTTCATAGCTAAAAAGATGTGTGTATGATCCATCACACGTTATCAACTAGGTAAAGTTGTACTTTGACGATGGGGTGACTTTTATGGAGTTCCCGATGGAGTCTGAGGATCAATAGGAGCAGGTCTTTTTTGGGTGGTTGATACCTCTATTTGTGTTCGTTGGCATCACGGGAACCTCCGTGGGAGCACATGGGAGTGGGAGGCTCAGATTCATGCTCAGTACCCCCATTTTATTCCTTAGTCTATGTTTTGTCTTTCGGGGATGAAAATCCCTAAGGTGGGGATAATGTAATGTCCTATAATTTCTGTATAATTTTTTTATTATATGTAATTATTTTCAAACTGCAAAATCTGATGGCGCGTGATTCTGAGGCCCTAAGTGTGCAGAATGATCCGTCGTAGTTTTGTTAAACTTTAAATAGCATGCGTAAAAAGTTTTCCTAAAAAAGTGGAAAACCTCTAGAACAGTTTCCCGGATCATAAATTCGAGGGAACCATTGCACTCAGGATGGCGGGTTTACCCTAGGCGCGACTTACGTTTAGTCGGTGCGGGCATCCTGTGAGAAAACCGAAAAATGGCATAACCGTAAATAAAATAATTAAATAAAGTTCTTTTATTTTTCAAATGATTATAAATTGAAAATTGTAACTCGGATTAAAAATAAAATACCACCACTAAACTCATGAGGGTATGCTCTCTTTAGGCAGATACTAACATTAGCTGGCGTGAGCCACCATTAAAAGTTAGTTTTTGGCCGTAAATAAAATAATTAAGTAACAATTATTTTATTGTAAAATTCATAACTTCTAAAAGGTAACTCAGATTGGAAATCCGAGAGTACCGTTGGGTTCTTTGGGGTGTGTTTCACTTAGGCAAAGCCTAACCTCAACCGATGCGGGTCAAGGGTGACTTTCAATAATTTTCTAAACTTTTTTTGGGTACGTTCAGTAAATGCGTGGGCGGTTTTTCTTAACTTTTGAACCAGTGCTCAGACTAAAAATATGAGGGCATCGTTGAATCTGCAGCACCAGGATTCCCTTAAGGGAGACTTTACTTTGACCATGGAAGGTTTGGAGAAAAATTTAAGTTTTTTGATTTTTTAAAAGAAATAAAATAAAATAACTTTGTTATTTTATTTTCATTCTTATCCTCCAATGGACAAGTGGAGCTTGGGAAAAGTGATGTGTCAAGCCATTAAATGGCTTGACCCTTCGATCTAAGTAACAACAATGTTGTGGAAATTAGAAATCTTTTTAATTAATGAGCTCCATTAATTCCCAATGTTGTTATTTACCCTCCCCCTATCCTATTTATATGGAGCTTGGGGGGAAGTGACGGAGGGCTTCCCCAAGCAGCGAAGTGCTGACAAAGTGCCGAGACTCTAAACCCTTGGAGAACGGAGCTAGTTCCGATGAGCAATGACGAATGACATCAAAAACCCAAACTAGATATCGACGATCGAGTGACGTCGTTGGAGGCTAGTTGCAGGGGATGGCGAGCATCGACCAACTTCCTCAACCACGGGAGTTTATCCATCGTTCTTGAGGTAGGGGTTTGATAACTGTTTTAAATTCAAGTGAAACTATTGAACCTCTTTATCCTCCCTCTTGATTACAAGATAATGTGGAGGGCGTGGGCCTAACGAACCTGGCTCAGACCCTCCGCTACCTTGCTACTACCTTTCGTTCTCTGTGGAAGACCCACCAGCACAGCGGTACCGGTGACCGGTGCGAGAAGGGACCAAGGCATCCGCTGACACACCGGTAGGCTGCGATGGTGACGGCAGTGAAACCGTGCCGCTGGAGGAGGCCGCAGTGGAGGAGGGTGGGGGACGACACACCAGACGGCCACGTGGAAGCCAGGGCTATGCGCGCTCGTGCCACCGGAGTTGGAGGCCGCGACTGTTGATCCTCGGCGATGTGCCTGGAAGGTGGCTGACACCTGGCCGACCGTGGATGCAGTAGCAGTGCACGTTGGTGCCACTAGAAGGGGAGCCAACCAGAACCCCGACCGACCACGTCACGCCAAGAAGAACCCGCTCCGGTGGGTCCCACATGCCAGCAGGCAGCGCCATGTGGTGCTGCTAGGTTGGTCAAAGCTGAATGGTCAAACTAGACTGTTCAGAAATCTTGGGGGGGGGGGTTATCTACTCAGGGTAGCGGCTAGGGTATGCCTCGCCACGGTGGACCTCACCCAGCCGAGCGGGCCGCGCTATGCGGGCCCAACCCTATGAGTCACGTCTAGTGGGCCACACCCAATGGGATGGGCCTCCCGCTTCGCATGCCTGGCTAGGCCCTCCATGGTCTAGCCCATTCAGGTCAACCTGAACCGGGTCGGGTCGACCCAGGATGGGTCGGACCGGGCCCGGGCCCATCTGGACCCAGATATGCCTTTTTGGGCATATCTTGAGAAATGGGCATTCGTTTGACAAACTGTCCTTGGCACCAAAATCCTTGGATCGAGACGGTCCTTGCGGTATACTCCACTTGAGTTTGGGATAAAGTTGGAGTACGGTTGGGTTGGATCAAACCAGAATCCAACCAGGCCCTCGTAACGAAAACAATAATAACTTACAGACCAAGTGTGTGATTGACATGCTATCAATCACGTTGGGTCCCTTATGATGTAACAGTCCTTCGTGTTACTTCTTCATGGGACTTCGTGGCAGTTGAAGTATCAACCGATGGATTGAGGAGAAGATCCTCTTGGAATCAATCTTTCTTAGTGTGGGGATCCTATGGCTGGCTGTAACATGAATAAATAACTTCGGTCCTGTGTGGGTAAGCATCTGTCAGATCCTATGTGGGTCATTGCTCAACGATCCTGTGTGGGTCAGTGCTCAGTGATCCTGTGTGGGTCAGTGCATACCGATCCTGTGTGGGTTAGATCGTGTGTGGGTCAGCGGGGGTTAGTTACCTATCGATCCTATGTGGGTTAGATCCTGTGTGGGTCAGCATGAGTTAGTTACCTATTGATCCTATGTGGGTGATTCACGCTCAAATTTACCCAAGAGATGAAGGTAGAATGGTCCTTGTAGTTTAGCTTGGGTTATCAAATCCTCAGAGACCTAAGAAGTAACCTACATACACATACATTCTATGGATTGTTTTTGGCTATGAAGTGGCCAACTTGGGTTGATTTAAGATGGTTTTAAATGAACTCTAAGAGACTTAAGTGAATTCAATTTAAAAGAGTGAGTCGATCCTAGGTTATCACTTGGGTGGATTGGATGCATTTACTTTTCAATGATTTCAATTTCTTATATTTGAGATGGGTTCATTTAAGAAGATAAAACAACATCATCACTTACTGGTTTAATACCTACACCCTTTAATACTAATCACCTATACACATTAAGGATCATGGTTTTTAGCACTTAAAGTTAAATATTTGTATTAGCACTTGAAGTGTGTGGCCTTAAATTCAACAAGGATGATGGAGTTTAAAAATAATGAAATAAAAATCTCAATTACAGAAGTGATTTGACATTAATGGGGTGATAAATAACATCCAATCGAGCCCCTTTATACTCCCTTGGATCAACCCATAAGTGGGTTAGCCCTCCATTAATGCTATGGTTTCAATGGAAGCGAGAAGTAGACTCATGAGGGAGGAATTGAAGAAGTAAAGAAAACAATAAAAAGAAAATGATCACTCCACCATCGTATGAATAATTTCACAAGGTTTGGTGTGAATAAATTTACACCTTGAACTAATCGTATCAAAGTGATATGAAGAAAAATAGAATAAGGGGAAAATAAGATATTTTATTAAGAAACTAAAGTGAATTGAACAACTTATATGTGAAAGACAAACTTGAGACAACAAAATCGCAACATAACATTATAATTGAACAAAGCATCAAAGATGATCAACTTCTCCACCACCAATGCCTTAAATAGGAATTTTGGGATCCTTGGGTCGAGTGTCCAATAGTACAATGCATCCCACTTGATTTTGGTAGGCCTAGGGTGGTGGAAAGCTTGTGGAACTTGGACTTTTCCACACTTGGCCTGAGGTGGAAGCCAACTTTCTTTCACCGAACCGATGCGCTTGGAAGACCTTCTAGATGGCCGTATAAGAATGGGACATAGAAAAAGAAAATGGATCCCCTGATGTCTTCTAACCTCCTGTAATATTTGGGCCCATTTGGAGTTGGGTATTTTGAGATATGATCATATTGGTAAGATTTGTTTCTGAGCCGCAGAATCTGGCCCAGAATTTTATCTCCAAATTGGGCCGCCTTAATGACCACCATTGAGGATGAATTAGCATTAGATTATGAAGAGTGATTTGTTCCTCTACATGTCTTATATAAGTACACGAAATTTGGTTTTCATTGTGCCTATATTTGTGGCCCCACATTCTCATCAGTGGGATGGTGTCCAATCTGACTTCTCCAAAATTTCTTCCATTAATCTCCAAATATCTCCATTATCCTTTATGATTCCTCCATTGATCCCTGAATGAAACATGTTCATATTGAAGTGAAGATCAATTTAACAAAATATCAAATTAAAATATGGATAATTTTATTCCTTAAAATTATATGAATCATTGGGTACTTTAAATGATGTTAAAAAATGTACCACATAATAGTGCATTTTAAGAAGGAATTACAATCATAATGTGAAATGATGTTCAGAGTGTAAAATGCACTAAAATGGTGTTTATGAACAATAAATCACATGAATATTATATGAATTAACAATGAATGTTAGCCTCATTTAGTGGCTAATCACACCCCCAACTTGAGTTTTTCATGTCCCGAGAAAAATATATCTCAACAATATGAAATTCGAATTCCCTTTTCCAAAAACATTTTAATACAAAATGATCACCAAAAACCCTTACTCCAAAAAATCATGAAACCCATAAAAATATTTTAATACATGATAGTTTCGTAATCAAATCCCAATCCCAAGCCCATTCCTTTGTTCAAATTCATTTCCATTTTTCATCCAATATCAATTAAGTATGAGGATGTGTTGTGTATCACAATAGACATGGGGGTTCATCTTTATTCAATGGGGAAATGACGGAAGCGCTGGGTGGAATCACATTTCAATATTAAGATGAGTGTTCAATTTTTTTTGTATTATATTTTTTTTTCAATTTGTCCATGGTAATTGAAATTTCACTCAAAAGAGTCAACCCCTATAGTGAGACTTTGCCGATGACTCCAAGTCTCAAATACCTTAAGGAACCAAGTGAAGCCCATATACTCGGGTATCATCTCGAGTTAAATCAATCGAAAACAAATTCAAATTACCAAAAATAGATATAAAATTACTTAATCTGGGCCAGACAACTATAGAGTCATGATCCCCAAGTGTCGAAAGCCACACATTAGGTCATTTCATTTCTCTACGTGAAAATTTATTATTTTTTTTAATTTTTTTTATTGAATACACATATTAAAAATAAAATGATCACAAAACCTATACTATTTATTTTGGGGACCCCATGAACTCAAACTAATACCCCACTATCCAAAGGACGTGCATTGTGATCTTTTTTTGGATGAAAATATAAATGATGAAATATCACATTGGACAACCATACTTTCCAAAATCTATGCTCATGAAATTATACAAGGATTAAAATCAGAATTGGTGCATTCTAAATTATTTGATATTCAGTTTCAAAGCATGCAATGCGTATTACCATGTTCAAAGTTAAAGTAATTTTTCCTTCCATTTACACACATTGTTTTTTCAAATCATTCATCTTTTTTTGACACAAAATCATTTTTTATTTTATCTCCCCCCAACTTAAAATAAAATTATCCCCAGTGTTTAAAGAAATGAAAATTTAGAAGGGGTAGAGGAAGATAAGGGAAGTTAAAATAGGAAATTGAAATATGAGGATCATGGAATGAAGTCACCTGGTGGTTTAAGTTTAAGTTCTTGCTTCTCCAAATTAGTCCTTTGATATCTTGAGGGATGTAGGAACCTCCTTGATTGAACATGTATCACCAAAAATAGTCCCTGAACCATACAAAGAAGAACAAACCAAACAAACCAAACAACACAATGACTTATTTAATTCCAAGTATTATCATTTTTATGGTTTTCCCTATTTTTTTAAATATAACTAATGATACATTGTATTCTTTTAAATTTCTGGGAAGGTATTACTCAGGGATCACACCACGTGATACGGATGAATATGGTGCTCCCCTTTCATAACCATCCATACTCATAATAGAAGAACAGGTCAACATTCTATTTTTTTATTAAATATCAAAATGATTAATTAATATTATTTAAAATATAAAGTTGATTAAAACAAAAAAGTGATAGGAAACTTGAAAACCATGGGTTGATTCCCATGTAGCGCTTTGTTTAACATCATTAGCTCGACTTGGACCCCTGATTGATTAATTATTTTCTTCATCTAAGGTGGGTTCACACAATTCTTCATCAACTTCATGTTTTTGGAATGGTTCAATGAATGGGTTGACTCTATGACTATTAACTTTAAAGGTTTGACCATTGGTGGGATCTTGAAATTCAACAGCCCCATGGGGGTACACCATATGCACTATGTGTGGGCTGACCATCTAGACCTTAAGTTTCCCAGGTGTAAATAAAGTTTTGAACTATACAAGAGAACAAATTTTCCCGGTTCAAAATGTTTGACTTTGATATTCCTGGATTGGTAGGATTGAACTCTATCTTTATTGGTCCTTCTATTTTCATAATCATTCATCCTTAGTTCCTCCAGTTCATTGAGATCTAATTTCCTTTTTGTTCCAGCCAATGAGAGATCATAATCCATTTTATTAATTGCCCAAAAGGCCTTATACTCAATTTCAACAGGTAAATGGCATGATTTTCCATAAACCAACCTATATGGTGACATTCCTAGGATGGTTTTGTATGCTGTAAGATATGACCAAAGAGCATCCCAGAGTTTCTCAGACCAATCTTTCCTAGAAGGATTGATAGTTTTTTCAAGAATATTCTTAATCTCCCTATTTGATAACTCAGCTTGAACCTTAGTTTGAGGATGACACACAGTGGAAACTTTATGAGAAATCCCATAATTAGACATGAGTGAAGAAAATGGACGATTGCATAAATGAGTTCCTCGATCACTGATTATGGGCCTAAGAATTCCAAATTGAGAAAATATGTGCTCTTTCAGAAATCTGACCACAACATGATGGTCATTAGACTTGGTGGGGATGGATTTAACCCATTTTGAGACATAATCAACAGTTAAGAGGATGTAGAGGTATCCCCTAGAGTTTGGGAAGGGACCCATGAAATCGATTCGCCAACAGTCAAAGATTTCAATCACTAACATGGGAGTGAGTGGAATTTTAATTCTTTTTGTGATGGACCCTACTTGTTGACACCTAGGACAGTTTTGAAAAAATTTGTATGAGTCCCTTGAGAGGGTTGTCCAGAAGAGGCCAAACTGAATAATCTTAGCTGAAGTTTTCTTAGAGGAAAAGTGACCTTCACATGCCTCACTATGACAGAATTTAAGGATGGACTCTTGTTCAGATTATGGGACACACCTCATAATGACTTGGTCAGGGTAGAACTTATAGAGGTATGGATCATAAAACACATAGTTTCTAACATCAGAAAGAAATTTCCTTTGATCTTGAGTCCCTAAGAATTTTGGGATGACTCCTGTAACTAAGAAATTGGCTATGTCGACATAACAAGGGCAATCACTCACAGAGTATAGGTGTTCATCAGGGAATAAATCAGACACAGAAATGTGATTTGAGTTGTCTTTGAATTCTATCCTAGAGAGGTGATCAGCTACAACATTTTCAAAACCCTTTTTATCCTTGATTGTGAGGTCAAATTCTTGTAAGAGAAGGACCCACCTAATCAATCTAGCCTTAACATCTTGTTTTTGGAAGAGGTATTTTAGTGCAGAATGGTCAGTGAACACAGTGATGGGCGATCCTAAGAGGTAGGACCTAAACTTCTCTAAGGAAAACACAATAGCAAGTAACTCCTTTTTAGTAGTGGTGTTGTTTATTTGGGCATCATTTAAGGATTTTCTTGCATAAGAAATGACATAAGGAGTTTTATCACAACGTTTTCCTAACACAACTCCTGCAAAAAAGTCACTGGCAATACACATAAGTTTGAAAGGAAGGTTCCAATTTGGAGATTTCATAATGGGATGAGTGGTGAGAGAGGATTTGAGGGTTGATAATGAACCCTCACATCTTTTTGTCCAAACAAATGGAGCATCCTTTACTAGTAGATCAAAAAGGGGACATGAGATTGAACGGAAGTCCTTGATGAATCTTCTATAGAAACAACATGTACTAAGAAAGATCTCACTTCCTTAACAATTTTGGGTGATGGAAGGTGACAAATGATGTCAACCTTTTCTTTATAAACATCAATCCCCCTACCTGATACTAGATGGCCTAGAACTAGTCCCTCTTTAACCATGAAATAGCATTTTTCCCAGTTTAGGACCAAATTATTTTCTTCACATCTTGACAAGACTCTCTCCACATTCCTCATAAATCCCTTAAATGTATCCCCAAACACAGAGAAGTCATCTATGAAGACCTCAATAAAATCCCCTACCATGTATGAGAATATTCCCATCATGCACCACTGGAATGTTCCAGGGGCATTACATAAACCGAAGGGCATGCGTTTGAAGGAAAAGGTGTCAAATGGACAAGTGAATGTAGTTTTCCCTTGATCCTCTAGGGAGACCTCAATTTGATTATACACTGAGTACCCATCTAAGAAACAGTAGAAGGCATGACTGTCCACTCTCTCAAGGACTTGGTGAATGAATGGTAAGGGGAAATGGTCCTTCTTGGTGAATGATTTTAGCTTCCTATAGTCAATACAGACCCTTCATACACTACTCACCCTAGTTGGAAGAATCTCTCCATCCTTATTGGTTAACACTATGATTCCTGCCTTCTTGGGAACCACTTGGATTGGGTTGACCCACTCACTCTCAGCTATGGGATATATGATACCGGCTTTTAATAATTTCAAAAGTTCCTTCTTTACTACCTACATGAGATTAGGATTGAGTATCCGTTGAGGTTGACGACATGGCTTTGAATCAGATTCTAGAACAATCCTATGAGTCCCTATAAGTGGGATAATCCCAGGAATATCAGACATGGTCTAACCAATGGATTTATTATGTTTCCTAAGGACATATAGAAGCATCCTCTCATTATTGGCTTCAAGAGAAGAAGAAATGACAATAGGATGTGTTTGTTTGTCCCCTAGGAAGGCATACTTGAGTGCAACAAGAAGTTTTTTCAATTCAAGATCATGTTGGTTCATAATTTCAATAGAGTATTGGGACATTGTATCAATATCAATTTTATTTCATAGATATTTAGATAGGACTGATTCCTCACATGTAGAAGTTTCATCTACTAGATTATCTTGATCAGATTTAGGGAAGGAATTTTGATTGGTCTCCATGAAATTGGCTTATTGAAAGGTTTCACTGATTGTTGGACCTAAGACTTCATCATAAGAGTAATTTGAAAATGATTCAATCCAAGGAGATAGACTTCCTTCATGTGAAAAAAGGAAATCAATCTCATCCTGATGTAAACATCCATCAAATATTCCTTGATGTTCTATGAATTCATTATTAATGCTTCCTATCATGTTTACTTCATGAATGTCCTCATCATCCCCTATTTTTGAGCTTTCATTATAGATGTTAAAGTCTAGACTCATGTTCCCAAAGGTGATGGTCATGTTCCCATTTCAAACTTGGATAACAGAGTTGATTTTTGCAAGGAAGGGATGACCAAGGATAATTGGGTTTTGTTCCTTATTTTCTAAGTTTGAATAGTTTTCAAGGACAATGAAGTTGATAGGGTAGATGAAGTTTTCAACCTTTACCAGAACTTCCTTTAAAATCCCCTTTCGAACCCTAATTCTATAATCAGCAAGTTGAAGTGTGACAGATGTGGGTTGGAGCTCTTCTAGGATTAACTGTCAGTACAAAACATATGGGATGAGATTGACACTAGAAACTAGGTCACACAAGGCCTTGACAACTTTTCTCTCTCCTAGTTCAACATTGATATAAGGGAAACCTGGGTCTTTCAACTTAGGAGGAATGGTCCCTTGAATGGTGGTACTCACATTTTCAGCCAAAAGGACTCAGTTTTTATGTGAAAATTTTATTTTAAAGGTGAACAAGTCCTTAAGGTACTTTGAGTAGGAAGGTATGGTTTGGATGGAATCAAGAAGGGGAATGTTCAACTTGACTTGTGAGAAGATTTCCCTCAATGTTTCACTCAATTCAGGCTTGGTTTCCCCCCTCATGCGTTGAAGAAATGGTGCAGGTTGTGGGGTTGTTTGTTGAAGAGTTGTTTCTTTGAAAATGTTATCGTGTTTTTCAAATTGATCATTTGGTTCATTTGAATTTTCATCCAAGTTTAAATCTTCAGGTGGTTTCTGAATTAGTTGTTCATGTTTCTCAATTGATTTCCCAATTCTTAAAACATTCACAACCATTAGTTGTTCATGAGTTGTTAGAGTACAACTTGACTCTCCCCTTGATGTTAAGGATGGAACTTCATGAGTAGGCATGGGTGGCTTTCCAGTTTTGATGGTTTTAAGTTCTTTTTTAAGGGAAGAGACTTTCAAGTTCATCCTCTCCATTTGTTTGCACAATTGTTCTAGTAGGTTTTGTGGAACAGTTTGGGTTGGTGCTTGAGAAGATTGGTTTATCCTAGGGGGATATTTTGGAGGTGGGATAGTTTGTTGAAAATGGACTAGTGGCTATTGGTATTGGATAGGTTGGGTTTGGAACTGGTTATGGGTTTGGTAGTTCTGATAGGGGTAAGTATTTCGTCCCTGTGGCTGGCTAGGTTGTTGGTTATCTTTCTAGCGGAAGCCTGGGTGGTCATTATACCTTGGGTTGAAGTTGTTTTGGTATTGAGGCTTTTGAAAGTTCAAAGCATTTAATTCCGCTGGGGGTCCTCCTAAAAGAACATCCTTGATGGATGGAATGGTTGTGAAGTTGTCTGTCTTATGGTCCTGTTTGTCACAAATTGTGCAAGCAAGGTCAAAAGTTTGGATTTCATCGACTTTCCTAAGGTCTATCTCTTCAACTTTCCTAGAGAGTGCTGTGAGTTTAGCCCTAAGGCTTTCCTCTTCTCTAAGTGTATGAATTCTAGTAGTTCTTTGCAGCTTTTCAGAATAAGGTGAAGTTCCCCATGTTTGTTTTTGTTCAGAAAGGATTTCTAGATACTCGTAAGCATCATTTGGGGCTTTGTTTTTAAAGGTTCCATTACACATCATGTCAATGAATTGTTTGTTCCCCAGTCCCAACCCTTCATAGAAAATTATCACTTATTTAGGAATAGAAAAACCATTGTGTGTAACCATGTTTAGAGTGTCTTTGAACCTCTCCCATGTTTCATATAATGACTCTCCCTCTTTTTCAAAAATTTTTGGACACTCTTTTTAAGTGCTATTGTTTTGTGGTGGAGAAAGTATTTTTTGTAGAATTCTCTTTGTAGTTGGTCCCAAGAGTTGATGGATGATGGTCTCAAATTGCTTAGAAAATTTTTAGCTTGATACTTTAAATAAAAAGGAAATAGCCTCATCTTAGATGATTCTAGTTGATGTGGGGGACACATGGTTTCTACAATGTCATTGAACTCCTTAATGTGAAGGTAGGGCATCTCGGACTCCATTCCATGGAATGTGGGAAGGTGGTTTAGGAAATGGGGTTTAAAGATGTAGTTGGAATATCCTAGGGAATTGTGTCTAATTCATGAGGGGGAATTGGTCTAGGAAGGTGTGAGGTAGTCATTCATTGTTTGATCGATTGCATTCCCCAAGTTTGGGGCTACCTCATTTGGGTTTCCATTTTGGTTCCCACCCGGGTTTATGAGTTGGTTTTTTTGAAGAACTTCCATTGAAATGGGCTCAATTTTTGACTCAGGGGTGTTAGGAAGATTTGGATCTAATGGAAAGAGTTCCCTTGGTGTATTTGACTCCCCAACCCCAGGACTATCCACCCTAACTAGACAGTTTGATTGATCGTGGGTGTAGGGGGACATGCGCCAAAAGAAAAAAAACGAGAAAGGGACAAGTTAAAGAGAATTTGGATGAGAAAAGAAGAAATGAGGGAGAATATAATGGGTGTTTAGATGACTTAATTGGGTCCCCGGAAATAGCGCCATAATTTGATTCACGCTCAAATTTACCCAAGAGATGAAGGTAGAACAGTCCTTGTAGTTTAGATTGGGTTATCGAATCCTCAGAGACCTAAGAAGTAACCTACATACACATACATTATATGGATTATTTTTGGCTATGAAGTGGCCAAATTGGGTTGATTTAAGATGGTTTTAAATTAACTCTATTATACTTAAGTGAATTAAATTTAAAAGAGTGAGTTTATCCCAGGTTATCACTTGGGATGGATTGGACGCATTTCCTTTTAAATGATTTCAATTTCTTATATTTGATATGGGTTCATTTAAAAAGATAAAACAACATAATCACTTACTATTTTAATAGCTAAACCATTTAATACTAATCACCTATACACTTGAGGGATTAATGTTTTGAGCACTTCAAGGTAAAGATTCGTATTAGCACCTGAAGTGTGTGGCCTTAAATTCAACAATGATGATATAGTTTAAAAAAAATCAAATAAAAATCTCAATTAAAGAAGTGATTAAACATTAATGGGGTGATAAATAAGATCCAATCCAAAACCTTGATACTCCCTTGTATCAACCCATAAGTGGGTTATTCCTCCATTAATTCTATGGTTTCAATGGAAGCAGGAAGTAGACTCATGAGGGAGGAATTGAAGAAATAAAGAAAACAATAAAAAGAAAATGATCACTCCACCGTTGTGTGAATAATATCACAAGGTTTGGTGTGGATAAATTCACACCTTGAACCAACAGTATCAAAGTGATATGAAAAACAACAGAATAAGAGGAAAAGAAGAGCTTTTATTAAGAAACTAAAGTTAATTGAACAACTTACATGTGAAAGACAAACTTGAGACAACAAAATCACAGCATAACATTACAATTGAACAAGGCACCAAAGATGGTCTAATCCTCCACCAACACTACCTTAAATATTCTTTTTTGGAACCTTGTGTCGGTCCTACAACAATAAAAATCATCCCACTTGATTATGGTAGGCCTAGGGTGGTGGAAAGCTTGTGGAACTTGGACTTTTCCACACTTGACCCGAGGTGGTAGCCAACTTTCATCCACCGAATAGACGCTCTTGGAATAACTTTTAGATGACCTAATCAGAGTGGGACATAGAATAAGAAAATGGATCCCCAGATTTTCTATAACCTACTGTAATATTTGGGCCCATTTGGAGTTGTGTATTCCGAGATATGATCATATTGGTAGGATTTCTTTCTGGGCCGCAGAATCTGGCCCAGAATTTTATTTCAAAATTGGGCTGTCTTAATGACCACCATGGTGGCCAAATTAGCATTGGATCATGAATAGTGATTTGTTCCTATACATGTATTATAGAATCCCACAAAATTTGGGATTCATTGGGCCTGTATGTTGGGCTCCACATTCTCATCAGTGGGATGGTGTCCAATCCGACTTCTCCTGAATTGCTTCCATTCATCTCCAAATATCTCCATCTTTATTTATGAATCCTCCATTGATCCCTGAATGAAACATGTTCATATTGAAGTTTAGATAAATTTACCAAAATATAAAATTAAAATATGTATAATTACATTCCTTAAAATTATATGAATCATTGGGTACTTTAAATGATGTTAAAAAATGTACCACATAATAGTGAATTTTAAGAAGGAATTACAATCATAATGTGAAATGATGTTCAGAGTGTAACATGCACTAAAATGATGTTTATGAATAATAAATCACATGAATATTATATATATATTAAAAATGAATATTAACCTCATTTAGTGGCTAATAAGTGGGTCATAAGTAGTGATACTTAATAGAATACGATGATCTAGTTTAATACTAATCATCTGTACATATTTACTTAAGTTATACCTGGTGTGAGATCAGTCTTTTACCTTCGTGGTGTTATTTATGTGGTGTTACCTACGTGGTAATTCTATCTTAGTTGTGTTACTTGTGTAGTACTTATATCTTTGTGGTATTACCTATGTGGTACTTCTCTTTTCGTGGTGTAACCTGTGTGGTACTTCTATCTTCGTGGTGTTACTTATGTGGTAGTTCCATCTTCGTGGTGTTACCTATTTGTTACTTCTATCTTTGTGGTGTTACCTGAGTGGTACTTCTATCTTCGTGGTGTTACCTGTGTGGTACTTATATCTTCGTGGTGTTACCTGTGTGGTACTTCTACCTTTGTGGTGTTTTCCCTCATGTATGAGATGAGTTTATCTTGATAACTTAGGTATATGTATGGGTATATACCTAAGTGGTGTTGATGTATATCACTTTGTGATTTGAGTTTGAGGTCTTTCTTTGTGTATTTTCCTTTGTGGAACTCCATGAGACCTACAGGGGTCTCAGGGTCCCTACTGAGTATCGTTATACTCGCCCCTACACGGGCTACACCCACACCTTATTATGTCTTGTGCAGACAATGTACAATGTTGATCGAGGCTGAGGGAGCCATGACTGGACGATACTCGGAGGTGGACTATCTGGCGTGACATGACATAAGGACTACTGATCGTGATCTATAACTACCCTTCAGGTAGTATCCTCAGTGGATGATCCAGGAGCTATTTTTCCCTTTTCACTTGTATCTTACTTTTCAGTTGTACATGTACTTTTATACTTGGGATTGTATTCTGGCCCCCATTTTTTTACTTTCAACACTCTTTTACTATAATAGTTTACTTATTGATTTATTCTTGTTGTGTTCTTGGACTATGTGTCTATATAGGTTAAAAGGAAATGCCTTCCCATTTTAGGGATAAGCCTTTCCGGTGCTAGTCACCAGCCCCTGGCCTATAGAAGGCGGGTTTAGGGTAGTCACAACACGGGGCCTGAGGGACGGGTCGTGACAAACTGTGGAAACCTAAACTAAAAATTCTATAATATTAATGTCAATAAAAAATGACAAGATATTTTTATACCAAGGAAATTTTTGGATTTTTGTTTTAGAGAAATAAAAAACCTTTAAATAAAAACACTCATATATTTCACATCAAATGGACATTTTCTCACCCTCTTCTAAAAACTTTATATTTCCCAATAATCCATCAACATCTCCCAAAAAATTATCTACACATGATACCCTTATATAAATTTTATAAATAACACTGGTCTTCATAACTTGGGTAAATTGATATATGAGAAAGGTGATCTCAAAAAACAGGATGTGAAAACATGACAATGAGTCATAAAATGTTAGATCATAAGCTTGTGAGGAAAAAATATCGTGGGAGAAATATTTGATTAAAAGGGCCATCGAGTCATAAGGGAAAATAAGTATTTATATAGATCAAATGGACATAATATGGCCATCATGGAATTATAAAACATTTATCATTGAATAAAATCATAATATTAGAGTGTGTAATAATCCTAACCATTTAAAAACATGACATTGTGGACTAGTTAATTGTGACCAAGTCCATTCATTAGGTCTTGATCATAAAAAACTGTCAATGTATATTTTTTTACATAAGAATAGTTTCATAAAATAATGTTGTCTACATAAAAATAACCTGGACCCATAAAAATTATTATCTAATGAGGCATAAAAAATCTCAACTAATGCGTTTGAGGGCCATATTGGATGCCCCTTATCACTAACTGATAATTCAAATAAATTTGTGAAAAATTATCATATGAACCTACAATATTCCATTATATCATAAATAAATCATAAGAAATAATGAGTTTCATGAAAAATTCTTCAAAAAAGTGTCATCACAATCAATCGAGAGAAAGAATATGGATGATATAAATTTATAAAATACCCAGTGAAGTATAATAATAATTAAATGATGTTGACTTAGGTGAAAAATAATTTTATAAAAGAATTGAAAATATTCATTCAAAATAACAAATAAATATCTCTTTATTTTATTATCCATAAATAAATTAAACATTAATAGAAAACTGGGAATATGATTTTATTTGTAGGATCATGGATACTTTTAATGTAAAATTAATAAAAAACCCTGACATTCAGAATTAATGGTAAAATAGTAAATATTAAAAAAATATTCTTTTTATACCTTTATAAAGAAATTAAAAAATAATCCATATAAAAGAAATTAAAAATATTCCTTTTAAACAATTGTAAATAAATTAAAAGATAAATTAAATTAATTTAACAGATATTTTATATATAATGAATATTATTTTTGAAATAGTATAAAAAATATGGACATGGAAGATAAAGAGTTTTTTAAAAGGAATGAAAACTATTAAATTAGTGATTTAAAATAAAGCACTTTATGAATTTTACTATTAAAACACATCGAAATAAATAAAAAACAAGGAAGATACAATACCAAGAGTATAAAATGAACCATGCCAAAAATGTAAAGGAGTAAATATATATAACATATAAATAAATATGGGTTTATAATTCAAAACATGTCTCAAAAAAAGGAAATTTGAGATGAGATACTCTTACAAAGATCATAAAATTTGAAGAAAAAATCAACAATGTGTTATATGGAAAAAAATTAATGCATATAAAACAAGTAGAAATAAATCTCATATCAATAATATAAAATAACACAAATTTTTTTTATAACATAGACAATGGATAAGTGATATAATCCAATAAAAGGAAATTGAGTTAAGAATCCTCTTATATAAAATCATAATTTTCTTGGGGTGTATTTATAAACTCTTAAATAATCCATTTAAATTTAATAAACACATCATTCTTGGAGGAAGTAGTCCATACATAACATGTGAAATAATTTTATTTTAAAAATGGATAGAAGGAAGGTAGATAATTTTTTCCCATAAATATATTGAAATTTTAGTGTACTACTGATACTGATGTCTTTATATTATGATGGTTATAGATGATTTGAAGGAGATATATTGTGACACGATAATATTTTTTTAAATATTTTTTTATATTAATTTAATCCTTTCAATATTTTTCATTACACATAGAACTGAGTTTAGTTTTTGTAAATATGCAACACTGAGTCTAAACAAGACATGTCATGTTATTAAAATATTATTAAATGATAGTTATCACCTAGAAATTGGAATGGTAGGTATGAATAGTATTAACTAAATTATGAAAAATATATTGTTTAAATATGTATATAAAATTAATTCTTTATGACCTCTTAATTAAAAATGAAAATAAAAACTATTTAAAAATAAAGGAAATTTTTTTCTAGAAAAAACTATTTTTATGAAAAAAACACATTTTACTTCAATAAATTTTAAAAAAATATTTGTGGATTATTATAAGGAAATGAATATAGTACATATTTAATTGACCTTTTAAAATTCATCTTATTTGTTTTTAGATAAGAGATAATAATAAATCCAATTTTAGGCTTAAAAACCTTGTTTTTCTAAAAAAGTAGTTTTATATAATTTTTGTAGAAATATTTTAAAAATAACATTTTATAATTTTATAAATTATATTTTAAAACATAATTTTCATTTTTTAATTCATAATTTCAAAATTATCTTATGGTTAAGTTTTGATAATTTTATAAAGATGTTTTTTGATGAATAGTGAAAAACACTCAATTTAATTGAAGATTGCCCTTTTGTTTAAATTATTTATAATTTTAAATTATATATTAAACTGGTTTTAAATTAAAATTAGTTAAACTATATATCTATTATTAAAAATTATGTATTTTTAATCATTTTCATATATAATTCTTATATAAAAACTTTATAAACATTTGAACATTTTCTCTTTCAAAATACATTTTATCGTCACATCAGCGAGATTAAATTTAAATTATTTTTTTACAATTATTTGAATTGAATTTGGAAAAATGGATTCCATATTTTGAATCATAATAATTTATATTATCTAATAATATCATATCACATTTTTACAAAAAATTAATAGTGAAATCATGAAAAAAATTAATTACCATGGTTAAGGTAAAAATGAGTTTACTGGGGGGGTTAAACTAAACAGATAAGGGTTAAAATGAACAGAAGTATTTTATAAAATCGATTTTATGGACATATTCAGACACTATAATTTATAATTATCATTAATACTCCATTTCTTTCCTTTTTTCATTATTAAAACATGGGTATACCTTTTCATTTCCAAATATTACAAGTGTGCCACTCACCTCACTTATAGAAGGCCACTCACTCTTCTCCCTTATAAACACCTTAAAAACCATTTGGTTCCATAAAGACCTATCCAAATACCTTCCAAAATTTCCTAATATCATATTAGAATCCTTATTTTTGGAAAAAATACAACCTATGATGGATTTTGGTGCATGCCTAAGAAGGATACCCGAAGAAAAGTTAAAGTTATTCAACGCGAATTTTTATTTTATTTCTTTATCAATATCATTAAATTATTATTAAAAACTGTTGATATAATAAACCTAGTATTTTGAATATAATTATATGTTTTTATGTTATTTAAATTACCCAAAACCATATCCACTTCTATCAAATGGGTTAAGAAATCATCATTTGTGTATATGGCGAATCACCGCCTCACAAACAAATATCCATCATTTGTTTTAGCTTACCACCTATCATGGTTAGTTATTATGATATTTATAAAGTATAAATATGATATTTATAACATATTTATAACTCATGATTCATTATATCATTTATACCTTTTTTACTTTCCATTATATAGTGGATACTTTAACATTGTTTATGTGTTCAACAGACTATTGCCTCATGAAGCTATGTGATTCATTTTCACTAACGCTTTACAAGAAAGATAAAAAGGATACATTTAGTGAATATATATTATATACATGACATAATTATATTATTCATGATATATTTATCATTATTATAATATAATATATAATTTTATTTCTTACTATTTCAATCACTGAATGATGATAACGTCTTTCGTGTATGTGTGGACTACCGACTTCACGAAGCGATGTAACTATATTTTTATCACCACAAAACTTGTATGATATGTATAAGTATATTTAAATAAATATTATTTTATTTATTATATTTTAATAATTATTTAAAAATAAAATTTTACTTACATCATTTCCATAATGATCATTAAAAATGGAAACATTACTCATTCGTACAAATGGCCTACCATCTCCATGACCGTAACATACTTTATTTATAAAAATGATATTTAATGATTGTTATTAAAAGTTTAATTGATATATAAATATAATAATTATTTCATTATTATTATTATTGATACCATGTAATCGTGATCAAATTAACATGACCAAAAATAAAAAATCAAAACATATATGAAAAACAAAGAGGTAATTACCCAAAACATAATTTTAAAAAGGAATTGTTAATAAATAGGTAATAAATGGTCATAATTAAAACTTATAAGGTATGGTATATATAATTATTTTTGTAAAATATATGTATAATAAACTTTTATTTATTATATAGGAGGTTCAAATGTTTACGAAGAAAAGAAAGACATAAGGTAAGGGATTTCTGGTCTTTCTTTTATTTCTAGAACAAATATGAAAATTCACCACCCTTTTCCTCTATGTGGTGTATATAGTAAAAAATTGACATGTAATATCATTAATATAATAATTTTAATGATATTTAATGTTTCATTTGATTTTATTATTTATTGGGGCTTACAGTTCAAAATATTACTATATTTGTAAGGGATTTCAATCGCACTTTTTTACTTTTGTAAGAAACATACCATATTCAACACCTATTTATTTTATGTGGTGTGTATACAGACCATCAATGTATTTTATAATTATTCCCTAGAAAATTATTTTAATTTATATATCCATTTTAGTAACTCTATTTCTAGTGGTTTATGGTTCAAAAGTTACTAAATCTTTAATGGATTTTGCCTCAATTTGTATTATTTGATAAATATGTTATGTTATGAACCTATATTATTTTTTGAGGTGTATATATATCCCCTTTGACATATAATATCACAAATTTATTTATTCTCATAGTTTTTTTCAATTAATTTTATTCTTTCATAGGGCTTATGAATCAAAGTTACCGAAGTGCTAATGGTTTTGTGGTACAATCTCAGCATTTATCAGGATTTTTTATGATTATGATTCTGATAATAAAGTATTTTGATCTAAATAACTTGAAACTAATGAATTTTATTACCCTATAGTTATGTAATTTGACTATAATTTTTTACTTGGTTTTCTCCTTTTTATGTACTTTAGAGTTCAAAATAATGTTTTTAAGAAAAATCATCATTATCTTTATCTTTGGTTGAAAACATATTTTTCTTAAAAAACCATGTTTTCTAATTTTTTTAAAAATAGGTTTTTGTAAAATGATTTATTAAATTATTTTTTATCCATTTTTTACTTTTTAAAAAAAAATCAATTGGAATCTTTATGTTTTTTTTCCAAACTATGCCTGTTTGGATTTTATTGAAAATGTAAAAATAATATTTGTTTTAATGTGTACATCAAGAACATAATTTTATGTCATCATGACCACTATTTTATTTTAATATTTCTTAATAATTTTTTAAATAATAGTTTCAATTAAAATTATTTTGAAATTTTTTTACGAAATTTTAGTTTTAAAAAGTTATTTTCAAAGAAAAGTTATTTTCCTAGAGAAATGTTCAAAGTGATCTTTAAAATAATTCTCCATATAATATGATATCCTTTGATGTAACTTATGATTTTTTGGAAAAATTAACCAAGGATACAATTCTAATAATTTATCTGAATTTTTTATCATGACATGATTTTTATGAAACCCATTTCTATTCCATGGTTTATACCATGATAAAATTAATATGAAACCCATTTCCTTTTTTCATGGGTTATACTATAGTGAAATAATGAAATGATTATGAAATATGTCTCTTTTTCCCATGTTATGATATTATGATTTTTATAAAACCCATTTAGTTTCATAGTTATAATGAGTTTTTTATGATCTCATGGAATACATATGTAAAGACTTAAAAATTCCTTTTAATATTTTTAAATTAATTGGGATCTTTAGGTGACTGCAAAATTTGATGGCGTGTAATTCTGACACCGAGTGCTCCCAAAATGAATTTTTGAACTTTTTTTCAGGTACATTCAGTAAACGCACGGGTGGAATTTTATATCTTTTGATCCGGTGCTCAGATTAAAAATCAGAGGGCACAGTTGAATCATCAACTCTGAGATTCGATTAAGAGAAGATTCACTTTGACCACGGTTGTTCGGGGAAAAAAGTTAGTTTTTATGACTTTTAAAGAAATAATAAAACAAAATAATTTGTTATTTTATTTATTTTTATTTTTCCTACCACCAGTTGAGCGGCGGTGGTGGGGACCACAGAGGTGGTCAGATCTTTAATTACGGGGTGTCAATTGCACGGTTACACTTTGGTTTCGTAACCACCCTTCGCGTAATTAATAAGAAACTTTAATAACGTCTATTAATGAGATTCATTAATTACATCAATTAATGAATCTCATTAATTCCCAGTGAGTTACACACCCTTTCACCCCTCTATTTATATAGAGCTTGAGTTTAGTTTTTGGAATGACTTTATCAAGCGAGGAATCCCTGATGAAGTGACGCCACACCTTCCAATGATGGATAATGGAGGATTGACGAAGCCCAATGTATGATCGATCTGAAGGTTGACGGACAACAAATGCCAATGACTACGATATCTCTAACGAATCGAGGTTGGGGTTGTCTTTTAATTCAATAATTTTCACTCATTTCTATTTCCTATTTTGCGGGAGTTTGTTTTGGGGGATTTGAATGGGGTTAAAAATTATTAAAATATGATGAATAATTACCCCTCTCTTGTTATAATGCTAATTCGGAGGGTGCGGGGCAAACGAATAAGGCCTGAACCCTCGGCCACTTGTTTTATTTTTTTTTGCATTCTTCGGGGTATATTTTCCCAATTGGATGGCAGCACGAGAGATAAGTTCACGCTATGGAGGTGGTGATCTGGGAGGCCCTTAGGTGCAGAAGACAGAAAGAACGGACCACCAGAGCACGTCTGGTGGCCTGCGGATACAACCATCGGTGCGCCATGTCGGCGACGGCCGATGGTGGCCAGAGGAGGCCTGAGGCAACTGGCCGCCGGTGGTGGGAAGGCGACGTGCCGTCACGCGCCGTGGTGTGCAGAGGTAGCCGACCGGAGCTGACAATGCAGGAGAAGGGTGGCACTTGTAGGAGCTTCCGGCGGTAGGAGCCACGATAGGAGGGGGCGGTGCGGCCCTGTGCCACACCGCGTCACGCCGCGTCTTGTTGGACAAAACGGCCCTGCATACGCAGGGCCAACTTGGTGTAGCGGCTCGCCTGAAGGAAGACCGGGCCGGACATGGGCTGGCCGAATGGGCCGGAACCACCCAGCAGTCTGTGCCCACCCAGTTGGCTGGACCCACCCAGCGGGCCGGTCCAAACTCACGGCCCAGTGGGCCAGCGTGTGTCAGCCGAGCCCCACCCGGTGTGTGGGGCCAACCGCGACTCGAGCTCACAAACCAATCAGGCCGACCCCGACAGGCTGGGCCCAATGAACCGGGCCGACCCTTAATGGGTCAGACCCGAGTAGGGTCAGGTAGACCCTGGGACCTGTTGCGTCCGGCCGGCCTGACCGAGTCTGACCGGGCCCAAACCCAACCAGCCCCCGAATAAAGGAATGCTTGTAACTAATGAACCAAGTTTCCATTTGACATACCGTCAGAGGTGTTGGGATCCCTTTTGTGAATTGGTCCCTATGGCATATTCCGGCGAGCCCGACCGAGTCGGGCTGGACTAAGGTGCGATCACCCCCGTTTCACAGAAAGGGGTGTAAGTAACAGACTGAGCATCTGATCGACATGTCGTCTGTGGAATAAGGACCCTTTTGACAAGGCGGTCCATTGTAGATAATATAAGTTATTTTTGATAGAGTTTAATGTGTGACCTAGGTTGGATCAGACTTGAATCCAACTGGTACCTTTTTACAAAAGTGGCCATATCTCACAGACTGGGCGTCCGATCGACGCGCCGTCTGTCACGTTGGGAACTCTATAATAGGGTGGTCCCTTGGGTATTAATGTTTTGTGGAACTTCTTACCGGTTGAAAAATAACCAAAGAATTTAGGAGCAGAGCCTTCTAGAGATCAGGCGTGCTTCGTGAGGGAATCCAGTGGCTGGCTCTAACATGAGGAAAAAGATACTAATGCGGGTCAGCATTAGAAACACCAGAGTGGGATGATATAGATGTAAGAATAATCATCCATACCTCTACATCAACAACTAAGATGCATCAGAACCAATGACCAATACTGGTCAGCACCAGTGTCCAATACGGGTCAGCACCAACGACCAATACAGGTCATCATCTAGCGATCAATATGGGTTAGCACCAGCAACCTATAAATTTCAGCATCTATTGACCAATACAAGTCAGCATACAGTGAACTATATGGGTCAAAATTAGAGTTACTATGGATAGGATGATCTGGATTTACGATAAGTCATCCCTATCCCAGTAACCTTGAAGTTATACTGTTAGAGTGAGTTGTCTCTTTTATTTGTGCTTCATGATTCAGATAATGCTTGTGATATTACCTATGTGGTATTTATTATGATGTTTTAATTTTTGGATTACTAAGAGACCTTCGGGGGTCTCGGTGTCCCTTCTGGGTATTTTTATACTCACCCCTGCACGGGATCTGCCCACACGTGTGTGTCTCATGAAGACTACTAATGCTTCGAGGTATACTTTGGAGGTATGAGACTTGGTGGAGCTGGGTGTGACGGGAGAAGTCGATATCGTCTTCTTCGACTTTGTACTTATATCTACTACCCTCCAGGTGGATCTCCATGAAAGATGTGACCATTGTTTAATTTTTTTTCCAGTTTCTAGGTCTTATATTCCAGCCCACTGTTTTTAGTTTACAGTTTTAATTGTGGTTGTACTTTATTCTCATGTATATACCTTTATTTTGTTATTTTTTTAATTCAGTTTATTTTTTTGAGTGTGTACAGATCTCTAAGGAAATGTATTCCCTATTCAGGAAAATCCTTCAAGTGCTAGTTTCCAACCCCTGGACTATGGAAGACAGGCTAGGGGTAGTCACGTTCGGGCCCCGTGGGATGGGTCATGCCAAAGTGGTATCAAAGGGCGGTCAGTTCTATAAAAAGAACTAAGAGTCTACTTTTAATGAGGAAATGGTGTAAAGTATCTTGAGTTTGGTTTTCAGTATAGGGAGTCTATGTTTGTGCAGCGACTGATGTATCCATACAACAGGACCTTGAATTCTGTTTACCAACTCAGTACATGAAAACGCTGGTTGCTAGTGTTTTGAGAAGTTTTCTTTATCATTCTTAAGTCAGCTCATGAAGTATAACTTGTTGAATCTTGCACACCTGTTTCTTACAGGATTCCTCCACAAAGACAGTTATCTAGGATTCTGGTTAGATATGACAACAGTGGCCCACCAATCGACGAGGTTTCGGTATAGGGACCACTCACAGTGATGGCACCTTCGGGTGGTGTACCAGCAACACCACCACCCATTGAGCAGCCTATGCTTCTAGTGGATCATGCAAGCCGGATCAGCGCGTTTTATGAGTCCTAGAGATAGAGGCCTATAAGGTTTTGAGGCAAGACAGGCCCCCTGGTAGTAGAGGACTAGCTTGAGGCAGTTTCGCGGGTCCTTCACTTAGTAGAGACATCCACCGCGAATATGGTGGTCTTGGTAGCTAGCCTTATTCAGGGATCAACATGACTATGGTGGAGCTCGATGATCCAAGTGAATGAGGAGATGAACCTCACCTAGCCAGACTTTGAGAGGTTTTTTAGGGTGGATTTCGTTCCAGCGACACTACGCTCTGTGCATATTCAGGAGCTGTTGCATCTACAGTAGGGAAGCCAGACTGTGTCTCAGTACTCAGGAAGATTTAAAAACCTCTCTCGATACACCGACATGGTATTAGACCCTTACCTTAGGGCCTAGAACTTTGAGCAGGGGCTCCGATGAGAGATCAGAGCTGTGACAGTTTCTCTCAGCATCCCGACACTGGATGGGGTGCTAGAGTGAGCTTTGTTGATGGAGAGATTCCTTTCCAAGAACACACCAACAATGAGAGCCCCTACCGGAAAATAGATAATAGAGTCATCTGTAGCTGGTAGTAGACAGATGACACAGAAGCCCAAGTGGGATATACCTTCCAGAGGGAGACCTAGGGATGTAGGGTTAGAGGTGCAAGGCACAAGAGGCCAAGGGAGCCACCAGTGAGGCATGCTTTTTTTTCCTACGGGGGAAAGGGTCAAAGAGCTCATGATAATCCAATTTCTGGTGCAGATGATCAGAAGATGGTGGAGGGGATACCGAGGCAGCGACAACGTTAGGAGCATGAGATTCATCCAGGCGACAAATGAGGCAGGGGAGTAAAACATGCAAAGGGAGGTGGTCGGTGTCACCAGGCACAACCACCACCACCCCCCAGGTGGTCCACCATGAGCTCAGGGAGTGAGTGGAGAGGGAAAATCCCAACTACAGGTAGTAGAGGCTCATGATCCTGACATCCCCGAGATGATACAAGGTACGATCTATATCTTCTCTACTTTAGAAGCAATTATTATCGACACAAGTGCTAGCCATTATTTCCTTTCCATGAACTTAGTTTGGGACTGTGATATTCCGACTGAGATTTTAGCTTGACCATTGCATTTGGATACTCCTACGGGAGGAGATTCAATGGTCACACACTGGTGCCAACTGTGTGTTATTACTCTCAGAGATGAGAGTTTCAGAAGAGATCTATTAGTGGTGTTGAATCCCTACGACATCATTCAAGGCATGGACTGGATATCAGCAGTTCACGCACATATTGACTGCTTGATATGTATAGTGTGATGTACATGCAGAGATGGGGGCTATTTTTCCTTTGTTGGTTAGATGGAAAATAGAGTAGCATGAGATGGACTTGTGATCAGGAGGGTGAAATCAATTACATATCAGCTGGTTTGCATGACCTTTGACATAATGGATGAGGTGATTCCACAGTTTCTAGTGGTGGTGGACGAGTATGATGATGTCTTTCTAGAAGATGTCCCAATACTACCTCCTCATAGAGAGGTAGACTTCCACATTGAATTGTACTCAGGAACAACACCGATATCAACATCAGAATATTGGATGGCCCCTACGAAGCTCTGGGAGATGAGGGTATAGTTGGAGGACTTATAGGGGAAGGGATTCGTAAGGCCGAGTGTTTCTCTATGGTAATCCCCGATATCATTTTCTAAGAAGGAAGATGAATGTTTGAGTCTATGCATGGATTTATGGAACTAAAACCAGGTGAATGTGAGGAAAAAGTATCCTCTTCCTAGGATTGATGATCCATTTGATCAGTTGAAAAAAGCGAAGTGGTTCTTGAAGATAGACCTCAGATCAGGCTATCACTAGCTCAGGGTACGAGATGAGGACGTACCGAAGACATCCTTCAGATGTCGGTATGGCCATTACGAGATCTTGGTGATGCCTTTCAGTGTGACCAATGATATATAAGTTTTCATGGGGATCATGAATAAGATCTTCAATCCGTACCTCGATCGCTTTGTGGTGGTCTTCATCGACGACATCTTGGTGTACTCAGCGTTTGAGGAAGAGCATGTTGTACACTTGTGGATAGTTCTGGACACACTCTGGGAGCACCAGTTATATGGGAATCTCTTTTAGTGTGAGTTCGGGATATAGAAGGTCCACTTCTTGGGACACGTCATCTCGGAGGCTGGAGTTGCAGTGGATCCAGTGAAGATCAAGGTAGTACTTGCTTGGGAGCCCCCCAGGAGTGTCACTGAGGTGTGGAGCTTAGTTGGAATAGTAGGTTACTATCAGAGGTTCATTATCTATTTATCCATAGTAGAAACACCTTTGAATTCCTTGAAGAAGAATAAGAAACCCTTCCTGTGGTCATAAACTTTCCAACATAGCTTTCAAAAGCTGAGGTAGAGCTTGACCAACACTCCTATCATTAGGATTCCGGAGGAGGATACTGAATACGTTGTTTACTGTGATGCATAAGGGACCATACTTAGTTGCATCTTAATGTAGGATGGTGTATAAATTTCTTATGGTTCACGAAAACTGAGGCCTCATGAGAAGAATCATACGACTCATGACTTGGAGTTGGCAGCAGTAGTCTTCACACTTAAGATATGAAGACACTACTTTATGGGTGAGTGGTTCATTGTTTACCCAGACCAAAATATTCTCAGATATATATTCACAAAAAAGACCTGAATATGAGAAAACTACATTGGATAGAGTTCCTCTAGGACTATGACTTTTAGATAGTCTATACTTCTAGGATGGGGAACGTAGTGGTAGATGCCCTTAGCCATAGATCGAGTTCGCAGCTACTGAATGAGGCTTCAGAGTAGTTAACCTCACTTCTGATATCCTACATGGATAGAGATGAGACAGTATACCTCCAGTCAATGGTAGTTTCCCCTCCACTCCTTCAGTGAGTTAGGGAGGCAAAACTTGGAGACAATAGCTACGAGACTGCACATGCTCAAATATCCTCAGGCCATGCACCTGACGAATATTAGGAAGGTGGGGATCAAATTATCCTTTTTATAGGACGTATAGTTGTACTAGTGGTGATACGAGAGGAGGTGCTGAGGGAGTTCCATACACCACCCTTATAAGTACATCTAGGGGTGATGAAGATATATTAGGACCTATGACGTTAGTACTGCTGGACATGGATGAAGAAAGATATGGAGGAGTTTGTTTCTAGATGCCTCACTTTACAGCAAGTGAAGGCCAAGCACCAGGTACCAAAAGACTTGACCCAACCCTTAGAGATACCATATTGTAAGTGGGAAGAAATATTAATAGACTTCGTTATGGGGTTACCACATACATCTAGAGGGCATGATACCATCTGGGTGATCGTTGAACGGCTCCCCAAGTTGGACCACTCCCTTTCTATTTGAGAGAAGGGTTCGGTAGAAAGATTTGGACGTATTTATGTTTAGAAGATCATGAGACTTCATGGGGTTCCTTCGATGATAGTCTCAGATCGTGAAATATTATTCACATCCAGGTTGTTGAAAGGAATGTAGGAGGATTTCGGGACTCAGCTTCGCTTGAGCACAACTTTTCACCCACAGACAGATGGTTAGACTGAGCAGACCATCTAGACGATGGAAGACATGCTTAATACATGTGTCTTAGATTTTTTTCACAGTTTGGAGGACCACATACCCTTGGTGGAGTTCGTGTACAATAACAACTATCACTCCACCATTGGTATGGCCACTCTTAAGGTGTTGTACGGACGACCGTGCAGATCGACCTTGTGATGGACAGATCTAGGAGAGCCAGCACCCGTGGGCCCAAATATGGTACATTCTACCACTGGTAAGGTGTAGGTCACCTGAGAGAGGATGAAGACTGCCTAGAGCCAACATAAGTCCTATGATGATAGGTGACAAAGACCACTGGAGGTCCTATATGGGGGGGCGCATATTATTGCGAGTCTCCCCTCGATGGGGACTACAGAGATTTGGCCAAGGAGGAAAAATCTCACCAAGGTTTATATGACCTTTCTTGATAATATTGAGGATTGGAAAGGTGGTGTACTTCTTGGCGCTGCCACCACAGATAGAGAGGGTGCACGATGTCTTCCACATATCCTAGCTGAGGAGATACGTGCATGACCCATCTCCCGTCATTGACCACAGTGAGTTGGAGATTGACGACCAGACAACTTTTCCGGAGTACCTAGTGGATATAGAGGATCGACAGGAGAAGATCCTTCATGGCAGGTCGATACCTCTAGTGTGCATTCTGTGGAAGCACAGTTATATCCAGGAGATCACATGGGAGAGAGAGGCTCATATGCTTTCCCAATACCCCTCTTTGTTTGTGTAGTATTGTTTAGATTTCAGGGACGTAAAGCCCTAAGGTGGAGAGAATGTAAGGAGCCAAAAATTCCATGTATTTTTTTTAATTATTTGGGATTTTTACGAGTCTGTGAAAATTGAAGGCATGTAATTCCATGGTCGGGTGTGCCTGAAATGAATTTCTAAACTTTTTTTTGTTTACGTTTAGTAAACGTATGGGAGTCATTTCTATCTTTTGAACTGATGCTCAGATTAAAAATTTGAGGGCACCATTGAAGCTGCTGTGCCGAGATTCTCTTAAGAGATGCTTCAATTATATAGCATTATTCCATGAAAAAAGTAAGTTTTTGTGACTTTTAAAGAAATAATAAAACAACATAAATTGTTTTTTTCCTTCCACCTGTTGAGCGGTGGTGGCGAGGACCACGGAGGTAGCCAGACCTCTAATTATGGGGTGTTAATTGCACAGTTACACTTTGGTTTCATAACCACCCCTCTTGTAATTAATAAGAAACATTAATTATGTTAATTAATAAGGCACATTAATTATGTCAATTAATGAATCTAATTAATTCCTCAGTGCGTTACACACCCTTTCACCCCTCTATTTATATGAATCTTGGGTTTAGTTTTTGGCATAGATTCATCAAGTGAGGAACCCCTAAAGAAGTGACACCATGACTTCCACTGATGGAGAATGAAGTATTGATGACGCTCGTTATAGGATAGATCCAAAGGTTGATGGATGACGAACACCAACTACTGTGATATCTCCAATGAATCGAGGTTGGGGTTGTATTTTAATTCAAGATTTTCCCCTCATTTTTATTTCTTAGTTTTTGGTAGGTTGTTGCGCAGGATTTGAATGGGGTTCAAAATTAATAAAATGTGATGAATAATTACCCCTCTCTTGTTATAAAGCTAACGTAGATGGTGTGGGACAAATGTACAAGGCCCGTACCCTTCGCTGCTTGTTTTATTTTTGTTGCATTCTTCAGGGAAATTTTCCCCAATTCGAAAGTAGTGCGAGATAGAAGGTCACGCTATGGCGGTGGTGATATAAGAGACCCTTAGGCATATACATCACCAAGAACAGACCACCAGATCATGTCTGGTGGCCCACAGAAACAACCGCTGGCTTACCATGCCAGCGACGGCCGGTGGTGGCCAGAGGAGGCCTGCTGCAACTGACCACGAGCGGTGGGAAGAAGGCATTCCATTGTGCACCACGGTGGCCAGAGGCGGTCAATGGTGGCTAGAGGAGGCTTGCGGCAGCTGGCCATGGGTGGTGGAAAGATGACGTGCCATTGCGCACCGCGGTGGCCAGAGGCGGCTGACCTGAGCAGGCTGTGCGGGAGAAGGGCGACGCCCGCAAGCATCGCCGACGTCAGCAGCTATGGTAGGAGATGGGAGCATGGCCTCACGCCATGCCATGTTGCACCAGATGAAACAGCCCCGCATACATGGGGCTAGCTGTGTGAAGCGGTCCACCTTCTGACAGACCGATCTGGACCCGGGCCGACCGAATGGGTCAGACGCGCCGCCCAGCGGGCCAACCTTGGCCCGGGCTCACGATCTTGCCAGGCCGACCCCTACGGGCCAGACCCAGTGGACCGGGCTAACCATTTATGGGTCGGACTCAAGCATGGTCAGGTAGAGCCCGATACCCATTGCATTAGGCTGACCTGACCGAGTCAGACTGGGCCTAGACCCAACCTGACCCTTAATAAAGGAACACCCGTAACTGAAAAACCGAGTATCCGTTTGACATGATGTCAGATTCATTGAGACCATTTTTGGGAAGTAGTCCCTTTGGAATATTCTGGTGGTCTTGGTCGAGTTGGATCAGACTAAGTTGCGATCACCCCCGTTTCACGGAAAGGGGTGTCACTAATAGACCGGGCATCCGATCGACGCGCTGTCTGTGGGCTAAGGACCCTTGTGACAAGGTGGTCTATTGGAGATACTCTAAGTGAGTTTTTATAGAGTTTGATGTGTGACCTGTGCTAGATTATACTTGAATCCAACTGGGCCCTTTTTACAAAAGTGCCCATATCTCACATACCGGGCGTCCGATCGACACACCATCTGTCACATTAGGACCCCAATTACGGTGCGGTCCCTTGGATATGTTTTTTTCAGGAATTTTTACCAGTTGAAAATGGACGTATGGATTGAGGAGTAGAGTATTCCAGAGATCAGGCATTCTTTTTTTGAGAATATAGTGGCTGGATGTGACATGAGGAAGATGAGAGACTAATGCAGGTCAACATTAGTAACTTCAGAGTGGGATGATCTAGGTGTATGACTAATCATACCTACTTCCGCATCTGCGACCAAGAATGGTCAGCACCAATGACCAATAAAAGTCAGTACCAGAAACCAATATGGGTTAGCACCAGTGACCAATATAGGTCAGCATCCAACGAACAATACAAGTTAGCACCAGTGACCAATACGGGTCAATGTCTGGTGACCAATACAGGTCATCATAGAGTGAACTATATAGGTTAGTATTAGAGTTACTATGAATAGGATGATCTATCTTTACAACTAGTCATACCTATCCCAGTAACCTTTAAATTATACTGTTAGAGTGAGCTATCTATTTTCTTTGTGCTTCAGGATTCAGATCATGCATGTGATATTAACTTTTTGGTATTTATTGTGATGTTTTCCTTTTTGGATTACTGAGACCTTCGGGGGTCTTGGGGTCCCTACTGAGTATCGTTATACTCACCCCTGTACAGGCTTTACCCACACATGTGTGTCTGGTGTAGACTACTGATGTTTTAAGGTAGACTTTGGAGGTATGAGACTTGGTGGATCTAGGTGTGACAGGAGAAGTCAAGATCCTCTTCCTCAACTTCAGAATTACAACTACTACCCTCCAGGTAGATCTCTAGGGAATATGTGATAGTTTTTACTTCTTTTTCCAGTTTCTAGGGCTTTTATTCTAGCCCGCTATTTTTGGTTTATATTTGTACTTTACTCTCATGGATGTACATTACTTTTTTTGGTTTTTTATTTCAGTTTCCCATTTTTAGTGTGTACAAATATCTAATGCAATGCCTTCCCTATTCAATAAAATCCTTCAGATGCTAGTCGCCAACCCCTGGCCTATGGAAGGAAGGCTTGGGGTTGTCACATCCGGGCCTCATGGGATGGGTCACGATAACATATGTACGATTTTTATTATGTGAAGGGTGGTACCTAGATCTCCCTCTAATGCATTTAATTAATATATATAAATCATGATTAAATATGTTTTGTATAAACCAAATTAAATGTTCATGAAAACCTAACTACATGTTCATAGTGTTATGTGTAAACTTGATTAAACGTTCACAATATTATGCATGAACTAGATTAAATTTTCACAGTGTTATGCATGGACCTTTCATTAAAGTGTATAATGTTATGCATGGACCCAATTTCATTTCCATCAATTTGTGTGAGGGACTGATTTAATGTCCTTAACTTAATGTGTGAACCTTTCTCTATTTATACATGTTCACAATATTATAAGATGATGTGTATGCCACAAAACTATGTCACATGACAATGTTATTCTCTCATGGATCATGTTCTTTGATCACCTTCAATTCATATCTTATAATATGACAATATATTTTCCATGACTCAATAGTATGATCTTTGATACATTGGGTATGATTTTAAAATTATATTTTCATGTTCTCATACCCTTATATTTGTGTTATTATTTTGTATCTATCTTGTTTACCCTTACTGAGAATTTTTCTCACCCTTTGTTATGTCTCCTTTTCCTTGGTTATGATGAAAATTTTTAAGTAGGGTATTTTTTTGAAGTGTACTAAAGGAGATTATCTCTATGGGAGATATAGAAGATATTTCTCCAAATTTTTATATTTTGTACCTAGTTTTCAGATACACTAAACTATTACGGTACTTAGGTGTGTGTTTGTATAATATATTTAATATTAATCTAAAAATATGTAATATTCATGTATAAAGAGCCTTGGTTTCTATATATATTATGAAATAAACACGAAATTATATTATTAAAATATTTACCTCTTTTTTGGGTATCCTCCTTTTATTGAGCTCAAATACTTTTGAGGGGAGTTTGAGAGACACACTAAGGGATTGGGGACATGATATTAGATTTTTTTAAGATATTTGGTTAAAATATCTAGAGAATAAATAGATAAAATGTACCTTTATAAAGGATATCTTGAGTCCCTTTTTTTGAGAAAAAAAATGTTGTTTCCGCAAATATTCAATTTTAAAGGGTCAAGAATGTACTTATAATAAGTAATATGGCTTAAAAATTGACCATGGATGATATTTTAGTCTATTTATCATCCCATGTGTCTTATTATTTTATTTTTATTATTTTTAAATCAATTAAAAGTATATTATTTAACATTAAGTTCCTTTAAAGTGATTTTCATAACTATTCAATTAATTTATATTTAGAAACATCATGATAACAATGAAGATTGAGTATAAACATATTAATAATCACCTATCATTAATGAGTATCTATAAAATTATTGGTATATCCCAACCCATCCATATAATACCAGTTTTTAAATTTTCAAAATAAATTATATGATTTTTCTTCTACTCGCGCAAACTCCATGTCGACACACTGTAAGAATTTTATATAATTATAATATTTTTTATAAATATAAAAAATTTACTAAAATAATTACATATTATTAACTAGAACTCCTATTACGTAAAATATTTCTTATTTTTTTAACCTTAAATTTTTTATAAAATCATATTAAAAGTATTAAGTGAGATACAATGAAATTCTTGTAAATACTATTAACATTGAAAAAATAAACATCGTTCTTAATTTAAAGTAGAAAAAAATTGTAATATAGATAATATAGCAATAAGGGAGTTATATTATAACCTCATAAACCTCTTTGAATATATGTTTTAATGATATTTTAAGGTTTTAACACTAGATTTGACACTATTATCTTATTTGAGAATTTACCATGGCTCGTAAAATTTCCCATGTAAACATATCTTTATGACTAACAATTGAATTGAACTTATAAAAAAAATATAGAATTTATGATTTCAAATATAGAAACCATTTTATTATAATCAAATTCAAAAATTTTAAAGAAAAATTCTAGTATCTATATATAAAAAACATTAATAGAAAAAATGTATATTTAATCATAAAAATGATTTTATTCTCATTCCTTGACTAATAAATTTCACTACATGAATGTTAATTTGATATAATGTATATATTATATACAAAATTGACTAAAATAATTAAAAATTAGCGATTAATTTAATTTATTATGACAAAAATACTTTTTGTTGATAAAAAATATGTTGTTGAAAAACATCTAATTTTACCTATTAATTATTTTATCTTCAGTAAAAATAATTTTATAATCAATGTAGGAATGTTTTTTTCATTGATAGTGAAATGGCCAAATTAAGGGTTATTATTTAATTAATTAAGGCACCTAGAAACTTGGAAGCTTCTTGTTGTTATAGTGAATCTATTATAACGGTTTTAGCCACATGGAGGCCTCATAATGGAGTTTTAGAGAGGTGTATACTAGAAAAATTCATGATATTATGGAGCTTTTTTATGTTAGTATTATTTTCTACCTCATCTTTATTAGAAACATAAAATTTTCATTATTATCTGTTATAGTTGAATTGAAATTCGATTTCCTGATCAGATTCTTTCTAACTATTGGTATATGTTTTTTTACACATTTAATTTTATATCATGGACTTGAGTTGATGATATTTTTTTATTAATTAAAATCCCACTATATAGGTTTCTTTGAATTCTATTTTTTTTGGAAAAAATTTTAGTTGAGGATGATGTTTCAAATTTTAGTCTGGTTAAATTATATCAAGATATTTGTGGTGGATCTCTCATTTTGGGATTATTAACATTGATTTTATGACATCCTTCTCATAGAGAGTTATGTATTTAGTTTATGATGTTTATTATAAGAAGAAAAAATATATGATGATGGGGGTGGTTGGAATGAAGAAAAACTCTTTCACGATTACAGTAAAGTCCAAATAATATCTAAATGTTTTATTTTTTCTTTTATTATAACTATATGAATTCATTTTTTCGTTACATTGTATTTTGATATGGTGTAATATCTTTACACATCTTGTGTACACTATATACCACTTTTTTTTTATAAATTTGCAAGGGTATATTTTGGGAAACCAACTCATAACTTGTAAATTTAAAAAATTTATAAATTATTATTCATTTTCCATTGTTATTAAATCATAAAATTAAATAAATTTAATAATTTAAATAATAATAATTTATCTCTTAATTAAAAAAACAACGTTCTTAAAGAAAATATTTCTATTAAGTGATGTGTTTTTTATATTAGAATTATTTATAAATACTTAATTCTATCATGGATGATCTGAATTTATTTTTTTATTTATCAATAAATTAATCTAATCTCAATCCTCAAATTTAAGAAATTTAAAAATAATCATAATTCATCAAAATTATTCCAAACCATTTCTATAGAATTGATCATATTCTAATTAGTTAATGATACCCCTTTTTATTTTGAAATATCATTTATTTTTATAATAATATTAATTTATAAAAAGTTTTATTGTATTTAAAATTTTATTATAAAAAATAACTATTATATCAATTTTTGTGTTTCATACTCTACACACTATAAAATAATATTTATTTAAGAGGAAATATATATACTAAAATATTAGGGTGTTATAATTATCGAGTCAGATTTATAACTTCCAAAAAATAAAGGAATAATTTTTAAGATAATATATTACAGAATATTAAATTTATGAATACAATTGAAAACATGAATCATAATTTTCACATTAGGAACAAACCTTGTAAAAACACATGTAGAAAACTTTAATACATTCATGTATTTCATGTGTCGTATATAAATAAGGTAAACTAAACAGATCTATTATTTTATTAGAAACATTAGGGGTTTATGTACAAAAATTGGATAATGATTAAGAGGATTCTTATTATTTTAGAAAATAAATAAATACCATATTCATCCCCACCCTCAGCAGCCTGCACTAGTCCACCAAGATTAACATGTTTTAAATATTACAACTAAAATGGAATACAATTTATTTTTTAGAATAATAGAGATTATGTAATTTAGAAAGATATTTGGAATAGAATATAGTGTCTATGATGTTATTCAAGTATTTTTAGATGTTCAAAAGTTCAAATATAACAAATAAAATATTATTCCATTAAAAATTAAAAATTAATTTCCCTTAATATCTTAAAACAATCTTTGTTATTTTAGTAAATTCAATTGAAAAGAGTAATATTTAATTACAATAGTGATGTGAAAGTATCTTTATATCCTAAATGAATTTAGGGTATGATAGTAAAGATAAATATAAAAAGTTATATTTATATTTCACACGAAAGAAGATATTATATATTAATAGATTTTATGATGTATTTTTAAGGAATAATTTATTAAGTTACATTGGTAACCAAAATAATCTAAAAAAGTTTTGATGGAATAATTAGAAGAATGGTAGTGATGATAAAATTTGAAAGTGTTTCGAATAGACCAATTAAGTTATTATATTCTTAAAATTAGATTTTGGGAAAATATAGAGTTGAAAAAATAGGATTTTAATCCATGAAACTCACCATTATTCAAACATTCTTCATTCATACATGTCACTCACTAAAGAATTTAGTGCGAGGTTTTTATTGTATGGTCGCATAGTGGTGTGGTAGGAATAATATAGAGATGTAATGGGTTTAATAAAACCTAGAATATGCAGAAAACATGAGGTTGATTTATATAGATATATTATGTGATATTTTATATAGTAACTTATGTATTATTTTTTTAAAGTATTATTAAATTTTTTTTGAGTATATAAAATGTATCATGTTGTACTAAAAGTAAATCTACACTTTATAATTCCATAAAATTAGTTATATATATATATATCATTAAGTTAATTGATAATTTACCTATAAATTTATAACTTTGAGTTACCCCAAAATGATTTTTATCATTAATTATTATATATTGTGATGAAATTTTAATTTTAGAATAAATAAGAATCTTATATTGATATATGAAGTATGTTCATGGGAAAAATAATGGGATTTCTATGCTTGGAAACCCATTATGTATACCACATGGATTTCCAAATACTTTTTCTTTGGTATACTAGGGGTTCAAACTTTATATTAGGTTTCCCCAATACCTATATTTTCTGAGATATCTAGCATGATAATTTACGTACATTTACTCCTTTCTTACAAAATTCTTGAGGATGAGTTAATTAGGGTGTGTATGGGTGATGTTTTTATTCATGTAATCAATTGAATATAAAAAATATATGGGATTTACCCTCTCATTCGATGATTATAACATATGGGTAATTAATTGAGATATACTGAGGAAGTATACAATCATACATGGATAAAACATATAATTGTATTTTATATTCGAGTGAGGGGAATGTGTTCTGCTCATCCAAAAGTTAAATAACATGTGATGGATCCATCAATCTGGTTATTATATAATTTTATAATTTAGAATATATGAGTATCTATATAGGATTGAAAAAATTTATGTTTTGTGGTTACTCGATGTATTGGACAAAGGGATCACATGAAAATTTATGCTTGTATATGAAAAAACCCTTGGATATAGGTATAATGATACATATGTTTGATGGTTATCAAACCAAAACCATTTTTAGATGGATCAATATTATTTATTAACTAGTATAATCTCTATGGTTTATTTTAAAAATTCAATAATTCATATTTATTGTTAACTCTATACAGGCCTGTGGGATTATAAAATGGTGTTAACTGACTGGGGATTATGTGTATACATAGTGAGATACTTGGAGAGTGTTTTAGAGTTTATCCAAAAGATGTTTTGGATTTCTATTCATAAGGTATTTTATATGAAATGATACATGGAGAATTTGATGATATCATTCCAAAATATTTTCAGAAGATATCAAAAGGAATTTTTTGATATAGTTGAACAAGTTATTGCATATGATACAATACATGATGAAACATCATTATGCCTTTGAGGTCATAGTTAAAGTGGGATATTCAAGGATATAATCACCAAATAAATAAATTCATGTGATTTATTTTATATATATCATATAGAATGATAAATGAAATTCATATTGTTTGATTTAGCAGATATAAAAATCATTTTTATGCATTTTTTGGTATAAAATTTAACACCTATATGCATAAATTATTTCAATGCATAGGTTATAAAGGTGTATTGAATCATATTTTATCATTATTATCATTTACTATATTTGACAAGACTTATAAACATTATGAGATATCATTTGGATCTCAACCATAATGGTTATCCATATATTATAAATCTCACAAGATAAAACAACCAAGAGGTTTTCATTATCAATAGTATAACTGAGGTTACTACAATGATTAACTTATAACGCATGAGTTATGAAATTTAATCTAAGAATTACCATTTTTGGACTTATATAGAGGTATTACTCATAAAAATTATTGTGTAAATTTTAAGTGGAACATTAGACTAAACATTTTCCCTCTCTAAGCTCTCTTTCTTCTTCATTCTTTGACTCTTGTGAAACTTGTATATTGTGGGTGAAGAATACATAAAGTCTAAGAATAAGATTATTTCGGTTTAACTCATGGATACACTATAAAGGAGGGAGTCAATTTACTTCCACATAGTTTTATTATTCAATAATAAATTTAATGGTAGTTGTTGTGGTTCTTTGGTGTAAGGTATATGTATTTTATTCATTTATATTATACATGGTTTTCATTACTAATCAATGTGGATCTCGGGTTTTAATATTTATATTTTTTCACTATGTATTATAAGTGTTATACCATCACCAAAAAACTTAACAAAAATAATATGAAATACATGGGCAAGGAGGAGAAGTAATTGTGACTGAAAATAAAAGAGGGTTGTGTATACTTAGAATCCTAATTTTAAATGAATTGGGAACCAAATATAGGGGAAATTGTATGAATACATCTAAACCCTAAAAATAAATAGTCAAGAAGAAAATAATATCAATATTTAAGGGATATTACATAAAATTTTCCACATTGGAAATTTAGACATAAAAAATCTTGAATTTAATATGATATTGGAAAATAATATCTTACATTTACTGTTGAATTCCAATAAAAATATTTAAAATATAGTATAATAACCATATAAATATTAATAACTTATTTATGAATTTTATTCACATTTATTCCACTTTATTCATTATATTTATCTCTATTTTTTATATATTAATTAATTTTTCATAGTTTATCTTCATCATCAGATGTTAATAGTTTTGATTATCACATACGAGTTGTGGTATATGAATTTTGGTTCGCATGATTTAATAAAAAGTTAATAATTCCATGATTATTCGTTATAGTGGAATCATATTATTATAATGAATTATATAGATTCATGTTAAATTTATGGAAGGTATAAATATGGATTATGTGAGTTTTATTCACGAAAACCATGATTGGATTAATTTACCAATAACAATTAGTCAATTTATAGTTACTATTCATTTTCATTTCACCATAAAAGAAAAAAAATTACATTTTAATATAATATATTTCTATCATTATTTTCATTAAACTCATTCATGATAAAACTATTTTTGTTAGCATAGAATCTTTCATATAAATGTTTTAACCAAACAAAACAAGAACATGATATACTAATGACTAGTTAAGAGTTTATAATTATATAATAGTAATATCATTTATAAATATTAATAATGAGTTAAATATAACATAATTTGATAAGAGAATGATATTTAAAAACAGTTTGTTGGTCGGAGTGGACACTCAAGAGGGGGGTGAATTGAGTTCCAATTAAAATTTCTGCTAAAAACAATTTCTATTAAAATCCACCAATTTCAAAAACAAATTAAACTATAGTGAGTTTATACAGATTATAAAGGTTCAATTAGTTTTTCAAAGATTGATTAATTCTCAGTTGACTTAATCTTATGATTAAATTAACTTTTGAAACTAACTTACTGGTTTATAATAAATATAAACACTTGCGAGTTTAACTATCAAAGTAGCTTTGAAGATAAATTATATTTCAAAGTAATAGCAGCGGAATATGAAAAAAAATATGTACTGTATGGATATAAACTTTAACTAAAAACACAGAGGAGTTAACCAAGAGGTTCAGTCTCAAGCCGAGACTTAGTCCTCTCAAAAGTTTATATAAAGATGATCCACACCCTAGATCGGGGTTCAACAGTTTACAACTGTCCAGGTCCAAGACCTCTACCACTGTTATTCGTGGGAAACAAAACAACAGCAACCAGCTGTCCAGGTCACACACGACCTCTACCACTATCCACAGTGGGAAAATGAATGAAAAGATAGTGAGTGAGGATTTACAAATCCTCCAGTTAAGGTTCAGGAGACAATGTGTGTGTAAAATACAACAGATAACACACACTGCTCGTAATGTAAAAAGTAAATCACAGAGATAAATATTTAGAGTTTATAAATGGATCTAGTGATCTTCGTGCAGCTCTTGAATCCTTTTTTTGATTAGAATTCATTCTGAGTCTTCTTCTGGTTTTTGTCTGGAAAATAGAGTATCATCTGTTTCCTTGACTTCTAGGTTCAGCTTGCTTATCGGCTCAAAGAATGAAGAGTTTTGTGTAGTTCTTCTTTAGAATAGATTGCTTGATGTATGCTCTATGTTCTGGAGGCTGGTAGTAGTAGTCTCGTGAGTGCAAGTTCTCCAGTTGTTCTTGGCATGTTTTGAGTTTGATCGCATGTGTGTTCTGTGTGCTCGATCTCTTCAAGTCTATTGTCTCACTTACTAATACATACCCGTTGTTCTTGGTTTTTCTTGTCTCTTACTTTTTTCTTTCACGTTCACCCCCTTTATAACCTTATGCCTTTTTTTGCTGAGAATAAGGAATGATTGTATTTTTAAAACGTACTTGGTACGGTTTCCTGAAATGGCAACAGAAATCATTTAATAACCTTAAATGCATCAAAAGTAAAAAATATAGCCGTTAGTGTAATAGAAAAATAGTGTCGAGGATATAGTGTCGAGGATATAGGATTTGACTCCGCAGTTCATTATAGGTAGCCGTTTGTTTGTAGACGTGTACGGTTGACTCGGTGTAGGATCTTCCATCGGTATCTCTTCAAACTCTTATCGGTGGCTCTTATCGGTAGCTCTTATCGGTAGATCTTATCGGTAGCACTGTGCATCGGTAGCTCTCTGTCCATCGGTAGCTCTGTGCATCGGTAGATCTCTATCCATCGGTAGCTCTGTGCATCGGTAGCTCTGTGCATCGGTAGCTCTCTGTCCATCGGTAGCTCTGTGCATCGGTAGCTCTGGCTATCGGTGGCTCTGGCTATCGGTAGCTCTGGCTATCGGTAGCTCTGGATATCAGTAGCTCTGGCTATCGGTAGCTCTGGCTATCGGTAGCTCTGGCTATCGGTAGCTCTGCCTATCGGTAGCTCTGGCTATCGGTAGCTCTGGCTATCGGTAGCTCTGGCTATCGGTAGCTCTGGCTATCGGTAGCTCTGGCTATCGGTAGCTCTGTGTCTTATGCAAACCACATCTAATTGACTTAGAATTGTTTCAAAGCTTGTATAAACAAGGATAATCAAGATTAACATAAATCAGAGATTATTTAAACATTATTATTAACTTGATCACTGATTTGAAAGAATTAAAATGTAGATCAATAGTAATTGAGAATAACATAATATATGAACACATAATTGGGATTATCAAAACATATAAATACACGATTGGGATTATCAAACCAGGTGAGGTCAACACAGATTATATGAGGAGGTAATTGAAAAAGTTATAAAAGAACTATATACTTTGATGTAATCACTTTTTTTCATAGCGGGTTCCCATGAAATGATGTATTTAAGAAAACATATTTGGAAGTGAAGGAAAAAATAATGTAAAAAAATAGCAGGATGGGGAATTTATATTATGAAAATAGAGAAAAATAATGGATATATGTGAGGAAACAAAAATAACCATCCAATAATTATATAATTTATACCAAATATTATTTAACTTATGTAACGAAAGAACCAAGGAAAACTAGGAAGTTAACCCAAGGCGGTCCGCCACATGGTGAGATACAGAAAATAAAGACAAGTTTCTTATAAAAAATGATTAAGAATCGAAGTAAAATGAAGAATAAATCAATACATATCTATGAGACATTAAAATTAAATCCACACCAGCCAAACTAGATAGATAAAGTAGACTAAACTAAATAAGTCTCCATGTGACCATCTGTCACCACCAATGCATCCTGCTACAAAGGCGAAATATGAAAATAGAACATGGAATTCTACAAGATACCCTTACTTTTCCTACAGTCCTAGAAAACAAGGTCTATAACCACCTAAATTAAAAAATAGGGTGTGATTAGAGAGACTAGTATAATATCACCAAATAATCTATACATGTTATAATTTCAAAAATTTACAAGTTCTACCATTAAAATGAAATCTAGTTTATAGAGAATTTTCATAAACAAAACCATTTGTAATATTTTAATTATTTTCCTTAAATTTATACCATATTCAATATATTCAAGAATATATAATGTATAAAAGGAACATGTAAACTAAATATATGAGGAGATATCCATGAAATAAACCATCACGTGATAAACTAGGTATAAAAGACAAAGCACAACATTTGTGATATAGCCTATGGGAATATGTACTAGACATAAAATAATCCTGAACTCAGAATATATTTTTTCTAATTAATATCAATTCCTTCTAGAGTCTGTTGATACCCCAAAGGTAACCCATAGTGAGGTAACACACACTAGGGCTACCAAGGTCTATTTCCCGACACACACAAGGTTACCAATGTGCAATGTTTTTCCAGAACCATTTCCAAAATCCATGCTCATATTTAATAAAAACCCCTTTTATAGAAACTAAAATCCATTTAAATAAAAAATCCAAAGGGATCAGAAAGTACATATAGAAATCCATTAATTATCCACACTTTCATAGATACACCAACCTAAAAATTGATATAAACCTATCCGCCTTCAACATTGAAGATTTAAAAACCACAGACCAACCTTTGAATAAAAATTCACAATAAGAAAATGTAAAAAATCGATAGAAAACAATAATTGATCTTGAATATCCCTAAATAAATATCCAACACTACTGTCACAAAGGAAATAAAGAATCAGAGTGATCACTTACTAGGGATATGTGATGCAACCACAATAGGATTCAAACCCTGAATGAAGTGATCTGGATAGAGGGAGATCAATTAAAATTTCCAAAAATAACTCTAGGGTTTGAGAGGAAATCATATGCACCAAATGTCAACAGATTCAGTCACACAACATGTTTAAAACTATTAGATCCTTGGAAATCATGTTGTGAATTACTCTCTTGGAGTGAAATCCCATGAATTAAAAATATGATTAAAACAGAATCACCTGTGATTAAATTAAATACATGTTGATGTTTTCACATCATGTAATGGTTTTACATCCTATAAAAATTTCAAGCCCTATATAAGACTCACAACTTCTTCCATATAACATAATTACATCGTATAACCTATTCAAAACATGAATGTTTCCAATATAAAGTACTTATACCAATTTTCTATAGAGAAAATCCAACAAAAAATTATGACCATTTGGTCCTAAGGAGATAATTATAAATCCATTTTTAAATTATACACTCAATCCATTAATCCAGAAAAAAATACATCCCTAGACTTTAGGTCACCCGCTGTAATGTATCTCCATTCCCAAGAATCCTGAAATGAACCCAAACAAAACGAGAAATGAAAAAATAAAAGTCAAAGTATACTTGAAGGAAGGTAATGGGGAGCTAAAATCTCCCCACCTTAAAAAATTTATATACCTATAAAGTCCTCAATATCTTAGACTCACAAAAGGTAAATTCCACTACTTCCTCATCAACAATTATTACTCTCACACCTTATGGATATCCTGTTAATAGTATCAATTCTCACAGAACAAAGGATCTATTTTACCATGAAACACATTTTATTAGTGATCTATAATATGAAATCATTTCTCAACCAGAGTGATGTTAGGATAAAGATCAAAATACCCCCATTCAATTACAAGGGAAGGGTACCTTCGACACCTCCTTAACTTGAAAACATGAAACATGTCACAAATGTAGGTAAAATGAGATTGTAAGTCCAACCGATAGGCCAACTATCCCAGTCATTGAATGATATCAAAGGACCCACAAACCATGGTGTCAACTTAACTTGCTTACCCAATTGGTGATGTCCCAAGTGAGATGAAACTCTATGAAATACCTAATATCCACCTCAAATTTCAGTGGTCGAATATGATGGTCCACATACTATTTTTGATGACTTTGTGTCATGGTAAATATCTTATATATGAACTTCAACCTCTCTATAATATATTTAATAGGACTTGGACCAACTAAGGACCACTCTCCCAACTCTCTCCAACACAAGGGAGTTCTACATGGCCATACAAACAAAGATTTTTTGGGAATCATTTTGATCAAGGCATGATATCTATTTTTTCCAAAAAAAATTTATTAAAGGAAAATTATTTTCCTTATAACCACTGAAATAAAGAATGTAAGACCAAAGAATATCCTAAACAATATGGAAAGATCTCTCAGTGTGGCCAATTTTATATGGATGATAGGTCATATTCAATTTTAAGTAGAAACCCATCGCCTCTTAAAAACCATTCCAAAACCTAGATGTGTACTTCAGGTTCCTTTTAGAAAAAACAATTGAGTGAATCCCATAAAGTATCATAGTATTTTAGACATACAAGTCCCCATTCCGTTCTACTTTCTTTATCTATTTTATAGGATGGAAATGAACTAATTTTATGAGTCAATTTGTGACCACTCATATCATATCCTTCCCATTAGGAGTCTATGAAAACAAAAAATAAACTCTATGGAGATCTCATCCCATTCCTATACTAGAATGGGTAAGGGTAAGAATAAACTAGAAGGTGATTTTTGTTTTACCTTAATTCCCTAACAAGTAAGACACCATGACACAAAATATACAATAACCATCTCATCCCCAACCCCCAATACTAACATCTCAAATTATTATATATCTTAGTAGTACATGGGTGCAAAAACAAACTAGAATGATGTCAATTTTCCATTAACTCCTATCTCAAATAAAAGGGAACAACCAACATATTTAAAAAACATAAAGTTCCATTGGGATACCGATACCACTCACCAGAGGTGTCACCACCATAATGGATTTTACTAATGACATGAGACTCACCGTGAGAAATCTACTCAATCTAAAACCACTCACAAACCAATGATTTATCCATTATTAAAACTAGACATACCTTCAAACCAACGTCTTTAATTTTCAAGATCATCTCAGCAGAAGACCTGATCAAATACCACTCTTCCACTTATTCTTTTACCGCTTGTGATAGTAATTTCCTACTAAGTGCATCAGCAACCGTATTTCCTTTTCCAGAAGTACATGAAATATAAAAAAAATTATGAAGACACTTCACCCAACGTATCTTTCAAAAATTCATATCCCTTTGATTGAAAATGTACCTTACAACTTTAAGATTAGAATATAATGTAAACCATTCCCCAAAGAGGTAGGGAACCATGTTTTGAGTTCATGCATTACTGCTAAAAACTCAAGATAGTTGTTAAGGTAGTTCTTCTCATGAGGGCATAACTAGTGAGATCTATAGGCTATTGAATATATCCCCTAAATCAAGATACATCCCAAACTAGTTCCATAAACATCACAAAAAACATTATAACCAAAACCTGGTTCAGAAAAAATCATAACTAGACCTGAATTCAATGTCACATTTATTTCCTCAAAATATATCTAATAATTTTCATTCCAGTCAAACTTTACACCATTATTGGTTAACACTATAATCAAAGATTTAATCTTGGGGAAGTCCCAAACAAACTACCTCTAATAACCATCAAGAAACAAGATAATTCAAATCCAAAAAACATTTTTGGGATCTTACCAAGCCATAAATTCATGTACCTTTTCATGATCCACTGAGATTCCCCTATTATATATAAAATCCCCCAGAAGCATTTATTTTTGAATCCAAAACTAACATTTGAGAAGCTTACCATATAGATAATGTTCCCTTAAAATTGGTCCATGTGACCATCCTATGACTTACAGTAAACCAAAAATATCATCCAAAAACACCATAACAAAATACTCCAAGAACCGATGAGAGATCTAATTTATAATTTCTGTAAACTCTTTTAGAGTTCTTTTTAGATGGAATGGCATAACCTAAAACTAAAAATTAACCATATTACATTCTAAAATCTATCTTAGGTATATCCTCTTCTTGAAATCTCAAATGGTGATACCATAACCATATGTCAATCTTTAAATACCAACAATCCCCTCTAAGATAATCAAAAATATTATCATTCCTAGGAAAGGAATATTTATTTTTTTCCATCCCAAAATTTTACTTCCATTAGTCATTATAATTTTTTATGATCGTGTATGCCTTTTTATCCAAGAGGAAATGCGAATCCCATGGTGACATTCTAGGATCATTAAATCCCTTATCATAGAGTTCCAAAAGCTAGACCATATATTCTATGAACTCGGAAGACACTATATAATAAGATGACATATAAATGGGTAGTGTACCAGGTAGTAGCTCTATGGTAAACTTGACCTCTCTATGGGGTGGTAAACTAGAAAAATAATTTATAAATTCCTCAGGGTATAAAAATTCTTCCACAGGTAACTGGAAACTCAAAAAAGTTTCAAAAACATCAAGAAACATCTCTAAAAATTAGAAATATATTACCCCAACATGAGGAAAAATAGGTCCTTCCCTTCCTGATCAAGAGTCCCACTCTCCATAAAAAATATGAGTGACCCCATTGGAAGATTGAAACTGAACTTGAAAATTATAAATATCTATCTATTCTTTAACTCTAATCATATAATATATTCCAATAATCAATTTGATGATGTCATGGCCAATCACTAAAAAGTCTCACTCCACATCACGATTCGCTATGATCACTCGATATGTTGGGCACCTGAAACCTTTTTCGGACCACTTTCCCAAAGTTATGGGAAGGTCCAAAAAGAAAAAAATAATATCTAAAAATAATCCCAACATGTTAAGTAGAATTGAGGATATAAAATAATGAGTAACACCTGTATCAGACAAAGTTAGACCGATAAAAGAAAAAATAGACACCATACCTCTAACTATGATTGGGACTGCATAAAATTCATCTACTAAACACTCCACCGCAAAAATATTTCATGTTTCAGATCCTACCTATACTTTCTTATTCAAATAAAAAAACCCCTTATCCTAAGGATAAGACCCATCACTCTTGAAAGCATGAGTACGAACCTACGTTCCCTTGGTGAATGTGGATCCATACTTACAACCTTATGAAATCCAGTCACAAAAATATTTCAGATAGCTAGATCATCAATAAATATGAGAATTCACGGGAGCCTCTAAACAATTAGGCTTGGTATAACCTACCCTCCCACATTGATAGAAAACAACCTTATACTGTCCAAAATAATCCCATGGAAATTTTCAAGAAGAAAACCGATTACCTTTGCACATAATTGTTTTGGCCAGAATATGCACCCCGACTAATGAGATTACCAAATAAATCTCCTTCCAAACCTATTTTTTAAACTATGTTTTACTATACTAAATCTACCTTATCGACAACTTCTATGAAGTTTTAAAGGAAAAAAAGAATTATAATTGATCAAATATCATCCCTCAACCCCAATACAAACCTTAGATCCTTCAGGTGATCATTGGTGATAAGATTTAGTGCCAAGTGAATCAACTCAAGTAAATGTGTGGAAAAATATATAAAGGTATACTCTACCTACTCTAGTGTAAAAAAATATTAGTTCTTCTTGACATATAATGTATCATAATGAAATAGTTAGTTGAAGATTTCCTTGAAAGATACCCAGGTGATATCCTTATATAGCCTAGCTTTCAAAATAGAGTCCCATTATCTCCCTCTCGGTCCTTCAAGTATATACATTGAAAAAACCACATTATAGTTCTTAGGAGTCCTCAGAATTTTGAAGATCTTATCAATCCTCTCAATCCATTTTATAGATTCCTATGGTATTTTGTTACCACAGAAGTTCAATAGATGTTGATTTGTAAATTATGAGCTGTGATCCACTACTCATTTCGGGTTCCCATCACCAACTTAACCCAGAGTCTAATTAACGAGAATTATAGATTTTACCAAATAAGTGTCCATTGAAGGACTTTTTCTATGAAACCTATTTCACTTCTTCCTCACTCAAATTTTAAAGAGATATTCTAGGTGTAATTTTCTATCAATAAAAAGACAAAAAACCAATTATCCATGAGTAGATTCCACAATCATAGGAGAAACTTTAGGCATCAATATAATTTCTTTAAAAAAATTATCATTTAAAGTCATTATGATTTCTTTAAACACGGATGAAACCTTAAGAAATGAATAGGTCCACTTAAATAAACCCCCTATCCGGTTGATTCAAATAACATCAACCACCAAGTATTAATATTTGAAAAAAATGCCTTTCCATCCATGGTAAATCATATTCAGTCATAGAAGGGAGATGAACTTGCCCCTTCTCCACACATACTATCCAAATTATGATTTTCCTAACACCTATCTAATAAGAACCCAAACCACACATAGGTGGTGTCATAAAAACTTCAGGATGTGTATTCCATATGATAATGATTTGTAATGAACCATACCATGTCAACAAGACAAGTAAACTAAGGTGTTCCTCTAAATGGTGTGATATAGAGCAATTAGTCTATTGTAGAAGTAAAGAAACATTAATATAAAATTAGAAACAAATAAACACATATCCAGAAGACATACAATATTAATACACAACATCCAAACTATAGAGATAAATAATAACAAACTAAAAAATTGTTCATGTGACCATCCATCACCACCAATCCATCCCACTATAAAGGTGAAAGATGATAAGAGAACCTAGAATACTACACGATGACCTTACCTTTCCATGAGTCCTATAAAATGAGGTATAAAACCACCCAATGGTGAAAGAAGGGTGTGATCACAGACTCTATTAGTATATCACAAAAGAATCTATACAAGTGCTAATATTAAGAATGCACAAGTTCTGTATTTTGAATGAAATGTAGTTTATTAACCATTTTCATAAATAATATAATTTGAAAAAAAATCATTTTTTCAATAAATACATACCATATTCTCCAAATATTAGAATATATGATGTATAAAAGAAAAATAGTTAAACCAAACACATGATAAATAATCCATAATATAAACCATTATGCGATAAACTGGGTATAAATGAAAAAGGACACCATTTTGGTTGTAGACTATGTGAATAATTACTAGATATATAACAAGCCTAAACATGGAATATTTTGGTTCCAACTAATATTGAGTCCTATGATAGTCCGTTGATATAAAAAAAGTAACCCCTAGTGGTGTCACACACTCTAGGGTAACCTATGTCTATTTCCCAATGCAGCTAAGGTTCCTAATGTGATATTTTTTTCCAAAACCATTTCCAAAATACATGATAATATTTAATAAAACCCTACTTTACACAAAATATAATATATAACATTCTGTCTGGAGTGCACTAAAACTAGTTCCCCATGCTGGTGCGCCACATGAACTCTGGTGCACCTCCTCGTATGCCAGAGGATACTAACTAGCAGTGCATGTTTGTAGAGGTAAAATGGGGATACAATACCTTATTATCAGAATAAAAAAACAATAGAAAATATATCATCATATATAAAATTCATTATAAATGGTAAATGTAATAACTAAATTCTAGTTCCAATAAAAAGAAAATGGAAACAAGATACAACAATGATATATATACTCTACATGTTAGGCATTCATATGAATAAAATGCTTAATACCCTAACCATAAAAAAAATACCTAAAATGGTTCTGAGTCAAAACCCAGTCTAAACATCCCATGATCCAACTCATCATCATATACATAAACCAACCACCAAGTTCTTGTCGTAAACCTATACCTAAAAACAAGTAGCATCAAATCAGGTACCCAAGATTCATGGGGGCCAGAGCAGGGTGTGAGTGGAACTTAGTTTTCCGCCACCAATGGTATAGAAAGTAAATATCATTCTGAAAAATAGTGTATGTAGATAAAAAGTGGTGTAATTAATAGATAAGGCAGTAAAAGAAACATGTTTCTCTATTAAACGTTTATTAATTAGCAATTTAAACCATTGAATCCCAATGTGTCATCCAACCAATTAGACCTTTTATGTCCATACCAAGAGTCTAATCCTTATACTATCAGGTATAACCTTTTTAATTCACAAAGGTTATTCATTTATCATTACAAAAATTATTTTTACCATGAAGCATCAATCTATGTTCCAATTTCTTACATCATAGTGGTCACAGGTCGACAAACAAGGAACATGAATCCAAGTATCTAACTAGGATTAGGAATGTCATGTCTAACCATCATAACTATTATTTATTATTAGGTTCACATGTTGGAATAAAAGGATCATCATTCCATGTATCCAACTAGGATTTAGAACTTCATGTTTGACAATCCCACCCATTATTTATTATAGGGGTCATATGTTGGAAAAAAAGCAGTATCAATCCAAGTATCCAACCAAGATTCAAAATTCCATGTCTGACCATCCCAACCATGACATGGAACTCTATTTCCATACCCTTTAATTCAAAGGCCGCAATGCATCCTCTAAAAATGATGATGTACTTGGGTGCTTAGATCACCAGTCTCGCCCACCCAAAATTAGGGAGTGGAACATCAGTCTAACATCCCAAAACTGTGAATGGTGAACATCAGTACAACATTGTGAAACCATGTATTTATCAATAATTTCCATATTAATCACATCATTTAGGAAAAAACCAATACCCTTAATCATTAATAATTTACCAAGGTTCCAAAGAACCTTTAAAACCCATCATATTAGAATAATGATCAACAATTTTTTTTTTCAGTTTCATAAAGTACCACATAAAAATTTTGGAGTGGATTTAAAAAACCACTCAATTCATTAAGACATTTTAAAACTACCCTTCAACTGGGGCCTTTCTCTCTAAACATAAAAATAAGGACAAAGTCCATCCATTCCCTTAAATTTATTTAGAAAAGGCCACCAAGGAATTTTCACAAGGGGTAAGACACACACACAATTGAAAACATCATGGGAAGTTTAATAAGAACCACTTTTTAATTACTTTTAGTTCAAAACTCCTTTTAAAAAAATTAACAAATTTAAAAATATAAATTTTCTTTATTGAAAACCATTATCGAATAAAAATCCAAATTACATCATTCAAACCATTTCAAAACCCTCTTAGGAATTTAAAAAAATCTAGTACATAAACATTTCAATTTTTCATTTTACCATGACCACTTTAAAAATAAAATTTCAACCCATTTAACCTCATAAATTGTATATCTAATCATTAAACAATTCATTTTATCATTTTTAAAGTATTTTCATACCCCATGGGTAGTCATAAATCTAGTCTCAATTCATCAACAAACCCAACGGGTTACATGAAGTGTCTCACACCTCAATTTCATACCCAAATCACTTTACTTATTCAAATATATGAAAAATACAGTAATGAAAATAATCATCATGACTACATACATTATGAAACATCAGGATTATGGAAAAACTCTAATATACCACTTACCTATTCCTCATAAACAAACAATCATCAAAACTTGATACTTGATTTGAATTAAAAATGCTTCAAAAAACAAGTATAAGAACCCCTATAAATAGGTTTCATAATATTATAAAAGATATGAGACAACCAAAAAACATGTTCCAGCAAACAGAAGGACCCATAATCAAAGAATTAATTGGATATTCAATTAACTATAAATGATGCTCCAAGTTTACAAAAATCATGGGATAAATGTCCACGAAGGAGGGAAGAGATATTGGTTCATCACCCTTGATGTATGGGTTCAAATGGGTGATAAAATCGAGGGATACACCTTAAGACCATAGGGGAAAATGGTTATTTCCTCATTTTTTAAAAGGTACATGGTTTGGTCACATAGCTGGCCAAAAAGTGTCCAACAATGTGTCTCCCTATATCCAAGAGGGTATAGGTAACAAAGTCCTGATAGGCTATCTATAGGGTTTGGAAAAACCATGTGGATTCTGTACTGCATTATCTTTCCAAGGGAGGAATAACCACACAGTCTCTTGGAGGAACCCACATAGTTTGGAAAATCATATAGTGCCCATGTGTCTACCTCTAACCAAAGAGGAATTACTGTGTGGGTTTTTGGGAAGGTCTTCATGGTTGTGAAAACATGAAAGTTTCATGTCCTCGGCTTTATCCTTGACCCCAAAATCACACAGTTATCAAACACAGTTAGAGTAACCATGCATGAACCATGAAACTTTCATAGTTTGGCTTGTCTTCCACAATTTCACATCCATAACCCCGAAGACACTCCTGATACATGTCATAATCGATAAATAATACCCCATTAACCATTTAAATTGGAGTTCAACCTAAATTTAAACATGGGAGTACCTCATCTCAGGGCTAGGATCTTATACTCTCCCCACCTTATAAAATTCCATACTCAAGATGCATTACCAAGAATCACCAAGCCTCCTAGATAAAAGGAATGATGATGGGGATGACCTATAAAATTATCTTTCCTATGTTTTATCCTAAATACAATAGTATTTTCACTAAAATAATACCAAAGAAATAATTAACCTAAAGAATCTCCCCGACTTTCATCGACAACATGAGCCCATTTCTCCCCAATGGACACAATGAAGTCAAAACCAACATCGATCACAAAAATCCTATATTGAATCCTAGGTAACACTGCCTAGTTTTTTATTCAAGAAATCATTTTAAATATCACTATATCACCATGTAAGATCCAACCAACACCCTACCTTCTGAATCATCTCTACAGGTCATGTCCCAAAATATCTAGCACCAACTTACCATATTATTAAAATTATTATGGTGACCCAAGGTTGGTGTCACCTAAAGGAACACATGATCATCAAACTATATTCCAAAACCTACATTGATCCATTTTTTAAATCCGAATGGCCTCTTTCAATAATAGATACCCAAAACACAACCAAGTCACAACTGTCAATATAAGCAATCAACCCCCAAAATTGGATCCAATGATCATTTTTGAAAAAAAAACATCGATATGGTTTTCTCCATAGCCTATAAAAACCTAAATTCTAAAGAAATTTTTGTTTGGATACCAATTGGGATTAAGGTTCTCCCCATATTAAGCATGAGCTTACAGCCACCCATTTCCAATGTTTGTCACTTCTTCCATCAACAAGTCCCAAAATAACATTGAACTCTCACTCTGATGGCACAACAAGGGTAGTTCCAAAATTATTATTCCCAAAAACCCATGAGGGTACCAATAAACATTGACATTTAACCTTATTAATGAAAAAACATTGGAATTGATGCACACACATATTCCCCACCTTAATTGAAGTCAGACCATCCTCGACCAACTTGTCTCATAAATTCTTGACCTACACTATCTAAAAACCATTATTGGTATCTACCACACTGAACAACAACCTCCAACATATGCTCCTTAGATTTCTTCTAGAACCACCTTGATCCCAAATCCAATGCTCATATTGGACATATATAACACTCAACTCTCTGATAGAACTTCCTATGGAATCTAGGAACATATACCATCAGTTACTCACTGGAATATTGGTTCGACCTTAACCATACCATATTCAACTTCACACTTCTATGATCCATTCATTATGAGGTTCATACCCCCATAACCCACACATGAATCCCCACATTTGAAATATCTTTTTCACTACCTCTCTCAAAAAATCCAACCATCACAAACCATAGTCAACCACTACATAACCCATTAAGTAGATGTGGATGCCCATATCTCACTCAAGAGAAAATAGTAAATTTCCACCATCACCCATTCCCTGCCTCTAAGAACAAAACCCATGATTGTCACTTTCAACCAGTCAAACACGAGGAACCTTCTAAAAAATTAGTTATGGCACACCTCCCACCATGCATATTCCCTCACATTGGTCAAAAAATGAAACCTTTAAGAGGTTTTACATCTGACCAAAAGAAATAAATTTATGTTTCTTAGCTTATTTACAATTTTCGCTTGGTTTTCCTTGGTTGATGTTAAGATGTTGAGCATTATCATCTCAAGTTAGTAAGTTCACCATGATAATATTAACAAATACCACCACATCTCATCAACTTTTAATGCCACCTATCTCTTCATGGAAATGCTAAAATTCTTCAAATGACTCAGGTTTCACTGCTCGTAGGTGTCTCATCAACTCTTTATCCTTAATATTCAATAGGAACTCACCATCCAAAACCAACCTCCACCTTAAGGATCTTTTTCAAGAAGCGATGAAATAATTTTTCATATCCTACTAATATCACTTCACTACCCATGATCCATCATAATAATCCAAAAACAAACCTATCTAATGATTATCTAGCGTACATCACCTTGGTTTTAAGAGAAAATAATGTGTACTTTCATCCAAGCTACCTGCTCATTTATTCCAATAGTGTATTTTATTTTGGAATGTTCCCACCATCTTGGCCTTACTAGAATCTTGGGATCAATTGAATTCTTATAAACCTTCACTGAACCAAATGATAGATCCCACAAGTCATACATAAATGTATCTAGACCCAAATTACTAGAGACACAACCAACCAAGCCTCTTGGTCTATTAGACTCATAAAAATAATATAATTCATGATGTTTTCATCCAACATCCCAACATACACACAAAAGAAGACCAACCATGTGACCAACACTCTCTACGGTGTCACTTACATATAAAAAAAATCCATATAGAGTTAGCATTTATCCCTAGAATGAAAAAAAATAATACAGTAGGGTCAAACACTCGAATGATGCTTCCCCTTTAAAAACAATCCTTAAATCCAACCACAACCACTCAAGGTGATTACATAAAAAAATGAACCAATACATGACCATGAATTTTATATAAACTCTATGGAACCCACCACACATCAAATCCCCTTATAAAGCATTATCCTATGCCAAAAAAATACAAAGCACCTATAATACTTTTCTAACCTCCCTCATGATTACCCTTGATTACTCATTCCGACTACTCATGGGAACAACCAAAGTCATATTCCCAAATCAACTAGATTTCTTACTAATTCATACACATTGAACCTCAAAGAATCAACTGCTCATGGGGATAATTCCTGCCCCTATTCCGAGAAAAATGATGTCAAAGGCACCATGTGGCCATTTACTCAAGGTTCCACACTAAATATGCACACCTACATACATCAACACTACGATCTAAACACCCTATCTAGGGTAAAAAACATACCTTGCATAGTATCAGCCCATAAGGTTCACCACACCCATATTAGGAGATGACAGTTCACAACCTCACGGTTGAAACCTAATTGAAGGCACAACAAGAAACATTCCACCAACCAGAACAGCCAAAACCATTAAGGTCTCACAACCTGTAACCCATGGTCTCAAAACTAGGACACTATTACAACCCAAACCACATATACACATGGTCCAATTACAGCACTATGGATACTAGCCCAGTGACCCTAAAGGTCCCATCATTACAAATTACTCTTTAATTAACACTACGATTTGAAAGCCTAAGAATTTACATTTTAAAACATTTTATTTACCCAAAATTTAAACTTATTATATTTTTTAAAATTTTCTATTTATACCTTTTGGTTAAACATTGGGTTATTTAAAAGTCAATCATGCTAAACTTATAGATGAATTTTCAATTCTATGTGCCTAGAATGATGCATGAAACCAAAAACCCTCTCTTTCCATAATGTTGAAAGATATAAAACGTCATAAATTAATAACATCACATCTAAAGGAACCACTCATAGTAGAAATATCAATGAAAAGAAAAATCACAAAATAGAACATCAATTATGGTTCCTAGAAGCTTGGGTTTCCCCTGTGCATGGGGCTGTAAGCACCTAGGAATGAGATAATTTTCAAGCACTGAAAAGGTCATAGTATCATATAAAAATTTCCCAAATAGTAATAAAATTGAAGTCACCTCTTATTACACGTTGTAACATGGCTACCCAGGTTCTAATAAAACTAGTACCCCGAGCTGGTTCATCACATGACATCAAGCATGCCTCCCAATACATCAGATGCTTACGACTAGCAGTACAGGTCTATGGAGTTACAATGGGGAGACTATATCCACATATAAGAGAAAATAATAATATAAATAATATTAATAGATATAAAAACCATTATAAATGTAAAATAGAATTACAAATAGTAAGTTACAATAATAGCAAAAGGGAAACATGATACAACAATGATATATATAATATACATATTAAGAAGTTATAAAAATAAAATCTCCAGTGCCAAAACCATAAAAAGATCCAAAAAATGGTCCCAAGTCCCAACTAAATCCTAAAATATCATGCTCTAACCAATTATACTATGCATAAATCAACCCCTAGATACCTATCCTGAACCTGTACCAAAAACAAGTTGCATTTTCCCAGGTACCCAAGTGCCATGGTGGACCACACAGGGTGTGAGTAATACTCAGTAGTCCACTACCAATAGTTTCAAAAAAAAAATACATGACTAAACAATTGTGCATATATATAACTAGGTGTGTATTGAATAAATAAAGCAGTAAAAGAAACAAGTTTCTCAATTAAAAAATTATTAATTATCCTTTTGAACCTTTGAATACCAACGTTTCATCCAACCAATAAAACATATTCCAACCATTATTAGATCCTAATCCATATACCAAAGGGGTTAACCATTTTAATTCACAAAGGGAATTTATTTATCATTTCAAAAATTATTCATACCATAGATCATCAATTTAAGTACCAATTTCCTAAAAATTAGAGGACGTATGTTGAAAAACAAGGATCATCAGTCCAAGTATCCAACCAAGATTTAGAATGAAATTTCCAACCATCCCAACAATTATTTATTATAGGATTCACATGATAAAAAACATGTATCATCGTTCCAAGTATGTAACTAGGATTTCAAATGTTATGTATAAATTTTCTAACCATTATTTATTATGGGGTCCACCTATTAGCAAACAAGTAGAACAAGTATAAGTATCCAATCAGGATTTGGAATGCCATGTCATTCATCCTAACCATGATATATAATTTCATTTCCACACCCTTGTATTCAGGATAATCGATCCATACTCATAAAAATATGATTCACTAGGGAACCTGGAGCATCATTTTGGATTTCCTAAAACTAGGGAGTGATGGGTCAGTCCAACATCCCAAACCCAGGAATGAGTATCACCAGTCAAAAAATTCAAAAACCTTTTCATTATCAAGAATTTTCATCTTAATCACATCATTTATAAAAAAATCCAATGTCGTTAATCATTATTCATTTATAAAGGTCCCAACAGACCATTAAAACCTAACATGCCACAATATGGCCCAACCCCATTTTCACAATTTCTTAAAACACCACTTAATTATTTTTGGGAGGAATAGAAGAACAACTCAATTAATTAAAATATTTCAAAACTACCCTTGGACAAGGGAATTTCTCTTTAAAAATAAAAATAATGACAAAGTCCAAGCATTCCCTTTAATTTATTTAGAAGAAGACCCCAAGGATTTTTCACAAGGGGTAAACTATACAAATTATTCAAAAAATCACTTTAAATCTCATAATAACCTATTTTAAATTAATTGGAGGTAAAAACATCCTTTTAAAAACATCTATAACATTCAAAACAACATTCAAATTTGTTAAAAAACATTACCGGATCAAAATCCAAAACACATCAATTAAAACATTTCAAAATCCTCTTCAACATTTCACGGAATCTTGTATATAATCATTTCAATTATCCCTTTAACCATGACCATGTTACAAATATATTTTCAACCCAATTACACTTATAAATTCTTTATCTTTTTTTCAAAATGTCCATTTCATCATTCTCAAAGTATTGGAATACCCCATGGGGAGCCCTAGATCCAATATCAATTCATAAACAGTCCCAACAAGGTCTGTGAAGGGAATCACACTTCAATTTCACATCCAACTTACATTCCTTATTCAATGATACAAGAACAAATTAAGCTAGAAAATTAGAATGAATAAAAACACTATAAAACATCAAAACTATGGAAAAAAGATTATAGAACACCTACCTCACACTTGTATACAAACATTCAACCAACCTCGAGCTTTGATTTAAACAAAAATTTCCTCAAAACCAAGTAATTAACCTCTCAAAATAGAATTTAGGAGTTTTAGAAAGAGAGGAGACAACCAATAAAGCCTCTTCAAAAAAACAGAAGGAAGTGGAGTTAGATACTTACCTAAAACTTTGACTCTCACTAAAAAGAACTCCAAGTACCCAATAATTGAGTTAGAAATTCCCATTTAGGAGGGGAGAGGTTATGGTTCATCAATATTGATATAGGGTGTCTAATGGGGGAGAAATTATATCATGGAACCATAAACCCAATGGGGAAAAGGTCATTTTCTCATATTTTAAAAGATGCATGGTTTTTCTGAAAGGTTAGCCAAACATTTTACTAAACATGTGTTTAACTCTTTAAATTAGGGGCCAAGATTCATGATCTAGGTTGGACATCCACACAGTTGAGACAAAAATTTTGGATAACATGCACCTACCTCTATCCAATGGGTTAATAGTATCATAGTCTCCTAGAGCTACCATCACATTTTGGAAAACCAGGTAGTTACCATGTGCCCGAATATATCTAAAGCGGCATTGGAACATAAGTTCTTGGGAAGGACAAATACCCCACACATTTATGGTTCACTATTAAAAAAATCGTGCACCAATTGCGCAACATGTAAAATTTGTATTCTTTTCCATAATTTCACACCCCAAACCCACAAGACACCCTCAAAACATGTCACACCCCTTGGAGAACACTCCATTATCCCTTTTAATTGAGAGTTTAACCAAAACATAGTCTAAGGACTACCTCATCTTAGGATGAGGATATTAAAAAATCTATTTCAATGAACAAACCCAAGGGATCGAAAATAGAATATAAAAATTCATGAATTAGAAACACTTGTATTGATACACCTACTTCGAAAATGATAAAAACCTATCTAACTTCGACAAAAGAGATTGAAAAATCCAATATCAGACATTGAAAAACAAGGAACAACAATAAACTATAAAGGATCATTATAAAATAACAATAAATCATAAAAACATCCAATGACACCTCCATAAAGATTGGAAAAGAAGAAGTAGAAAGATTGCTTTCTAGAGATATGTGGCAAAAACTTCCACATGAGGAAAACACTGAATAAAGAAATACCAAAGGTGAGAGATCACCCAAAAATTATTCAAAATAACCATTGGGATTTTTAGGAATGATTATGCACTTAATGAGAAAATATTCATGCATCCAACATGTTTAAAACTACTAGACTCGAGGAATTCCAATTGTGAATCCCTTTCATGGCGTGAAATATAATGAATAATAAATATAAAAAATGGTGTCTACTTAGATAAAATTAAATATTGGTTGACATTTTCAAATTATATCATGGTTTCATAGCCTTAAAACACCTCACTTTATACAAAAAACTCATAGAATCTGTTCTAAAATAGATTCATGTTGTGTAACCCCTTAATGATGTGAATATGTCAAGTAGGTAGTTCTCTACCCTATTTTCCATAGAAAACATCCTAAACAAATTTTAAGCCTTTATGGTCCCAAGGGGAACATTATAAATCCATTTAGACATTATAACCATACTCAATTAATCCAAAAAATATATATTCCTAAAATTCAGTTCATTTTTCTCAGTAAAGGTTCTCGATCCCCAAGAAGCCCATAATGCACCCAAATGGAAATGGAAACCAAAATAATGAACCATAATGATTAAATGAAATATGTCATTGGGGTGTAATTGATTATATACCCATAAAATTTATAGGTTTATATCTCTATAAATTTAGGGAAACTAGTTACATAACAACAAATAAATTGTTTACCCGAAATGATAATTTTTTACTAAACCAAATTATTTAAAAATTACATCAGCCTCAATCAAGTATAAAATTTGAGGACCAAAATATTGAAATCATAATCACATACTCATCATTATTCTCTATAAAATTAATTTTAATATGTGGTTTTGGAATAAAAATCTCTCTAAGGAGAAAAAATAAAAAATATCAGTCAAAGATGATAATTGGGAATTAAATTTACACAGGGGCATGGGAAGGTAATCAAGGTACATGATCATGTCATATGAAAATCATATCTAATAAAACATGGATTATAAATCATTAAATAATTCCATGTTAAATGATATAATACATGAGTTATATGAGTGTTGAGATACGAGTCAATAATCCCGAGGCCTGAGGACCTAATAATGGTATGTTTCTTAATACATGTATATGGCACAAACATAATAATGTAAATTACTAGTTATCTTATAGTGTATTATAGAGAAATTCATGTTTTAAATGACTAGGCTAACCACCTAATGATAATATATTAGACTTGGTCTAACCACCTATGTCTTATAATTCTCTTACTTAGTCTAAATAACTATGTCCCATTAAGATACCATGACATATAAAATCTCACCCAATGTAATTAATTAATATATCATAATCACTCATCAAATAATTATAACCCATATATAAATTTTCTAGATGAAAATAAAATCATTATTAATACAATCATAGATTAATTAGATTGTTATGAATAAATATATATCATAAATATTTCAACAAAACTTGATTATAAGTCATATTGATAATGTAACAACACTTGAAATAATATTAATAAGATTTTTTAGAAACTAATTTTAAATTTTAAAGGAAACATCATAGATAAAAGAAATAATTCCTAGGGATAAAGTGATCATACATAAATCATTAAAATAGATATTATTTTTACACATTTGTAAATAATATCAAAATAGTAAAAAATAAACATTATGGGAAATTATAAAAATAAATTTTTTTTACATGGTTTTAAATAATTAAAATTCAATAGAAAATGATCTTTTGAGATAATATATGTATATAAAAGTTAATCGATAAAAAAATATATAGAATAAGGACATGAAAGGGATTACTAGTCAAAAATATGAGATAATGTTGGCTCTACTTGCGAGAAATAATTTAGTGGAGTTGTGAACCAAATTATAATTAAATGGAAACAATAAATATATGAATTCTAAATAAATAATTCATAATAAAATATATGTTTTTGGATATAATTTTTATACCATTCTCATAAGTAGTAATTTAGATGTGGCCTATCTCAATTTCAATGTGATATTGGAAATGAAACCCTTTTAAAATGTGTAAAATTTAAATTAAATTACATTGAAAGAGAGAAATATAAATTTATTTTTTAAATATATTTAATTACATTAAGATTCTGATAAATACAATCCATGTGATAGTATATACACAATATAATAGGAAAAAATTGGTGAATATGGAGTATAACCCAATAAATGAAAATTAAGATGAGAAACCCTTACAAAGATTATAATTTAAGATGTAAGAAACCATTGAAAGGTAGGTTTTTATAAATGAATATAAATACCTTGAAATTAATATTTAAATAAAATATAATACAATAATGTTTTTGGTGAATTATTATTAGAATAATATAATCAAAGAAGAGATTCTAAGACTCAATGAAATGAGGTTTAGTAAAAAACTATTACCTTGAATTCAAAAACTCTCAGATATAATCTATAATATTGTATAATAATCCTTGAATAATTATTAAAATTTTAAATAAAATTATTCACATATATTACCTTTTTTAATATTTTATTTTAATTTATTAATTATTGTGTAGTTATTTTTAGTTTATATAGTCATTATTTTTTATAGTTTCAACTATACCTTAATTGATATAATATTATAGTTATCAATCTCATTACATATATATGTATTAATTGTCAATAGGAGATTAAATTTACTATAATAGAATTTCTATAATTAGTTAGATGTTATATTTTCATTCCATGTATTTTTAGGAATAATTTATAAAGATAAAATCCATAATGAGCATGTTTTTTTAGTTTTTTAAATACATAAGGTCATATATTGATAATTATTTAAATATTAATATTACTATTCTATAACATTATATAAAAATTTATTTCATTATTGATAACATATATTACTGGTAATAATGTTCTGCTAACCATTGATGATAACATTTTATGGCATCGTCCATGTTGGTGTTAAATCGACAAAAGGAATAACATACTATAATAAACAGATGGGTATAATTATGAAGTGATTGTTTTATAATATCATAATTAAAAAATTATAATGACTCTGTTTATAATTTATTGAAGTGATAAACCCTAATTGAGATTCATTAGATGAAGAATATAAATAAAAAATAATAATAATAAGTTATTACATAAAAAAGAATAAATCATTTCTTCTCTTTGAAGCCTTATTTTTTATGAAGTCATTGTGGAATTCATTTGAGATAAAAAGCTACCCAATATGGGATAAGATTATTAGGTAGGTAATTTGGGATTCTTCTCAAGTGAAAATTGAATTAATGGTGTGGGTTGATTTTGGGAGAAGGGTGGTCATTTATTGGTGAGAGGGGGTGTCAATGTTTTAAATACTCAACCCTAAATATAAAAGGAATGTAATTGTCAAGGAAAATGGATAAAAAGTGAAAAAATAATGAACTTGAGATTAGGTCAAGTTTATAATGAATACATCCACACATCAAGAGATATATTTTTTTGTTTTCTCTCTTAATTTAACCCTTTTACCTTTATGTTAATAACTAAATTTTACCATAGTGACTAATTTTTATGATTAAAAAGAAATTTGATCATTTTAGAAACTTTATAAATCCTGATTATAGATAATAAGTCTAGTTTTTTATAAATTTTTTAAAATTGATAAAAAATTATTTTTACATAAGAACACTTAACACATATTTTTTTAGAAAAATGTATTATTTATCATAAATATAAATTTATCATTGTTCATTACCAACTAATAATAATTATATGATTAATAATTTATTTATATATATTTTAAAATAATCAATTTAATTAAAATAAATATTCATATGATACCATGTGATTTTATTAATATTTAAATACAAAAATTATATTAAGTAATTATATAGAAAATATGACTTTTAAAATTTAAATGATTTTAATATTATTATTAACTAATTGAAAAACTATGTGTGAATGATTATCCATTTATTTATGTTATTAATATAACTTTCTTTAAATTTATCATTGAAAACCTGAGAAAGTTTACTTTTATGTAAAATATTTTAATATATAAAAAATGTTTATAAATAAAATAATTTTTTTCAGTAATGAATAATTAAATTATTGTTCCTCATAGTTCCATAATTATTTTTTGAATATAGTTAAATTATTTCATTTATAGTTACTTATATTCTATGAAAAATTCTAATTGGTATATTTCTTAAGAAAATAAATTTAATTAAAATTAATAATTCATAAAGGTAGATTCAATAAAGTGAATACAATTTTCTCCTGTGAATTAGTATCTTTCAATTATATTGAATAATAATTAATTTAAATTCAAATATTTTTTTTATGATTCAATTTTATATTTTTTACATATAAATAAACTTTAAAAAAATTGACTATAGAAATGTAATTTAGAACTATTAACATATTTACTTATATTATTCCCACTGACTATATAACCATTTAAAAATAATTCATACCAGTAATATTACACCCTATAAATTCATTTAATTCAAATTTCACTAATAATGTTTCCTATTCTTTTAATGTTCATTTAGTGTTTTATAATAATGTTTTGTCTCTAAATGATGTTCCTTCATATTATAGTATTCATTTCACTTGCAACGATTCTCAAAGAATAAGTTGATCTAGGGGAACAATTAGTTGTAATGATATTATTATGATCTATTTATTATCCCATTTTAATTTATGAACTTTTAAGATATGTAATCATCCATGGTATATAATAATACTTTATATGTAATACCTGGTTTCATGTATTTTTTTCAATGTTATTTTATGAGTGAATAAATTGTTCTTAATTAGATTAATTTCATTCAATGATTTGTTTCTTACTTATGTTTAAATTAATTATAAATAATGAAACAAATTTATATGGAAAATAAAATTCATACTTTAATATTTGATGTTAAATTCTCCCTCCTTTTAATAAATTATGTCATCCGAATTTTAATTTCTCTCACAATTAAAATAGGCGAGGGCATCCCTAATATAGTCATGACTCAAAATATAATTTATAATGAGATATATATATTACTATCATGGGTATTTATATTAAACCCATATTTTCACTATTAGTTCAATTTTTTTATATTTTCATCTTTCATAATTTTGTTTTTTAAATATGTCTTCTTAGATTATTATAGGATATTCCAGATTAATAACATTCACAACATCATTTCCATGAAAATGTTCCCAATAAAATACTATAAAAATAGTTATGATAATATATTATAAGATCATTGTAAATAAAACTATGATTATGAAGATTCAATCATAAGATATATTGTATTATGACACCTTTATTTCTACCCTGATACTTTCTGTTCGACAATGAAAAAATTCGTAAAAACTATCACACATTTACTTTAACCTAGTTTTAGATTTTATATTATTAATATAAATTTCCTCATCCTAAAAAATTACTGAACCCAAAACTATCAATATCCTTCTGAGTATATTTTAAACCAAAATCACAGAAACTTATGCTCATAGAAATCAACACAACATTTGTCCCTCAACAACATTATTAACACTTAAAATTGTTTACTGATCAATATATACCTTAATTATATATACTCTAAACAATATATTAATGATTTCCCAAAATAACTAGAATCACCTTGTCACAAAATCATAGTTCAATATCCAAGGTTATATATTATACCCATCTTATATTTCAAAAATCAATTATCCCATTGTACCAATTAACTATAATTACATCTATATCAAATCACATACTTACATCAAGTGTTATTTTTACCTCAATCATTTTTTCTTACTAAACACCAAGAAATATAAAAAAAATGTAATTACTATCCACAATCATAAAATACATAAATATGGAATTTATTCCTTTGAATTTATTAACATCATCAAAATTATTAACCCATAGTGGTATGTAAAAATATTAAATTTTACTCAACAGATAAAATCCTAAAATATAAAACTATATAAAACTTACTTTTATACCAATTGTGAGGACCCAAACATAACTACCCAATAATTCAAATATTTATTTAAAATATTTATTCATTTATATACCCAATACATATTTAGGTTTTGAGATTTAAATAATTTGGAAAAACCAATAAACAAAAAAACCATAATATTCCAAATAAATTTACATTTTTCCACTAAACCAGAATCTATAAATGATACGATCTCTTTACCACCATAATCCATTTTTTATTTTATTGAAAAAACACTTTGAGGGTAAGTGGGAATCAATAGAACCATTCCTCCAATATTAAAAAACACCCTCCCAAAACACCCATTACAAAGTTCAAATTTCGAAAAACAAAACAGAACCAAACGTCGCACCAAGACTGTCACAACATCCTGATTCAAAATTCATGAAAATATGATCACAAAAAAATTGGATGCCACCATCGAAGTTGCCATTTCAAAAATTGAAAGCCAAAAAGTAGTCAGACCATCATAATGCCTTAGTAACCATCACCTCGAGATGCGTACACTAACACCAAACTATCAGATCGCTTTCTCCACCGTAGACCCCCATCGTCGTCGAGATCACCGGTGACGTCACCATAGAGCACCACCAGAATCTCCATTGAGAGAAACCATTGGAGACCGTCATTGAAATAAGATAATTTATCATCGTCGCTATTGAGAACAAAAACCCATCATCGTAGACAATGTTTCGGAGCAACTAAAGACATCAGAAGCAGAAACATGGAGGAGACACCATGGGCATGACACCCTAAAGGACCAGTTGACTCACCACCAAACCAAAAAAATTCCAGTGACATCCGCCACCAGAACCCACCAATACGGTTGTGAACTGAAAAAAAACCAGTGAACCGCCTGAGGAACCCATCACTGTAGTCTTGAACCTCGCTCCACCAATGACCACCAAGAAACACCGACACAACGTGGAAGAAAAAAAGGAAAAAACTGGGGGATGAGACCCTAAAATCATACAAATTAATAAAGAACCCCAAACCAGAAGAAACTAGAACATGGTCAAAATGGAATTAAAACCCTAAATAGAACAAGCGAAAACACTACTGTGAGGGGATGAAACCCTAGAAATATACTGGGAGATGAAACTCTAAATGAAGAAGAAAATGAAATACAAGAGGACCCTCAACCGCCAAACCACTATCGCAAAGCCTCGGTGCACCCATTGCTCCAAATCTGACATAGAGAGGAGTAGTGGAACTCGAGGCTAGAGAATAGTAAGGTGGTCAGAAAAGGCCTTTTCTGGAGATAGTGAAGCCTTAAAAAACAATCAGAGAGAAGAGAAAACCAAGGAAATCAAAGCAGATGATCCAACCCCGTTGGGGAGAAACCCTAGAAGGAATTAGATGGCGAGCCGAGCCGAGAGCCTTAGAGAGACCCTCAAGAGTGCGGTGCCATTTTATTATTTCTAATAAAGTAAAAATCAAAGAATCTTGATACAATATTTTTATTCATGACAAAAATCTCATAAAGAGAACATTGACTTTATCATAATTCCTACTCATACACAATCCTTGTAAAAATTGTTTGAAAATATGGGATGAGAATAGAAATATCACTGAGGCGTTAAAATAGGTTTTATTAAGATAAGATCATAGGTGATAATAAGATAAACATTTGGTCATGGGAAGTTAATAATGTTTCATAAACATAACATAATTAAATCATACACAATAAAATATGGATCATAAATCCTGACATAAGGCCTTGGGCATACAAAATACATGAGTTATATGAGGGTGGAAACATGATTCAATAATCATGATCCACATGAATATAACATAGGTATGTTACATAATAGAATTATATGGTATAAACATAAGTTTAAAAATAATAACATTAATCAGGGTTAACCACTAAGTCCTTGATATCATAAAATACTAGGTAACCACTTAACCTTCACAGAATGGCCTTTTTTAAATAACCTATGTCCCATAATATTTTGAAAATGGGATAACCAGTTGGGTCTCATTCAGATATTATCATGTATAAAACATTACATAATTAAAGATAGGGCTATATTAGACCCGCCCATCATATAATGAAAACCATATATACGCGTGCCATGTGAAAATGAAATCATTCATAATCTCATCATAACATAATTAGAAAATGAGAAATAAAAAAATATCAAAAATATTTATATCAAACATGGGCACAATATATGTCTAGAAATAAGGTGGATTGTATCATTAGATAATATACATAGTGAGAAAAATGTTTATTTTATAATTATATTGAAAAAATAGAATAAATCCCCCTTATATTTTATTAACCGTTCTTTCAAAGGAAAACATTTATAATAAAAATAAAATAAATACAAAATACAAAAATCATGGTATGATGGATAAATATATTTTTATTGAAAATTATGAATATTTTTTAATAATTTAATAATTTTAATATTATTAAAAAGTGATTCCTTTTTCACATTTGTAAATAAATTCAATGTCAATAGAAAAAGAATGTGTAGAAAATTTAAGAGACCATTCATGTTGGAATTTTGTAAATAAATTAAAAGATAATAAAAAATGACCTTATGTAATCATATAATTACAAATAATGACATAAAAAACATGATTAATATAAACATGGATGTGAATGATTCCACACTGAAAAGATGAGATAGGATTGTCTCCAATTATTGGAAACCATTCAGTTGACTTATAAACCACACGTAGAAGAAATAGTAATAAAGTAAAAACTAGAAATACCTCGATAAGATGAATATATATGATTATTTAGTGATTAGTAATATATGATTTAAATAATTAATAATCTATATGTACACAGTCATAATTTTAATGTAATACATAAAAATAAACTTATATGATTTTGTTTACATTTAAATAAAATTCCATTGATAGAGAGAATATGGAATAAATTTTTAAATATCTTGAATTACATGATATTTATTATAATTTCCATATATGGGGAAATATAAACACCAAAAAAATAAAATAATTTATGATATAAATAATATTAGAATAAATGAAAATTTTGATGAGAAGCCCTTATGTAAATCATAATTTTTTATGTAAGAACCATTTTAAAATAATTTTAATGAGAAATTTATTTATGTTAATGTAGAATAAAGTGGAAACAAAATATATTAAAAACATAAATAAGAGTAATTATTTATTATAAGAATGTCTCTAACAAAAAGAGTTCCAAAACCAATGAATGGTGATTGATTCAATAGACCCCTTACATTGGATTCCCATAAACTCAAACATATTCTAGAATATTTTATAATAATCTAAGTCTAATTAAAAATATATTTTTTTAAAATTATTATATAGTTTTACCTTATATATTAATATTTCATATTTATTTATTAAATTATTATTACAAATTTTAGGATTATAATGATTGCGTGTTTCAAGTAGTTTGAACTATTCATTATCTATTTCAATATAACAGTTATGGTTATCGTTACATTTTCATGGGTTAATCATCTATATAATAGTCAAGTTAATATAATTTTTTTCCATAATGGTTTATGATATTTTAAATTAATTCCATTAGAGATACAATTATGATTCATAAAGAATAAGTCTATAAAGATATTGTCTGAGTAATTTTTATCAATCATAATTTGTTAAATTAGTGATGATTAAATGTTAATATCATAATTACAAAAACATAAATAAATCAATTTTTTAATTATTATAATTTCTTAAAATTAATTATATTTTTAATAACATCCTTAATAATATTTTATATCATCATCAATATAGTCGGTAAAACATACCCAAATTAGAACATGTAATAATCATTAGATTAGTGTAATTATAGATTGATATTTTTATAATATATTCATTAAAAAATTATGATAACATTATTTATATATTATTAATTTGATAAATCATAATTGGGAAGTGTTGGGGAAAAGAGATTAAAATAATAATAATGAGATATCACTACCTACAAATAGGAAATCATATAATCTCTTAGAAGAATTCATCTTTTTTAAGGAATTGCGGAAGGACAATGAGACCAAAAGCTAACCAATATGAGACTGGGTTATTTTGGTGATATTTTATTTATTTATTAAAAGTAAAATTGGATAAATGGTGTGAGTGGAATTTTGTAGATGTGGGGTCCTTTATAGGTGAGAAGTTTTGGATTCTTTATAAAAACTTATTCTTTAATATAAAAGGAGTCTCATTTTTTAAGAAAGGTGAATCCATTTAGAAGAATAATGAACATTAGATGATATATTTTATGAATTATCTCATCTACATATTTAGAGTGATATTTTTTCAAATTTTAGGAATTTATCCCTTAATTTAACCCTTTTACCTCTATATAGATAACTATCTTTTACCTCTATAATTGATTTTTTTACTAAAAATAAAATTTAACTTATTATTTGATATGGAAATACAAATTTAAAATATGAGATCCAGTTTATTTGATTTGATTTCTATAAGTGGTAAAAGTATATTTTAATACTAGAACATATAACTCTTAAAAGAAATTTTTTAGAGAAATATTAAACCTCAAAAAGAATTTATTTTCTTATAAATCACTAATATTTAGATGATTGGAAATTTATTTGAATATATACATTAAAATATCATATCTTTTATATCATTATTTAATAGAGTAAGTAAAATTTATTATTATAAAAATACACAACATATAGTAAACAATTATTTTTAACATAAAATGATTTCATCTTTATTATTAACAAATTAACATTATTGAGTGAATGATTATCCATTTTATTATATATATATATATATATATTTTATAATTAATTATTAAAATATGATAATTTAACTTTTAAATAAAATTATATAATATATAATAAAAGAAATATTTTGCAATAAAACCTTTTCTTTTTTCCCTATGAAGAATTAAATTAGTGTCACTTAAAATTCTTTAATTATTTAATGCATATTAATAATTTATTTTATTAATAATTCAATTATTTTTATCAATATTTTTACTTATTTAATTTTTTAATTAACTAATTTAACAAAAAAACCTAATTCCTAAAAAGAGTTTCATTAGAATAATTTTTATTTTCCTAAGTGAATTATTAACTCTTAATTATTTTAAAAAAAATTTATATTATTTAAATTAATGTATTTATAATGAAAAGTTATATTATTTATATCTAAATAAAAAATATTTAAATTGATTATGTACCAATAATTCCAAATAAGCAAGATGTTTACTGGTATTATACCCAATGATGATATATCCATTTAAAATAGAAATATTATTGTGATATTATCCCCTATAAATTTATTCTATTTTGATATCGCAAATCAAACTCCCCATTTCTTAAATTTTACATCATGGTTTAATAAAATTCATTCTCCAATCATGATTGTTTTTTCTTATTTTAGGTTCAATTTCACAAGTAGTAATTCCCGAGGGAAAAGTTGATATGTGGATTTACCTAATTTTGAGGATATTATTAATTCTTATTAATTACATAATTTTCATATATTCACTTTCAATGTATGTAATATTCATTGATATTTAATAATATATGGTACATAATTCATGGTTTCCTATATGTTTTTGGAATGTTTCATTAAGATTGAATAAGTTATTATTGATTTGATTCCTTTTGTCATGCACCGAATCTAATATCCATTAAAACTGGCACCTGACCTGGTCTGTGGAAAGTCTGGAAGGGCGTTCCCTATCCCCACGGGCTGGCACAAGTTCTCAGGTATCATCAATATTGGTTTGGGAACGATTTACCTGAGTATAGATACATAAAACCACCCAAAATATTCAATACATAGAATCTAAAAATTACCAACCAAACAAGCATTAAATAAAATTCATAACTAAAAACACAGTCTTAAACATGACAAAAGAGGTCCAAAGATATATAAAAATAGCATAAAAATATCCCATGTAACACCACAAGACAAGGGGTTATCACCCATGAGTCATCTCTACAACACCGCACCATGGAAGGAAACTAACAACCCGAACCGCCATCACCCAAGGTTTTTCCTTTACTTGTGTCAAACATGATCAGGTATACATACACACAAAGGTGTAAGTATGGTGTTAGCCTAATACTAATATGATACCACCCAAATATTCTATATAGTACTCAATTAAAGATAAAAAGTATTCAAGTTTTAATAAACAAGAAATGGTGGCAATAATTTCTTAAGAATGAAAATTTTAAAAGTAAACCATTTTCAAAAGATGATTTCAAAAAATTAACACATTTCAATAAAACATGAAAGATACTAAATTTTCCTTTAAAAAAATCACAGTCCAATGATCAACACAAAAGAGTCAATGATCACTAATCTTGGGAACATCCCAAGGCACTAGTTAGTTTTGGGCCCCATGTACCTCATATCTCGGTGTAAAGTAACCGTAACAATATTCTTTATCATGCACATGCCACTAGTAGAGAACATACCTATAACATAGTAGTCCCCAATCATCATAATTATAGTTTTTTTAGTGTTTACAATGTCCAACTTGCTAAGTAAAACATAGAAAAAACCACTCCGGATCATTAGCATACCAGTACACGTCCGCCCACCTACATACCCAGGTTTCCCCCTTTGTGCTTAAACAATTTTCACAGGTTAATAAATTTAATTTTGATATAAAAACACCATTTATGGTCATACACACTTAAAATAGTATCTACATGTTCTTTCCACCATTTATATAACTCAATAAACCATTTAGAATTTCCAAACAACATTTTCATGGAATATAACTAAACTTTGCACTTAAAATCTATATAAAAGACCTATTTAAAAACCAAATTAACACTAAAATTACCCCAAAAAATAATTTTCAGTAACAAATTTTTTTAATAAGACCCTACCATGAATTATAAAACAATATCATGTGGTACAACATCGAAAACACATGTAAAACACAAATTTTCACAAAAAATGGCATTTAAAAATCAATTGTTTAACAAATTCCACCAAAAATAATTTCCACTGAAATAAAAATGAACTAGGAGTATTCTAAAAATATAAATCAAGCAAGGATAACTCATATAGTTGTGTATACACATGGAATCAACTTCCACAAGTGTCTAAAATTCCAAATCCTTGTGCGAAAGTTCAACCGCACCACCGCCGCACCAAAAGAAGGATAAATAAAACCTAAAAACACAATATTAGACCAAGAAAACCATGATCAAACCCTAGCTTCGAATCCCTAATTTTTGTACATTATAAAATTTAAGAAACAAAATGTAAGAAACCATAAGAAAATGGGAGGAGGAAGGAAGGAATCCCACTTACTTGAGGGATCTTGAAAAAATATCCCCAAATACACTAATAGGTGAATCTCTAAGAAGTAAAAACTGATATGGAGGAATGAATAAGTATTATTAGGTCAAGTGAGAATTGAAATATTTGAATAATAGTAAAAAATGAAGGAGTTATGAAGGAAACAAATTACTTTTTCAAATATGGACGATTTGTGAAAGCCTGAGAAAATTTTCCCTAATCCACAATGAAGATGATATCCAAAGTGGGAGAAATGAACATGGGGGCACATCTATGGTCATTTTTATCAGGTGAGAGGTGTAATTATTGAAAAAAATTAAAAAAATTGAATGGTATATGAAAGAAATAATTTTTCTTAAAATAGGAAATGTGCTCATGGGTTGGCCTAAAGCCTGAATAAACCACCCAAATCCACCATTATTGTGGATTCTTAAGGTATCCATTTGTATATGGAGATTTCAATATGTTATTGGAGGCCAAGTGGGAAGTGGAATGGATGAAAAATGTAAAAAAAGGATTTATAAAAGAAACAAAATTTGTTTTTAAATCTGGAAATTGGCTCGCTGTTTGGCCCAGATCTTGAAAACCCACCATTTCCTCCAAAAAATCCATGGGAAACCCCCCCAAAAAGAAATAATATAAATTAAATTAAAAATAAATTTAAAATAAGTCATGGATGTGACAATTATCCCCACTATTAAAGAATTTTTTCCTCAAAAAGTCAACCATAAGCTTGATCGGAAAACAAGGATGGGAACTCTTCCATAACCCACAACTTCCTCTCTAAGGTTTCCTGGACATCATTCCCATGATGCCAATGGTCCTGAACTAGTGGAATAGGATTTCCCTAAAGCACCTTCTCTTTAGAATCAACTATTTGCAATGGCCTCTCAATAACAGAAAAATCAGGCTCTATATCCAACTCCTCCCAATTCAACACATGGGACAGATCTGGGTTGTACTTCTTCAGTTGAGAGACATGGAAGATGTCATGGATAGATGTCTACTAAGAAGGAAAATTTAACCTATATTGTCACGAACTAGGACGGGTTTCCATCCGACCCGGTGCCCGACCCGGTCCGCGACAAGGCCTGAGAGGCATTCTCGATCCTCCCGGGCTGGCGACAAGTGCCAGGGAATCAACAGGGCAAGTGGGAAAGATTTTTCCCAATGAAAATAAATAAAGTAGTAGAAAAAAGTAGAACAATGTACAAACTGGACCACAACCAAAAACTCCTCGTGACCTCAAGAGTCACTCTCCAAACCACAACCAAGTCTGGCCCACAACGAACAAGCTCGTGTCAAACCTGTAGCAGAAACTAAAAACAAGAAAACACTATAGGCATGAGTATTAAAACTTAGTAGGTAGGCCCGAATAATTCTATTCCCAACACACACAACATTAAATAAAGAATTCAATAATTGCAAGATTGAACTACAATTTATAAAAGTAAATTTTTCTAAGTATTTTTCTCAAAAGAAAAGTACAAACCATTGCCCTTAACCATTTTCAAAACTATATTCATTTCATTAGTGTAAATGGATTTTTAAAAAGGGAAAGTGATGTTGATATTTTTTCAAAATTTGTACAAAGAGGATTAAACACTTTCATTTGAAAACCATTTTTAGAAACCTAATTAAAATCAGTTTACCACTTTCGAAGGAGGAAATTACACCAGAAATGCACAAAAGAAATCATAGAGGAAGGGCAATGTAGGTATACATATAAGCATCATAATCACTACTGCAAGAAACAAAATCCGAATAGACATGGGTCGAACCTAGGAGCTCCTGAACAATCTAGAACGTACTATACATGTGACTCATCCTGAAGGCATGCACTAACTCGATGATGTCATAATGCCCATACTACTACCCAGTATAGCTTTGCATGGCCTAAACGAGGGGTCCAATCCCCATAGCAGTAATAACACAGTATTCCCCTACTATGTGGCCACTAGCCAGTGCATAATCTAAACTAGTGCAACATCATTCACAAAAATTAACTTACTATGTCAGGTTCCCATGTATAGTTCTAAGGAGGGTGTGCCATACAATTCAAACACAATACATGCATATATATATATCTATATAATCCAAACACATCACACAATCCGGCACCACACCGTCCACCACAAGGGTAGTCCCTTGCCATCGACATATATTTTACAAGGGAGGTCCCATAACGAGGACCCTCCCAATCACATGGATCAAAACTAGGCAAGGAACCCAACCCAAGAAGGATTTTACCAAAAATCAGTACAAAATTCCAAATGTTCCTTGGATAGATTTTAGACATCACCCTTTCACAATAATTATCACAAAATGCCAACCGGGGCTTTAGCTGTACCCATCCTGAGGTACATTCATCAAAATCATTTCAAAACCATTTTAAAAGTGCCAACCGGGCCTCTAAGTGTTTCTCAAAATGAAACCAACACATTTATTCACATGTCAGACCACTATTTAATAAAACATCATTTTTCATAAAAAAGAAACATTTCTCATCAAACCGAAACTACCCTTGAAAATTCATAAATTAATTTCAAATATCCAATAGGCATTTTCACCATGATGCGATGGTTCATCAAGAAAAACAATTTTAGTTCATTGCATAAAAATAAACAGCTTTATTTACAACAAACAATTATTCTATTAATATTATTTATAATTTACCAAAAATTAATAAAATAACAAGAAATTAATAATTTCTAAGTTTAACGGTAAGTGCAGTGGGGAAACCTACCTCAACTCGCTGCTCGATCATGATGACATGACTCACTTCACACTTTCACATAAGCACGTGTAAGCCAATAACCACAGTGTCATGGACTTTCGTTGATGACACGCTACAACAACCATAAGACTTTAAATGCCAAAAACCATTACCCAATTTGACTAAAAATAATTTTCATCCTTAATAATTATTTAATAAAACATTTTAACAATTTTAATAATAAAAATTTAAAAACCATTTCCACGGATAAACAAAACACTAGGAAATTTATTAAACAGTTTTCAAAATATTTCCCATGACTTTAAATTCCAAAAACTTCAGTCAAAACATTCTTTTAAAACCAAACACACCTTGGCGCAACACCAAACCACCTTCCAGACATGTTTCCGACCATTAATATAATTTAATAAACCGTTTAAAAATTTTATAAAACAATTCCTGAGAGGTATCACAAGACTTTTCACAATACCAGAACACAATACACTGCACATCAACACCAAACCAAAACACAAACCCAACCAGAACATAGAACTCAACAACACAAAACTAAAACACAATACGCAACAATTTCACAACTAATTAAGCACACACAAATTACATTTTGAAATAATACACACACCAAAATATATTTTAAACAATATTTTCAGTGCAGAAACAAATTAATAAATATTCTAAATTAATTAAATAAACAGACTATTTTGTCAGATAATATTTATACGCGGAACAACCTACCTCGGTGTAGGAAAACCACAAAATTTTGGCATAAAAACTATACTTCATGTTAGTGGCACCTTAAATAACACCAATAAACCCTAAAATCAAATAATCAAATCAATTACACCATAAATAAATCAAACAGAACACCAAAACCTAACCCGAAAATCCCCAAATCAAGAAATCAGCCTACGAAGGGGAAACACACCTACGACGAGGGTGGCGAAGAGTAACTGAGCATGAGGGAGGTCCACCAGAGATGCGTCGTGCCAAAAAAAAGGCTGGAAAGGAGGGGCGACACGGGTCCGGGTGACGTAGGGTAGCGGCTGCGCGCGGCAGGTTCGGTTCGAGGCGGACGACGTGGCTCGGTTGGGCGGCTATCCAGGAGGGGAGGGGCAGTGTGCGGTGAGGCTGGCCCGAGAGGGGAAGTGGGTTTCACTATCTAGGGTTAGGAGGGAGGGTTTTCTGTACAAATCATGAAGGGTAGGAGTGGTCTAGGCAATGGGAGAGAGGAGAGAAAGAAAGGGATAGAAAAAAAAGAAAAGAAAAGAGGAAAAGAAAAAAAAGAGAAAAAATAAAAGGAAATATAAATAAAAATAAGGGTAAATTTATATCCTAATAAATTATAAAAAATTTAATATTAAAAAGAAAACGAAAATAATAAAATCAACCACGATAATAAAATTATTCATTGAGGATGGACCCCATGCACGGTCACGCGCAGGGTCATGCACACGGTCGCCACGCATGGTCACGTGCCCACAAAAGAACCCAAAAATAATCAATTTAAAAATAAAGAGTCGGTTGGGGTGTGACAATTCTCCCCACCATGACACTTTCTGCCCCCATAAAGTTCCAAAAAGAGGTGGTTAACCAAAGGTTCCAAGAAAGACTGTGAAGACCGGAAGGTATTTTAAACAAAACCTTCATCGCTCGAAGGCTGAGCATTTAAGACACCCATAACATGAAATTCCATATATCTCAAAACTATAATCAATAAGCAAAAGGAACAACATCAAGAAGTTCACTTCAAAACATAACTTCAACATGGAACACTCTGACCCCTAACTTAGGAAACACCAGGGCCCGCTCGAGACCACCAAGAACACGCGCAAGGTGACCCACCGCCTGAGCAAACCAAATACAATGATCAGGGTAGGGTGGAGCAAAAGAAAGGGATTTTCCTGCCATGCGCACTTTGAAGATAGAGTTTTCCACAAGTTCATCTGATGGTGGTCTCCCCACCATATTAGGATCCTTGTCAAATATTGGTTCTTTAAACCAAAACGATTCACAAACCCAAACAAAACCTCTAACACTGGATTAACCCACTAAGATATCTAAGTTGAACCAAACTAACACAAGATGATATGTTGGCGAGACCCGCAGTGGGTCTCCCGACTATTTTAGAAATTTCTTAACACCACGACACCTGTGCGGGCATTCCTAGTTGAATTTGAGCGATACAGACTGAACTCTTCATCACAAACCCACCATCATGGGCTGACCTATACAGACGATTCCCACACCGACCAATACTCCACCACATTGGAGGGTTTTGACAGTGGAAACCCCTAACCAAGAGACGAACTGGATAGACGTGCGTCAATTCCGTAAGACATGAGCATCTCCAAAACGAGTACAATTTTGATCCATAGCCGACCACCATAAGGGTCACAGAGCTCACTCGTTGCAAGAGGGATTCTCCGAACCTCTTTAAAGCCCAATAGGAACTTCCAGAAGTCAAGACCACTGTAAGGATACAAGGCCTTTATGCCCCTCACAACAAAAATGAAACCTTCAGAGATGATACTACAGTAGGGAAACTTAAGCCGTCCCCATCACGACATTGTAGAGTTAAGTCAGACCAAGATCATTCCATGTTTGACAAATGTTTGACTGCGTGAAATCTTTACCCTGGGACCTACGGCTGGGGCTCTGATGTCTGAAGCATTTACCGTCTCGCATTCATAAGCTAACCACCTCCGACTAGAACTTTCTCCTCTCGAAAAGGAACCTAATGTCTTCTCTTCATGACCCAAGAGGCCACTCTGTCAACATACTTCCCTCACCGTCCATTGACTGGTCGAGCACTTATGAGTGATCGTACCACGATTCACTGTTTTATTCCACCCTTACACCGCAATTTTAAACTAGTTTTGTAATGAATATTCCAAATATAATAATAAATTTCACTTCATGTTTTAATAAATCAATTAATGTTAATCAATATTATAATGGGCAATGTTACTTGTTTTTATTGTTTCAATGTAGGTGGAGGTGATTTGGATGGCCTTTGATGAAGTGGAAGAAAAATGGGCCAAAATTGCATGGATCCATGGACATCTGTCCACTGTTTTTCATAGTACACAACATCCGTGCATCCGAATGGGATGAAATTTTTTGGTCCTGTCCAAATTTTAATAGGCTACATTTCATATTAAGTAACCCAATGCTTATTCGGCATCTATGGGGCCCATACGAATTGATCTGTCCAAGCCACCGAATTTGGACCAAGTCAAATGATGTGTTCTGTATTTTATCAATATCTTGAGATGTAGTTGTCCAAACGGTGCCAAACTTTCGGTGGAGACATTCAAGAGTTAGGGCTACAACTTTTCTATTTTTTCCAAAGCGAGATAATACTGTCTGAAGGCCGAAACGCGTCGTGAAAATGGATTGATGAAATCTGTGTGCCCAAAACCACCTCCCACATTTCCTATAAAAGGGCACCTTGGGCTCCTCATTTGGAAGTTCGGCCAAGAGGCAAGGTTCCGCCATTTTGGAGTCCCTGAGGAGTCTTCTCAACATCCCTAGAGGTTATGGAGTCTATGGTAAGTTCTACCGCAACATATTTCTCTTCCTCCTCTCCCATGGGTTTCTAAACCCCTTGTGATCACCCGGGGAGGAATGTGATGTACATCCCGAGCTTCATGTTTGTAATATTTGAATGATCTTTTAAATTCCAGATTGTTGTGTTTTTTTTCATCATCCTCTATTATTATTTTATTGAGTTATGTACTGGTATGTCATGCTCAACTCAAATGATCATGTTTGGGGGTACCCATTCATGTGATGTTTCACACACCGTTCACCACTTTCTTTCCCCCTTTCAATTGAGGTGTTTGTGTGGTTTATATTGGTAAATTGAACTCACACAAGTACTGTGAAGGCCGTTTACATTTATGTCATGGTATCACAAAGAAATAAAATACAAATCTGGACAGTGCATCGAGTTTTTCGTGTGTTGCCTTGGTGAGTTTTGGTTATGAAGTCAAACACAATTCATTCAATCATCGGCGGTGTCCGGTGAATCATTGTGTGTTTTTGACTGAACCCTAGGAGGTATCCTAGTATAAACTCAGTAAAATTCTAGTTCTAGGTGTTACAAACAATGAATTAAAAGATCATAACCTTATATCATGAAGCGATGAAGGATAAACATGATATGAGTACCCTGGGTTGATTACGCTTAATTAATTTTGTTAATCTCTACTTTGTTTTATAGCTTCTATTTTCTATTGTCATCTTTAATCATAAAACCCAAGTATTATAAAACCCCAATTTCCTTTTTTTTTAATTTCATAATCAGAACCACATTTTATAATTAATGGTCTAAGGCTCCGTCGAGAGACGACCTAGGGTTGCTAGTATACTGCAGAAATTCTAGTCAAAATTAAACAACTAATTTGACGCGTTCGACAACGCGGTCAAATTTTGGCGCCGTTGCCGGGGAGCCAAGATAATATTTTTCTTTATTTATTTTTGTTGGGTCATTTTACTTCTTGATTAGTACTCCTCTAAATACCCCACCCCCATTTGATTGTTTTTGTTTTGGGTTTTGTCTTTATTTTTTGTTGTTTTTGGTGTGTTCTTTCTATCTCTCTCTCTCTCTCTCTCTCTCTCTCTCTATTCTTCTCAATATCCCTCTCTAATTTTATAGTATAACATTATATTATTCTTTCACCCTTCTTATGTTTTTTTTCCAAATCAAAAAAAAAACACAACAAAAAAAATCAATCAATCAAACTGGACATCATTGTTGCATGACAAGATCTGGTAAAGGAACACTACTTGAATTTGATCCTGAAATTGAAAAGTCACTTCACACACAAATCAAGGCATCTAGATAAGGTCAATAAAGTAACATTGTGGAACCCCTTATGGAACCTAAAGTGGTCCTAAACCAATCCAAAATTGAACCAAATCAAACCCCATAGATCATGGATGCAAATAACAGAACATTAAAAGAACTGACCACCCCGGATGTGGAGTACCAACTTGCGTACATCCAATATCCTGAGGAAGCGGCCAATTTTGAGCTAAGATCAGGCCTCATCCACCTTCTTCCAAAATTCCATGGTCTTCCCGGAGAGGACCCTCACAAACATCTAAAAGAGTTTCACATAGTGTGCTCCACCATGAAACCCCAAAATGTGTCTGAGGACCTCATTAAGTTTAGGGACTTCCCTTTCTCCCTTGATGGTGTAGCCAAAGATTGGCTATACTATATGCCTTCCACAATTGGGGGTTGGAATGACCTAAAAAGACTTTTTCTAGAGAAGTTCTTCCCTGCCTCCCGAACTGCACCAATTAGGAAAGAAATCTGTGGAATTAGGCAATCACAAGGAGAGACCCTTCATGAATACTGGGAGAGATTTAAGAGACTTTGCTCAAGCTGCCCCCACCACCAGATTAGTGAAAAACTATTAATACAATACTTCTATGAGGGACTTATCCCCATGGATCGTGGAATGATTGATGCTGTAGCTGGTGGTTCCCTAGTTGACAAAACTCCTTCTGCCGCTCGTGACTTAATAGCCAACATGGCTCAAAATGCACAACAATTTGGTACACGAGCTATTGCACCAACCCGAGGAGTTCATGAGGTAAGTAATTCAGCACTAGAACAAAAGGTAGATACTAAACTTGATGAGATGCATACCCTTCTAAGGCAATTAGCTCAAGCACAAGGTAACTCACACTCTACTTCTATTCCATTGCATTGTGGTATTTGTTCTGATAACACTCATTTTTCTGACCAGTGCCCACAACTTCAAGATTCATCTGAGTCCTGTGCAGCTGTGTTCCCAGGTCGTCCATTCCAACAAGTGCCTCCCTTCAAGCAAGAACCATTCAGGCCAAATCCAAACCCCGGGTGGCAAGCACAACCACAATACCGACAAGGAGGAAACTCAAGATACCCGAAGCAGAATTGGTATCAACAAGGCCAAGGTATGAAACCTTCTTATCCTTAAACTTCGCAAAACAATCATCCTCCTCCTCCTCCCAAATCTGAACCAATCCTCGAGGACATGGTCAAACAAATGGCAACCCAGAACCTTCAGTTCCAACAGACCACACAATCGGCAATTCAAGACCTACGAACTCAAGTGGGACAATTGGCGAACACCATCGGTGAGCTTAAGATGCAAGGTTCTGGACAACTACCATCCCAAACCATTGCCAATCCGAAGGATAAAGGTAATGTATGTGCAATTACACTTTGTAGTGGTAAAGAAGCTTCTCCTTCTACTGATACTATGAAACAGTTATGTCCCCCTCTTGAAAACACTCCTTCCCAACCCTCAAAAATTTCATTTAATGAAAAACAAAACAAAAAGGGCAATCAAATTATCATTGATGATTCAAATGAACAATCAATTCCTCTTCCTTTCCCTTAAAGACTCTCTAATCTAAGAAAAACTTTGATAATGAGATTGACAATGAAATAATGGATACATTTAAAAAAGTTCAAGTTAATATTCCATTGTTGGATGCAGTCAAGAAAATTCCCCGTTATTCCAAATTTCTTAAAGAGCTTTGCACCCATAGAAGGAGGTTGAAGGGGAATGAGAGAGTCAACCTGGGGAGGAATGTATCAGCCTTGATTCAACCAGCAATGCCAACCAAATGCAAGGATCCCGGCACATTCACCATACCTTGTACCATAGGGGAGACCTTCTTTTCTGATGCTATGCTAGATTTAGGTGCTTCCATTAATGTAATGCCTCACTCCGTATATACTTCTCTACAGGTTGGAGAGCTTCAACCAATAGGAATTATCGTGCAACTTGCCAACCGGAGTACAACACATCCAAAAGGAGTGATTGGGGATGTCCTTGTTAGAGTAAAGAATCTCATCTTCCCCGCTGATTTCTACATTCTTGAGATGGAAGATACCTGAACCCAAGGACATTCCCCTCTCATACTTGGGAGGCCATTCCTAAAAACAGAAAAGACGATCATCAATGTTCACAATGGTACATTGTCCATGGAATTAAGAGGAGAAAAGGTAAGTTTTAACATCCTTGAGGCTATGAAACACCCTGTTGAAGAGCACTCCACTCTTCCTGTCTATTCGATGGAAGTGCTCTCAAACGATGCACACACACACAATTATCTCCTCAACCCAAACTCTGATTCTTTTTTGTTTTCCTCACCCTTGGATGATTTGAGTTTTGGTTCTTCATTTGAATGTTGTGTGGGTTCAGAAAAATGTAAATTTTGTGCTTTAATTGATGAGTGTGTTTATTCTGAGGTACCCATGACTATCGATGATTCTGCAAATCTCATTTCAATAGATTCTCTTTCCTTTGAGAATAAACATGAGCAGATAGATAGTTTCATGGACCTCACTCCCCATAAATCCCCTCCCTCAATCCAGAAACAACCGGTGTTTGAACTTAAACAACTTCCTTCTAATTTAAAATATGCATATCTTGATGGTATTGACCAATTTCCCGTCATTATTGCCAATAACCTCTCTCCACAACAGGAATTGAAACTTCTAAAACTTTTGAGAGAGTGTAAAAAGGCAATAGGATGGACATTGGCTGATATTCCCAGGATTAGCCCATCTATATGTATGCACCATATACTTTTGGATGATGAGGCTAAACCCGTAAAACAATCTCAACGCCGGTTGAATCCCACTCTCCTTGAAGTGGTAAAATTGGAAGTCAGTAAATTACTTGCTGCAGGGATCATTTATCCTATATCTGATAGTAAATGGGTCAGCCTAGTGCGAATTGTGCCTAAAAAAACAGGAGTAACAGTTGTGTCAAATGAAAGGAATGAATTGGTTCCAACACGTGTGCAAAATAGTTGGTGAGTCTGTATTGACTACCGTCGACTGAATCAAGCCACGCAGAAGGACCACTTTCCTTTACCTTTAATTGACCAAATGTTAGAACGATTGGCTGGTAAGTCTCATTATTGTTTCCTTGATGGATATTCGGGTTATTTCCAAATCCATATAGCCCATGAGGATCAAGAAAAGACAACATTTACTTGTCCATTTGGCACATTTGCATACAGAAGGATGCCATTCGGTCTATGTAATTCTCCTGGTACTTTTCAGAGATGTATGTTGAGTATTTTTTCTGAGTACCTTGAGAGTTTTATGGAAGTATTTATGGATGATTTCACAGTTTACGGTTCTTCTTTTGATGATTGTTTGGAAAACCTAGGTTCTGTCCTCCGCCGCTGCACTGAAAAAGATCTTGTTTTAAATTATGAAAAATGCCATTTTATGGTTGAGCGGGGGATAGTTCTTGGGAATATCATTTCAAATAAGGGAATTCAGGTTGATAAATCTAAAATTGAATTGATTTCATCCCTTCCATATCCAAAATGTGTTCGTGAGGTGTGGTCTTTCTTGGGTCATGCTGGTTTTTACCGACGATTCATTAAAGACTTTAGTAAGATCGCACTTCCCTTATCTCGGTTGTTACAAAAGGATTCTGAATTTGTTTTTGATAAAAATTGTGAGGATGCATTCAATTCACTAAAAAAGAGTCTCACATCACCTCCCATAATCCAACCACCTAGGTGGGATCTCCCCTTCCAGCTTATGTGTGATGACTCTAACTTTGTAGTTGGGGCAGTTTTATCACAAAGGGTTGAAAAGCCTCCTCATGTCATTGTGTATGCCTCGCGTACCGTTGACCCTGCCCAGGTAAACTACACAACAATAGAAAAAGAACTCCTTTCTATTGTGTTTGCCTTGGAAAAATTCCGTTCATATCTTCTTGGGTCAAAAGTGATTGTGTTTTCTGACCATGCTGCCCTTCGTTTCCTCCTAAAGAAACCTGAAGCCAAGCCCCGCCTCATTCGGTGGATGCTCCTCCTCCAAGAGTTTGACCTTGAGATTAGAGATAAGAGAGGGGTGGAAAATGTTGTAGCTGACCATATTAGTAGGATTTCCCCACCATTGGACCATCATGTTGACTCACCCCTACCCATTGGAGAATTCTTCCCTCATGAGAACCTTTGTGATGTTGTGGACCTTACCCCCTGGTATGCGGACATTGTGAATTTTCTAGCAACATCTAGGTTCCCCCCTGATTTTAGAACTTCACAATCCCATAGACTTAAGCATGACTCTAGATGGTACATTTGGGATGACCCATACTTCTGGAGAATTTGTAGTGACCAGGTTGTTCGTAGGTGTGTCCCTGACCATGAGTTCACCTCTGTTTTGACCTTCTGCCACACCTTGGCATGTGGGGGCCACTTTGGCTCTCAACGTATAGCTCGAAAGGTCCTTGACTCAGGATTATATTGGCCAACATTGTATAGAGATGCCCATAGGTTTTGTAAATCATGTACTCGATGTCAATTCACAGGGAATATCTCCAAGAGGAATGAAATGCCCCAACAGCCCATGTTATTTTGTGAGATCTTCGATGCATGGGGCTTTGACTTCATGGGGCCTTTTCCAAATTCATTTGGCTTTGTGTACATCTTATTGGCGGTTGACTATGTATCTAAATGGGTGGAAGCAAAGGCCACCAGGACCGATGACTCTCGAGTGGTTGTTGATTTTGTGAGGTCCCAGATTTTCAGTAGGTTTGGTCTACCAAGATTCATCATTAGTGATCAGGGTTCACATTTTTGCAATCGTAACATGAAAAACTTGCTTCAGAAGTATGGGGTTGTTCATAAAGTCTCCTCTTCATATCATCCCCAAACTAAGGGACAAGCAGAAATTTCAAATCGGGAAGTTAAGCGAATCTTGGAGAAAACGGTACAACCCAATAGGAAAGATTGGAGTTTGCGCTTGGATGATGCACTTTGGGCATACCGTACTGCTTTTAAAACACCGGTCGGAATGTCACCATATAGGATTGTGTTTGTGAAATCTTGTCACCTCCCAGTGGAGGTCGAACAACGTGCATATTGGGCTGTTAAACAATGTAATATGAACCTTTCAGATGCAGGTGAGGAAAGAAAGCTGCAAATTCAAGAGTTGGAAGAAATTTGACGTGATGCATATGAAAACTCCCGAATCTATAAAGATAAGACAAAGGCTATTCATGATAGCATGATTCACCAGCGAAAGTTCCATATTGGTGAGAAGGTCCTCATGTACAATTCCAGGCTTAAGCTCCACCCAGGTAAGCTTCGTTCCCGATGGCTCGGTCCTTATACTATTACTAATGTTAACCCTTTTGGTGCAATACATGTTTTGCATGAGCAGAGTGGACGAAGTCTTACCGTCAATGGGCAGCGAATTAAACACTTCTATGAGGATTTTCCAAAGAATCCGGTGGAGGAAATCCACCTTCTCGATGCATCATACCAATAAAACATACCAGGTTTTATCCTTCCTTCTCACATTTTCAATTATTTCAGTGAGGACACTGCACATTCTAGGTGTGGGGGGGGGGGGGTGGATACATTCCTGGGTTAGTTAGGATTTTTCATCTTTTTCTCCTTTTGTTTTCTCTTTCTGGCCTTCTTTATGGTATTTTTATTTTTCCCCATCAACAATTTCGAAATTCCATGATGTGGCGACCATAAAGTGGGGAAAGTAAAAATACCATAACGAAGGATAGAAAGATAAAGTGTATGAGTTTACCATCAAGGAGTGATTTTTAGTGAATTGGTTTTCTGTCAATGATATAAATGGTTGTATCTATGTGAAACCTTTGAGATGATTGATGCCCATTGTGTGAGTAGTTTTTAGGAAAACTGTGTCACTAATATTTCCAAAAACAATTTTGCACCAAATCACAAAGTGTGATTATTTCTTACTTAATATAAGGTAAATATATGTTGGGTTAATATTTTTCAGCTTTAAATGATATTTCCATACGTTCGTTCCTTATCCGATCTATTTCATTACTGTACCAGATTGACCTATGCGTGTGTACCTAATGTCCGACTGTTGTATGCCCTCAAAAAAAAATTGTTGTGTCTTAGGCAGGTCAAAAACCACTCCTCCTAAACCTTTGATCTTATTATAACTATTGCAATTAGTGTCGTGAGGAGATCAAACAAGGGTTGAGAGATGAGTGTGAGATTTGTTCCAATTGCAACTTCAAAAATAATAATAATAAATTATGGGAGTGATGAAATGTGCAACATATGGGGATATCTAGGTTGGGAGCTTATGGTTTGACTTCTGGGAATGCTTAAATGAGTGGGTCTTCAAATATGATTGCAAAGGATGTAGGACAGGTTCGGTGACAAAATCATTTAAGCTGAAAAATGTTAAAATAAAATATATTTATTAGATATCAAGTGGAAAGAATAGCATGGAATGGTTTTCACACACACACATGGAGATTTAGTGTCATGGTTTACTTCTGAATTACTTTCTCAATTGGGTATCATGAATCTTTTTGAATTTCACTATGATATGATTTATGAGACATCTTTTTCTATTTTCACTAGGAAGAACTCCTTGGTGTGGTTCGTGCATTGATCACTTTACTTTAAATAAAATTTACTCAAATGATAAATCTTTATGATGTTGGAAATATATATATATATATGAATCATTGTATTTGGATATGTGACTTTGCCCAGGAGTGCAAATGTTTAGGTGTGGGGGTGTGATCGTACCACGATTCACTGTTTTATTCCACCCTTACACCGCAGTTTTAAACTAGTTTTGTAATGAATATTCCAAATATAATAATAAATTGCACTTCATGTTTTAATAAATAAATTAATGTTAATCAATATTATAATGGGCAATGTTACTTGTTTTTATTGTTTCAATGTAGGTGGAGGTGATTTGGATGGCCTTTGATGAAGTGGAAGAAAAATGGGCCAAAATTGCATGGATCCATGGACATCTGTCCACTGTTTTGCATAGTACACAACATCCGTGCATCCAAATGGGCTGAAATGTTGTGGGACTGTCCAAACTTTAATAGGATACATTTCATATTAAGGAACCCAATGCTGATTCGGCTTCTATGGGGCCCATACGAACTGATCTGTCCAATCCACCGAATTTGGACCAAGTCAAATGAGGTGTTCTGTATTTTATCAATATCTTGAGATGTAGTTGTCCAAACGGTGCCAAACTTTCGGTGGAGACAGTAAATAGGTAGGGCTACAACGTTTCTATTTTCTCCAAAGCGAGAGAAGACTGTCTGAAGGCCGAAACACGTCATGCAAGTGGATTGATGAAATCTGTGTGCCCAAAACCACCTCCCACATTTCCTATAAAAGGGAACCTTGGGCTCCTCATTTGGAAGTTCGGCCAAGAGGAAAGGTGCTGCCATTTTGGAGTCCCTAAGGAGTCTTCTCAACATCCCTAGAGGTTCTGGAGGCTATGGGAAGTTCTACCCCAACATATTTCTCTTCCTCCTCTCCCATGGGTTTCTAAACCCCTTGTGATCACCCGGGGAGGAATGTGATGTACATCCCGAGCTTCATGTTTGTAATATTTGAATGATCTTTTAAATTACAGATTGTTGTATTGTTTTTACTCATCCTCTATTCTTATTTTATTGAGTTATGTACTGGTATGTCATTCTCAACTCAAATGATCATGTTTGGGGGTACCCATTCATGTGATGTTTCACACACCGTTCACCACTTTCTTTCCCCCTTTAAATTGAGGTGTTTGTGTGGTTTATATTGGTAAATTGAACTCACACAAGTACTGTCAAGGCCGTGTACATTTATTTCATGGTATCACAAAAAAATAACATACAAATCTGGACAGTGCATCGAGTTTTTTGTGTGTTTCCTTGGTGAGTTTTGGTTATGAAGTCAAACACAATTCATTCAATCATCGGCGGTGTCCAGTGAATCATTGTGTGTTTTTGACTGAACCCTAGGAGGTATCCTAGTATAAACTCAGTAAAATTCTAGTTCTAGGTGTTACAAACCATGGATTAAAAGATGATAACCTTATATCATGAAGCGATGAAGGATAAACATCATACGAGTACCCCGGGTTGAAAACGCTTAATTAATTTTGTTAATCTCTACTTTGTTTTATAGCTTCTATTTTCTATTGTCATCTTTAATCATCAAACCCATGTATTATAAAACCCCAATTTCCTTTTTTTTTAATTTCATAATCAGAACCACATTTTATAATTAATGGTCTATGGCTCCGTCGAGAGACGACCTAGGGTTGCTGCTATACTGCAGAAATTCTAGTCAAAATTAAACAACTAATTTGACGCGTTCGACAACGCGGTCAATGAGCTCCACCACTTTCCATTGCCTTCACTTCCTTAGATGCAACCATGGGATTGAAGCTGGTCTTGAATATCACTCAAGACATCCTCATTCGCAAAGAAAATGGAACGATCATCGTTTACTAGTTTAGTCCTGCTCCTCCAGACATACCCGAGACAACTCACACCCACACAACATTTGGAGTTCCTAAAAAACTAGAGACACACCCAACTTTCCCCAAAGCACTTGATGATATTCAAATGAACTCAAAGTCTCCAAGCAGCTGACACCATCGAGCAGAACCCAACTCCACCACTCCACTAAGAGTCTGGGTTGATCCAAGAATTGAGAGACCTACTAGAAACCCATTAGACCTTTCTAGGGGGAATATCCCAAACAATAAATACAAAACCAACCCTCCAAAAAACCAATAACCTCACAAAACAAAAATTCACACTTTGGATACAAATCAAAAAATTCCAACTAAACACATCAATTCATTTCCAGAGAAAAACACCCACTTGAAAAAAAAGAACTGCAAAATCATCACAACATTCCCAACATAACGCACCACTGATATTCTTGGATGCCTCACATATATGAATTTTTTTTCCACTCATGCACCCACCCACACGATCCACAAACTTTCCACTAATCACAACCATATTCACACACGAGCACCCTAGGAATACCACTGGAAAAAACAAGGCTCTTCTATTTTCAAAACAAAACATTTCCAATATTCCGAGAATACCTTTTTGCAAAAACCCATTTCAAAAATTCAAGACAAAATTTTAAAATGATTTCCATTTCCAAAATAGCTCACTTCAATTTAAAACAACCAAAATTGTTCTTTTAGAAACCCAATTTCAAAAAATCAATTACCAAATTCCATAAATATGGTTGAAAGAAAACACACCCTAAAAATAATCTCAAACTGACATAAAGAGAAAAAGATAGAATCCACCCCTAAAGAACTTGGATGGAGAATTAGTGGTCGTGGCTAACCCAACTACATGGCTTAACATACCATGCCCTAGGCAAGTGCCAACCACTAAGAGTGTCGAACCATACTCTCAGGCATCACATGGGTTGCTACTCCATGTGAGACCACACACAACACCAATTTACTCCCATTGTCATCCCCCATCCACAAAGACCAAACCCAAAGACTTAAATCCCGGACTACCTCTGGTTACCCGAGGATTAGAACGAGTAAGAGTTCGTGATGCTCTTCCCGCACCTACCACTCAAGTACTGAAAGTCCTATCTCCGATCTACCTGAAACCCCAAATAACAAGACAAAAAACCTTCCTCTGATACCATTTTGTCATGAACCAGGCTAGGTCGCCATCTGACCCGGTGCCCAACCCGGTTCGCGGTAAGGCCCGAGAGGCGTTCCCGATCCTCTCGGGCTGGCGACAAGCGTCAGGGCATCGACAGGGCAAGTGGGAACTATTTCTCCAAATGAAAATAAATAAATTATCGGAAAAAAGTAGAACAACATAATAACCTGACAACAACCAAAAACTCCTCGTGACCTCAAGATTCACTCTCCAAACCACAAACAAGTCTCGCCCACAGCGAACAGGCTCGTGTCAAACCTGCAGCAGAAACTAAAAGAAAGAAAACACTATAGGCATGAGTATTAAAACTCAGTAGTTAGGCCCGACTAATTCTATTCCCAACAGACAAGCCATTAAACAAAGAATTCACTAATTTCAAGTTTTAACTACAATGTATAAAAGTACGTTTTTCTAAGTATTTTTCTCAAAAGAAAAGTACAAACCATTTCCCTTAAACATTTTCAAAACTAAATTCATTTCATTAGTGTAAATGGATTTTTAGAAAGTGAAAGTTATGTTGATATTTTTTACAAATTTGTACAAATAGGATTAAAAACTTTCATTTGAAAACCATTTTTAGAAACCTGATTAAAATCAGTTTACCACTTTCCAAGGAGGACAGTACACCAAAAACACACAAAAGAAATCACACAGGAAGGGAAATGTAGGTATACATATAAGCATCAAAATCACTACTGAAAGAAACAAGAGATGAATAGACATGGGTCGAACTTGGGAGCTCGTGAAAAATATAGAACTTACTATACATGTGACTCATCCTGAAGGCATGTCGTAACTCAATGACTTCATATCGCCCATACTACTACCCGGTATAGCCCTGCAGGGCCTAATCGAGGGTCCTAATCCCCATAGAAGCAATAACACAGTATTCCCCTACTATGGGGCCACTAGCCAGTGCATAATCTAAACTAGTGCAACATCATTCACAAAAATTCACTCACTATACCAGGTTCCCAAGTATAGTTATAATGAGTATGTGTCATACAATTCAAACACAATATATATATATATATAATCCAAACACACCACACAATCCGAAACCACCCCATCCACCACAAGGGTAGTCCCTTGCCATCGACAAATATTTCACAAGGGAGGTCCCATACCGAGGACCCTCCCAATCACTTGGATCAGAACTAGGCAAGGAACCCAACCCAAGAAGGGTTTTACCAAAAATCAGTTCAAATTCCAAATGGGCCTTGGATAGATTTCACACATCACCCTTTCATAATAATTATCACAAAATGCCAACCGGGCCTTTAGCTATACCCATCCCGAGGTACATTCATCAAAATCATTTCAAAACCATTTTGAAAGTGCCAGCCGAGCCTCTAAGTGTTTCTCAGAATGAAACCAACACATTTATTCACATGTCAACCCACTATTTAAAAAAACATCATTTTCCATAAAAAATAAACATTTCTCATCAAACTGAAACTACCCTTGAAAATTCAGAAATTAATTTCAAAGATCCAAATGGAATTTTCACTATGATGCGACTATTCATCATGAAAAACAATTTTAGTTCATTGAAAAAAACAGCCTCATTTACAACAAACAATCATTCTAAAAATATTATTTCTAATTTACCAAAAATTAATAAAATAACAAGAAATTTATAATTTGTAAATTTAACGGTAAGTGCAGTGGGGAAACCTACCTTGACTCACCGCTTGATCATGACGACACGACTCACTTCACACTTGCGCGTAAGCATGCACAACCCGATAACCACAGTGTTGTGGACTTTCGTTGATGACACGATGCAACAACCACAAGATTTTAAATGCCAAAACCCTATACCCAATTCAATTAAAAATAATTTTCATCCTGAATAATTATTTAATAAAACATTTTAAAAAATTTATAAATAAAATTTTAAAGACCATTTCTACGGATAAACAAAACACTAGAAAATTTATTAAATTGTTTTCAAAATATTTCGCTTGACTTTAAATGCCAAAAACTTCACTCAAAACATCCTTTTAAAACCAAGCGCACCTTGGCGTAACACCAAACCACCTTCCAGACATGTTTCAAACCATTAATATAATTTAATAAACTGTATAAAAATTTTATAAAATAATTTCTGAGAGGTATCACAAGACTTTACATAATACCAGAATACAATACACCACACATCAACATCAAACCAAAACACAAACCCAACCAGAACACAGAACGCAAAAACAACAACAAACTAAAACACAATACACAACAACTGTACAACTAATTAAGCACACACAAATTCCATTTTGAAATCATACACACACCAAAAAATATTTTAAACAAGATTTTCATCACCCAAACAAATTAATAAATATTCTAAATTAATTAAACAAACAAACTAGTTTGTCAGATAAAATTTATACGTTGAACCACCTACCTCGGTGTAGGAAAACCTCAAAATTTTGGCGCAAAACCTCTTCCACACGTTAGTGGCACCTCAAATAACACAACTAAACCCTAAAATCAAAGAATCAAATCAATTACACCATAAAAAAAATCAAACGCAACACCAAAACCTAACCCAAAAATCCCCAAATCAAGAAATCAGCCTATGAAGGGGAAACACACCTACGACGAGGGTTCCAAAGAGTAACATAGCTTGAGGGAGGGCCGCCAGAGATTCGCCATGCTAGAAAAAAGGCTGGAAAGGATGGGAAGAATGGGTTCGGGTGACGCGGGGTAGCGGTGGCGTGCGACAGGTTCGGTGCGAGGTGGACAACATGGCTCAGTTGGGTGGTTGTCCGGGAGAGGAGGGGCGGTGTGCGGTGCGGCTGGCTAGAGAGGGGAAGTGGGTTTTTCCAACTAGGGTTAGGAAGGAGGGTTTTCTGTGTAAACGATGGAGGGGAGGAGTGGTCTGCGTGATGGGAGAGAGGAGAGAAAGAAAGGGAGAGAAAAAAAAGAAAAGAGGAAAAGAAATAAAAAGATAAAAATAAAAGGAAATATAAATAAAAATAAGGATAAATTTATATCCTAATAAATTATAACAAATTTAATATTTATAAGAAAACGAAAATAATAAAAATCAACCACGATAACAAAATTATTCATTGAGGAAGGACACCGCGCACGGTCGCGCGCAGGGTCACGCGCACGGTCGCCGCGCATGGTCTCATGCCCGTAAAAGAGCCCAAAAATAATCAATTAAAAAATAAAGCATCGGTCAGGGTGTGACATATATTCCACCTTTCCAATCCTATTATTAATCTCAAAAGGTCTAACATATCTCGGTGTTAGCTTGCCCTGCTTTCCTAAGTGACGATGACCTAGACGAGGGGCCACTATCAAGAATACCTGATCACCCACTAAAAACTCTTGGTATAGATGTATTTGTTCAGCATATGATTTCTAGAGACTTTGATCTATCAATAGATTCTCCCTGATCAACATGACTTTCTTAGATGTCTCTTGAACAATACTTGACCCCAATAGTGAAGTCTCACCTATCTCATCCCAACAACGGAGGGAATGACAAGGCTGACCATAGAGTTCCTAAAAAGGATCCATTATAATCGAGGATTGATAACTATTATTATATGAAAATTCAACCATTCCCAAATGGTTATCCTAAGAACCTCTAAAGTCCAAAACACATGAATGGAGCATGTCCTCTAGTATCTGATTTGGCCGCTCTGTCTGACCATCTATTTGAGTATGGTATGTCATGCTCATCTTAATCGGTAACCCCATAGACATCTAAAGGCCTTTCCAAAACCGAGAAGTGAAAAGGGGGTCTCTATCTGAGGTGACTACTGATGAAAGACCATGAAACCTTACCACATTCTAAAGATACAAATGACCCAACTCATCCAATTTAGTTGTATCTTTGATTGGAATGAAGTGGGATGATTTGGTCAGATGATCAATTAATACCCATATGACGTTCTTACCTTGAGATTTATGAGTAAAGAAAATAATTAATTCTATAGAAACCTCTTCCCACTTACAAGTAGGAATGGGTAATGGCTGAAGAAAACCTGAGGGCCTTTGGTGCCCACTTTCACCTGCTAAAAAATTAAGCATCTCAAAACGTAGTCTGCTATGTATCGTCTCATACCCAGCCGCCAGAACTACCGAAACACATCATAATACATCTTGGTGGAACTAGTTTGGACAAAAAACTGAGACTTGTGGCTATACCATATCACCACCTTCTGCAAAGATGAAGGAACTACTGATCGGACCATGAATCACAATATGCCCTTGAGAGATGACGACCAATAAGAAGACATCTCCCCACCATGAAGAAACTTCTTAGACCACTGAAAAAGCACATCACTGGGCTTTTCTTACCGAATCTAAGTGAGAAGAAATCAACTGAATGCTCACAAAGAACACACCTCTACTATGCTCCTTCGTCTCTAAACGAATCTAAGCAAAGATCCCCATCAGGGTCAACTCATCACTAGACTTCGTCAAGGATTTCACTGGTACTTTTATACAGATACCATACAACACCACATTTCCCTTTCCCAGGGTATATAAACTGTAAATGTAGAACCCCTACATGTACTCGATCCAATGGTGCTGCCTCAGGTTGAGATCCTTCTAAGAGAAGATGTAGGCCTAGATTTTGTGATCATAATTGACAAAAAACTTCTCCACAAAAAGGTAGTTACAACATGTTTTCAAATCATGCATCACAATTTCTGGCTCCAAGTCGTGGTTCAATAATTATTTTTGTGTGGTTGGAGTAGCTGGGAGACATAAACTACCAAATTATCATCCTGTATAAGCATGAACCCAAGACCCAAACCTGAAGCATCATAATACACCACATAACCCTTTCCAGATTCTAGAAAGACCAACATTGGGGTGGTAGTCAACCGCCACTTCAGCTCCTCAAAGTATTCCTAACATTATGGGCCCCAAACAAGCTTCACCCATTTCTGGGTGAGTGTTTTCATGGAAGAAGCAAGCTGAGAGAAATTCGAAACAAACGACCTATAGTATCCTATCAAGCTGAGAAAACTCCTGATCTAAAAAAATTTCTTTGGATTATCCCATGACATCACTACGCTGATCTTATAAGGATCCGCCAAAACATATTTCTCTAAGATCACATGCCCCCAAAAAATTAACCTCCCTGATCCAAAAGTTTCACTTGGAAGGCTTTTCATAAAGGCAGTGATGCCACAAAGTTCTCAACATGATTTTAAAATAATGCTCAAGATCCTCCTTATATCTAGAGTAAACTGGGATGTCATCTAGGAATACCACAACAAAATAGTGGAGAAAATTGCAGAACACACTATTAATGAGTTCAATTAAGACCACTGGAGCATTGGTCAATACAAAGGGAATGAATAAGTACTCAAAGTGGTTGTACCTACTTTGGAAGGCTGTCTTAGTGATATCTAACTCTTTCAACCTGAGTTAATGGTAACCCAACCACAAATTTATTTTAGAAAACCACTTTCCCCCCTTGAACTGGTAAAAAAGTCATCTATTTAGGGAAAATATATTTTTTCTTAATGGTTTCCTTATTTAGCTTTTGGTAATCAATACACAATTGGAGGTACCCATTTTCCTTCTTCTCAAAGAGAATAGAAGTGACGCATGGAGAGACGCTAGGGTGAATGATTCCTTTGGATTGTAAATCGTCTAGATGAATATTTATTTCCATAAATTTGTTGGGGGATATAAAATATGAGGGAAGAGATATCAACTGTGTTCTTGGTGCCAAATAAATCGAGAAATCTAAGTCCCGCTCTGGGGGTAAGCCTGAAAAATCATCTCGAAATACCTCTAGGAACTCATCCACTACATAAGACAACCCACCCTCAAAAGCACAACCTTCTTCCTATAGAGTGAGTGATGAAAATTGGAATATAATATTCCTTAAATCTAGGAGTAGAGGTCCCGCACGACCTGACCAAGGATCCCATTCCCCAAAAAAACCCATGGACTCCACTCATGGGCTGTGAAACTCACCTGTCCCCTATAGAAAGTAATGTGCGCCTAAAAGTTTACCAGCCAATCCATTCCAAGTATCACGTAAAATAAATCCCTATATAAGACTAGAAGGTACCACTCCATCTCAACCCCTAACACGGAAAGTGCACACCATGGGCACCTGAGACCCTGCTCCTTCTTCTTTCCCAGCAGCGTCACCAACTACATTACAAAATACGAAAGACCAGTTGGAAAATTCAGCGTGTTCACAATACAGGAAGAGATGAATGAAATAGAAGAACTAGAATAAAAAAGTGCAGTATCTGTAGAAGATGAAATCAAAATGGTACCTTGAACTATTGGTGGTCCCTCTAATGATCCCATTGGTTCCTGATCCATCGTTGGAAGATGCCTAGTCTCTTTTTGAAAAAGACTGTTTTCCTAGGGATTTATCCTAAACTAGATTTACCCGGATGATGATCTGGGCCTACCACCACATCCACCAAATTGAGTTCCCCCCATCCTCGACAGCTCTGAATGAGACGACACTCCCCTAGAATCTAGTGATACTACCCTACTCTGGAGTGGACATTCCATCCTATAAAAATAATGCAAGTATTCCATAACTCCATACTAATAAAAGGTATTGAGAGGATATGGGAGTGTTGGTTAGATGTTCCATGTCCTACCACACTGGTAGCACACAATGAACCTTATTTTAGAATCCTCTGAAGAGAACTATCTAGAAGGTTGGCCTGAGATACCACCTCTCTTTTATCCCTACTCCTCCCACTTCTTTTTCTTCTCAGAAGTGCTACAACTACCCATTACTGACTTTGTCCCAAAGAAACCAGCCCTGCCCTTATGGTATATATCCACTATGAAAGATATATCAACCACTTTAACATAGGTTTTCAGATTGAACAGGAAGACATGAGAATAGATCTTTCACCGTAAACCCCTCTCAAACTTCTAGGCCTTCATCTGCTCATTGGATACCATTTCTGGAGCATACCAGACCAACTCGGAAAAGCAGTCAGCATACCCAATCACTAAGAGATCCCCTTGAACAAGTTCCATATACTCTATATATTGATCATATGAAAAATATTTAGGGTAGTATTGGTCATTGAAGATAACCTTGAAGTCCTTCCTGCTCATTTGCTCGTAATTCCTAGCTTAAATAACTGATTCCCAACACTCATGGTTGAGACCCTCTATCAGGAATGAAGAAAATTTCACCATGACCACCTCAAGTGTGTCCAGGAACTCAAACATGAACTCGATCTTCTTGATCCACTCCTCTAATTTCTGGGGTTTCATGCAACCTAGGAAAGTAAGAGGCTTGTTATTTAAAAATTCATGGGATTTTTCTATCTTAAGACCAGACTCCTCTTACCTAGAGTGGGGAAGAGTGGGTGATACTCCCTTTACTAAGTCTTGGACAGCCCTGAACATAGATTCTACCATTGTTTGATCAATCGGATAAGGCGAAATCTCTCTGGCATCCTCTTGTTGGTGTGTGTGATCTCTCTGGGGAGGATTGTTGCTAGAAAAGGAAACAATAATAAGAGAAAAAATCCTAATGAAAGTTCTAAAAAATTTAATCAATCACATCAAATATAAATAATCTAACCACATTACAATAATAAAATAAACAACTACTTCACTCCCTCCCTATGTCCACGTGTAGTCTGCAACCCACACGTCTCACCTGGAAGTGAAGTAAAACAAAAAATTCCAACATCCCATAGAGACTCCAGGTCTGTCAGGCGAGGTGCGGGATAGATACCTTAATCATGAACAAAAATTTGATCCCCTAAAGTCCTAACTCTGGTCTATCCCGACTCATCCCAAAATAATAATATAACCCAAAAATATTAACCTCCTTTGATACCATTTTGTCACGAATTGAATTTGGTCACCATTAAAACTGGCACCCAACCATGTTTTTGGAAAGTCTTGAAGTGTGTTCCCTATCCTCATGGGCTGGAAAAAGTTCCTGGGTATCATAAATATTGGTTTGGGAATGATTTACCCAAGTATGTATACCTAAAACAACCCAAAAACAATAAAGAAATCGAATATAAAAATAACCAACCATACACGCCTTAAATTTAATTCATAACTGAAAACATATTCTTTAACATGACACAAGAGGTCCAAATATATATAAAAGTATAAAAAAAACAGCCCAAGGAACACTACATGACAAGGGGTCGTCACCCATGAGCCATCTCCACAACACCACACCATAAAAGGAAACTAACAACCCTAACCGCCATTACACATGGCCTTTCCTTTTCTAGTGCCAAAGATGATCAATTTTACTTACACCCAAAGGTTCAAGTAGAGTGTGATAATAATCCCAATAGGACACCACCCAAATATTTTATATATTAATAAATACAAGATAAATAGTATGCAAGTTTTAATAAACAAGAAATGGTGGTTGTAATTTCTAAAGAATGAAACTTTTAAAAGTAAACTGTTTCAAAGGGTGATTTCAAAAGATGAAAAAATTTCAATAAAACATCTAAGATACTGAATTTTAAATTCAAACACACTACATGATAATGATCAATATGAAAGATTCAATGAACACTAATCTTGGTAGCATTCCTAGGAACTAGTTAGTTTCGGGCCCTATGTACCTCGGATCTCGGTGTAAAGTAACCATAGAAATATCTATTATCGTATAAGAGAAACTATTGGGGAACATATCCATAACATATAAGTTACCAATCATCATCATTATAGTTTTGTTAGTGTTGTTAATGTCCAACATTCTAAGTGAAACGGAGACAAAACCAGTTCAGATCACTAGTATACTAGTGCACGTCCACAAACTTATATACCCGGGCTTCCCCCTCTGCGCATGAACAATTTCACCTGTTACTTAATTCAATTTTTATATGCAAACACCATTTATGGTCATAAACTCTCAAAATAGTAACTACATATGCTTTTCACCATTATATAACTCAATAAACCATTTCAAATTTCCATAAAACATTTTAAAGAATATAAAAAAACATTACACTTAAAATCTATATAAAAGACCTATTTGAAAACAAAATGCACACCAATATTACTCCAAACAAGAATTTTTAGCAACAAAACATTTTTATAATACCCTCCCATGAATTATAAAACATCACCAAGTGGTACAACATCAAACACACATGTAAAACACCCATTTTCACAAAAAAATGGAATTTAAAAATCAATTGTTTATCAAATTCCACCAAAATTAATTTTCACAGAAATCAAAATAGAGGAGGAGTATGATAAAAATATAAATCAAGCAAGGCTAACTCATCTAGTAATTCTTACACATGGAATCACCTACCACAAGTGTCAAAAATACCAAATCCTTGTGCAAAAGTTCAACCACACCACTACCGCCCCACAAGGGTGGTAAATCAAACCTAAAACCACAATATTAGAACAATAAGACAATGATAAAACCCTAGGTTTGAATCCTTACTTACTAGACATTATGAACTTCAAGACAAAATGGAGGAAACCCTAAGAAAACAGGAGGAGGAAGGAAGGAAACCCACTTACTTGAGAGATTTTGAAGAAATCACCCCAAATACACCAATAGGTGAATCTCCAAGTAGAAAAATAGATATGGAGGTTTTCATAAGGATTATGAGGTCAATTGGGAGCTGAAATGGGGAAAGAAGAGTAAAAAATTAAGGATTTGTGAAAGAATCAAATTACCTTTTCAAATATGGATGATTTGAGAAAGCTTGAGAATTGTTTCCATAATCTGCGATGAAGATGAGACCCAAAGAGGGAGAAAATAACATGGGGGAGAGACTAGGACTTCTGGTATTATATGAAGAGGTGGAATCAACAATAATAAAATAAAAAATGAATTAGATATGAAAGAAATATTTTTTTAAAAATAGGAAATGGGCTCATGAGTTGGCCCAAAGCCTAAATAAACCACCCAAATCCACCATGAGTGTGGATTCCTAAGGGGTCCAAATGGATATGGTGATTTTAATTGGTTAGGGGAGGTGAAGTGGAAAGTTTAATGGATAAAAAATGTTAAAAAATGAAGGAGTTACAATAGAAAAAAAATTGTTTTTAAATATGGAAGTGGGATCACGGTTTAACCAAATCTTGAAAACCCACCATTTTCTCAAAAAATGCATGGGAAACCCCCAAAACAAATCAAGAATATAAATTACATGAAAAATACCTTTAAAATAAGTCATATATGTGACAATTATCTCCACCATGAATGACTTTATTCCCAGAAAGTCAACCTGAAGCTTGATCAAAAAATAAGAATGGGTACTCTTTCTCAACCCACAAATTCTTCTCCCAAGTTTCATGGACATCGTTTTCATGCTTCCAAAGGACCCTAACTAGTGGAATAGAATTTACACAAACCACCTTCTCTTGGGAATACACTATTCGCACTGGCCTCTCAAAAATAGAAAAATCAGGCTCTAAATCCAACTCCTCACAATTCATCACATGGGACAGATACAGGTTGTACATCTTGAGTTTAGAGGCATAGAATATGCCATGGATAAATGTAAAATGATAAGACAAAGATAACATATATGCCACCTTTCGAATCCCCTCAGTAATCTCAAAAGGTTTGACATATCACGGTGTTAGCTTTCCCTGCTTTCCCAGGTTATGATGACCCGGAGGAGGGGCCACTTTCAAGAATAACTAATCACCCACTGAAAACTCTAGGTCTCGATAACTCTTACCAGAATATGATTTATGGTGAATCTGAGGTGTCGATAGACGCTGCCTGATTAAGATGACATTCTCAGAAGTCTCTTAAACAAGGCTCGACTCCCATAGTAATGTCTCACCTATCTCATCCCAACATTGGGGGACTAACATGGCCAACCATAGTGCACCTAAAAAGGAGCCATTTGAATCAAGGATTGGTAACTATAATTATAGGAAAATTCAACCAATCCCAAATGGCTATCCAAAGAACCTCTAAAGTCTAAAACACATGCACGGAGCATGTCCTCTAGTATCTGATTCACCCGATCTATCTGACCATCCATTTAAGGATGGTATGCAATTCTCATCGTAATCTGTGACCCCATGGACTTAATAAGGCCTTCCCAAAAATCAATAAGTTAAACGGGGGTCTCTATATGAGACAAATACTGATGGAACACCATGAAGCCTTACTACCTCTTGAAGATACAAATGGCCTGACTCATCCAATTTAGTTGTATTTTTGATCAGAATGAAGTTGGAAGATTTGTTCATATGATCAATGACTAACCATATGGAATTATTACCCCAAGGTGTATGAGATAAGGCAATAATTAATTCCATAGAAAATGCTTCCCACTTCCAAGTAGGAATGGGTAATATTTGGAGAAAACCAGAGGGCCTTTGGTGCTCCACTTTTACCTACTAACATATGTTTCATCTCGACATGAAGTAAGCTATGTCTCATCTCATACCTAGCCACCAAAATTGTTGACATAAATCATTATACATCTTTATGGCACAAGGATGTACAACCCACTAAGACTGGTGGATATCCTCTATCATCACCTTACACAGAGATGAAGGAACCACTGATTGGACCTTGAAGTAGAAGATTCCCTTGAGAGATGATGACCACATAGAATATGTCCCCCCACTATGAGGAAACTACCAAGACTGCTGAAAAATCTCATCACTGGTCTATTCTCACTGAATCAACTCTAAGAGATATGGAGTCAACTAAATTCTCACCAAGAACTCTCCTCCACTATTCTCTTTGGTCTTTAAATGCATCTGAGGAAAGAACCCCCCCAGGGTCTACTCATCACTAGACTTCCTCAAGGATTGCATTGTTACTTTTCTACTCAAATAATCCACCACCACATTTACCTTACCTAAGGTATAGACAGTTTCCAAGTCAAAACCTTGTAATTACTCAATCTAGTGCTGCTTCCTTGGGTTGAGATCCTTATGAGAGAAGATGTAGGCCATGATTTTGTGATCAAAATTGACCAAAAACTTCTCCCCAAAGAGGTAGTGAAACCATGATTTCAAAGAATGAATCACTACTATTGGCTCCAAGTTGTGGGTCAGGTAATTCTTTTCATGTGTTCATAGTTGGTGGGAGCCATACACCACCACAATATCGTCCTTCATAAACACACACCTTTGACCCATAACAAAAGTGTCAAAATATAACACATAACCCTTTCTAGATTTTGGTAAGATCAACACTAGGTTGGTAGTTAACCGCCACTTCAGCCACTCGAAGTATTCCTGACATTTTGGGCCCCAAAAAAACTTCACCCCTTTCTAGGTGAGCACGGTCATGGGAGAATAAAGTTGAGAGAAATCCTGAACAAACCACCTATAGTATCCTGCCAAGCTGAGGAAATCCCTGATCTCAAAAAATTTCTTTGACTGCTTCCATAAAATCACTACACTAATCTTCTAAGGATCCACTGAGACTCCCTGCTTCGAGGTCACATGCCATAGAATCTTCACCTCCCTGATCTAGAAGGTTCAGTTGGACAACATTTCATAAAGGCGGTGATATCACAATGTACCCAAAATGATCTTCAAATTATGATCTTTCTCTTCCTCAGATCCATAGTAGACCACGATTTCATCCATGAATATCCCAAATAAAGAGTCAAGATATTGATGGAACACCCTATTCATGAGTTCCATAAGGACCACTGAAGCCTTGGTCAATCCGAAGGGCATGGACAAGTACTCAAAGTGGTCATAATTTCTTTGGAAGACTATCTTTAGTATATCTAACTCTTTAACCTTGAGTTAACAGTAACCCGAAAAAAAATCTATTTTAGATAACCACTTTTCCACCTTCAAATGATCAAACAAGTCATCTATTAAAGTTAAAGGGTATTTTTATTGATGGTTACTTTGTTTAGATTCTGATAATAAATACACAACTAGAGGGACCCATCAAACTTCTTTGCAAATAGAATAGTAGCGACCCAAGGAGAGATGATCAGGTGAATGAATCCTTTGAATTATAAATCCTCCAACTAAATCATTAATTCCCTAAATTCAGTGGGGGGACATACAATATGAAGGAATATATATCAGTTGTGGTCCTCACACTTAATTTATTGAGACCAGGAGGTCCCACTCCATCTCAACCCCTAACACAGAAAGTCCACACGACGGGTAATTGAGACCCTAGTTCTTCTTCTTTCCCAGCAGCGTCACCAACTCCATTACAAAAGACAAAATCTCAATTAAAAAATTCTTCTTGTTCACAATATTGGAAGAGATGAATGAAACAGAGGCACTTATATCAAAAAGAGAAGCAGATATAGAAGATGCATTCAAAACGATACCTTGAACTGTTGACGGACCCACCTCTGATCCTGTTGGTGCCTGATCCACCACATTAAGATTCCTAGTCTCTGCATGAGAATTATCTCTTTCTTGGGGATTTCCCCTAAACTAGAACTTCCTAGAATATGATCCTTCTCTAATGCTATAACCACCAAACCAAGATCTCCCCGTCCTCGATGGCTCCGACTGAGCTGGTACTCCCTTGGATGTTGAGTAGACATTCCATCCTACAAAAATGTTGCTAGTGTCCCATACCTCCACACTGATAATAGGGATTTGAGGGATATGTGCATGCTAGTTGGATGTGACCTGCCATCCCATAGTGGTGGCATATAACAAACCTCACATCAAAATCCACCAAATAAAATTGTCTAGAAGGTTTCCCTGAGATGCCGCCTCCCTTATTTCCCTACTCCTCCTTCTTCCTTTTCTTTTCAGAAGTGCTTTTGCTGCCCATTACTGACACTTTCCCAAAGAAACCATCCCTACCCTTATGGTAAATCTCCACCATTAAATATCTATTAACTAATTCATCATAGGTTTTCATCTTGAATAGGAAGACCTGGGAATAGATATCTGTCCGAAAACCCCTCTCAAACTTTAGGGCCTTCATCTTCTTATTGGAGACCATTTATGGAGCATACCAAACCAACTCAGCAAAAAAGTTGGCATATTCAATCCCTAAAATATCCCCCAAAATAAGTTCCAGAAACTATAGAGATCAATAATATTCCAAAACATCTAGGAAGTAATGGCCGTCGAAGATAATCTTGAAGTCCTTCCATCTCATCTGCTCATGCTTCCCAACTTGAAGCACTAATTCCCACAACTTATGGCAGGGACCCTCTAATAAGAATGAGGAAAATTTCACCCTAACCCCTTCAAGTGTGTTTAGGAACTCAAACATTTGATCGATATTCTCAAGCTACTCCTCTACTTCTTGGGGTTCCGTTCTACCTTGGAAAATAGGAGGATTGTTCTTTAGGAAGTCCTAGGATTTTTACTTCCTAGGACAAGACTCATCTTCCCTAGATGGAGTATAAGCAGGTGATAATCTCTTTCCTTGGGATTGGATGGCTATGACCATAGCTTCTACCATCCTTTGATCAATCTGTGAAGGGGAACTCTCTCCAGTGTCCTCCTGTGGGTGCTTGTGAGCTCTCTAGGGAGGCATGTTGCTACAAAAGGAAACAACCATAATAGAAAAAATCAGTATGATAGTTCTGAAAAATGTACTCAATAAAATAAAATATAAATAATGAAAACACATTACAACAATGAAATAAACAACTACTTCACCCCCACCCGATGTCCACATGCAGTCTGTAGCCCACACGTCTCTCCTAGAAGTAATGTCAAACAAACAATTTCAATTTCCCATGGTGACTCGAGGTCTATTAAAAGAGGCGCAGGTCAGACACCCTAATTTTGACCAAAAATTTAATCCCTGAAAATCCTACCTTCGTTCTCTCCCAACTCATCCCAAAATAATAATATAACCAAAAAACATTAACCTCCTTTGATACCATTTTGTGAGGATCTGAATCTGGTTGCCATTAAAACCGGCACCCAACCTAGTTCGTGGAAAGTCATGAAGGGTGTTACCTATCCCCAAAGTCTGGTACAAGTTCCTAAGAATCATAAATATTGGTTTGGGAATGATTTACATAAGCATGGATACATAAAACAACCAAAAAACAATCAATAAATCAAATATAAAAATTACCAACTAAACAATCCTTAAATAAAATTCAGAACTGAAAACATGGTCTTAAACAAGACACAAGAAAACCAAAGATATATAAAAGTATCAAAAAACATCCAAATTAACACTACATGACAAGGGGTCATCACCCATGAGATGTCACCACAACACTGCACCATGGAAGGAAAGTAACAACAAAAACCGCCAACACCCAAGGACTTGCCTTTACCTGTATCAAACATGATAAAGTCTACTTAATCCAAAATGTGTAAGTAGGTTGTGATCCTAATACCAATAGGATACCACCCAAATATTCCATATAGTAAGAAATACAAGATTAAAAGTATGCAAGTTTTAATAAACAAGAAATAGTGGAAATAATTTCTAAAGAATGAAACTTTTAAAAGTAAAATGTTTTCAAAGGAAGAACACATTTCAATAAAGCATGTAAGCTACAAAATTTTGAAGCAAAAAAAAAACCACATGCCAATGATCAATATTAAATATTAAATGACCACTAATCTTGGGAACATCCTTAGGCACTAGTTAGTTTCAGGCCCCATGTACCTCGTATCTCAACGTAAAGTAACCATAACAATATTCGTTCTACTACAAGAGTGACTAGGGAACATACCCACAACCAAGTGGTCCCCAATAATCCTTATTATAGTTTTTTAGTGTCGTTAATATCAAGATTTTTTGTGAAATAGGGTCGAAACCACTCTGGATCACTAGCATACTAGTATAGGTCTGCTCACTTAGATACCCGAGTTCCCCCCTTTGTGATTGAACAATTTCCACATGCTACCAAATTCAATATTCATATAAAAACCAATTTGTGGTCATACACACTCAAAATAGTAGCTACACATGCTTTTCTCTATTCATATAACTCAATAAACCATTTAGAATTTCTATAAAACATGTTGAAGGAATGTAACCAAAATTTGAACTTAAAATCCATATAAAAGCATTATTGTAAAACCAAATGTACACCAATATTACCCCATACCAGTATTGAAATAAAGAAAAACATTTTAATAAGTCCCTACGAGGAATTATAAAATATCACCAAGTGGTACAACATCGATCACACATTTAAAACACCAATTTTTACACAAAAATGGCATTTAAAAATAAATTGTTTAACAAATTACACCAAAAATAATTTTAAAAGTAATAAAAATAATGTATGAGTATTCTAAAAATATAAATCAAGCAAGTATAACTCATCTAGTAGTGCTTACACATGGAATCACCTACCAAAAGTGTCTAAAATACCAAATCCTTGTGTGAAATTTTAACTGCACCACTGCTTCACCACAAGGGTGCTAAATCAAACCTAAAACCACAATATTAGACCAATAAAACCATGATCAAACCCTATGTTATAAGATAAGTTTTTTTAGATTAGTAACTTCAAGAAAAATTGGAAGAAACCCTAACCAAATGGGAGGAGGAAGGAAACCCACTTACTTGAGAGATCTTAAAGAAATCGCCTGAAATAAACCAATAGGTAAATCTATTAGATTCCAAAATATGTATGGATGTTCTAATAAGGACGAGGAGGTAAAGTGGGAACTGAAATGGGGAAAAAGAGTAAAAAATAAATTAGTTATGAAAGATACAAATTACCTTATCAAATCTGAATGATTTTAGTTATCCTGAGAAAGTTTTCCCCAATACGTGATGAAGATGTGCTCTAAAGAGGGATAAACAAACATGAGTGCGTTCCTATGGATGTTGGGATCAGTTGAGAGGTGGAATAACTTAAAAAAATTAACAAATTAATGATATATGAAAGAAATATTTTTTTAAAAACAGGAATAGGGCTCACGGGTTGGACCAAAAAGTGAATAAACCACCCAAATCCACCATTACTGTGGGTTCTTATGGGGTCCAAATTTGGTTTTAATAGGTCATGGAAGGCCAAGTGGAAAGTGGAATGGAAGAAAATTTTTAATAAATAAGGAGATATAAAAGAAACAAAATTTGTTTTTAAATATGGAAATGGGATCACGGTTTGGCCCAAATCTTGAAAACCCACCATTTCCTCCAAAAATGCATGGTAAACCCCCACAGAAAAGAAAGAATATAAATTAAATGAAAAATATCATTATAATAAGTCATGGAATTGACACATTTATTATATTAATTGTATCATAATTATGTTTTATTACTTATAAATAAGAATGTAATCTAATTATTTAAATAAAATACATAATTAAATCTTAGATGTTATGATAGAAGTGGGTTGGATTGAGTGGAAGAGTGATACTTCTATATATGAAAAGGAGATATATTTATTTAGAAACATAATTTAAGTAAAGGGTGAATATGGAATAATATGGGGGTTTGGTGATTTAGTTAAGGAAATATCTATAGGAATTATAGTATTGACTCTCTATCCTAACAAGGCACTTCTATTATGTCCAAAAACCAAATTATATTATTCAAAATTTGTTCCATGTTAATATAACCCCTTATTACTTAATTTTATTATTTACCATTATAAATATTATTTTACCAAAAATATTATATGATTAATCTTACCTAATATGAATTCAAAATTTAAGTTCCATTTATTGTAATTAAAATTCTATTTATTAGAAATTTAACTTTTAAATTATAATATATGATACACAGGAAAAATTATTTCTATTAAAAAATTTCATTTTTAAATATTATGTGTTATTATTTTTATTCTATATAAATTAAAAGTGATCACATGACTAGTAAGCTATTTCTAAATATATATACCTAAATTATATATTTCTTTAAAAGCATTGGATAAAAATGATCTATTTAATTTATCAAGATAAAAATAAAAAAACATTGACAAATCATATTTTTAAATTTATCATTTTTATCTTAAAATGGTTTTAAGATTTTCTATTTTTTATTAACCATTATTTCAGGTATAAAAATCTATTTTTACTAAAATCAAGCACTAAATTTTATAAATAAAATTACTCATATTCAATATTAAAATGTGATAGAAAATATATAACATATAAACTTAAATTTATTAAAGAAAATAAAATATTATTACCAAAATATTATTTTAAATTTTATTTAAATAAAAAATTCTTTATTACATGTGAATTAGATTATTTATTATATTTTACCAACTTTTATATATAATAATTAAAACATTTAGATATGGGTATATTAATTGTCAATATATCTGATGGTTTTATAACCAAAAACCATATTACAATCGTATATATATCCTTACTTATATTTATAAAATATTTTACCCTATTCTATAACTTCAATATAAATATGTCTAACATATTTATAACAATTTTATTCTTTGAATTATTAAAATTGGTTGTGTGATCTGTTTGTTTTCAATAAGTAGTGTTTTTAAGAAAATGAATTATATCTTTTGGGAGGCTTTTCCAATGGATATATTCTAAAATAGTATAGTGTCATGGGTATTGAGGATATGGGGTATAATATTTGAAGAAAAAACTAGTGGATGTTGTATCTTAGATTCCAATTAAGTTAATATATACCATTTATTCATATAGTATTAACTTTGATTGTTATATAAGAAGAAAATGGTTGTTTTCATATGTTATATAAAAATCATTAGAGATATATAAAGTGATAGCTTTCACTAATACCTTTATTTTTAAAGTTTATATATTTTAAAATATTAATGTTTTGATTAGATATAGGATCTACCATATATATTTGAAGGTATTGGTTCTTTATCATCTAGTGGGACCCTTTTATAAATAGTTGGATTGGGACCACTTGTTTTATATCAATTTTTTTTAACCATTATATTAAATTATTTATGAAAAAATATAGTGTTTCTATAATGGTATTTTATTATATTATAAATCATGTAAATAACTTATGTTTATTTTTGTGTGTGTTAGTCCTTTTTTTCACTCACGAGTGTGAATTCTAGGATTTTTTTACGATCGCATCTATATATAAAGAGACATTGGAGTGTGGTTCCCTCATATAGATACTAGAATCAAGTGATGATGATCCCATAACATTAATATTTTTCTAGTGAGTGAGGATCCAAAATGTTTTCTAAAATTTTAGTTCTTGGAATGTTAAGTAGTATCATAACTTCTATTGTTTTGGTGAGTGATAACACAACTAATTGTATAAAAAAAATTTACAGACTTAAAAAAGTTCTTTCGATAGGGATTTTAATTTCATTAATAATTTGGTAATTTATAAGGATTTTTGTTGGAATAATGAATGGTGTGTATCAGAATGTTTGATACTTTATACTTTAATTATTGTTAATGTGTATTGAAAACTATCTATATCCAAATAATCTCGATTTTTTTTATGGTTTCCTCAGGAAATGTAATGAAAAAATTTGATCTGTTGGGTGTTTCTTGAAAATCAATTTCTATTGTTTACATAACATTTTACAAGAATGTTGAATTCAACATATGTGAGGTGATGTCAACTATGAAGCATTTTATGAAACTACAAAACATTTTAAAAAACCCTTCCACTCTAAAAAATGCATTCTTATTGAGACGAGTTTAAAACTTGAGGACATTGAAAGGAAGGGCATCAACTGATCATTTTGTGGGATCAAACATGATTTAAAGTGACCACAACTAATTTATGGTGTATTTATCTAAATGTTTTTAGCGATTAATTATTACTTCATCACTTATTTAATAGTAGTATGTGGGGTTTTCTGTCATTGTTAAATCTAGTGGAAAGAATGAATTGTCCTTTGATGAGATTATAAATAAAATTATAAATTAAGTTATATATAAGAAGTATATATAAGGAGATACCATGGATGAATTTAGTGTTTAATATATGGTATATTATTTTTGAAGGAAAAAACTGAAGTCTAATGAAGTGAAAAGTGAAATGATAAATGAGGTGAGAGATGTTGATATGGAATGAACCCACATGATGGATTTTTTTTCGGAAATTGAACTTGATAATAGATTATAGGCGTATAATTTCAATATTCTTAAGGTTTTCTTCTAGAAGATCCTCTATAAACACCGAAAATAAGGAGTAAACATATTTATTTATATTGTTTTCATGTATAGTAGAGTTATGGATCATTTATTTGAGGTATTTATTTCATTAAACATTCATGAGAGGGGGTATTATTTACTATTAATCTAGAATATTCAATGAGATAAATATTTCATATAATAAAACTTTTGAAATTATTTGAAAAGGTGATATGAACGTCTTAACTGGGAGGAGATATTTTTTGGAGTTATAAGGGATGCGAAAAAAATAATGGTTTTTTAAAAACATAATCTCTATTTGTCATATCTAGAATGTGAGTTATTATAATATATCTTTAATAGGGGTTTTGAATATATCACATGATAATAAATTCGTGGAAAAATGAGTTAAAAAGTTATATATTTGACCTAAAGATTGAAAGATTTTACACCTTTTGAAATCAAAACTTCTAAAAATTGAATTTATAGCATGAAAATATAGGAAACATAGTTGAGAAAAGGATAAAAGGTATTCACTGAAAAAAAGAATTTTTAATCATGAATATATAGATTATTGAACATGAAATGTGTAATTCATAAAGAAACAACCAAATATGTAATTCTATATTGAAGGATGAATATGAACAAACTGGATGTTAGAGCTAGTATATACAGATGTATTGGGGATAAATAATGTTTAATATTATAAGGACCCGAACTTAAACATAACTTAATATTTATTTATGTCAATAAATCACATTGATGATCTTTTCATGTATATAGTTTTAGAGAATTAGGCCATAACTATTACATAATAACTCACAAATTTCAAAGTTGTTACTTCGACACACTATCTATTTTTTTTAAAATGAAATAGTTTAAAATAAAACATGATTTATTTTCTTGATAAAAATATTCTTGACTTCTTTATTTATCATAACAATCCTTATACCCTATTGAAAATTTTTCAAAAACTTGGGATGAACATAAAAATCTCACTAGGGAATATAAAATAATGAATAAAACTGTTAGTCTATGAATATTTAAAACCCATGATTTTTTTTTTCACAAAATCATACTTTTCACACATAAAACAAAATCTATTTAGCTTACATATTGTAATAAATAGATTCATAAAAAACATAATATAAATAATAAAACCTAAAGGTAACTTGTGGAATCTATATCATACTTACATGTTAGCTTTCACAGCTACATATAGAGTAATAATCGTGGTTAGGTTTGGAATATCCATCACAATATATTCCCTAAATCTATTAGGAGAGACCTTAAAGTTTACCTCTATCATGTTACCGAATACATTGGAGAGCTATCATAGGCTCCCCCAACCTTGTTTTATATCTCATAACCACATGTATACTTAAGCAATGACCAAGAACCATAACATAATCATAATATATAAACCAAGAATAAAGGGAAAATAACATTTCCACTTTGAAATCGCATTTCGTCTTTATAACCATGAACTCATAAATGAAAACGAAATATTTTAAAATAAAATGGTAAAATTTTAAAGTAAACATAAATACATGATATTGATATAAAAGCAATAAATTCCATTTACGATGTATATATAAAAAACATTCAAATTTATTCAGATAATAAATACCATTTTAAAACACAATTAAAAATTTTTAATAGAAGATTTTTGAATCAAAGTTCCCCATACCACATTGAAAATTTTGAAAGGAATTAAAAATTAAAAATATTTATGTACATATAAATAATTCCTTAAAATAATTTTGAAAACATGGACATGAAATATAAGGATATAAAAGTTTAAATCTTTAAAACATTTAAAACGATGTTTTACTTAAACTCTCTCTTACCACTTGAAAAAACCTTGAATTAAAATAATTAAAAAAAATATTAAAAAAACTTATAATATCATTATAATAAATAGATTCATGATATAATATGTCAAAAATTTAGTATATGCACCATATAAAATTGAATTGGTGCATAGAAACAAATAAGTCGTAATGGAATGTAAATTGAGACTAAATCCCTTAAAAAGATTGTATCCTTAAATTAAGGATAAATTAATGACATAATTATGTGTGAAAAATATATATAAAACTAATATAATTGGATATTAAATGTAATAAAATCAGAGTTCATTCAAAATTTTTCTTGGAAAAACAAAACCAATGACATGGATGTTTAACTCAATGAACTGAGATTGAGTTAAGATTTCCCTTTCAAAGTTTGTACAAATGAAATAAGAATTTATCAATGGGGTGACTATGTTTATAAATAGTATATCCAAATAAATTTAAGTGGAAATTATAAAATAAATAAATAAATAGTTATTACACACATAATATTGGTATAATACAATCGACGATGTATGTGTAAAACCCAATGAGTGGAAATTAAGTTTAGAAATTCCATTACCTTGAGTCCGACTTCTCTCGTTCATTCATTAAATTCCTGAATAATTAACTTAGGTAAATTTATAGTTTCTTCATAACCTTTTTTCATTTTTATTATTCCTTTTATATCAATTATTACAATTTTATAAAAATTACATAATTATTTAAGTTCATATTGGTCGTTTGTCGATATTCGGTACATAAGTAAAAAATGAACTTTTTTGATGTAAATTATCCATGTGGTCCAAGTCCATAATCTCCATAATATTATTAATGATTTAAATATCTTATATATCTAGTATATATGTATTTAAAATTGTCTATAAAATTTGGAGATAAGAAATGAAATGCACCGTTCATGGAGACGGTAGGCTGTACGTATGCATGAACGCTACTTTTAGTTCTTTTTCAAATTAAAGGAATGAAAAATAAATAATACATAGCTATATTATAATTATATTATAATATATTTTTTTTATATATGTTACATATGTTAATTATCTCCATCCTTTTTATGTTCCATGTATGGAATGAACGATTCATATCACTTTGAGGGGGAGGTAGTATGCACTTCCTCAAATGAAATTGTCTTATTTACACATAATGGAAAACATAAAGTTATGTTGTAAATAAAAATTAAAGAATAATAAATACAATATAAATAAAATATATATCATATATAAATATAATTCCATCAAAATAGACATCATGTGATGTGGTAGGATAAAATTGAACAATCGTTGTTTCATGAGGCAGTAGTTCACCGTACACAGAAACATTATGTTCATATCCATTAGATGAAGGTGTGTGTAAGTGTATTAAGAATAATTATAATAAAAAAATCCTAGTATATTTAGGATTATGGTGTTGTTATGTAATAATATAATATGAAGGTAATTGGGAGTTAAGAAGGAAAATAAAGGAAATGAACTTGAGAGAAGACGCTAACACTAAATCATGTAACTTCTTTTCATTTAAGCCAAAAGGATTTCTATAATTTAATTATTCCAATGGAAAGGATTATAGAAGGAAGTTATGGATGTTGTGAGATTATTTGAGTATAATTTGGACAAGCCAAGGGGATTGAGAGGTGTGATTAAGTGGGTAGAGGTGGTGGCCTTTTATAAGAGGGAGTAGGGTCACTTTAGGAATGTCTTCAAATATTATTTTATTATAAATTTATTTTTTGTTTAAAATGGTCCCAAACTAATTTAATTCAAAGATAATATTATTTTGGTTCGTATACCCATTATCCAATTAAAATTATACTAGTTTAGGACGCAAATTTAACCTTATCTTTTAGCATTAACCCATAGTTAAAAACATTAAATCTTACCATGTCTTCTTGTATTTTCAAAATATATAGTTACTATAGTTAATATAAGATGCCAATCAAACCATAAGTGGATAATTAATGACATTTTTAATATTATATAAGTTAGTTGTCTGAAACAAATATTTTAAGAACTATTATATCATTTAATAAAAAAGTATTTTTTTAAAACTTATTTATGTCAATTTTGACACTATTTAGTAATTGATTTTTGTTAAAGTCATAAAAACTTGATTCCTTAAAAAAAAAGACATTAAATCAAATATAATATCTAAATATCATCCATAAAATTAATGGACGGAATCAAAATAACCAAATTAAATTTATTTTAATATTTATAATATCAATTATTTGAATCTTTCATTAATAAGGTAATTATTGCATCATCATTGTGTCATAAATAAGTTTATTTATTTAATGTCTAAAAATTATAAATAAAATAAAATAATTCAGGAAATATTTTTATCGTTATAATTAATATTTATAGTTAAAGATATCAGTTATATTATGCTATATTAAAATTATTTTATTAAAAGATACATGTTTATGTTATATTTCCCTTTTCTTTAAATTAAAAATTATAAAATGTCATTTTCACACCTAAGTGGCTCCCAAATGACAAAATTTCTCCCTTAGGATGCTCATGGTCGGAAATATATCATAAAATAGAGTTAGGGCTTGTTTTAGGGTAGTTTTATATTATTATAATATTATTTTTACCATTATTTTCTTGATTTACACTTTAATCATGGAAAATAAAAATTAATTACTAAAGTTAGTATTCATAATGTCCAAAAATAAAAGGTACATATTTAAAAAATTTGGACCTTATGATTAAAAATATGGAATCAATTTTTGAGAATTCAAAATACATAAATTTTATTAATTAATTTAAAAATAATTCCTAATGTCAAAACCAAAAAGCCGATTTTTAGGAAGTAAAAACTATCAAAAGATTGACATATGTTAATGTCCAATTTAAATGTTAAATTAATTACAATGACCAGAATTGGATTAAATGATAAAAATATATTCCATTTTTACTTTAAAACCATTATATAATATGATAGAACCATATAAATTATCTCGTTGAAAAAAGTTGTTTTCAATTAAAATTTAGCGTATTTATACTATTCATTAAAACATGATAGTTATCTGAAAAAATTTAAAAATTCATACAATGTAAATTTTGATGTGTATATTGCAAAGAATAAGTTTAGTTTGAAAAATTTAGTATATAAAGGTATCAAAAACTAAATTTAAAAAAGGTTCTCCATCAAAAGACAATAAAACTGCATTTTTAGAAAAATACTTCTTTTATCCGAAAAATTGAATTTGTTTTTATATAATATCTAGAAAAAATATAAGATGAATTTAAAAAATTACATTTAATATCTAACATATATTTTTCATTAAATAAAAATCTATAAAGAGTTATATGATTTATAAACACAATTATTCTCTTTTTAAATAGGTTTTCATAATAACACATTACTCAATTGGTTTTTATTTTAATTTATAATAAATTTGGTAACCAATGAATAATTATTTAAACATATGTAAACCATATTTTTGTAATTTAGTTGATTCTATTCTTTCTCACTATTCCAATGACTAGGTTATAAGGGTAACATTTAAATAATAACATTTAGTTGTTCATTTAAGATCTATGTGGAATATCATGTATGCTATTGAACATAGTGTTTATTTATTAAAACTTAGGATGTTACAAATATCACAGAGGGTTACTATGTAATCTTATCTTCATCAATTATGTGACATATAATGTTTGGGTTTTATATATCCAGAACAAGTTTAATGTTTTTTGACATTAATTTTTTAGAACGCCATAGTGAAATAAGAGGTTGATTTGAAGCTTAACTACTTGATTTCTGATAATTTATGGTATTATAGATGAAGAGAATTACATTGGATTTCATGGGTGATTTAAATTAGTTTTAAGTATACGATTCCTAAAACTCTGCATCAGAAAGATTGTAGGGTTGGATAAACTTTATTTTATGAGATTGATCAAGATGCATTGGAATACACATAGTGTTTCCCGAAGAGTTTTTAGATTAAGTATTTAATTTTGAAGTGTTCCTGTTAAATAAATTTTTTTTCCCTTTAATGATGAAATAAAATTCAAAAGTGATGTGAAAATAGAAATTTGATCCAATTATGAAAAAAATATTTATACTTTGTAATTTAGTTCATTTTTGATACTAAAAGGTGTTAAATAATGGTATACTCATAAAATATCAATTATATATTTATGAAATTATCTTTTATAGTTTTGATAGGATAGATATTGAAGATATAATTATTTTTTTATTCTTAATATTTGAGATAAAATATCCATAGGAATCCATAATAATATTAGAAACTAGGATATATAGGGACCAGTATGTATAACATTAATGTATTCATAGTTAGTGTACATCTTGAAATTATTGGAAGGTTTCAGAACATCGATATCCTAAACAATATCTTCCACATTATAATTTTTTTTCATGTTATCTTTATATGAGGAACTATAAATAGAAGATCATGCTATTGATAATGTAAGTGTTTCTTATCCATCATCAGTTAGATATGCTATATATAGAATGATTTTTCTTAGCATAAAATTACTCATGTAGCGGGATTATCTAGTATATTCAATGAAAGTATATGGAAAGAGAATTAGGAAGAGATAAAGTGGATTATATGGTATCTCAAAGTTTACTAATCATTGGACTCATATTTTTGAATAGAGAATCTAATTCATGGTTATGTTTATGAAAAGGAAGGATGTGGTATGGATACATATAGATGTAACATGAGATTTGTGCTTACATATGTATGATCTTCTATAAGTTTGATACTAATAATTTAATATGTATTTTCACTTTCAACTATGTACGTAGAGTATATTATAATAATATAAGTAGATAAAGAGATGCTACATCTGGAGGGATTATCAAAGGAACATAGAAGGGAAAAATGGAACAACGTTTTATTACTCAATAATGAGAATTAAATTCATTATGTGAATAGTTCCATGTTTCGCTCAATGAAAAAAATTATTTTTAAAAAATATTACTTCATCTATAATCTTATGGAAGATGGAGTTATAGAGATATAGATGATATGAGGGATTTGAAAATTGGTTTATGTAACAATAAAAGTCATATTCAAATAAATTTGAGGCAATTATATGCCTTATTGGGCCATTGGTGATCAAATTTTATAGGATGGAGGCTCAAAAAGTATTGTTTTGAAAGAAATAAATAATGTTTAATTCCCTATGTGATCCATAGACATGGTAAGAAAACCAATAAAGAGATTCTTAATTGAGATATTATTAGGTTATTATGAGACTTTTCTTTTGATAAAGGCATTATATATTTCAAATGGTTTATTTATCAATGATATATTATTAAACCAAATGGATGAATTCATGTGGGACTAGGGAATCACATAATGGAATTTAGAGCTATTGGAGGTAATATCTCAGATCTGGATAAAGTGTAGAAGGAGTACTAACTCATATTGGATTACCTTTGATGATTGTATTTGTATAAAATTGTGTCTTTCAATGGTTATGTAAGAATAATTATAGGTATTTTTAATGATATCTTACACATTTCACTAAATTTGGATGTTCATTTGGTGATAAATTTGATTTATATGGCTAGGTGGAGGACTGACCACATATATTAGAAGGTGGTGGAATTGTACCTACCAGTGAGATTCTTCTATAAATATATGAGGTTGGATCACTTGTTTTGTATCATTTTTTTGTAATAATTCTCTAGTATCAATAATATAGAAAAATAATTTTCCTCATATGGCATAAGACTATGTTCTAACTTATATAAATCTGTTATGTTATATCCATGTTGTGTGATAGTTTTAACTTTATATTATTTTTTATTATGTGTGGATCCATTATTTTTTTATAATTATAATTATGTATCATTTAGTTATTTTTTAATGCATTTCAATATTTATTGTAATAATATAAGATAATAAAATACGACATTGTTTTTTTAATTCATTTTTATGTATATCGCAACCTATTGAATACATAAGTTTTTTTAAAGGGAAATCCATTATAAAATTTTAGTGTTTTTATAGTCATCCTTCTAGATACTATATAAAAGGACATGTTTTAACTTTCTTAAATTTTGAAAAACTCCCCATAGCAACTTATACACTATTAGAGGAACCCCTAATCATGAATATTTTTATCATTTTTGAAAATAATTTATCTCATGTGTCATCAAAAATAAATAGAGAAAAAAGCCTCCTTATGATAATTACCTTTAGGGAGATCAATAATTAGGAAGACTAAATAAAATAAAGGTAAAATATAATATTCAATTTTCAAAAAGATATCATCCTAATTTGGGGATAAAACCACCTTATCAATCAATTTTTTCTAAGATCAATTTACACAAGGACTCTTGTATAATGAAAAACATATACCACATTCATTCTCCCCATACATATTTATTTGAATTCCTATTAAAGAAAATAAATATTGAAGAACAACATATTGACTAATATTAATATAGAACCGCATATTGCTTATTTATTTTCATGAGCAGGAAGGATGATTTCTAACCCCCCATATCACATAGATATGAACTTCCTATTTTAATACCCACATTTTCTATAATGGAGACATACCAATTACACTATTTTCATGTTTTTAAATATCCCAGTACAATGAATCATGTGATGATAAAATTATGACATTGATTGAACCTTTTAGAAATTCATTGATGATTCATTGTCACATGAGTATTTATCTCCTTCAAAACCTTCTATTTCATGGCTACCAACATTAATAAGTAAAATAAAATCAGTTGTTATCATCATCTACCGACATATTGAAGCATTCACTAAGAGAACCAAAGGATTTGTTTTAATTTATTTGATGAATTAATTCCTATAATATAAACATAGTGGATTCCATAGACCAATAAATCTTCAATTGCTTCACTGATATCATCTCTAAAGTCCATCATGAGATTCAAACCCTAGTTTGTTTGAAAATATTTCTAGTATACACTCTACCAATACAGTTTAATCCCAACATGTGCCTCTTTGTGAGATATTTTTAGTATTCTCTACTAATTATATGTTTTTTACAATAGTAATAGAAGATTTAATTTTAAAACCAACATTCTTGAGAGAGGATACATAATAAAAATGTAGATAGAGAGAGATGGATATAAAGAGGAGATTACCCACTCTATGATAAATTACATAATTTATGATTTTATATATTGTTGATCTATTTATTATATAGTGATTTTAAATAGATGATATTGGATTCTTTTCAAACTATATTTTTAGCATAGGTTTTTTTGACTACATAGAAATTCTCCCCAACTATTCTATATTCATAGCCTATTGATTATATTAAATAATTGATGGCTGGGTTGATAAACACCACATGATGTATAAATGTAAATTAAGGACATTAGAGTATTCTATAAATCTAACTCAATATTAATTAAAAACAATTTTAAAATGTTTGTAGATGAATAATATAAATTTCACTAATTTTTCCAATACATTTTCATGAATTTCAATAACACCAATTATCCTTGGATTGAGTAGAAAATAACCATATAAAATTAACTAATAATGGGGATTAGATTTATATAATTATGTTGTCCATGCTAAATTGTTTGGTTCATTAAATTGGATCCAAAAATTATATCTATTTTATATAAAATGGGGGTGGGAAAAATTAAAGTGGGAGGGGGCATCCACTTGTTTACTTTATAGGAGTGGGTAATTTCTAGAATGGATTGTAAAAACAATATTAATATATAATACTATAATTTTTTATATAAAATATGGCGTTTTTTAGAAAACTAAAAATATAATATCCCTCTCAATTTTTAGCACCATTAGAAGCATGATGAACTATCGATGAAGACCTAATATAAATAACAATCTATAAAGTTATTTCTCACTTTTATGATAACTTTAATCGGGATTTTACTAATCCTATAACCAATATTATTTATCAAATTTCATAAATTCATCTCAAAATATCTTCTTCCCTATAATCATAAATTTACCTATAAATTATATGGTAACTAAACTCTAATTAATATTTAAATTAATTAAAAAATGGAGGTCATTACAAGCATTGTAATTTATTAGATTTAAAAATTCTTCTTGTAAACTTCCCTAGGATACCTCCTAAATATCATTAACATATCTCTCTAAATTAAATTAATCTCATATCTAGGATACCAACATTATTTAGGGAACAATAAAATTTATTTATATTAATCTATGACTTAGATTCACCTATCTCATTTATGGAAACACATATCATTAATAATAATATGAACTTTAATTCTCAAGATTAATCCTATTTTTTGAGTTAATCTCATTGAAATATAAGATAAATAACTTTTTTATAGATGTTGAAATTCTAAAAATATTATTATATTTTTTAGTTAATTTATTTTCATAAAATAACCAATTCACTGAAAAATAATGTTAAACAAAGAACCTAAACTGGGTAAATATCCACTACAAATTTTGTTAATTTTCACTATGTTCTCTAGAAATCAATTCATCTCAAAATATCTTATTTTTTTCCACAAACAATTTGAAACCATTTAATTACCTTAAAAAAATGTTTTATTAAGATAATAAATGAGATCTTTAATTCATTAATCATTTTTACAATGTTAGATATTAAAATATATTCTTAATAGATTCCATATTCCAAAAGTGGATCTAAAAATTTTCATATTTCAATAAATAAAAACTGTTTTAAGCCAATATAATAGGATTATTATGTTGAAATAATTAAAGTGTTTAGGACTTTCCAGACTAAAGATCTTCTTCCACCAAATCCCCAATATAATTCACTAAATTCATTGCATTAAAAATCTAAAAAACATAGATTAGATTAATCTATTTGGTATTCCAATGGGATTCACTAAAATAATTATCATAAAATATAGATCAATTGGATACCTCTATATCATCACTAAATTTTTAGTGTTATTTAAAATAATTTAATAAAATTCTCCTCAGTATGACCATCCCCATTATCCTACAATCATCTCATAAATTTTAAAAATTTCATTTTAAATCCTTCAACATATAATAAATTGGTTCAATACATAATTGTCTTATTTCATCAATATATATAATGATTTTTAGTATCTTCTATTGAATTCTTAAACATCATATAATATAAGTCACTGTCATGTGAACTCATATGTTTATAATTCATATACATATCATAAGTAAAAATATTATTTATACATATTTTATATCCAGTAATTTTTTTAATGTTATTTAAATAAATTCACCTCAAATTCATCACTGGAAAATCTTTCTAATATTAGCAGATCTCTAGTAATGAGTTCATATTCACAATTGAATCCAGATGAAGCAATTTTTTTTCAATAATTTTTTAGTATTTTTTAAAATTGTTTAATTATCACTCTTCTTTTTTTTAAATTACCACAAATTTTTTAAATCAAATAGATAAATTTCGATTCATATATCATGATTAAACTAACAATGTGTTATGATTTTTCATAAAGTAAAAATAAAAAAGAATTCATAATTTATATAATTTGGTCACACCCCTATTTACCCACTCTAAGAGTGTCTCAAATATTTTTATTATCCATAAAAAACTTACTGGATAAATATTTTATTTCTTAAGGATTTAGTGGGATAAATATTTATCTTATTTATATTAAAAAATTATAGAAAATAAATTTTTCTATGATTGAGGAAGATGTTGATTCTCAATTGTTGTAAGAAAATGAATTTACTCATGATGTAAAATAGTATAAATTGTTGGTGAAGTTTATAATTCAAAATGATGATGCAATAACATTATTATTTATTGATCACACTATTTACCATTATATTTTTAATATTCCACACAATGAAGAATAAATAATAGATGTGAAATGTGTTTTTATTTCATTTATATTAACTGTTCTTGAATTTTTTTATCCTCCAGAATAAGTAATGCCCATAGATTATAAATGGATTTTTCATAATGGAAAAAAATACATGGATGGTATTGTTTCATTCTATATTTCTTATATGTTTTCAAAAAGTTATAAAAAATGTCATAGTATTAACTATGAAGGATATTTTCACCAATATCTATGATAAAATATATCTAGATTTTCAATTTCATAGTAAAATAATATTATATATATATATAATTTTGTATAAAAATATTATTACTTAATGGGAATTTATTTGTGTACATGTGTTTTAATGAAAAAAAGTACTACATCAAAGATTTTATAATTGAAAAAAATCCATTTATGTATTTAAAAAATGTCTTGATGTTGGAATATTAATTTTCTTGATGTAATGAATAAATGTTCTGTCCAATGAAATAATGAAAAATGATTTTATATTGGTGGGTTATGTAATGTTCTCTCCCAATAATTTTTGTATCACTCGAGTTAGAAAATGTGCCTTTCCAAATTATCAAAGGCTAGAGATTAGTGATGGGGGTACCTATAATGTCTGAAGTAGTGATTTAACCTATATGAAAATAATATTGAATTTAAATAAATTAATAAAAAGTAAAAGAAAAAAAATAATATATTAAAAACTATGATATACCCTTGGCCTTTCCCAATAAATAAAAATTACACCATATGAAATTGTGAATATTGTTCAAGAAAATAAACAATTGTCTAATAACCAAATATTACATAATTCCATTCAAGAGACAAATGAATTAAATGAATAACTAAAATTGGGTCTGATATAATCTTTTAGCATATAAAAGATATATATTGTATTAAAATACTAGAATCCACTAAATTATATATGAACCATAATTAAATCCAAACCTCATTGAAAATTAATAGTAGGAATTACTCGATAAAACTCAGGTATATGACCTCAAATACCCACTTTGGGTCCTTGAGCATGTGTGTTCTAGTATAATTATGAAATATGTAGATCTATTGCCAATAAAACTGGCATTCCAATAAAAAATATACAAAAGTGAGAAAAAAATTCTAAGATTACAAATCACTAAAAGAAATAAATTATCCATGTCAATGTAAATCCACATATTCATATTAGGCCAACATAGAAAATGATGTTACTGAGTTCAATTTTCACTAGAAATTTAATTTTAAAGTAAACCTTCTCAAATAACCCATTGGGGAATGTCCTATGAATATCAAATATCATGTTTTTCTTTTACACCTAAATGAATATGAAATCATCACATCCAATAAACTAACATCTTTCAATTGTAGGTAAGACTTCAATTACTATAGTTATATAAACTCTATGATTTATCGAAAAATATTCAATTTAGTGTATAGGTAACCTCATATTAATAAAGAGAAGTAAACACATAAACCAAATAATATCATTTAATAATATAGAAATGTTTTTATTATTCATTGGTAACCTCCTCCCGTTAATGTGAAACATTACCATTTTTTATTTAGGTAACATCCTTATATAGTAGGGTAGAAGTACACATATCACATATGGGTTATCGACTCCATCTAGAAGAAAATATTCATATATAACATTGAATATATTAATTTTTCTTATATTCATCATATTTATAGACTTATAATATGTTTAAATTTAAAAGAAAAAAACCTAAATATAATATCTTACCATTTGAGGTTTGGGTGAAATGAAACTGAAATGAAAAATATACCATATATTAGTCAAGTGTATCTATATATGAACAATTGATAAAGAAAAAACACAACATGAAGAATTCATAATATTAATGTGTCCACTAGATGTCTGAATCACTTTACACTTTTCAAAGGATTTCTCTTAAATCAATTGAATGATACAACCATAATTTAAAATAAAGAGAGAATGTAAGAGTGTCATAGCATATAGGAGTCTAAAAGAACCGGTTATCTCACATAATAATAATAATTATTATTATTAAAAAATTCTCTTAATTTGATAGTATCTACATAATAACCATTGGATACTTCAATGATTAAGTAAACGATTGAGTATATCAAAAAATATCCATGAATTATTCTATTTTTTTTAATTTATACATTTTTTCTCTGATAAAAGAAACTATAAATTTAAAACATTTGAAACTTCATTATGGTATATCATAACTCTATAATACAACATATAATGATCATTAAACTAAATATTTGATATTAAATGTTGAAATTAACTAATGGGGATACATTATCATATAATATTATCACTTCAATGAATATTTCACTCTATAATTTCTCTATATCATACCATTAGATATATATAATTGTTTTACATATCATCTTATACAATATCCCATAATATAGGACATATAATAAATTATATACTTTTATTTAATTTCATTTTGAATCACCAAATCCTACCATATAATTTATATAATTTATGGAATAACTCCATCAATGTCTCACTTGCACTAAATCCTCATATAAAATATACTTATTTAATTTTATATTACATGATATGTTACAACTTGTGACTATATACAAAAATATTTTGTCTATTCATTATAACAATTTCATATCATCTCTATGTCAATTAAATTAGCTATCAAATAACTGCATCATATTTATAAAAACAATTTGTAAAATAGAAATTCGCATTTACTGTAACTTTTTTTTAGTGACATTATGCTCTTTATTTAATTGATAATGATTAAAAATATCAAATTTATAACTATAAAAGAAGAGAAAATACTAGAAAAACTTCATTAATAGTCATCCTATAAGGGTATTTTGGGAAATACCTATCAAGAACATGAATATTCATATAATGTTTCCCTAAATGTATCTCTTATATAAACAAGAATCATATAATTTTTTTATAAGATATAAAGTATATATATGAGATATATAACACATCTATATAATGTAGGAAAACTCATCCATTCTCTATTATTCAAGTTAAAACTAACTAGAACTAATGAATACATCTCATATAACTCATGTTGAGGAATATATAACTTTTTAATCGTATAATAGGTGTTTATGTCACATGAAATTGTAATAGGTGCGAGTATACACTTCTTTAATAATTATCATCGAGTTTCTAAGTGATATATATGAAAAATAATAGGTCAAATACAATATTGATTATGTGAAACCCTCCATATAATCGTCTATGTACCCAACAACCAATAGATACACTTCATGTCAAGACCAAGGTAATAAAACTATCAAGGGATGTAGGTTCACTTTAGGGGTACCCTATTTAACTTATGTAATGATTATTTATATGAGATATACAACATAAACATACCAATAACATTATTTATGACATTCCATAATTTATACTCAGTAAGTCTATTTAAAAAAATAACCCTGATTGTGTATTATATGTAAACTCTATATCTCCATATGATCCCCTACTCACATCAATTTTAATATATTATCATAACCCATTGAATTTATTAATGATCATCCACCAAGGATAACTTAAATATTCATTCCATAGAGGTTATTTATCATTTCTCACCCATTTTATAAACACAACATACATAAATGGATGATATAAATGAAATTTTGTTATATAAAATGATACATTAATATAATATTAAAAAAATTGAGAGTATCTGAAAAAAATACATGTAAAATTCATCCATACCAAATATAAATATGTAAAAATAAAAAATAAAGTTATTTTTCGTTGTATTTTTATTCTATTAATGTGAAACATCCTTCTAACATTTTTTGACATGGTCATATAGTCCCCTACTACAAGACCATATAATGATTTAACAAATAAAAAATCATTATACACTTCATGGAAATAATATACTTAAATAATGAATATTTTTATAATATTTATTTTTGGATTGTTGGTACTTATGTTAAACTTGTGTGATTTTTCTACAAATAAAAATTCTTTATAATATGTAACTATGATTTATTTTAAATTATATTATTACAAAAAATTCCTCATAAAAAGAAAATATATATGAATATTACTAATGAAAACATTTGTTTAGTTAATTTTTAATACCAAGTAATGTAATTGTTTCATTAAAATATTTATTTATCTGTATATATCTCAACTAATTCTCAAAAACATAGGATATAAATATTTATTTACACATGGGATTCACCTAGTATCTTAGAAATAAATATTTCTAAAACATTCATATGTTTTTTTTTAATTTTCATTTTCCCTAACCACTATATAAAATCACAATGGATTTATAGAAAATATATTTTCTAAAAAATAAATTTAACTAAGACATAAAATCTTTATAAAATAGAAACTAATTATTGTATTTATTTTATGTTAAAAAACAATTTTTTATCATATATCTTATGATTTAATTACACAATATGTAATTTATTTAGATAGATACCATAAAAAAGATTATTTAAAATTTGAAATGTGTTCACATTATAATAAACATATGTATGAAGTTTATTATTTTAATCTCTTAAATATTCTAAATAATTTAATTAAAATATTATTTTTTATACTAGATAAGGGACTAGATTAAATATTAAACCATGTTTATTAATTACAATCTCATTAATTAAACCACTCTTATTTATTTTCATACATTTTGAATAATATTTCATTTTAATGAGGCTTAACATATAATACACATCCATGATTTATTAATCTATACTCACCTTAGATATTGATACTAATTCATTTAATCCATGTAATTTGGCAATAGTTTTTTTATTATTCAAATGAAATCATCAAGTACACTCTATCAAATTTATTCATATTTGTGAAATATTATATATATCAATAATAGTGTAATATAAAATAGTTTTCATATTTAAATAAATATAAAATAGATATTTACGTTTATATATCATATATAATAGAATTCAACTCTCTACAATACTTCTAAAACTCTTTTAGCTATTGGGGATAATTACATTTCAAATCCCCTATTTTTCACAATGGAAACAGTTTCCCCCTTTATGAGACCTCATTTTGATGTTATAGTAACAATCATGTTTCTCAAAAATACATTACATGAATTCCTTTAATAAATGCAAAAAAATTTACCCTTATTTTGTTACACCATCAGAATGAAACTCAACTGAGAACCACCCATTTCCTTTAAGGAAACACATAAAAAATTAAAAATGTTATGGTCAATATTATTAAATTCATTCATGTTATAATTATAATTAAATTGATGAAATGTTTTAGGAATTTGTTACATTATGAGGTTTATAGTTAAAACTACAATAATAAGTGACCTAATCTATCCATATCATTAGAATATACATTGAATTGAAAATATGTAAAAATTTTAAATCCCAAACTATTATATTATATCATGAACACCATTAAAGCCACATATTTTTCATGCATTTTTTTCTTAATAGATCTTATTTACAATACCTATTATCTCATATGAATCCATGTTCTCATGTTTCTTATAAAAATTATATTTCAAGGGAATAAGAGATAAGTGAAAAGATAGTTTGTTTAATTATATAGTTTTAACCTTAATCTAGTGTAGTTTTATCTTCTGTTTTATAATGATAATTATTATTATAAATATTAATAATATATATTTATTATATTTATTTAATAATGTTAATTTGGTATATATATACCATTTTTAAGAATATTTTCCGCATATGATTTATTATATATTTGTTTTAAATTTTAACATTTATTTAGTTATGTTTATTTTTTTTAATATTTAATATTAATTTAGATATTTTACTTTAATATTTTCTGTGAAGGAATAATCCTATCAGAATTATATATAGGAGTATGATTCTACACATGACATACTGGTGAAAAATAAGGGAAATAGAGGTTATGTTTTAAGAATCATAATAGTGATAAGAGTCTATGATGGAAACTGTGATGGGTGGAATTTAGTCCATGATATGAGCTAAACTAAAGAATAAAACATGGATGTTGGAATATAAATATAAAAACTATTAAATAACCATATCCTAGTTCTTTTTTGGGAAGAATATTTGACTATTAGTATGGAAGTATAAGAAGTTAAAAACATTATGGTACTTAGAATATTTGAAATAATAATCCCTTTTGATTGTATTTTTGGGAGATGATGAACAATTCCATGGATACAATGGTTAAAATGAGTTTATAAAAATTTATCGAATATTAAAAATAATCCATCAAACATTCCATGATGATAAAATAAATATTTCATTTCTAGTATTGAAAAAAATAAAAAAAATTGTAGAGAAAATGGTGACAGTAATTTTAAGGGTAAATATAATGAATGGTAAACCATGTCCTATTTGTATAGTAGTGATGGTGTGGTGCATAATTTTTTTATTATATGGGAGAAGCTAAGATGTAGTGTCACGATGATGTTGTGAAAGGAAGAGAGGGTAAATGATCCTGAAAATAACCCTGATGATTTTGTTTTAGACCATGTTTTTTTGCGATAAAGTTTTTGAATACCATAATATATGATAAAAAATTACATAGTATAGAGATATGAATAACATCCTAGAGTTTTTAAGAGATAATGATGATATAAAAACATGTTAAGTTCTTGGATAACCATTCCTTGATTATGATATTTTCTTATCAAAATGATATGTCAAAAATGAAGTTAAATAGAAAAAGGTTGTTTAATAAAATAAAAGGAGACATGGAATTTTGAAATAGGAAAACATATAAGTTTTCTTGGTTTACTAGATTTTGTTATAAAAAACATAGAATAAAGTTGGTAAATAAAAATATAGATGATGAGTTTAGTTAAATATGAGATCAATTCTTCTAAAATATAGTTTTTTAGGTTTTGAATGATTTTATTTTATATTTCCATTTTTTTTATAATTTTAAGGATGTAATTTTTTCTTATGCTGGGATAGTAATAGAAGGGTTGTTATTTAATTTAAAATCAATTATTTTTAGTGATTATTATTTTTAGTTTTAACTTTCTTATATTAATTCTCAAAAATATTGTTCTATTATAATTCATGATCATTTTTAATAGAAAAAATATAATTTAATGTATAATCTAGATAGTTTGAGATTGTTATTGACTTTTGATGGGATTAGGGAAATTTTTTTTAAAATATAGTTTTATGTTACTCCGTTATAAATTTTTTAATGCCTGAAACTGAGGGAAATTATTTGTGACATGATTTTATAGAAAATTTTGAACTAATAATTTAATTTGACATGATTTATTCATTAATTATTTTTTCATTAAAATATTAGAGGCTATTTAATTCATGTTGATGAATTAATTCCAATAAAATTTTTTCAATTAGACTTTATAAATATATTTTGAATTTTTAAATAAAATAAAATAAAATCAATATAATGTGATTTTTATAATTATTTAATCAATTTAATACTTTAAGGATCACTATTCTACCTGGTATTAACTATTGGAAGAACAATATTAATCTAAATATATCAAAAGTTTTGAAAATATAAAAATACTTTTATTTATTTAATTATGGTATATTTTAATTGTATTTTTTAGGCCCATATTTGTTACAATCAATCTAATAAAACAATAATGAATATGTATAATCCATAATTTAATTAAGTGAAGGTAAAATAATCTTAAAATCTGAAAATTACACAGAAACCACAAAGTAGCCCACTCTCTCTACATAGTGGACATGCTATGTAGGACCACCACTTCACATGGTTTCCTTGAAAATAATCTCACTCATGGTGATATTTGGTAATCTTATTCCCCCACCACAAAAATAAAATTAATTTGTGGGATTAGGTGATGACATACTTCCTCCCACAAATGAAAGTCATTTGCATGGTGAGGTATTAATTTATCGACCCCCCGACACAAAATTAATTTTTTAAAAAAGGTGGATTTTAAAACCCTCTATATAACATCAAACACTCTGTATAAAAATCTATTTACGAAAGGTGGTTATTCTCATAATTTCTATAAATACTTAGATATTTTCCCTATGGAAGGATATGGAGATGGAGAGAGAGGAGGACAAGGCCATTGAATATTGAGAAAGAAGCTTATATTTTGGTAGGTAATTCAATTTTCATATACCAAATAGGTATATGAGACCCTGAAAAGATATCCTTAACTAAGATCCCCCACCTATAATGCAGTACATTTCCTGAGAAAATAGACTCACCTGGTCATCCTTGAAGTGGCCCCCCTTCCATTAACTTAGGAAACCCCTCATGGAGAAATCTTATCTTTGGAAGAAACCCATTGTGAAGCCCCATACAAAATTAAATGAAAAATTTATATAGTGGGATAGCCTTAGTGTATTTAACCTTTCAGTCTCACTTCCCTCCTTTAGTGGAGCATTCAACTTCACTTTAGACCCTCCATGAACTTTCAGAATAGTTCCCTCTGACCAACGCCAAAACCCAAGAATTATATCACCAGGTTCTCTCTCAAATCTACCAGATCCATACTTCATTGGTAGGAGAGACATTAGAGTGTCCCTTTAACAATTTTAGACAATTTTGGGTCATTTTTAACTCTTATATTTTTAGTTTAAACCCCTTTTAATTTTGTTATTACCTTAACCATGGTAAAAGATTTTTTTTTCTATTTTCACTATTTATTATAAAAAAAATTTAAGTTACCATTATTAGATAATATAAATTATTTTAGTTTTGAATATGGAATCCATTTTAACAAGTGAAATTCCTAAAAGTGTTAAAATTTAAATTATAATTAAACCCAAAAATACAATGAAAAAAGTGTTTTAAAGAAGTGTACTTTTAAGGAAAAATATGATATCATATTAACTATATAGCTAGTAATAATAATTATACGAATTTAAATTAATATTTATATACATGTAATCTATAAATACCATTTAAATCATTACTCATTTGGGGTTTTATTAATTTATTAAAATGGATAAATATATTTCAATTTAAATTCGTTTTCATAAAAAAACCTCTTTTTTAACAAAAAATACAAATGTATACTAAAATAAAATATAATGTTTCTTAAATTATAGTTAAGTGGATTAAATATAACTAAATAATACTTACGTTAATTTAATTCATATTAATAACATAATGGTACTTTTAAATACGATAATTTTCTAAAAAGAAATAACATTTTTATAAAAATATGTATTTTTCACTATTCATTGAAAAATCTATATTTTCCAAAAATACCAAAATTTTACTAAAATTAAATTTTGATATGATTATTTTTAAAATTATATTAATTTTTTATAATTAAAATTCTATAATTTATAAATTGATCTATTAAATAAAAAACATTTTAAAAAAGAGTTTTGTTAAAACTATTTATGATTTGATTTAAAAACATTACTTAATAATTTTATGTTGAATATAAAAATATAATACATATTAGTAAACATTAAAATGAATTAATTTATCCTTACATGGGTTGTTAAATTCTTCCCACTTTTGGTAATTTGATACTCGTAATTTTATTTACTTTTTATGGAGGTTTGGATATGATTAACCCATATCATTTTCAGATTCCCCATGTCGCTTCTTACAACATATGGTTTTCCATATAAACTTATCTTAGTAAATAAAATTATTATGAAATAAATTATATCTATGGGAAATATCTGAACATGCTATTCCTCATAATAATTATTCTCTTCCAGCAAAACTACTTCAGGGTTGAATACATGAGATGAATATATAATATACTCTCTTAACATTGAAATATAAAAAGTAGTTGTGTACCTAGGATAAACTCAGGGGGAAAGATAGTTGGTATGAAAATGTTCTAACATTTGTATGATTTCTTATGGTCTAATGAACTATGTAATTAACATTCCATTTTCAAAAAATTCACTAAAATTTTCCATATAGATACATTGAGAAAAACATGAAAACCTACCTTGAAAGAGATATATTTACTTCAGTTATCTAATTAATATTTCTACCAAATATAAGATATCCACATATATTGCTAAATAAATTACACAATCATAGAAATTTCCTCTATTATCTCTGGTCCCATAAAATTCCCTTCTTCCAATTCATCCAAAAAACCATCATCCAACCTCACTTTCCATATAATGCTGTATACAGTTCCATCTGTATATTGGAATGAAAACCATTATTATAAGAAAACTCAACCAGAGAAAGATATTGATCGCAAATTCAATGAAAATACATTAAACAAAAACAAAGTATATCTTCCATTTTATAAATCATTTGATCATTCTATCTATCAGATTAATGTTGGAAAGCTATAATGAAATTTAATTCAGCACTCAACAACCTTTGCAGTCCTTTCTAAAAATTAGATATTCCCATGAGATCACATTATGATACAATAGAGAGAGGAACTCCAAGTAACCTCAATATCTTATTTATATATAGTCGATAAAGATATTCCAAAGTAATAGTATCTCTAATGGGATGGTAATTTCTTGTTTTAGTTGATCAACCAACAATAACATAAGTGAAACATCACCTCAAAATGTCCTTGGAAATACCACTATTAAATCCGTGGATATATTTTTCCAATTTCTACTCCATCATTGGAAATGATTGAATAATTTCATTTCGTAATTATTTTTATGCTTTAAAATATTTTCAATTCAAACACTTTATGGTAAAATCAGCAATATCTCTTTTTTATTTCAACCGAGAAGTAATACTCTTGAAGATCTATGTAAATATTAGTAATTCCAAGATGAATAGAAAGTGGGTAATTATTATTTTCACTCAACAATTATTTATTGAACTAGGAATAACATGAAACAAATAATATTTTTCCAAATATAAAAACAGTTTCTTTATTAACATTACACTCTAGAAAAAAAACTTTCAAAACTGATTCAGCCTCTTCTTGTAGAGCATGATCCTCATTTTTATATTTCTAAATTATTTCTAAAAAATTCATCTGCACTAAAACCTAAAACAAAAATAAGAGTATCCCTTCATCCAGAACTTCTAGGAAAAAATTCCTCTAATAATTAGCCAAAGGTTCATATTATAAATGTAACATGGTTAATGTAGCATTCTTTTAGATTCAAGGCGTCGAACACATTGTTTTATTTTATAGGATGGTAATGAATCATGAAATTGTAATCCTTGATTTGTTCCAGACATCTTCTCTATCTCATGTTCAATTTTTCTAAGTGAATATATATACTTCAAACTTTTGTTATTAGTATACATTTCATGTTTTAATCCTTATAAATTGTTCCTCATAACTTTTAGATAAAAAACCACGGAATCTATTTCTAAATCAAGTCTATAGTAATTTAACTCTTAAGGTTTCAATATAAGTGAAACATAAACAATTACTAGATCATTCTACATCAGGACACAACCAAGTCCCATCAATAAAGAATATCTATAGATTAAAAATCTCTATTTCATTAGAAAAAGTTAAAAAATAGATGATACACTGATATTATTTTTAGTTCTTGAAAAAAATCATCACATTATTTTTTCCAGACGAATTTAACTCATTTTTGAGTGAAGTTATCTAAATAGATAGAGTACAGAGAAATTTTTTGATAAAACTTCTAGTAGTAACCCACTAAATCAATAAAACTATAATATATGTGACATTTTTTAAACTTTTAAAATATTCAACAACTTTTGTTTTAGCATGGTATACCATTATTCCATGGTTATAAGAAACATGTTCATGGAAAGAAATTTGTTGCAACCAAAATTAAAAGAAGCTAAATTTCCCCTATAGTTTATTTCATTTTATGGTTTATAAAACATACCTTAGTTTTCTTTCACATTCTTCCTAAATTTTAAAATATACAAAAATATTAACTGTAAACGCAACCATAATTTTATCTATGAAATCATAGTAAAATCTATTGATAATGCCTCTAAACATAATAGGTTCATTAGACAACCCAAATGGAAAAACAAAAAATTCATAATTCCCATATATAGTCTAAAATGTCATGTTCATAATGTCGTACTCTTTCACATTCAACAGGCATGTGGGCCATATATCAAACTTCAGAAAATACTTATCTCCCTCGATCTAATCGAACAAATAATCGATATGAGGTGACATATACTTTTTTTAACTATAATGTTATTCAAGGCTCTATAATCAATGAAAAGTATCATTTAACCATATTAATCTTTTAAAAATAAAAATAGAGAAGCACAAGATGATGTGATAGGTTAAATGAATCCTTTATCTAAAAACTCCATCAATTTTGTTTTCAATTCTAAAAGTTCCACTTGAGTAAATTGATAAGGGGTTATTGAAATAGTTTTGGCACCAGACACTAATTCAAACATAAATTCAACCTCCCTATTGGTAATAAAACCATTAAAATCATCATAAAATACATCCATGTATTTTTTTTCACTATAGAACATTATTATTTTGAATATTTTATTTACTTTCAATAGTATAATTTTGTTAAATTTTATATCCATCTCTAATCAATTTCTCAACTTCTTGGAAAGTTATTAATGGCATGAAATCATCAAACATAAAGTTCTATGTTCTAAAATATATATTATCACGATAAACTAAAATCCAATCCACACCAAGAAAGATATTATACTCTAATTTGGTTAGTTCATGAAATATTTTTAGTTAATACCATTCCTCTAATAATAATGATATTCCTATAAATCTCGGTTTCTTTCATGTTTTGACCTAGAATTTTAACCAAATGTTTTGTCATATTTTATTATGATAATATTACCATTTTACTTGAAACATTATCAAAAAATAAATAATGTGAATATCCAGAGTCAAATAAAAAATTTACACAATTATAAAAAATAGGTATAATTTCCATCAACACTTCATTCGACGGTCCACCATCAACTTTGTAATAGAAAATGACTATTATCTACCTTTTTGTTTTTTATCATGATGATTTCCATCTTATGAAACTAACATCAGACACATTTTATCATAATAAACCAAATCATTGAAACTAAAAAACCTCACCATTTAATGTCTATCATTTAACCCAATTTTTGATTTGTTCAAGACTCTCTTTTCTATTAGTCATGAGCCTTGAAACTAAATTAACCTCACCAGAAACAGTTTTCATATTATATTAAACATTCCTTGAAATCTCATTTACCACACTAGGAAAATTTTAGGGGCATACCTATGGACTTCTTAGTTAGAATTTTCTCTATTTTTTCCACCTTGAAATTTTATTATAGTTTTCATCTTGAGGAACAAAATTATTGGCAATGTCCATCTATACTTTCTCATAACAATGAACCAATTTCTATTAATTTTTATATTTTTTGGTGGAAAAATGACTCCATAAACATGGTTTTAAACATGAGTAAAATATAATAATTTTAATATAAATTTCCTAAAAAAAATTTATAACATACCTGGACAATCTTTAGAAGTTTTATTCATATGAAGTTATAAAGTCTTCATATTTTTTCATGAATTCTTGGAACTGTTTCTCAATCATAAGCTGAATAACCTTAAGGAAATATTTCTATAGAAAGAGATTCTTAAACATGTCTCATTCCATGGAACCAAGATAATCATTATATTTGGTTTTATTAACAAAATTACTATATCGATTAGCTTCACCTTCAATATGATAAATGGAAAGGGTTACCTTTGGAAATTCCAAACACCCCAAAACTTCAAATATCTTCTCTAGAGTATTAGTCTATCCTTTGGATACCTATGGGTTATATGATCCCCTAAACGATGAGGGGTGTTGTCTCATGAAATAATACACTACTGTCATGTTCCTATGTAGTGGATCTAGTTGATCCTTAGCATGGATGACACAAACATTTATAGCTTTTGTCAGTTGAGCCATCACTACAACAAAGTATTCTCTTCCAATTCTAACTATCTGAGGATTCTGATTTGGAATGATATTTTACTCAAGGTTTCTTCATAAGATATATTACTTATTTTATCTATGAAAAACCATTATTAATGGACATAGTTTATGTGAGTAACCATGGTAATATTATAATTTTATATCTTTTCAACTTGATCATAAATTAAAATCCTTTAAGGGAATGCTATTAACATTATCGTAACCTTTAATTTTTTGTAAACCTTTTTCTGATAACAACTATAAGGACCCAACCTCAAAAATTACATATTATTTTTACTTTGAAGTAGAATTAAATTTTTTTCATCCCTAAATATATTTTATTTTTAGAGTTTTATATATTTCGGTCAAACTATTACACAACAAACCCATAATATACAAAATGGAAACTTCTCCCATCATATAAAATTTTTAAAATAAAACATGATTTCTTTTCATTGAAAATATTTATTACTTTAAACTTGACTTATTACTTTCCCATATCCATACTTAACTCCTATAAAAAACATTTTAAAATGTTGGATGACCACAAAAAACACAGTAAGGGACTTAAGAAGAAAGAAAACCCAATATTCTTGTAAAAACATGAAAATCCATGAAATGTTTTACCTTTATCATGATATTATTTGAGTGAATGAAATAAATCATTTTCACGTGAAAAAACCACACACTTTTTTTTCAAATAAAATTGTTAAACACCACAAAAATTAAATAAAAACACTTCTTGGAAACATAGAGAATCACATTAATAAACTATTTTAAACCAATGTTAGAAATAACTTAATCCCAGTTAAAACTATAGGAGACACCATTTTATAACCACATTATAATTTATTGTTAAGACATGGAACATTACTTAATTCATTGGATCAAAATCTAGGAACTTCCATTGTATTTTCTATATCTGGACTAACTTGCGCTATCTAGGTGCATCGATCTTATAAGATATATTATGCTGATCTATTTATCATATGATTCTAAAGTGTAATAACATGAATGAAACATTTTATCATTTCACTTTTTCATCTTAAATACTTTAAAAATAGATTTAAACTTATATAAAAATCTATTTTAGATATAAAAATACACATTTATTTTAAATTTATATTTTCAATACCAAAATACCCTTTTCTTTTTAAAACCCATTTTGTATAAAAAATAATGAAAAAAGTTTTTTCATTGAATAAAAAATATAACCTTATAAAGTAGACCAAAATTTAAATAATAGTTATGGAAACATGAAAATTTAGTTTCATAATATTTGTTAAGATAAAATTTTTTTTTTTTTATTTTTAAAGAAAGTAAAACATTCCATACAAACATTCCTTTTAAAAAATCAAAACAAATACATAAATTTACTTTAATAAAACTATATTATAAATATATTTAATTCTTAAAATAATATAAATTTTTTTCATAGAATAAAAATATCACTTATACACTTTTAATCAAAATTTACAATTTTTTTGATAGAAAATTATGGAAAATGAATCACATTGGTTCGCGAGGTGGTAGTCTACCATACACACAAATGATGATATCGTATCCCATTTGATAGAAGAGGAGAGAAATCTAAATTATTTAATTAAAATAATAACATCTAAGTGTATGGGATATACTAGTGTTATTATATATTCATAATTTATAATTTTTTTCATAGTTTTATGAATAATTAAAATAAACATTCTCAGTTAAGATTGATTACCCTTCATCAAACAACCTCCCTAGGTAAGTTCCAAAAAAATTATTATGATGGATTTATGATAAAAACAATGGTTGTAGTTTTTGTGGAGGGACTTAATTAATGTCTTTACAGAGGACTTGGATGAGACAAATGGATTTTAAGTTGCGAATAAGAGTATAGAGGGAGTGAAATTTTATATGTGAGGTGAATGGTACACTTTAAAATTTTGAAAAGAAAAATGTATTCCCACAATTTTCACAAGACAGAGAGAACCAAAATGGAACATTTTTGACATTTATACATGATAAGGTCTAAATATGTCTATAAAATATATTTTATAAATTTTTATTTCATTTTAACAATTATCTTTTTACTTTAACCCCCAAGTAAATCTATTTTTACTTTAAAAAGATTTTTACTATTTTTATTAATCATTCTGAAAAAAATTAACTTTAAATTATTTGATATTATAAATTATTATAATTTAAAATATGGAATCCATTTTACCATGTTCAATTCAAATAAGTGAATTTTTTTTCTAAAATTAAACTCACAGATGAGGTGAAAAGTGGATTTTCAAGAAGTGTATTTTTTCAGCAAAAGATGATTTTATATTAACTACATGACAATTAATACTAATTATATGAATTTAAATATATATATATATATATAAATTAATATATATATATATATAATAAATTTAATTTAATTAATTTCTCATTATATTTTTTTAATAAATTAAAATGGAGAAACATTACGCACTTTAAAATATTTTTCAGAAAAATACCATTTTTCCCAAAAATAATTTTATAAAAAAAACCATTGTAATGTTGATTAATAAGTAATTAATTGGGTTAAATATTACTAAATAATACTTATATAACATGAAATAATATTATAAACAAAATGGTACTTTAAAATTAATTTATTTTTTGAAAAGAAATGATATTTTTACAAATATAATTATTTTGACTATTCACCGAAAAATCAATATTTTCAGGAAAATCCAAAAAATTTACCCTAAGTAAATTTTTATAAATTTAATTCAAAAATTAGATTCATTTTTTTTTAAAATTCAAATTATTTAGTTTGGAAATTAAACTTAAAAAAAATCATTTTTATATGAGTGTAGTTAAGACTATTTTTTTAAAATACTTAATATTTTTATAATGATTATAATAACCATATTCATTTTAATAAACATGAAAATGATTTATCATATCTTTAATTTCGTTGTTATAGAAATGAAATCAAAATAAAATTTAAATATTATTGATGTAATGAGACTTATGATATAACATATCAATTGTGAAATAGATACACCACATAAAAGAAGATAGGTGAATAACATAACATACATATCAATGAAGAAAATATTATATGAAATAAACTTATAATGACCAAAAAATTGAAGTGATAATTATTCAATGAATTTATTATGTGTAAAAATATAAATTCCCATAAAAATTGGAAATGCAAAATAAATCAAAGAAATTCCATTTCACACATAATATTAACATAATATAATCAATGAGGAAGTAAAATAACCCAATGAAAAAAATTGAGTTTTGAAACACTTACCACTTAGTAACATTCATGTCAAATAATCTTGGATAAAATAATGTAAAATTAGTCTTAAAACACCATGAAGTATATAGGGTTGATTATATAAAATTTTAAATGGGATAAATATAGATCAAAAAAATAAATTAGCTATATAACATTAAAATATGCCTCAATGAAAGGAAATAGAGATATAATCCCTTAGAAAGATCATATAATTGAATTGAGAATTAATAAATAGAGTATTTTTGGGTTAATAGAGTACTTACATATGATAAAATTGGAAATAAAATTTAATAAAATAAAATTTTATTTCACACTTATTCATGGTACACCATGGTCAATGAATAAGAAAAATAACCCAATGAATAGAAACTGATTTAAGAAATTTCTTACCTCAGATCTGACTTCCTTACTATGTGTTTAAAGATAATATATAATAAATATTTATTAATTTTAATCTATTTAGTAAAAATTATAATATATATCAAAACATATATGATTATTATATAACTATTTATCACCCATTTAATAACAGTTATTCAATTAAATTGCTCTTATGGGTGATAAATACTTCATTTTTTATATATGTCTTTGTTTGGTAGTTTTGGTCATTGTAAATTGACTAGGTTTCTATAATATAAAAAATTTATTCATGATATTAATATCATATATTTTCATTATATATATATATAATCATTTATAAAAAAAAGATATAGAAAAAAATGAATTACACCATTTATAGATAAGACTTGCCATACGTACGAATGAATGATGTTATCTATTTTAAATGGATTAAATAAAGGAAAGGTAGATAATAATTAAACTTTATAGTACTGTTTTTATATCATATTTATTATATATATTCATCAAATATATCTTTATAAATATCTATATAAATGGAAATGGAAAACAAATCACATCGCTTCGTGAAGGTGGCAGTCTACACATATGCATGAGTGACATTATCATTTTCTAAAAAAAATTGAAGGTAAGAAGGTATATATGATATTATAATTACATAAGAAAATTTATGTAAAAAATTTCATGCATATCCATTAGTTCCATATTTATTACCATCCAAGTAAAGTGTTGATGAAAACAAATTACATTGCTACATGGAGACGGTAAGTCATACATATTCACAAGCAATGTTTTCATTTTTCCTTGGATTGAAAAGGGATGAAAAAAATTTGTTCCATAATATTTATAAAATATAATTACATTTATGATACCATATTTATTATTTTTATTATCGTTACAATTGATTTATTGGAAGTCCAAGAAGAAATAAATTTCAAAGAGTCTGTAAAGTTGATTAAGTCTTATTTGAAAGAGATACTTTAGATCTTCTCTTAAAGAATCTATGGTTGGTATTTTGGAAATAATATCACCAATATAAATTGGAAAATTATTTTTATTAGCTATTTCATTTGGTTTTGGTTAATCTAAGAGGCTCTACTCGGTGTATTGAAGAGAAGAGATGTATTTACTTTTTATAGCGAATGAAAGGACACAAATGGAATTAATAAAAAGATTTAAATATAATATATTATTATTCATTTGAAAGTGAAAAAATGTGGAAATAATTTAACATATAATAAATTATATGGCTCAAATAAATTTATAAAATAAAATTTTAACTTTTTTAAGTTGTATTTTAAACCTTATCATTTGGTTTAACCCCTTAGTTAACTTTTTTTAAACTTAACTCCGCTAACTCCATTTTCACTCTTAAATAACTATAATTTTACTTATAATTTAAAAATTTTCATATAATTATATAGGACATGAAATTTTATACCATAAAATATTCTAATTATCTTATCTCAAAATCTTATCAATTTTAAATAATATAATAAAATATTATTTTTCATAAAATATCAATAATGTCATTTTTGACATTATTCATTTAATTTGACTATAACGACATAAAAAAATATGTAATTATAATATTGATAATTAAAAATTTTATAATATTTTATATTGATATATAAAATTCATTGTTCAATGTAACTCACCCAAAAAAATATTAATTTTTTATTTTGTAAAATAATATATTTTATTTCTCTATTAATTAAAAAAATACTATATTAGTGTTGTGTAAGAATTTAAGTTAATTATTTAATCACTAAAAATTATAAATAAATTACCATGAATTTTTTACCTTTCAAATAATCACTTATAATTATATTCTTACAATTTTTATTCATATTTTAAAAATATGGAGTTATTGAAATTAAGAGTGTGACATTTTTATATTAATCCTTTTATTAAATTTTTAAAAAGGTCAAAATTAAATAAATATGGCATCAAGTGGTCATATATTTGATAGTTTTATAGTGGTGTCCGAAATACACCCATCAAATTGAATAAATTCAAGTGTAAGGATCATTTTGTTGTCATTATCATGTTATTTTTTAACATAATTACTCAATTTACCCCTTAAAGGGAAACAAATATTTACTATGTTTACTATTAATAATTACCAAAAGTAAAAGGGAAATATTTACCTGATTTTTACCTCCTAATCTACATTTGAGAATAAATTTTATATTTTTAAATTTATATAGGAATGAAAAAGTAATTTTCTATTATAACTCAAAATGGAAAAAGAAGAAGTTTTTTTGAGAAATTACAGTTTAAGTATAAAAATGCTTCTATACTAAATTAAATAATAATAATTATAAAAATGGTTTTAATTGAGTTATTAATATTATAATAAAAATAATTTTACATTTAAAATATTCTAAAACAAAATGGGACATTGTACATTCTTGAAACGAAAACGAGTTTTTAATGAAATCAATATTTTTCAATATTAACTAAGAAATCAATCGTTTCAGAAAAATACCAAAGTATCACACTATGTTAAATTTGATATTATTATTTCAAAAATCATGTTAGTTTTATAAAATAAAATATTTAAATGTTTTATAAATTAATTATAATTCCCTCACATTAAATGAAAATTTAAACTATTTTTGAAGAAAAGGTATTTTTGAAGTATAAAATGATATTACTAAAAATTAGGTACGTATCTATTTTTAATATATACATTATATAAAACCTTAATTAAAATTTTAAATATGTTTCTAACCCTATTTATACCTTCTAATGAAAGAACAATGTTATAATGGTAATATTTAAATAATAATATTTTTTGGTTCATTTAATATTAGGGTTGCATGTAGTATATGATATTGAACAAAGTTTTCTTTTAAAAACTCACAGTGTTAAATTATTCCACACTTAAATAAATCGTTCCCTCAAAATTTTAACTTGTGTACTGCAATCAAGGGTTTGACATTTTAATTTTCCTTTTTTAAAAAACCACATTAAAAAATGTTTTGTAAAAATTTCTCTTAAAAAGAGAGAAAGATAAATATAATGGTCAACTAGAATGACACATAAATAGTTTTATAATTATTTGAAAATTATTGGAATGTGAAATTATTTAAATTTTGGAAGAATTAAGATCCAAATAATTACAGGGAGTGACAAAAGACATGTAGGTCCCAAGTGCAGTAGAAGTAGCCTTTAAAGGTATGACTAAATCATATTTTAGTTGTAAATATACTATAATTGTTACTCTACTTGACCAAAACATAATGTACAATGAAAAAAAATATTAATAGAATACATTAATACATATGTATTGTAGGGGAGGATCTTAACAAGTAATTTTAAATAAATATATGAGAAGTTATAAAATTATATTAACCTATGATTCTCCATTAATTGATGATCTGATAGAATAAAATTCATTACAACATCACCATGTTGTAGGATTAAGGCACATAATCCCACTAGTGATGATCCACATGTGCACTATAATATCATATCAATGTAATAAAATCTCTAGATGCTAGCACAACTGATCTTGATCACTTGTGTTGTTCATGGTTGATCATAATAGTATTATTCATAACAGATGAATAAGCCTATGTGTTCTATTAAATTATTAATAGATGAGGAAGAGAGAGTCCACTCTAGGGATTGAGTGAATCTATCCTTATCATTTGTGCCACCAAAAGGGATTTCGAAAAAGATCATAATTAGATATTTATTGTGAATGGTTTAGGGTTGGAAAATTATACCCACCACCTTAACCATATGTAATATTATTAGTTGAACCCATGTCCATTAATAATAATAATAATACTATTAATTTTTTTAAATTTGAATCAAAAAAATATAAAAAAATATTATTTATTTCAAATTGGACCGTTAATATTGTCCACTTCTCCTCGACGAAATTTATCGATTCACTATTAATGACTATTGAATTAAATAAATGTCATTTTATTATTCTATTATAAATATAATCAATATTATATCCCCTAAACATGAAAATAAATATTTATTATTATTTTACTCGCATTATTATTTTTAATTACTTGTGATTAACTTCTGTGATAATCCAAATTAGAATAAATATTATTTTTTCTAACTTTTTAAATTTAATATTGTAATATAACTAAGATTGAAGATACATATAGTGTGTGACCCTCTAGGCCCCCTTTTAACTGTAATTAGTCATAACCACCTAAAATTTAAGTTTATAATCTAGAAACATTCCAAGTAATCCATAGAGAAATAAGTTTACTCCATAATGATGTCCAACCTCCTATAAATGTTTATCAGGTAATATAATCCTTTTACCACAATATCTCAAAACACATAGGTTTCATACTGGTGACATTAACCTATATGCTCTATGTTACCTTCTTTGACTTTTCAAAAATGAACTCTCCCATATAACACTGTGGACACTGATTTATTTATCTGGTTCCATTCCCATCAAAGGGACTCATATTTTAACTTTTATTAAGAGAAAATAGGTATAAATACTTTCTCATATTATATATTAATTCTATATAATTAGTGATGCACCCAATATATCATACTTCACCGCAAAAATATTTCATCATGATTTTCATCATTACATAAAATGTTTTTGGCAATTATATTGATTAATGATAATCTTGAAGTCCAATGTTTAATACACACATACACATATAGGAACGTCACATGACACATAGAAATGTAGATTTCCAATTGACAAGCGTATTATCATAACATCTTGTCTTAGTGATTATCTAGGGAGAACATCAATAGAAGGTGTATAAAAATTCTTATGAGCCTCCTACCCTAAATAGATTATATTGTCCATGTCTCATTAGATAATATCATTCTGGAAAAGAACAAGTTTCCGAAATAATTTTGTTGCACCTCTAGGTTTTAATTTTAGTTAGGAACTACTACTAAGATTCATAATAGCATATAATCTTTGAAAATTATCATATATAAATATCCTTCAAAATAATAATCAAGAAGGGATAAGAAAATTGTCTTAAAAGTAAAAACAACTAATCAAGTACTAAAAAAGTTGATTCTAAGAAACCAACTCCAATAGACTCCCACTTTTAGGAGAGAAAACTAATAAATGTTTTTAGTATAGTAGTTCTCATAAGATATTCATTCTTTTATTGTGAGATAATTCCATTTTAATGAGGGACTTATAAGGTTACATTCCATGAAGGGGATATTTCTCAGGGAGGGAACATTGAATAATTTGATACTGAGATGTATTTTGACTAGTATACACTCTACTGAGAGAAATGAAGTGGACAAGATTATGAATACATTAGGTCCTATGACAGGAAGGGAAATAAGGTCTATATAAATTCATAGGGCTTCATTAAGTATGTGAGGAGGTTTCAGACTTGGAAATACTACTCTCATTTACCTAGACCTCCAGTTACAAGATATTATAGTAAAGGGTATCTCATGAAAAAGAATACATCATTACTGTGAAAAAATCTACGAAAATTGGATTAGAAAAGGAAAAGTCTTATTTTCAAAAGGAACAAGAATCATCTCCTAGTGAAGAGGTTTTGGGGTCTCATCATGGCAGGAAAGCTGATTTTGATCAGAAACTAGAGCCTTCTGTCGTAGTTATGAAGGGTGATTATAAGGAGGAACTATTATGCCTCTAGAACCAATGTGTTCCATGGGTAAATTTGAGCCAATTACTCCTTCATTAACTACTCAATTGGATTAAACGTCTCAAGAGACAAAGAACAAAACACATGACTCATATCCCCCAACTAGCTTATTCGGAGGTCCTAGTGGTGGTTGATAAATAGAACCTAGTAGCCCCTAAAGGCCTGGATTTAAGCCTCTTATCCTCCCCCAAATAATTTTTTAATAAAATAAGAAATACCTTATTACTCCTAACCTAGAATGGAAATTTCTTCAGGCACCATTGGGATAGAGACTAGTTGTTTCTTATGTGGTACAAAACCTAGTGTAATTATCAACTTCGTTATTTTTCTTCTTTTTTTTCTAGTTCTTTTCTTTGATTGGTTTTATTTAGGTTGGCGTCCATTTTTTATTTGGGCTTTCCTGTATCGTTCCAACTCTACAAAGTGGTTAATGAAAATTAAAAAAGGGATTTTATTTGGATTTGGACTAGATTCTCTTAACTCTTCAAACTACAGCTCCTCTTTTAAAACAATATATATATATATATATATATATATACAGTAAATTCATATTGTTTTGATTTATCTGAAAGATATAATCTATATAAACCCTGATAACAATATTTTCATTTCCTCCACACACTAGGAAAAAATCATATGTTCACCTTAGATACATAAGGATAGTCTTAACAACATTCCATCATTGTTCATATGGATCTTCTTAATTTCTAACAACCACGATCCAAGAATAGGAAACATAAAATCCTCATACGTAACATAAAATAAATTATTGATCCTATTATAGAATCATATGAGATATTACTCATTTTACATCCCTCCTCTTATGTGTAATGGACCATGTTTTGGACTAGGTAAAATTTTCAAGGAAATTTCGATTCTACTATTTGGTGGATAAACCAATTTTTAAACAATGCCTCAAAACATAATTTAATGAGTTAGAACACATAAATTTGTTTTCTATACTTAGTTTAAGGCCAAAGTGGTGCCTATGGTGATTCCTATAGTTTCAGGACTGTTAAGATCTGATAAATCAATACCCAAAATAACTAGTAAGGGTGCCCTTTTTTAAAATCCCATGTCCCACTAAGTGAAATTGTGCAGCTGATCCAGTGGACTTGGATATCTCGTACAATTTTTTAAAACCATGCAAGAAGATTCACATGGCCATGTTCATAGCTACACATTTTTTAAAGAGGGAGAATGTATGGTTTGTGCTCGGTTTCCCAAACCGTTCACATGAACCATGTGACACCCCTTCGACGATAGTGATTGAAGCATAGTTGGTGAACTATTTGAAAAATTGTGTAGCCAAACCATTAACCTCAATAAGTGAGGTGAAATTCCAATTTCCCTCTCTATCATTTTATTTTCTTTCTCCAATTTGTTCGTATAATCCTTCATGTACAACATCCCACCAACGGTTCCTCCTCTTCTCCTCCTAGGCATGGGGGAATATCTTCCATCCATTGTCAAATTCGAGGGCCTTCATGTGTATTGGATATTCCTTGATAAGTATATGACCCATTCTTCCTTTTATTATGTATCTTCTCACTGCCAATTCAATTTTGGTGTGAGCTAATTCTCCTTAGTTTTATGGATTTTATCCATTTATTAGATTTCTATCAATCTAGACTTAATCAACCCTCAATATTGTTTTTTTTTGGGTTTTCCTAAGAATGGGGTATTTGATTTATTTGATTTTCCATTAGAGTCACAAAATTTATATAATATTATCATTGTACCACATGTCAGACTTTCTAGGTGTCATCCTTAAAATATGAAATTACTTGAATAAGTTTCCTGGACCATATTGTGATGTGTTTTAGACTCCACTTTGATATGGTTGAATGTTGTGACATCAACCCAAATCACCTCTTTTGGGTGGGTTTTCTAAATCATGTAATAAATATGGGTTTCCTTACAAATAAACCGTCATTGTAGTTTATTATTTAAAATAGCTATGTCTGTAGTGAACATACCATGTTTGGATTATGTTATAAATTCCTCATTTTGGTGTATTAATTAATTTCACTCAGATGAGATGCCTAATTTAAATTAAGTAATTTTTTTGATGGAAATATCACGTTTTCTAAAAAAAATAAATTTCAAGGTGTGCTATATTTCTAATCAAAATTGAATTGGTTAATGATGTTCATAGTGATTATGTCATGGTGGGTGTACTTTCCATGACCATTTTAATTATTTTTTAATGTAATATCCTTCTTAATTATTCATTTTGAGATATGGCGTGGCATGTTTATGTACATAGATGGTATAATTCTTTATTTTAATGGGAAAACAGGCATGGACATCTTAAAATACATGATTATTGATGTGGAATATTTATAAACATTGAATTCCTCCTTACTAATTTAAATTATTAAATGAATCATAATTACCTTAAAAGATACTCGAGTTCCTATTTATGGAATGCTTTGGTTGGGCTCATAGGCAGTTGAGACTATATCATTCCTTGATCAATACATGGGATTCCTTTTTACAATATGTCAGGGATGGGATCATAGGTTACCTAATTTGTATATACCCAAGAAGATATACTTGGTATTCATTGGACGACCTCACATAGAGGATTCTTGACCACTACATGAGTGATACTGGTTCTCTAGGGGAGACATCGTGGATGGGATTTTTGACTATATGTTTATAACTAATCAAGAATGATACATAGTTCCATATGTGAGATACCAGGGATGGGATTAAAGGGTTTTGTATTCATTTCATGATGATAGTGATACCTGGGATCCCATTTATGGATCACTATGGATGGAATCATATAGTATTTGGTATTTATAGTTTCCCAGGAGCGATACATGGGATTCCTTTTTGGATTTTCTCATATGGGATTAGGGTGCCACTTATTAAGTTCTAATGACGAGTTTATATTAAAACTAAGAATGCATAGTTGTAATCCTAAGATTTGTCTACAAAGAAAAATCACTTTCCTGGGTTCATTCCATGTATTATTACATGTTTTAAGATGACTTATTATCATTACAAACATCTAATATTTATAAGTTGACCTTGATTCAGTCTTATACGACATATGATGAAGCATGTATGGTTAGCCAGGTGTCCCTAAAGAGTATGATCCGACTTCTCTACTTTTATTATTTACTTAATTACCTATCATACCTACACACTGATGTATTTTATATTAAAAGATTATATTATGAATTAGATGCCAATTATGATGGCCTAATCTATATATCTAAGACCACTATCAGTCCTCCATTGCATTGGGGTAACCAAGTAGACCTAGCGTTCATAGGTCCTTTGGATTTATCTTATTCTATTATGCTTATACCTCAAGGTTAGAAGACTTTGACAAGGCTAGATATCTGGATGTTCATAGAATTATACTTTGTGGCTTCTTATTCAATTTCTGTGTTTATATATTATGTTTTACCACCTACTATATTTTTAATTCTCTTATGTTAGAACATATTTGGACATGTATACATTGTTTCATATCTTGGTGATAGCCATTTCATATTATTTATTTCAGTTATTATGTTATTATTCCACTTCTCTTTCTTTTAATTATACTACTTGTATTATTTTTTGTTTATTTATCATTTATCTCTTATACAGTTATGCTAATATGACCAGGAGGGTATAGTCCCCCCACCAAACTGTCTATTGTCCCTCGCTTCTATCCAACAACCTCTAGCATATGAGACGGTATGCTTGAGGCCATGTGGTGACCAGTCCGACTACTGGTTTCATAGTTAGTCGGGTCGGGACATTACATTATTTATGAGGTCACATTTTCTTGGAATGATGTATACCATGTGACACTAGAACCAATAATCTATTGAATTTTTCTATTATAATTAACTTCTATATCTAATCAATGCATTTTCCTTGAAATAATTCAAGAGCCTCTTGGATGTATCACGTATGATCTTGATCCCTAGAATATATTTTATATCACCTAATTCCTTCCAAGATAATCCCTTAATAAATCATTCCTTAACCAATTTTTAGACTGGTATATCATTTAAAAATAGTACTATTTCATCAACATAAAATTCTATGAAAATAATTGTTCTTCCACTAAACCACTTGTAAACACATTGTTCATATTCATTCTTAGTGAAACCAAATTCTTTTAAAGGTTTATCGAATCAAATTTTCTATGAAATAGATAATTTTATAAATCCATAAATGGATCTTGATAACTTTTATACATTTTTTAACTTCATGTGATCACAAATAATTATGGTTCAGTCATATAAACATCCTCTTGAATTTTTCTATTAAGGAAATCATTTTTGGAATCCATTTTCTGAAAATCATAGTCATGGAAAGAAACTATGGAAAGTTGGATTCTAATGTATTTAAACATGGAAAATAGAGAATAGGGTTTTTCATAGTTAATTACTTGATTTTTTTCAAACCCTTTAGCCACTATCCATGATTTATAGGTATTCACTTTACCTTACATATCCAGATTTCTCTTAAATAACGATTTACACCCAAAGGATTTACATCAGTAGGCAGATTGATTAGAATATAAACCTAGTTTTGATAATTTGAATCCATCTCATAATACATGATTTTTTCCATTTTATCTTATAATCTCTTTAATGAATCCTTTTAATAGATAAGATCATCATTGTCAACTAATAATCGGTCAACATCATCAATGACCTGAAAACCATATCTCTTCAGTCATATTAACTCTCTTTCTATCCAATGAAGTACTTTCATTTCAATTAGAGAATCCTTTACTTGGACATGTGGAATCAGTTCTGATACCAACTCTTTTGTATCTTGATAATAATATTTATCAAAGTAAATCCTTCTCCTACTATCCTCTTTGATGATGTGATCCCTCTCAAGAAATATGACATGTCCTGTGAGAGTTAATATAATTTCTAAAATGTTGTATAGATATTATTCCCTTATTTATATATAATGGCCTATTAATATACACTTCATGACACATGGTGTTACTGTGTTTCTAAAACTATCCTTAAAAATTAGTCAAAATCCATTGCATTATCATGTGACAAGATGAGTTTATTTCTGCTTTATAACTCTAAGGGAATACCATTCTATGATTTAGTTGGATCTCAGTTTTATATGTATAATGTTCTTTTGTAGTGCATATCCCCAAAAGGATAAAAAAAGTCTTGTGTAAATCATCATCGACCTCATGATTTCTAAGAATTTTTGATTCCTCCATTATATAACACCATTACACTCTGGTGTGTAAGGTGTTGTGAGTTGAGATGAAATCTCATACTCTCATTGAATGTTGGTAATTTCTTAGTTAATAAATTCACTACCTCTATTCTATCCAATTGTCTTTATCTTATTACCAAGATTATTCTTACAATCATTATTGAACTCTTTGAATTTCTCAAAGTATTCATACGTATACCACATCAAGTAGATATAACCACACATTATAATGTCATCATTAAAAGAACTAAAGTATGAGTAACCATATATAGATTATACTTTAAAAGTTTCACAAACATCATTTTTTACTATTTCTAGAATATTTGTGGCCCTTTCACCTTGACAAATATATAGTGGTTTGGAAATTTTCCTTATAAAAATTTATGACATATTTCACATGGATTTATTTCAATATTATATAAATAACCATCTTTAGAGAGATTTTTCAAACACATCTCATTTACATAACCAAGATGGTGATTCCACAATTGGGTATCATATGAGTCAAGTGTATTAATTGTTTTTATCAATTCATAATATTTGGGTTTTTATAAAATTTAATCCATAAAGTCTGTTATTTATTTGTTCCATGCGATAACATATGTTATCTTTATAAAAGTATGAATATTTATTTACAAATATGAAAAATAAATCCATCTATATTTAGGTAATAAATGGAAATAATGTTCTTGGTAACACTAGGCACATTATTTACAGTTCATTAAAACCAAAATTAATTAGGTATGTACCGTGAGATGGTAGTCACTAATGGATAGAGAAACTAGTCCCACTCTATTAATATCCCATAGATCTAACTCACCTTTTTAAACATTATAACATCTACTTTGATTATATATTTGGATACAAATGTGAATACCACATGAAATATCTAGTACCCAACATATTGATATAGAATGATTAAACTCAGTGATGAACACACTTAAAGCTTCCCATTGCTTCTATGGATGCGTTAAATTTCTCTTCCAGTGGCCATTCTTTCGACATACAAATAAACAATCCCTATTCATTTTATTTCTTTTAGTTCTTCTTTATATTGTAGGTAAGGTTCTTTGAATCCATAGGCATTGAATAATTCTTCATTCCCTTTTACACGTTCCTCTAATTTCTTATTCTCCATAATAAAGTGGTTTTGTCATGCCTAATTTCTTTATAAACATTGCGAATAAGAGTATGAATTTTTATTAGTTTCTTCTATTTGTTTATCTTATTATAAACCAAAATTAAGTAGTAGAAGTTTTTGGTTAGTGAGGGAGGAATGAGATTTGTGTGTAACTCATCAAGGATTTAAAAACTAAATATTTTTAGACACTCAATGTAGCCTACTATCTAGACTACATGTCCCCAAGTAGGCACAAAATCTCCAAGTCTACACATGAATAGTTCATTTGAGATTTCCTATCTATCTGATCTCACCTTCTCCTGAAAAAGATCTTGATGGTGAGAAACTAATTTATATGCATCCATATCCTCATATTTATTTAAAATATTGTTGGACATAGAAGATAACATAAAACACTGGGAATCCACTATGTCATTTATATTTTTTAGATATAGAGATTCCTTTTCCTCACTAGACCCTTTGAAAAAATACTCAAGAAGTGGGGTTTTCAGTATATACAATTTTCGTTCATGGTGTAGTATAACATGCAGGATTCTATACTATTTTTAGAAATTCATGAAAGTTATAATGTTATCCTAATATAGTATATATCATAATGATATTATTGATTTCCTTTTATTTTTCATATAACTACCATGTCTTTTCACAAATAATACATTCATTTAGATGCATGTTAAATCCATTTCACAAATGCATACTCAATGATCGACAGGTTTGGAGTCTTTTGATACTAGTTACAAGATATTTTTACTGCATGAAATATATTCAACATATCATATAAATATCTTCCCATTAATAACTCTTTTTATACATGGCCTACTTAAACCATTCTTTATAACCCGTGGAAAGGAAACATGAGAAAGGGTGAGATTAGATACTCAGTAATGGTTAATATGGAGGATATTATTCGATTATTATATGGAAGCATAAGATAAGCCTAAGGGAATGAAATGGTAAATATAACTTAAAAATTCCAAAACCAATCTATCATGGATTTTAAGTACAATCCATGTCATAAAAAATTATTATTTTTAAATACATGAACTATAAGAGTGAGAAATCATCATAAATAAATTGTGAACTAAAATTTTGTGTCATATAAGTATGAAAACATTATAAAAATATAAAAAAATTATTATGTCAAGGTTAACATAGAAGACTATAAAATAATAAAAAATTAAACCTTAAAACATGTTTTCAATTTCATAATAGACCAGGCATCATCATTTATATCCCTTAGTGGGTCAAGTATATAAGCCTCTTTCCCATCATCTTTTAACATGATTTAAATATTTGCCTAATATATTAGAGAGTGATATAGGCCAAACTCATATATGGTTATAACATTACCACCTTCCATGGTTAAAATTTAATGATCGTCATATAATAAAAACCATACATAGGTGTTCAATATAATAATAAAACATTAATATTATTAGAAACCATGAAAATAAATTGATTTGATAATACATTTCTGATAATAGAACCCCTAAACTAAATTGGGTTTCATAAAACATTTCATCATAGAACATCCCATGAAAAATAAATGGGTCACATAAACATATTTTCACTATAAACTTAAACCATCAAGATAAATAATAAAGATGATATTATTGGATCATGTCCCTAGTAAATCTTATATAACAAATTTTTTCATCCTCGATGGAAAATTATTTTGAAGAAATCACTTAGAATATTTCTTGAGGAAAATTACCATTCCACATTGAAAATAATATTTTTAAAACTTAATGTTCAAAAAACATTATGAAATTATTTTTTTTAAATTAGTATTTGGACCCTTTAAAAGAATATTTAAAACATTTATTTGTCATTATGACATAAAACAATATTCATGTCGTACATTTTAAAACAATCCATTAACATTTTTGTAGAAGTAAAAAGTTACTCATTGAGAAAATAAAAAAAAGATTACATTAAAATAATTTTGTAAATAGTAAAAATGGGTAAAAATTCCTTTAAAAATTTAATGGACAATGTCGAAAAATTTCTTTAATGTTTTTTAGAAATCATGGTCATGGATGAAAAAGGGTTTTCATCTGAAGAGACAAATTAATTCAGTTGTAATTAAATACATGTTATTGGACCCTTAAGTACTTAAATATGGTAAAATAAAGTTAAAACATGTATATTATTGATGTAACCATATGATTATAAAAGTAAAGAGTTTCTTGAGTGATAGATGATAATATTTGTTCATTGGAATCATAATCACAGACAACGGAGATAAACAATGAGTTTGTATCATAAAATGTTTACCACTTTGGTAATGAATAAATCATAACCCCCATGAATGAAATAAAATTATTTGGATATTTATATCCCATAATTATCATTAAAAGGATCATAAAATACAACCTTGGTAAGTATATACACCACACAAAAGAAATGACTAAATAATATAGCATATGTATCCCATAAATAAAAGAGAGATCATAAATCCCTTACCTTTAGTATTGAATTACTTCATACATATTCTAATATATGGTATAATTGATATATGTTTATGATAAATCTATTAAATAATAATAATCATATTTATATTTCCATATAATATTTTCTTATGACCTTTTATAATCTGTTTATTAACAATTCCTTGTTAAAATTACGCTTTAGATAATAACTGCTTTGTTTTTCATGTATGTTTTGGTTTGGTATTTTGGTTCCTTTAAATTGATCATGTTTTCATCATCACCATAATTCAAACCATGATATTAATATTACATATATTCATTATATATGTATTTATGTAAATCCATTAAATCTATAGATCAAAAATGAAGTACACTATTCATGGAGATGGGGGTAGTACGTACACATAAACACTATTTCCATTTTCTCAATGGATGTAATGAAATAATGGTAAATAATATATTACCAATATTTTTTATGTCATATATGTCACATACTTTCATTAAACCTATCTTTATTACTTTTTTATAAAGTGTAATTGAAGAATGAATCACATTGCTTCGTAAGATCGTAGTCCGCCTTATACTCGAGTGACATTATTGTATTCCCATAGAATGAAAAGTAAGAAGGTATATGTGATATTATAAATTAAGAATTATAATTATCTCATAGATATTATATAAATATTTTAAATCAATCAGTATATCCATCCTTCAAATGTGGTGATGGAAAACAAATTACATCAGTTCGCGGGGCAGTAGTTCGCCATACACCTGATCAATGATTTCATTTTCTATTTGAAAGAAGAGGATATAATTTTAAAAAATTCCAGTAAAATAATAAAATATTTGTATATTGAATAGAATTATGTTATTATATCATTACTAGTGAATAATATTTGAAGGATTTAGAGGAATAAATAATATGTAAACGCATGGTCAAAGACTATACCTCTCATTTAGAGAACCCCTTTAGGTTCACACATACATCATTCATAGAAATATTTAATAATTAAAATAAGTACTCTAGGTTGTGATAAGAGAATTAAGTAATTTATCTGGTTTGGTATTATCTAAACCAAATAGTTTTTGAAGTGTGAATATGAGAGGAGAGGGGATGACGTTTTATAAGTGGGGAAGAGGACACACATAGAATGTTTTAAAAGAATAAAATGCACCCACATTTTACACATGAAAAAGAACAAAAATGTCTTATTATCAAACATTATATGTTATAAGGTTTCAATATTTCTATACAATGGGGTTTGGCTAAGTTTCTTGGTCATCTTACCCCTCATCATTTTAGTTTAACTCTTGGTAAACCCTTTTAAAACTTTACCACAATAGATATTTTTTCTTGCAAACCATTTTGAATAAAAAATAAGTTAAATTTATTATATAATACTTGTTAAAATTATTCTAAATATGGAATCCATTTTTCAAAATTACATTAACATAAGTGGAAATTTTTAATTTAAAATTAAACCCACTGACGCGATGAAAAGAGGTTTTCAAAAGAGAAATCTTTCATAAGTATATAAAATTTTAATACCAAAGTACAATATTAAATTTATTAAAATACCATAAATTGGATTAAACAATATATCATTAATTTTATTTTACTTTTAAAACCATATTAAAATGAAATTTATCTTTTAAATTGTTTAAATTAAAATCCATTTTTTAATAAAAATTTGAATTTCTTTACTATTTATCAAAAAATTATTCTTTTTAGAAAATTTTCAAAACTTCAATAATTTATAACTTTGAAACATAGATTTCAAAAATTAATTATATTTCTTAATTTTTTTCTAATTTTTTCATAAATTATTTTATTAATATTTTAAAAAATTTAATAAAATCATTTTTTTGATAAAATAATATTTTTGAAAAATATAATTTTTTTTAAAAATATATGTACTTTATTTTTGATATGTTTTATTTATATTAAACCAATATAATTAACATTTAAAATAAGTTTAGTAATTTTCCTACAACCAATTTTAACAGCTATATTATAATGGTCATTATTAAATAATAATATTTACAATATATCATGGTTCTTTAAAAATTGGTGTTGCATGTAATGCAAGCTACTGAAGAAATCAAATTTAGTTGAAAAAAATTCATAAAAAATTCAGGTATTACATTCGTCCCCTATAAAAATTAATTTATCCATCCAAATTCCATCACTTTATTACAATCTTTTGTGGACAATTTTGCCTCATTACATCCTTAGGAACCCATATATCTTCCTTAAGATGGTGGTTTTTCCATAACACATTGACCTGGTGAGTGGGATTGGTTTTTGAGAACTTTCTCCAAGTGATCCAGAATATCCACTGGTTTTTCCTCATAAGGAAAATCAAACTCTAGTGATATGACCTTTTAGTTCAAAACATGTGATGGACCAGGTATGTACTTTCTCAATAGATATAAATGAAACACATCATGAACCTAAGAGAAGTTCGGTGGAAGCGCCAAGAGATAATTTGTGGTTATCATATGATTAAGAATTTAAAAGGGATGATATAGTAACATCCTGTAGAGTTTTATTAATTACCTATGGGGATATATACATTTAATAATTTATAATACTCAAAAAAACATAAAAGAAATATTGTACTTTTCAAGACTGAGTATCAAATCCACAAGGAAGATCTGTATGTTAAAAATTAATTAAAGAAACTGAAATTTCTATTTTTTTTATTGGTTGGAGAAAATATAAGGAAATAAGGAATGATTTGGTTGAATGTAAAGAAAGATTCATGCTAGATTCAGATATTTTTAGGTTCATACACTAGGGATTCATTTGAAAATGGATTTATTCAGGTTTGGTGTTGGAATTGGGTCAAGTGAGATTTTTGGTTTTTGTACCCTTCACTAATCCTATGATTACACCATTGGAATGATCATATACTAAACACAATCAGAAAACTAGGAAAACCAAAAAACATTTTAAAAATAACTAAGACAGATTTTATAATGTTCATATAGAAAATATGACAATTAATTGATGCAATGAAATGATAATCCTCAAAATGAGATAATGGTCATGCAATGAAAAAAAATATGAATTTGAATTGATAAGCAGTGTTGTAGAAATCAAAATCAATAATAAGGAAATATAAATGATCCCTTAGAAGCACATACTCCTACAATCACATTATCCCAAATAGAGATAACTACTTTCTCATTCTATGCATGATGAGAACAAAAATTATAGATTCCCAAGTAAGAATGGTGGTGAAGAACAGTGGTGAAGCATGGATCCAAATTAGCACTCTGTGCATGTGTCTAATCCCTTAGCATTTTTATGCCCCCTCGCGCCCAGAATTAATCCTTATGTTTAGATGAGACATGAATAAATAAGTATTTTTTTCAACCCTCATTCATGGAGTCATTATTTTTTCTACTCATATAAGCATTCACTATGTGTAATAATTTACATTGATGAATTCAATTTTTGTTCATTTTTCATAGATTCATGGTTTCCTTCAATAAATCATAAAACTTTTCAAATATTCCAAATATTGGAATGATTAATCAATGAAATAAATAAATCAATACATTAAAATACCATAAAAATATACTCATGAAATAATGATATCATATACCAAGGGATTAGTTTTCCCTTCTTCCTAAATCTCATTACCTTATTCCATGGATAAATTCTTAGAAAAACCCTATCACCAAATTCAAATTATAGATCATTTTGATGATTTTAAACATAACTAATATTTTGAATTTTCTCTACCCTTATGGGTTTCTAATTATCTCTCACCTTATATGTCATTTCTTAGGCACCAATAGCTTTAATTATTTACTTTTATCCTAGTAATTTGTATTTATACACTTCTTTTTTATATAAGGATTCATAAGAAGCCATCTGAATGGTTGAGTGAAATATATTACTATATGAAAACACATCCATAGGAAGGTGTTGACCCCAAATACCTTTTAAATATAGAATAAAATTTCCCAACAAATCTTATAGGCTTTTAATTATTCTATCTGACTGACCATTTGTTTGAGGAAAAGATATAGTTTTGAAACCCAACTCTATACCCAGAACCAACAAAATACTTCACCAGAAGATTGAGGTGATCCTTATATCCCAATCGGAAGGAGTCAAATGTGATACTCCATGAAAAGTTATTACTTTCTTAATTTATATACCAGAAGGATGATATAGAGATAAATTTTTTCTAACAATGATGAAGTATGCAGAGTTTTCAAGGTGATCAACTATGAAACATATAGCATTATTCCCTTTATATTATTTGGGGAGTCTAATGATAAAATCTATAGTGATATGATTCCAAATCCATTATTTTATTTATTATAGTTATAACATACCCTTAGTATTTTATCTCATAGTGTTATCTTTCTAAAATACAATTTATCAAGATACATAATCAAAACAATCTCTCTTGATTTTATCCCACTAGAAATAATCTTTCATATAGGTCAGTGGTACATGATATACCCTTTTTTTCTTTTGATTGTGGGTTTAGGCCCCCAAACCTTTTTGGAAGCGATAACTGGTTGCCCAGTTTGCGGGTTACCTTTTATCAGAAGTATATTAATATAAATCATATAAAATCGGAAAATTTAATTAACAAATAATTAACTCAAAATTAAAGATAAGATAATCCCTAAAGGCTGTGAATAACTTTAATATTATTTCAATAAAATTTAAATGAATTCATCCTCAATTAACATATACAAGAAAAAGTGTTTTTATTTCCCTAAATTATTCCCAAAAATATCCTTAATCCTGAAAAAATCCCATCCCATAAAACCTAAAAAGATATGTTTAAGGCTATGATCTTATGATAAACCTTAAATTCATTAACCCATGATGGTATCCATAACTCTAAAGTTAATAAAACATGGAGACATATGCTCTTCCAAATCACAATTCTCAATTTATTCCTAATATAAGATATTATCTAAGAAAAAAAATATTTCTATCGGAGGTTTACTTATATAAAATCAAATGTAATTTCATTATTCCAGAATCCATGTGGAAGGAGATAATCAATGCTCACAATCATATAAAATTTCACTAAATGATGGAAAATAATATTTTTCATAGTTTTTATTCATATAAAATCAAACATGTAATTTCCAACTAAGGAAAAGAGTATGAGTGTTCCTTAATTTTCATGATTCACTTCGATTATTATGATTAAAGAATATTTTCCTTTTTCCATTTTTTTAAGATGTTGTTGTGTCTTATCATTATAATTATCCCTCATATTAGGCCATTTATATATGTAATTACCATACTCCTTTAATTTCAAATAGTGTAGTGTGGGTAGTGCATTTTGTGGAGCTTTATACCTATTCACGTAATTATCTTACTTATTCCTATCACTTCATAGTTAAGGTTTTTAGTGAAATTCCTTTCAAAACATAAAAAATATAGTAGTAACCTTAAGAGAATTTTATTCATGTTTCCTTCCACACTTTGAGAATCAAAGAAAGATAATATTATTCTCTCCATGTTATTTAGACCTTTTTTTAATATTCCATTTTTTGTTTCTTATCAAACTCGTGAGATTAATGGGTAACTCCAATCATTATTTCCACCTTGATATCACATTGAATGATTTTATAATTTATACCGAAATACCTTATGGATAACACCTTTTGAATTTTTTTAATCCAATAAAAAATTAATCAACCTTACTTTTAGGTTAGATGATAATACATGAATTTTACCTTGAAAGTCTAGTAAAATTAGCCTCATAGATACCAACAGATCCCTCATCCTTATACTTTAACTCAAAAAATTCATTCTCTATTTTCATATGAAGAATGTGAGGAAATTATTTATTAAAAAATAATCTCTTGAACCCATCCCACTTCACAGAGTAAATTTCTTCCCATTTCCTCATATTCTTGATAAGAGTCCACTATTTTTATTCTTCACCATCAGAGAGATCGAAAACCAAAATGAATTTTTCATGATCCAAACTCCGAAGAATGGAAAATATATTTTCATCGGTACTGATCAATTTATAAAAAATTATGGGATCATCAGAGTGATAAAAAGATGGTGGATGTTGCCCCATAAAGGACTCAACAGAATATTGTTCCTTCTTTTGCATGTTTGTATGTTTAGTATGATCCATAGAAATTAGTGTAAGGTTAGAAAAATGATTTTTCATTCCCTATCCCCTAAAATTTGGTTTCTCAAGAGGAAATTCATTATATTTTTCATTTTATTCATCATTAACATGATTCTTTTAGGTTGTATCCATATATGAAAACCAAAATTCATATTGTTAGAAATGATAATCATAGTGGGAAACCTCATAGTTATGAAGAATTATTTATACTATTTCTAAACCATGATACCTTGTTTTCAATCTAAGACATATTTTTTTAACCTTATTCAATAGTAGTTATTATCTATTAAAATCCTCCATGATGGTTTATAACGAGTTTTTGAATTTCAAAAGTGTATCCCCTGGGAGGGTCAAACCAGGTGTACATGAAGGAATGTTTTGATGAACTAAGTGTTGATTCATTCTATAAAAATGCACCATTTTGGATTTATTATGCCTAGGTATAACTTTTCTACAGCCATATCCAATTTTTGGATCTATATAGGAGTCTAGGAAAACCACACTCATTTATTAACCATAAATTAGAAAGTTCCCTAATTATTATAATTATCCTAAGGGTTCTCACTAAATTTTTCTCATATTAGTTTCATGAGGTTAACTATAAATTTATATAATACCAAATATAACAACCCAATATATTTATAAATAAATATAAGATCCTTTTATATTAATATTCAATACATTTTACAAAAATATTCATGAGGATTATAAAGGATTAGAAACTTTGGAGACTAGTTACACAATATTATTATTCAATGAAAGATATTAAAAATATATTATAAATAACATACCATTTAGTAATTTTCATAAAAATAAACTACTTAAACCTCTATTCATAACTTGGGGAAAGGAATCATAAAAAAGGGTGAGATCTTATGCTCATTAATGTTAAACAAGGAATATATCAGTCGATGATCATATAAAATCACTACATAATAATATTGGTATGGGATGATAAATATGAATTTATAGTTCACACCTAATATACCATGGAACAAAATCTGTAGAAACAGAATAAAACATTTTCATTTCAAAATACATGAACCATAAGAGTGAAAAATCATCATAAGAAAATAATGAACTAGAAGTTCACTTTATATAAGTGTTGCACAATCATTATTATATAAACTATTTCATATATCAAGGGTAACATCCAAGTATTTTAAACCATAAAAAATATAAAATAAACTTTTTCCTCTTTTCATAACATATCAAGTATCATAACCTATTTCCTATAGTGGATCTAGAACATCATCAAGTTTCCCATAATCATATCATGAGATATAAAGCATTACCTAATGCATTGGAGGGAGATATTTATCCCCACCATATTTAGTGATAACATGAAAACCATCTTTGGTTATAACATGACCACCACCACATAATGAATACCATACATAGATGTTCTAAAAGATAATAAAATATTCATCATATTAAAAACCAAGGAAAGAAATGTGTTTCATAAAATATTAAACAAATCAGAACCCATGAAAATAATGGACTTCACAAAACATTTCATAAAATCATAACCCCAAAAAAATGAATGGGTCTCATAAAAATATTTACATTATGAACATAAACTATATAAATAAATAAATAATAAATGTTGTATTATTGGATTATGTACCTAGTAAAGAATAATTTACATCAAAAGATACTATATTAGATGAAAATTTATTTAGAAGAAATCACCTTGAACATTTTTTGAGGAAAATAACACTTCTAATTTGAAAATTGCATTTTTAAAATTTAAATATCACAAAATAATTTTAAAATAGATTTCATTGAAAAAAATATTTGTAAATTATAAATTTTTCTTTAAAATATGAGGGTTTACGATGATAGAAAATATCATTCATGTCGTACATGCCAAAACAAAGATTTCATTAACATTTTATATAAAATTATAAAGTACCTCATTAAAAAAATTATATGAAGATTCATATAGAACCATTTTTAAAAAGGTAATAAATAGATAAAAATATAATTAAAGAGTCATTGTATAATTTTAAGACCTTTTTTATATCTTTTTTAGAAAAAAAGGACATGAAAAAAGGGTTTATTACCGAAGAGAGAAATGAAGTTGGGTTTCCTTAAAATGTTTTTTTGGATACTTGGGAACATAAATATGGTAAAATATAGGGAATAAAATAATTTTAATGAAAAAAATAGTATAAGAAAATATATAAGTTTATTGATCAATGGATTATAATATTTCATCATTAGAATCATAATCATAAACAATCCCAATAAATAGTTATATTGTGACATAAAACTTTTACCAATGTTGTAATGCTTCAATAATAAGTCCCATGAAATAAATAAAATCAATGGATATATATATTCTACAATTATCATTATAAGTATCACAAAATACATTCATTAGTATTATGTACACCAAACAAAATAAAAGAGTTGTGAATATCGCATATGTCTTCTAGAAATTACAGAGAGACTAGAAATCCCATACCTTAAGTCTCGACATCCTTCATACATAGTATAATATAATATATAATAAATATATGTTTATTATACATATTTTTTATAACCATAATCATATTTTTTATTTATATATATGACTTATGTATGATCAATTATCACCCATTCATTAACAATTCCTTATTAAAATCATATTTTGAGTAATATCTCCTTTTTTTCATCTATGTTTTGTTTTGTAATTTTTAAGTATTTTAGTTTTATCATGGATAAATCATATAAGTAATTTTAAAAATTATATAAAATTTATATATAATAATTATATATTTATTTATAGTAATCCATTAAATTTATAGATAAAAAATGAATCACACTGTTTATAGAGATGGTAGGTTGTAGGTATTCTTGAATGTTGTTTTAATTTTATGAATGAATTTTAATAATATATTACCTATTAATAATAATTTCTATGTCATATATATCACATATTTTCATTAAAACAATCCTTATTACTTTCCATGTATATTTTATGTAAAGGAAGAATCAAATCGCTTCACGATGTGGAAGTATTCCATACGCCCGAGTGAGTTTATCGTATTCCAAGGATTGGAAAGTAAGAATTTATATGTAATATTATAACTCTAAAAGTTTAATTATGTCATATATATCATATAAATATGTTAAATACATCTTTATATTCAATCATTGGTAGTGGTTATGGATACATAATTACATCGTTTTGTGAGGCGTTAGTCCCCCACAAACTCGATCAAGGACTTTGTTTCCAACTTAATGTAAGAGGAGATGGATATAGTGTATTAAATTAACAGAATAAATTTTATTCATATGGTAGATATTTTTTTTTATATAATCTGGTTTATGAAATATTTTAATGAGTTAGTATAACATCATGTTACTATTTTCAAGTACTCTTAAACCCATCTTTTTATTATTCTTTGGTTAGGTTTCATTTAGGGATGATTCAGGTGAAATTTTAAAATTTTTGAAGTAATTTTCGGGTTTTCAGCGTTGGCGTATGGTTTTCCCAAACCGAGTTTCTTGCTAGTGCAAACTTTGTAAACCCAGAATGTGTGGGTTTCATGGTTGACGTATAGTTTGAAAAACTATATGCCCTTTGGGGAGAATCCCTACAACCCCAGTAGTAGGGGCACATGGCTAGGGAACTTTGTTTTTCTAATTGTATGGACCTGATCAGGAAACCATGCACACGTCTTTTATTATTCATAAAAATTACATAAAATTATTGAACTAACATTTTTATCCTCTGCTCATGCCTAAATCACACTTATACGAAATTATAGATTTTTGGAGTTCACAAGATCCAATTTTAGTTCCTCCAAACCCCTTCCGAAGTGAATCAAAGCATGGAGATCATTGTTTGATCCTTCCTCTAAATTTTTTATTCTCCTAATCCTTCTCTCCTGCTCTCCTCTCCTATAATACCATGTGTTTATTAGATTTATTTATTGTTGGATGATGTAATCATTATTTTTTAGATATTGAATATTGGTTTGATTCTTGGATCTTCGTTTCCAACATTATTCATTTCAGTTTCCTATTTCAAAAGTTGCGTTTTGTGATCTCGTGATCTTGAGGTATGTGGTTGCATTTTATATTTTACAATTTGATTAACCCTAAATTGTTTTATTTAATCTTAATTTCATCATTTGAGTTTAATTTATTTCAATTGGTTTATTAAATACAAAATTACAATTAATTGGGGATTTGAATTTGGATTTGGAATAAAATTCGGGAAAAAATACCCAATTCATATGAATTGGGGTGCGTTTATGAAAATTGTTGGAATTTGAAAATTTATTTTTGAAACTAAATTTTGGTATTTAAATTGTGAAATTGAATTATGAAATTGAATTGTGAAATTTATTTCAAATTTTTATTTGAGAAAATGGATTAAAATGTTTTCAAAGAAACCTGGTGGTTTCCTAGAAAAAGTAATTATTTGATTAAAAACCCATTTGTTATTTTTAAAGAGAAATTAGAATATTGAAATTGAAAATGGGTTGAATATTATTTTAAATTGTTTTGAAATAAATTTCCCATTATTGATTGTTATTAGAGAACATGCACTTCTAGGTTGTTAGTGAATTATTGGGGAGAGACATATTAGGATGAGGATTCCTTAGAAATTGATTGACACTTTACTACTCTAACATAATGTTATTGGCAGGTTTTATCCCTAGTGGGATATTGGTTAGTCCTTTTTGACCAGTGTGAAAGGGACGTGTGTAAAAATTTCTTACTTTCATTGTGTTTTTGGAAAATTAATTCCAACATTCATATTCTATGACGCCTGGTGATATTCCATAACTTGTGGATATCTAGAATTCCCTTTGATCTATTTTGAGATCAGGTTGATTTTCATGGTACCAGGGTATCTAGGCTGGTTCATGAAAAAGTGGTATCAAAGGGGATATTTAATAATATTTCCTTTATCTCACTATGAAGTTGAATAATCATGTAAGTACTTTGGAGGTAGTTAAGATTGAGTTCATCACAATGGATCACCATAATGAACCTTATGTCAGTAAAGGTGGTTTGGGAAATACATCTTGAGGATTTGTTCTTGAATTTTCTTGGATTTTGATTTAGGTAGATTGAAATCAAAATATTGTTTCTCTATATATTGGGATTAATTTCCCCTATTACTCTATTAGAGTGTTAATATGATGTCTTCAATGTTGTCTTCTAATGTTTTGTAGAATCAGGCCTCCAATAAGACAAGTGAATTAGATCTAGGATAAATCTGTTGATGAACCATAGTAAAACAAATCCTCTTATGGACTAGAATATAGATGAAGTTATTATGCGTGTTGTCTAAGCTCTATGACATGCACCTAAAATCACTCCCTTTCACTCTCCAGTTGTAAAAACTGAAAGGGAATTTTAATGGAGTCATTATTAGGAGTTCCCTCACTAGAATCCACCAGTGATAAAAGGATCTAATGATCCTCAAGATGCTGAGGATTGGTTGAGTATGATTGATAGTTTGTTTGAGTTCTTAGAGATGCCTCTTGAGATCAAGGTGAATGTTTCACCTTTGTGTTGGAGGGACCTAATAAGAGATTTTTGGAAATGATAGTGATGGAGAGAAATCTCTAGATCTTAGAGTGGAAAGAACATAAATTTCTTTTCACTAATCCCATTTATCTAGAGTTTATTGTTTTAGACAAGGATATAGAGTTTTTAAACTAGAGAAGGTTGATAGTACCATGACAGAATACACAAACCATTTTATGGAGTTTGTGTAGTTTTCACCTGAGATAATGTTGAATGAGAAGATGAAGACTCGATGGTTCGATAGAGGATTATATTTTCTATCGTTTTTAGGTATTCTTTTTGAAGATTACTTTTTTTTACTAATGTGATGGATAGGGAATTGAGGGTTGAAATGGGCATGGATGGAATGTCAGGGTTGACTGGATGTCATTTTTTTCATAATATCTGTGTGAGTTCCTTTAAGAGAAAGATTAATCATTTTGATTATTGTGGAATTTCCCAATAGTAAGGTTAATCTATATTTCCTACAACGTCTGACAGAGGAAAATTGATTTATTACAAATATAGAAAACCTGAGCACTCAAAATGGATTTTCACTGAGGTAACCAAGATATATGGTTCCTACTATTTCTCAGGACACTTAGAAAAGATATTATATGTCTATTACACTTAACATAGTGGGAAATGATTATTAGTACTTAATATATATTTGGTGAAATCAAATGCTTTATGAGAAAAACGGTTCCGTCCACAGGAATCTAGAATGAAGTTTCTTCATTCACAAGAAGAGTTTCTAAAGGAAATAGATTTGGGTCCAATGACTTTGAGGGGGTACCGTCACTATAGGTTCATCATTAGAGGAAATTATATTTGATTCTGGTTTATCTCATTCATTTATTTCAATCTATATGGTGAATATTCTTAATATTCCTATAGAGATTTTATCTTATGTGATGGATATTACTACACCACCCAAAAACAAGAGAGACAAGGGTCTCTATAGTTCTATTTGTGTATTATTTTTTTTGGATATTGAGATTTCGTAGATTTTTTTAGTTCTCGACATGAAAGAACTTGACATCATTTTTGGCATTGATTGGATCATTTATAAAAAAATCCCAGATTGATTTTTCTCTTTGATGGGTCTTCTTTTATACACCTGATGGGGTGTACCATATCTTTCAGGGATAATGGGAGCTAAATTCAATTAGAGATGAACCTTCTTATATAGAGTTGTGAAATGTAATATCAGTTCTTATTTTTGATATGGAGAAAGAATCCTTGAGGGATGATATCCCTCCAACAATCATTGAGTTTCCCAACATTTTCCTTCAAAATTACTTGTTCTTCCACCTATAATGGAGGTAGAGTTTTCTATCAATTTATTACCTGGTACTCAAACAATATCTATAACTTATTACTACATGGAACCTACTGAGATGAAAAGGTTGAAGACTCAGTTTGATGATTTTGTAAAGAAAGGATTCATACACCCAAGTGTGTCACCTTGGGAAACATCTACTCCCTTTGGTATGAAAGTTAGTGGATCCCATCAACTTTATGTTAATTACTAAAAACTCAATAGTGTCATGATAATGAAAAAATATCCATTGAAACAGATTAATGATCTATTTTACTAGTTGAAATGAGCAAATTGGTTCTCAAAGATTGATCTTTGGTCTAGTTACCATCATATGAGAATAAAATAATATAACATTCAGGAACCCAGATTTTAGGGCAGGTGCGACCATTATGAGTAACTTTTTATGCCATTTGGTTAAACCAATGATCCTATAGAATTTATGAATTTAATGAACATGATTTTCCCTAAGTATATTGATTCTATTTTGTTTGTATTTGTGGATGAAATCCTTGTTTACTCTAATTTTGAGCTCTATTATGTGTGTCATCTAAGAGAAGTTCTAGATTTTTTGAGAATTCACTAACCTTATGATAACCATTCAAAATGTGATTTTTGGATTTTGGATGTGATGTTCTTGGTACACGTGGTGTCGGAACATGGTATTTTAGTTGATATTGAAAAGGTGAGAGCTGTTATGAAATGGGAACTACAACAAAATGTTTTTGATATTTGGAGCTTCTTGGGTTTATCTATATATTATCATTGGGTTTTAAAAGAATTCTCCAAGTTTGATTCTACAATGAATTCCCTAACTCAGAAGGGAGTAACGTTTTCTTGGGATGAGAAATATCAGAATGCTTTTGTTGGGATGAAATGAATTTTGAATACTACACCAATTTTGACACTCCTAGAGGATGGGTTGGACTATGTGGGATTTTTCAAAACATCAAGCTCAGGTTTGGGTTGTGTTATTATTTAGGGTGATCATGTCGTCAATTACGGCTCTTTCTAGATGAAGTCAAATGAGATGAATTATATGACCCATGACCTTGACATACAGCTATGATGCATGCACTTATGTGTTAGAAATATTAACTTTTTGTAGAAAATTCTATCATGTATTTAGACTACAAAATCTTGAGTTATATATTCCCACAAAAAGATCTTAATATTTTCCAGTGGAATTGAGTGGAATACCTGTAATATTTTGACTTTGACATTGCCTATACCCGTGGAAAGGGAATTTCACCATAGTCTTTGAGAAGAAAAAATCCATCCTATGCCATAAAATTATCATTGTAAGAGTGTAACTTTATGGATTTATTTGCACAGTTTCATATTAAAGTCTAGAAATTAGGGTTAAGAGTTTCATTTACTAGTGTTTAGTTGACCTCCTCTCTTCTCAAGATGATTCTTCAAAACCAACTGCTAGATGATGAATTACATAGAATTAGATAATCTCTTTGTGGTGGGGATACCATTACTAATTGGTCAATATTCATAAAGGGTATTCTATGTTATCAGAATTATTTTTTGGTACTCTTATGAGTTAGAAAATCTATTATGGGATATTTACATAATTTCTAGTATACTGAAACCCAAGAAACATTAAGAAATTCTATGAAAAAATATAAAATATTCTTGTGGTTACATATTAGATGAGGCATTGTTGATTTTGTCTCTCATTGTCATACATACCAATAGGTCAAGGATGATCACCAGAGACCTTCAAGTTTCCTCTATCCACTTCCATCCCAACTTGGAAGTGGGAAGTGATATCTATGGACTTTGTTGTTGGGTTTCTATGCACCATGATAAAAAATAATGTAAAATGGGTTATGATCGATAGGATGTCTAGATCATCTCAATTTATAGACATTTTTGAAATAACCAAATTTGAGGAGTTTGTAAATAACTATGTGAAAGAGATTGCTAATTTTTAGGAGGTTTTATATATTATATTATATGATAGGGATCCTCCATTTTCTTCTCATTTTTGGAGAGGACTTCTGGAGGTACATGAATCTCAAGTTCGTTTGACTGTGGAATACCATCCACAGTTAGAGGTCTGAAAGAAAGAGATATAAAAAATCTTGGGGATATGCTTCACACATGTGTTCTAGACTTTAGTGGTTCTAAGGATGACAATCTAGGGCTGTTTGAGTTTTCATAGAAAAATAGTTACTAGTATGTGATCAAGATGAATCTATTTTAGGCCTTGTATTGTTGGCCTTGTAAGTCTCTGTTGTGTTGGTTTCATATGGGAGAAAGTTCCTTGGTAAGAATGAGATTGGTTCAAGAGATGATAATAAAGATTCAGGTGATTTATCAACTGATTTTTATGTCACAAAGATAGTATAAATATTATTTGGATCACCATTTCAAAGCATTTGGATTTTCATTTAGTGATCCAGTGTTCTTGAATGTTTCACTTAGGTTGGGTCCTTGATGACTTAGGGGGAAATCAAATCCTTCTCCTCATTTTGTGGGACCTTTTGAGGTTGTTTTGAAAGTGGGTAAAGTTACTTATTGTTTATCACTTCCACCATAGTTGATGTTGATACATTACATGATCCATGTATCCTAGAAATGAATGTATCTTTATGATCCATTTCATGTTTTGAGATGGAGTGATCTTGCAGTTGAACCTGATTTATTTGCGACTGAGTATCCAGTCAGGATAGTTGATTCTAAAACCAAGGTACTTCATGGGATACTGATATCTTTGGTTCTGGTTCTATAGAAGAACAGTTCAAAATAACATGAGACTTGGGAGATAGAGGCACTGATAAGAGAGTAGTGTCCTCATCATTTTGGCATGCAAGATTCTTAACATGCATTCTGGGGGAAGAAAGTTTCCATGGGGGTGAGGTTTTAACATCTTGTTATTGTTTTTAGATACTCTTAAACCACTCTTTTAATCTTATATAGGTTGGGTTTTATTTGGGGATGATTCAAGTTAAATTTCAGAAAGTTTTAAGGGATTTTGGACAATCCACAGTTGGTACATGGTTTTCTAAAACTCTGTACCCTTCTAGTGAAAACCGTTAAAACCTGGACAGTGATGGTTAGCACGGTTGGCCCATGGTTTGAAAAACAATTCAACCACCAAGGAGAAACCGTGAAACCCACATCTATATTGGTATAGGGCTAGGGTGTATAGTTTTTATAACCATGTGGCCCTACACATTAGACCATATATGTGACTTTTCATTATTCCAAAATATCACTTAAAATTTCTGAACACCATTTTTATCCTCCGCTCAGGCTTAACTCACCATAATAAAAAATCCTAGGTATTTAGTGATCCCAAGAACTAATTTTGGCTCTTCCAAACCCCTTCTGAATAAAATTAAACCATGATTATTGTCGTTCGATACTTTTTTGGTAAGAGTTCATCTCCCATTCCTTCTATCCCACTCTCCTCTTCTCTCCTCCCTAGGGTTTATTAGTCTTGGTGTTGTAGGAGGATATTATCCCTATTATTTCATATATTGAATCTAGGTTTTATTCTCAGATATTTATTTCCAATTTTATTTATTGGAGTTTCCCATTGATAAAGTTTTGTTTTATTTTCATGTGATCCTAAGGTTTCTAGTTCTGTTAAATATTTTCCCATTTGATGATCCCTAAATTGCATGATTAAAATTAAATTTCTTGATTTTAATTCAAATTGATTTTAATTGGTTTATTAAATACCAAATACAACTAAATTGGGGATTTTAATTTGGATCTACAAATAAATTAGGAAAAAACCACCAATTCATATGAATTATGGTGTTTTTATAGAAGTTAATAGAATTTAGAAATTTAGTTCTTAAATTTAATTGGATAATTTATATTTTGGGTTTTGTATTTTGAAATCGATTTCAAATTTATATTTGAGAAAATGGATTAAAATGATTTTATAGAAACCTATTGGTTTTATCCTAGAAAATACATGATTTGATTAAAAACCCATTATGGGTTTTAAATGGAAATTGTTATATTGAGATGGAAAATTGGTTGAATTTTATTTTAATAGTTTTAAAATAAATTTCCAATTATTGATTGTTATTTGAGAACTGATGAGACCAGTTAATTAGTGAGTTATTAGAGATATATATGATTGGATAGTAATTACCTAGGAATATATTGATGCTTTCCAACTCTAACATAAACATATTGGAAGGTTTTATCATAGTGGGATGTTGGTTGGTCCCCTTTGATCATTGTCAAAGGGACGTGTGTGCATGTTTCCATTTTTATTTATATAAGTGTGAGGATTCTATAACCTAGAACTATCATACCTTTTTTAAGATTAACAAGTTTCCCTTTTTTTATGATTTGATATATATTACATTGTTTTTATTTTTTTAAAAAATTCCTTGTGAATTTATATAGAACATTTTTATAATTTTTTTATTAATCCATTATTTAGAAATGTTCCCATAAATTAAAATGTAAAAAATGATTTGTTTTAAATATTCTTATATATTTAAATTATAGTTTTATGGAGAAATAAAAGATTAATTTTTTTAATTAATTGTGGAATTATATTATGGACTCATTGGATAGACTCTACTAGTATTTTAGCTCACACCCTACCTGTTCCTATGGGCGTTTGTATATTTCTTTCTTTCAGATTCGAGCAAGGGGAGAGCATTACATGGAGGTGGTAGTTGCTTCTGATCTTTGTTCTTGAGATGTTGTGTGTATTGTGAATTGGTTTGTCATCCATTTTTGTGGTACATTTATATTTTATCTTTGTGTTTTTTCACCTATTTAACTTTTGGTATTGTTCTCCCTGTGAAGTTATTTTTGTATGCATACTAATTTGTATCGCTTTCATCTGTTGTGTCTGTGGAAACTTTATTCCCACTTTCATATTGTATAATAATATGTACTATTCTAAAACCCATGGGGATCGAGAATTCCCTTTGGTATATATTAGTATCAGATCAATTATTAGGGTACCAGGGTATTTGGTCCAATTCGTGATAGTTACAGGAATATATAAAATGAAAATGTACGGTTAAGGTCTATACGTCTTCTTAAGAGAATCCCTTTGTGTTTAATCCTAACGACCTCATATGATTTTCTCATAATAAAAACTTTGACTACATGATGTATTTATGAAAATAAGGAATTTATATGGTATTGTATTGTTAGAATCGAAGGGTTTTGGATGTGTGAAGAAGGGAGGAGAGTGGATGTCCTTTTATAAGTGGGGGAGAGGGAACACAAGGAATTTTTGAAAAGAATAAAGTGTACCCACATTTTTTCACATTCCAAAAGGCTACAAAATGATCATTTATGAACCTTGGATGATATAAGGTCATGTTAGGTCTATCCATGGGTATTTTGACATGCTTATATGTCATTTTACCCATTATCTTCTAGTTAAACCCCCTAGTAAACCCGTTTAACCTTAACCATTGTAATTATTTTTTATTTGTTTTTACTATAAATTTTGTAAAAAAATGAAGTTGATATTATTATATAATAGTATTTATGAATATTAAAATAATGAAATACATTTTTTTAAATTAAATTCACAAAATCAAAAAAAAAATTATTTAAAATTAAACACGCAGATGCAATGAAAAAGCTATTTTATAAAGACAACATTTTCATAAGTATATTAAGTTATAATATAAAATTTCAAAATTAAATTTATTCAAATGAACTAAATTGTAATAATAAATATATATATTTGAACTAATTATTGTTTTAATACCATCTTAAAATAAAATTGAGCCTGTCAATTCATTAAACGAATAGGAAGTTTTTAATAAAAATCTGTATTTTTACTATTCATCAAAAATTTATCTTTTAAAAAAATTATAAAAAATTTACTCAATGATAATCTTAACATGTATATTTTAAAAAATAAGTTTATTTTTAAATTGAATTTTATAAAATTTGAATAATTCAATTATTTATTTACAAAAATAAAAATAATTGTTTTTTATAAAATATTATTTTTGAACCATATAATGACTTTAGAAAAATAATTATATTTTTATCAATATTTTTTATTTATTTAAAACTGTTATACTTAATATTTAAAAATATGGTTATTCATATTCATACCACTATGTTTAATTACTTGGTTATAATGATCATTTTTAAATAATAATATTAATTTTATATAATGGTTCTTTAATGCTTGGTATAACATGTAACACAATCTATCAAATAAATTAAATTTATTTGAAAAAAGTTCATAAATTTTCATGGTGTTACATTCCATTGATAAAATTTATGAGTATATAATTAGTACTTTTTTCATTGTAAAAGAATAGATTAATAAATTTAAAATCCATTAAATTCAAATTCATCTCCCACTATTTTTCAAAACCTAATAGCCCTCAACATCAGTTTTTGAATATATTTTTTTCTTAGAAATTCTAGTTTAAAGGATTCATATTCCCTTATCATAACCCAAACCTGGGCCTGGAAAGCTATTTTAAATGGTTTTAAGTATGTGTAACTTTTCCCACTACATTAACTCATTATCACTTGATATTTTGAGTGGACTCCCCAATCATGAAATCTAGTTTTAAATTTTCCTACTATATTTTTACTTTGTTGCACAAAGTCAAACATTTTAAGTCATGCCTTGGTGTATGCAAAGTTAAGTCATCCCAAAATTTCATCCAAAAATTCCCACGATTTTTGAATGAACCCCAACTTGGTTTAGTCGTGTACTTTGACATATGAGGTTGATTATAAATGAAACTTGGAATAAAAAATCAATTGGATTAATTATGTATTTACTTATTTTTTCCTTGAAAATTAACAAACACTACTAGTATTAAAATAAATCGCTTGTGCAGAAGTTTACAGTGTGTACTTTTATTCTACAAATGTCTACAGAACACACCTTGGGTCTGACCATGTTTCCTGCCTTGCATGTGTTCCTAGAAAGTAATACGCACTAGAAGTACATAGTGTGTAACCTCAGGGTTTCATGAAATGTCTATCACCCAGTCATGTATCATCTAAATGGATTTATAGGGCTCCCCATGTTTTTAGCTTTGAGAAAGCAAGGACTTCACAACATTTAAATGACCTATACTAAATTTAGTTCTAAATTTCGTGTGTCAGTCACTCCGAATCAATATTATGATCTGATAAAATTAGATCTAGGGTCATATTTTGTTAGATCTGACCTAATATAGGAAGATTCAAATGTGAAAAAATACATGGTGTGTTCTCTATATTGACATAGTTTGTAATTTATTATCTCTAGGAAGATTCTTTGAAACTCCAAAGTGGAAGTCTATAGATGATTGTTTATTTTTAATCATTAACCAGTCACTAGTTATGTTATTAAGAATAAAGAAAAGAAGATATGATGATTTAAAATTATTAAAATGAATCATTTTATGTAAATAAAACCCAAATGAATTAAATAAATCAATTAATAATAAATAATTTTTATTTAAACATGTGATTTCTCTAACACCACTTAAAGGTTTTGGGCACAGTGGAAGAATCCTTTTAAAGTATGAAAAACTTGAATTTTAGTCTTAAATTAGGTGTAATCATTACTTTAAATGATCATATTTTCATGTCTAATGAAATATATAGATTAAAATACTCTATTGATACCCCCAAACCATATAAAGAGGATCTTTACATGTAATTAATATTTAAAATATGATATTTTATAGGATTACCTCAACCTGTAATTCCACTTAAATTGATGATCTAATAGAATTGAATTCATCTCACCATCATTTTGATGTAGGATTCAATTATAGGGTACCTCTAGCAATGATCCACATGTGCATCAAATTCTCTAATTGTCACGACTCGACCCATAGAGGTCTGACACATGACTTTTGTAAGCCTGCCTCTAATAGACTAGGGGATGGTGACCAGCATCGATTAGGCATATCCCACAAATGCGAGGCATTTTCCGAAAGTACATATACACTATCACACATCTATAATCCCACATAATAATGAAATATAAAAAAACTGAAACAATGCATTCATAAATCTACAATACCACATTAGAGAACGATAGTAAAGTAATGAATATAGAAAAGGGTAAAAAAGACCAACCAAAACTATAAATATTCTAAACTAATCCAATAGAGAGGATTAAGTTAGAAGTAAACTCCCGGTAAACACCTTGATTAGTCAAGCTCTAGCTATGCTCCACTGTCTTTATGTCCTCCTAGGACTACATCAAAAGGGCCATTGTCTGCAAAAGACACAACACGGGCGGGAAAATCTCGTGCATGGGTGAGTATAAAAATACTCATTAGGACACCCCAAAAACACTAAAAATGAAGAAAAAATTATATTTAACTCAATACAAGATATAATAATCAATTTAGAAAAGAAACCAAAACCAGATATTATTAATAAAGACACCACTCCACCAGATAGTCATAACTAACTGTCATCTCTAAGATTATATTTGAATCAACGCTTCTTCTAGGAGAATCCACTAAATGAGACATGCTTTAATCAGAGACACTTTACAAAGAGGTTTGGGTCATTGGTACCTCCACAATTATTCACACTATTCTAAAGAGACCATGATACATAGACAGTGGGTAATGCCCAGAACCACTGGGGGACACCAAAAACATAGTCTTCATTAACCCATTACACAAGGGTTCATATTCCAACGATTCCACAAAACCTACCGATACGAACTACTTGATAAAGGATCAATTCCATACTGTGGGAGGTCATGATGATTCCAAAAACTCTAACTAGGGATGATAGAGGATCGCACTCCAGTCTCATAGAGGGATACCAAAACTCTATTTGAGACTTTCTATCTAGAGGGGATCACAATCCACTTATGTGGATGTAATTATGTTCTATACCCTTGAAGAAAATGACCAAGTAAATGAACTCAACCTATATTAGACCAAAACTAGAAAATGAAGAGACTTGTGCACTCTTGAAGGGAGTACACAATGTGTCCCAAGGGGTACTTGGCGTTTCTAGATATTCCATGTCCAACCCATGTGAAAGAGCCTCATGAAACATGTATATACACAGTGTGTAGAAGGATGTACATGGTGTGTAGAGACACACTATATCCTTCCCGTGTCGTTTGGATGTTTTTGTGTACCAAATACATATACATGTACCAATGTGTGTATTTTAATATTTTTTCATATGGGATTACTGATGTGTTCATGCCCGTGTACTCCAACCCATGTCTGTGTACTTCAGAAGTACAAAGAGAGTCCACCGGGGAGGGTCAAATGTAGTGTGGTCCTTAACTCTTTCCAAACCCTAGCGCCTATTACAGTGTTCACCACACACCCCATAATCCTAGATCACATGTTATGTTCTACAAGATTAACTATAATCCCATATTCTTTCTTTGAATGCCTTTTTTGTTCTTATATCCTCCGATCCATCGACCTCCATGCCGTGAAACTTAAGATCCAGCCTCGTTTTTTCATTCCGTCCTCAAATAAATATGTTTCATGAAGATAATTTCTCATAAAATGGATGGAATAAATGTTCTTCATCCCATTCCTAATAATATTAAAGAACATGAATTCAATAATATTTCATCATTTGATTCGCTACCATAACTATTACCACACTTCCATCATGTCGTTCCAATCCGAGATCTGTGATATGAGATCATTACTCCAAGAAATCCGTGCACAACGATCGATTGATTGGAAATAGTTGAACCCCAAGACATTGAAGAACACCTATGGTGAAATGCATAATTGGGGAAGAAAAGAACCATAAATAAGGAAGAACAAACCTTAATCGATGTTTGTTTCTTTCTTTGTTTGTTTTCCTTATAATGGTTAAAAAATCCATTAAAATAATTAAACCATTGAACTTATCCTGATAAAACCTCCAAAAAATCAATACCATCCCACAATATGAATGTTCTATGAATAAATATGTTCATTGATTGATCCATGTTCATTATGGAAATTACGAACGGGGAAAAGTAAATCAGAATCAAATTCCCTAGCTCGATTTGGATTGGTCGCTGATGAAGAATGAATATGCGTTGTGTTCATTGGCTAGATCCTTCAAAATCAATGTGCGACGATCCTTGATCTTTGATCTAACATCGTTCATCAGAAAGGATTCCTAGAACTATCTCCAATGATCCTCCATAAACATTATGGTTATACATATAAACCTAGAATTTTGACATAAGGATACATATAAATAAAAATAAGTCATTGTATCAATACAATAAATAAAATAATATTTATTAAATTATTTTATTCATTTAACATATATGGAATATTTATAACAAATGAACCATACTAACCAATGTTAAGTCTCTCCTCAGATAAAACAACCATTTTTAGATAAATGGTTCCCTCAAAGTTCTGATATGGGAACCCTTTTATAAGTTATTAAACTTTTTTAGGGAAACTATGTGTGTGATATTTAATATATTTGACATATTTTAAAAATTTATTCCAAGAACACTAGGCCTCATAATTTCACACCATTTTAGAAACTAGTCTTGAAAATAATCCATATAATAATTAAAAATAATACAATGAAAATCAACGACATTACATTCTCCTAAAATTGGGGATTTATGTCCCCAAAAATCCAAAAATAGGGCTAGACAAAGAAATGTGGGTATTGGGAATGAAGTTGAGGCTCCTTCTCCCATAAGCTATCCTGAAAATTACCATGATTCTACAGTACACACACCAAATGAATCAATAGCCTACAAAGGATCCTCTCTTGTCAATCCCCAATCTCCATTGGGTACTCAACAAAAGTTTCTCCATCCTTGATGTCCAGTTCACCCCAGAATATAATGTGTTATAGGTCATGCACATACCTCCTCAACTGCGACATGTAGAAGATGACATGTACTTGATCTGACTGTGGAGGTAGAGTGAAGCGTTAATCTGCCTCACCAACTTTACATTGTATCTGGAAAGGAACAATGAACTGAAGATATAGCTTGCTGCCTCAGAAAAATATCCAAAATCTACATAAAGGAAAAAACCATATAAAAACATAGTCTCCCTACTCAAAATTCAAATGACTTAGTCACCTATCAACATATGAATTTTGATGGCACTATGCAGTCTTCATCTACTCTTGGATGATCTACTCCTTTTTTGTTTTATCCCACACCAACTCTGGGCACATGAGTGCTGACTTGCTTGGATCAGTCCAAAAAAGTGGTGACCTACAGGGTAGTCCATACAAATCCTCAAATATATCTATAAAAATTGTGGAATGATAGCTGTTGTTTTATGAAAAATCCATATGTGGTAGGTGATACTTTCAACTATGACCAAATTCTAACATGCAAGCCCACAATATGTCCACTAAAACATGAATGGTCCACTTAGTCTAGATGTTAGTTTGTGGGAGAAATGATGTGATCAAGTGAACCTTAGTCCCAAATTCCTCATGTATTCCCTTAAAAAACCAAGATGTAAAGTGAGCATCATGATCAGAAAAAATCATTGATGGAACTCCATGGAGTCGAACTATGTCCTGAATGTAGAGGTGCCTCAAGCAGTCTACTGAACTCTGTTCTTGGATAACTAGTAAGTGGTCCGACTTGGTGAGTCGGTAAGGGATAACCTAGATGTAATCATATCCCATAGATGTATGTAGAAATCCCATCACAAATTCCATAGATATCCAATTCCACATCAATTCTAGAACCTCATGGTGTTGAGATAAACCCACTATAACTTGGCAATCCTCCTTCACTTGTTGACAAGTAAGGCACCAAGAAACAAAATCAAAAACTCATTCCTTCATCACTTGACACCTAAACTAATGTGGGAGGTCATGGTATATATTTTACACTCCTGGATGTTCCACTAATAGATATTTGTGAAACTCTCTTAAAATATCATCCCACAACATTACTGGTACCATCGTGCGTCCTTTGAGAAGAAGGATGTGCTCCCCTCCTTTATAAAATACATCAGGAGACTTCCCTATTGATATATGAGAACACGAGGTCTCAAAGTCAATATCCCTAATCTATGCCTCCCTAACTTTCTATAAGAGCATAGGGGTGAAAACCATCAACAGAAGGTAAGTTGATATGTCTCAATCCACAAAGGATAACTACAACAAGGCCAACTACTCTGACATGTCATTTAACAACTATGAACTTGATCTTATAATGAGGGTATCTTCCACCACGTTCTCCTTCCTTAGATAATATAAAATATCAAAGTAATAGTCCAGAAGGAAATTTATCCATAACCTATATCTCAAGTTAAAATCCTTCTTAGAGAATATATACTTGAGAATCTTGTTGTCAAAGTACACGATGAATCTATCACCCATCAGGTAGTGTCTCCAAATCATTAACGAAAAAACTACTACGGCTAACTCAAGTTTTTGAGTCATGTAGTTATTCTCATATGGTCTCACCTAGCATGAACTATGGGGAATAAATACTTTCCTATACATCAGAACACAACCAATCCTAGTCCCTGATGCATCATAAAACACTACATACTCAACACCTTCCTCTGGTAACCTCAAGATGGGAGAAATCATCATCCAATGGCTTAGCTCCTAAAATCACTACTATCAGTTTTCCATCCACTCAAAATGATTCCCTTTCCTAGTTAAAGCTTTCAAGGGTGCTACCTGCCTAGAGAATTTGGGTACAAACCTCTAATAGTACCCAAACATTCCAAGGAAAATCCTTACCTCGACAATATTCTTGGGTGGAACCCAAGAAATCAATTCCTCAACCTTCATTAGATCCACTGAAACTCTATCCTCTAATATGATGTGTCCCATAAAATGAACCTCCAAAATCAAAAATTAAAACTTAGAGAGCTTCTTGAAATGTTTGTTCTCTTGGATTGTGTCTAGGACCATTGTCAAGTTTTTCACATGATTCTCCTTAGATTCCATGTACGCTAGGATTTCATGGATGAATACTACCATGAAATGATCTTAGAATTGTTGAATGATCTGAATAACAAGTCTCATGAACAATATTGGGGTGTTTTTCATGAAAAAATGCATCACCAAGTATTATAGTGACTGTAAATACATTTGAATGTTTTCATTAGTATATCTTCATCCCATACTTGAATATGGTGATCACCTGATCTAAGGTTAATCTTTGAGAACCATCATGCCACTTTTAGCTGATAAAAGAGTTCATAGATCCTTGGTACTAGATACTTGTTCTTCAAAATCTCTTTTTTCAAGCATTATTAATTGACACATAACCTCAAGATATTTTCTACCTTCTTGGCCAACAAAATTTTAGCTGCCTAGGGTGAAACATTGGACAACACAAATCCCTTCCTCTGTAAGACCTCTAACTGCACCATTATCTCAGAATGCTTTGCAGGTTCCATCTAATATTCATGTGTATATATTAGTGACATCCCATAATGTAGATCAATATAGAATTATATCACTTAGTGGAGAGGTAAACCTAGAACATCTTCAGGAAATATGTCCTCATACTCTGCCACCACTGTAGGAAATTGGGGACTCGTAACATTACTTGTACCAAGGGTTTGGCAATCCAACCAATGAGTAATATGTTTCAACCTCCTATGTGTGAGTCTATCATGTACTACCTAGGTTTCCTTTTCACTAAAAAAAATAAATCTTGGTTCCATCACTACAGACACAAGGCACCATTCTTCTAAAATATTCAATCTGAGCCTAAACTGTGGATAACTAGTCCATACCAAAAATGTTATCGTAAGGAATCATCACTAATAACAAGAGATCCCAACAATAAATCTCACCTTGAAATTTCAAGTCACACTATTAGCACCAGTACATGATCATTGTGCCTCCTCTAGTATGAGTCTCTAAGCATAAGGGTTGAGCCAAGGGGTCAACCAGAATCTCTGAGTCCAAAACATGGTTCGTGGTATTAAAATAATGACTAAAACCTATTTCTATCAATACTGCAGCTAAGGTATAGAAGACATAGATCACACCTCATATCATCCATAGAGGCTTAGGTTCATGGTCTCTATAGCCTGTAGCTAGGATCATCCTTTCCCACCAGCTCTTTGAGCCTAGAATGGACCATCATGGGGTGGTGGCAGTAATAGGTCGAACCTCCAACCACATCCTATTGATCTACCAACCCCTATTCCATGTATTCCTCCGTATATATCACTATTATCCTGCCTCAATCTCTATCTTAGTGATCCCTAAAACACATTACAATCAATTTTAAGATGATTCGATCAATCTCCTGTTAGATTTCCTCGACTGTTGCAAGAGAAAGACTGCCTATCCATTGGATAATTTGAGCCAACCTAAGAGCCTTTTACTTCTAACCGTGCATCTTGGGATCTCCTCCTAAAGCATCTGACCTAATTGGAAAACTATGACTACCATCGGCTACCTGATGTCGAGGTATCAGCTACCAGGTTCCCACTTATAGCTCTTTTTACTAGTGTATGCCCTTCCAGAAGACTTTCTACCAATAAGGCTCACTCAAATACCCCAACATAGGTGTAAATTGAAAGAGATACCACTAATTACCAAATTTATTGGATCAATATCTACTCAAAGGTTTGATCCCGGAAGAACTGGTCCTATACTATATCCAAGGAGTAATGTGATAGATCAGTAAACATCCCTGAATACTCTCCCATAGTCAAAATACATTGGTTTAGATGAATGAGCTCCTATATCTGTACCCACTGCATCATGGCTAGATAGAAATCCTCTTTGAAGAGACACTCAAAATCCGTATAGGAGAGAGATATCTCATCATGTGATTGAGTCACCAAGATCAAAATTTTCCCAATAAATCCATGAAGAAGGCTCACTGTGAGGACTGCCATCTGGTCTGCAGGTGTCATCACAAGGTGGAAAATGAGAGTGACTACCTCTAGCTAGTCCTCAACTAGTTGGGGTTCTGGACCACCCCGTAACTTTAAAGGTATCTACCTCTAAAACTTGTTCACCACACTTGGTATGCATGCATTCTCAACAAGAAGTATTGGTGCAATAGTTTTCTCAATGGCTGGTGGTATAGTTGGAAACCCACCTGGAGGTGTTATCTCTGATACAGACCAATGTACTAATGCCTTGTCGCTAGGGGGATCATCCTCGTGATCATGTAGTGGAATCCTAGGTGGTTGTCTATGTAGAGGCATTCTGAAATAAGACAATATGTACCATGGTCAAAAGAGTATATCCGGGGATATAAATCAAGAAAGTCATGGAAAACACAACCATTACTATATGACTCATGTTTCATTTTTTTCCCTATAATCAATGTTTTCATGTACGAGTTGAAAAGAATGTGATCAGAGTCATGGTGAATGGAGACATAAACCACTGCACCAACACTAGATTCCTTGGTCTAAAATCCATAATTGAAACACTTAACATTGTTATCCCAAACCAATATCACCGACTCAGGTCCTATAGTAGAACTGACCACCTAAGATACCACTTTGTCATGACTCGACACTCTGAGGTCTGACCTTTGACTACCCAAGCTCTCCTCTAATAGGCTAGGGGATAGTGACTAATATCAAGTAGGAATATCCCTCAAATGGGAGAAATTTTCCTAAATTACCTATACACATGAACACATTTCAAAGCCCATACAATACTGAAATGTAAAACAACATAAAAAAATGAAAGCATACATCCATGATCCCATGATAGAGCGTGAATATAAAGTACCTAAAATAGAAAAGGGTCCAAAAACAAGACCAAACAAAACTGTAAAGAGTTCAACATTCTCCAAGGGAAAAGAGTAAGTCATAAAAATGATCTCGGTAAACACCTCGGTCTATCCAGCTCTATCTATACTCCTCCTGCTCCTTGTCCTCCCAGGACAATGTCAAAAAGGGAAATCATATGCAAAAGACATGAAACATGTTTGAAAATCCCATGTAGGATTGAGTATGAAAATACTCAGTAGGACACCATGAAAACACTAAACACAAATCACCAAGTATATTCTGTTCAATAAAATATATAAAAATCAATGTATAATAGAAAAAAACCACATATACTCAGGAAAGACAACGCACCACCAGGAAGTAATCACCATTTGTCAACCATAAGATTCTGTTCGAAGTAATTCTCAATCTGGGAGAACCCACTCCATGAGCCATGATACCATCAAATACACTTGATGAAGAGGTCTGGGTTATTAGTCCCTCCCTAATAAAGCTTACTATTCTAAGGGGGCATGATACACAGAAATGGGGTCATGCCCAGAACCGTTGGGGGACACCACAAACCCAATCTGAATCAACCTTCCACATAGGGGATCATATGACAAATTTTCCACAAATCCTATTGGTACAACATTCTAGATAGAGGATCAACACCCAGCTCGCATTGAAGATCCTCACATGACATGTAGTCTCCATATACACGAAATGTAGAAGGATTAACAAAGTGTGTAGAGACACATAGTATCATACCCATGTCATTGGGCCATGTCTGTATACTGAATCCATGTATGTATACTAGTCTGGGTATTCCAAGTCATGTCTTTGTAGGAGTACATGACTTATCCATTCTTGTGTACTCCAACCCATGTCTATGTACTTTTTTAGGAAACATCATGTCAGATGGGGAGGGTCACATGCCTTGTGATAGGGGTCCCATACTATGTGGTCCTTAACTCCGGCTAAACCCAAGCGTTGCATCCATGGGACCCCACACGCTGTGTAATCCCGAATTATATGTTGTGTTATGCCTGATTTTCCAGAAACCCAGATTATTCCTCCACATGACTCAGATGAGCTTCTGGCCTATGATCCGTTAACCTCCATTCCACAAAACTCAATACCTGACATCATTTTTCCATTTTTTTCAAATAATAAACATGTTTCATCATCATATCCAGTCGAAAAATAGATTGAATCAATGTTCTTTATTCAGTACTGAAGAATGATGAAGAATGCAATTTTAGGAATCATTCATCATTAAATTCACAACATCAACCACAAAATCACCTCTATCGTGTCGTTACAATCCCAAATCTCTGATATAAGAACATTGTGCCAAGAAATAGGTGTGAAACAATCAATTGATTGGGAATAATCGAACCTTGAGCCAATGAAAAATTCCTATAGAGAAATGCAGAATTGGGGGTGAAAAGCACCATCAATCAAGTGGAACAAACCTCGAATGATGTTTGGGTTGATCCTCATTCATTTATGTTAGAATATTAAATGAATCCTTCAACAAATTAAACCAAAGAACTTCTTTTGATAAAACCCCACAAAATAAATTCCATCCCTCGATATGCATGATCTGTGAATCAATATGTTCATCAATTGATTCACGTTCATTATAGAAATTAAGAATAGGTAAAAGAAAATCAAAATCACTTGCCTTACATCGATTTGGTTCAGTGGATTATAATGAATGACGTTGCATTGCATTCATTTGTGAGGACCATCAAAATCTATGTGTGTCTAACTACGATCCTTGATCTATCATCTTTCATCGAAAAGGATTCACATAGCTCGATCTAACGATACTATAGAATTTACAGGGTTATGGGACAGACCCTAGAATTCTGAAATAAGGATATATTTAAAGAAAAACAAGTTGGTGTGTCAACACAATGAATTAAAATATTTTTTATTAATTTATTTTATTCGTTTCCTTCCCATGATAACTTTTTCACAAATGACCCACACCGACCAATGTTAAGTCGTGCCTAGGTAAAACCACTATTCTGAGCTCTAAATTGCCCTCATATTTCTTTTCCAGGACCATGTTTAAGAGTTATTACACTTTTTCATGAAAAATGCATGTGTGATATTTAATATATTTCAAATATTTATTCTGGGAACACCGAGCCTCATAATCGCACGCTGTCTCAGGGCCTGGCTTAAAAAATAATCCATAAAATATTTAAAATAAATACACGGAATATATGAGATGTTACACTAACCATCTATTATGCACACCAAAAATTATTTAGGATAGATTCATAATTAAATATTTATTGTGATAGGTTTAGGGTTGGATAATTTCACACACCCCCTTAACCATCATTAATATTCTTAGTTAACCCCATGTCCATTAATAATAATAATAATTTTAATCTCATGACTTGTGTAGTTTTAAAGGATCGAATAACAACTAAGAAGGGGGGGGGGATGAATCATTTGTTTTACTTTCTATAAGTTTCAATACATTTCAAAACATAACCCATACAATCTCTTAATATTTTTTTCTTTATCATATTTTGTAAAAACTCATGCATGGAAAAGTAGGTATGTAAGTAAAAAATATGGTATTTACATGGTTCAGCCTCATTGTGAGAACCTACATCCTCTCCATAACTTCTTTAATAGTTCTATGGAAATCCTCTATTTTTTTAAAGTGAAAACAATTTGTTTCTACTACAATTAGACAACTTCTATCTCCCGATACAAAAGATTATATTGAATACCATCAGTTTGAAATGTTTTATTATAAAAAAATACAGCGAAACTAAATAATAAATACTTAGTTGAAACTAATACACAACTTCTCATCCTGAATCCTCATTCCAATTTGGCCGGATCTAATTTTATTAATATGATGAGTCAATACGATTCTTCTTTACTCAATCTGCACTTCTCAAACTATACTCAGAAACTCAATATGACAGACTCAATATGATGAACCCATTATCATTATGAAAAAACTAAAACACTTTTCAAATGATGAATATGATCTTCTTCATTCTGATTGAGAAAATCTAATTTACTCAATATGATCTTCTCAATAAAATATTTTTTAATATGGTAAGAAAAAGTTCTTTTTTCTGATCCTCATCATGATATATCTGTCCAGAAATGACATTCACTTAATTTCTTTAGCTCTCCTCCTTTTCCACTTGTGTAAAAGTTTAGAATGAATGAATGATCTCATCAAGTATTTATAGAATAATCAGAAAACAAAATCAGGAAACATGAAAACATTCCCCTCTTCCTCAAATTTTGAAATGACAAAAATATCTCTTTTTTAAACTTCATCTTTGACTTCTTCAATCCCCCTTATATTTCTCCAAGATTTTTGGAAAATTTAATTTCAAGTTTCTCTTATTTAACTATTCATACAAATTTTAAAATCTTATTTTTGAGTCTTCTTTGTAATCAACTCATTAAAATTATGTTTCCTTCTTAGCATATTAAGAATCGGTTTCCTTCTTAGCTCATTATGAATATGTTTCATTATCTGCTCATTAAGATTTCTATTTCTTTATTAACTCACTACAATATTTGTTTCATTCTTAGCTCATTATGAACTATCTTTCTTATTCTGATCAAATTCTTCATTCATAGAATCCATCCATTATTTGTGTTGAATATATTGGATTACTAATTCTAGTTCAATATTTGAGATAAGTGAATTATGATTTTCTAATATCTAATTTCTTCTAGTCTGAACTAGATCATTCTGATTCCTAATAATGTTTTAGGATTTAACATGTATTTGTAAAGAAGGAAATTTCAATGTTTCTTTCCCAACTGAAATTTCCTCATCACATGATTCTTTTTGAATATTGATAAGGATGTTTTAACTTATATTCACTGTTGTTGGAAATATCCTGTTTATCCTACTAAACATTCTCAATATCTTTTTTAAGGAATTTTGATTTTAAATTACTTTAAAGTCATATTATTTCACTAATTTTTGTAAACATTTGTTCCATAATTTGTAACTTCTTCCATTTTCTGAGTAAACCATGAATGTTCTTTCCGTAGCTTTCTCATCAAACTTTCCTAATTCTAGATTTTTATTTTAAGAAAACATAGAATTTCAAAAACATTGAAGTGATTCAATGAATGTTTTTTTTCATAGAAAATTTTATTATAAGTCATGTTGGATTCCAGTTTGGTCAAACATCTATAATGAACATGTACATCATTACTAACAACTTCTTTATAGTAAAACATTGAAATTTTGTATTATACGAATATACTTCTTACTATTTCCACCATGCTTCTATTCTTTCTTTCTATTACTCCATTTTTTGTGGATTATAGGGAGAAATATAATGATTTTTGATACCATGTTTTCTAAGATAATATTTTAAATAAATATTGGTGACTTTGTTACCATTATATATTGCCAAATTTTTTATATTAATACCCATTTATTTATTAACATATTTTCTAAAAACATGAACATTTCCACTGCCTATGAATTATGTTTCATAAATATGATTTTTTTTCATTAGAGTGAAATAATAAATAAAAGTGATAAAGTACATATCTACTTTTTTATTGACGTATCATAGGACAATATAAATTAGGATAAACAAGTTAAAGAGTTCTTGTAGACTGAATCACCACTCTTGTATGAATTTTATTAGTCATTTTTTGAAATTTAATATAAACATCTTCTTCTATTATTTTGAATTCTGTAATTTTTCTCACTATATCAACCTTAGAAAGTTTTTTCATGATTTTATACCCAAGGTGGCTAAGTCTTTAGTGACACAACTTATTTTTCATCATAAACACTCATGTAATAAGAGTTATGAATGCCTTCTATTTAGAAAATATTACCACTAGATATTCATCCATTTGTGTTAACTTTTCTATCTTTCACAGTTCTTAGGATATAATATATTTTCTAAAAACAACTTATTTTCCATCATCACAATGTTTACTTACACTATGTAAGTTATTTTATATCCCATCAATAAAAAAAATTCCTTATATTTCATCTTTTATGCTTCAATCTCATCCATCATGATTCCTCTTATTTTTAATAATCTATAATTACCAATGGTAACAATACCCCCATCATGATTTTTAATATTTTTTAGGATCTTAAAATCACATATCATGTGTGACGAACAACCACTATAAATTATCCATGGTTTTTTCTTTTTTACTTAATTTCATGGATATCTAAAAAAATCTATTTCCACAACTTTTTTCTTTCCAGCTTCCTTTAATTTTCCTTTCTAAGAAAATTGTTCCATAAGGAGTGTCAAAAGTTTCTTGGCATGATGACTAGCCTTATCGAATCTACCAAAAACATATTCTATACATTTAAATTTATTTCTTTTTGGAATGTTTATATCAACTTTAGAATTCACATTTTCATCTTTTTGTAATTTAATAATGTTTATCATTCTAGTTTCACTATTTCTTCCACTTTTTGTAAATGTTTAAATATGTAAGGATAAGTTGTACCAAAAATTATATGCCCTATTAAAATAGATTCCACACCACAAAAAATAACCATGAAATCTTTATTTTCTGTTGAAATAAGATCTTTCTCTATTGAAACTTCATTGAGGTTTATAGCTTCTTTTTTCTCTATTATACTCATAAAATATGCCATATTTCTTTCGGAGTGGGTATTCATATTTTGTTTATGTGATAGGTTTACCACATTATTTTCCACCCAAGATTTTCCAATACTCTTTCCAAAACATTAAATGTTAAACAAATCAGATGAAACATTATTTTTGGAGGCTGATGTTTTTAACTCATTCTTGTTTTGATCTTTATCAGTAACTTTAGAAGTCTTAGGATTCACTTTTGTGGATTTTTTGTGGTTTGTATTCATCTGACTCGGTGTTTTTTTGGAATTAATAAGTTTTAATTGAAACTTATTAACTTTTTATTACTTAGATTCTAGCTTAATAAAAAGATATTTAATTATATTTCCCTCTTCATAAATTCTTAGTTTGTAATTTAAGAACTATTTAATGTATTCATCTTCCTTCTTGATGACATATTTTCTTCCATAAAAAACTTATTCACAATATTTCTTCATTACTCTAATTTTTACTTGGTAGTTTTGTTTTGATCAAGACATGAAACAAGTTCAATTCTGAGTTGATACTCCCTATATTATTCTTCACCAACTTCTTCACTATCTAATGAATATTTTTCTTTCTAAACTTTTGTAATAAAGATTATGATTTTTTTGAAGTTTAATTTTCAGAATAATTGTTACCAATAGAGTCTGATTTGACTTTCTTACTTAACATAATTATTTTATTTCCATTAAACTTATTCCTATATTTATTAAATGATGTTTATTTTTTATAATTTTTGTTCTACTTCTTCCATTAATGTTTTTCCTTTGAATCATCTCAATATTCTCCAACTTTCTTCTTTGAGATGTTTATAGCAAAGTGTCTGATTCCACCACACTAAAAAAATTTAAGAAGAATTTTATCTCCATGTTTCCCCCTTCCTCTCCGATATTTTTTAGATATAAGAGACCTAATCTTATCATTCAACTCATCATCTTAAATATCTTATGAATCACAAGGATTTGGTTCTTCAAAGTCTTGGATTTTCATCTTTCTCATAGTTTCAAAATCCATTTAATATTTCATCAACTTTTCAAACATTGTAGATTTCCCCATTTCATAAGAAATAAGTAATTTATGAAATTTATCAAGAGGTAAATCATACATATATTATAAATATTAAATTTTAGAATCAAAAATATCTAAAAATATTCTCATAAGTCTCTTCACAATCATAGTATATTTCCATACATACTTGAATCCTATGATGTTGCAAACAATTTTATTTTCCCTGATGAAGTATTCATCAATAGTTTCTTCATATCTCATTCGATGTCTTCATACATACTATTAGATTTGGTTTCCTAGAACCAACTATTTTTACTTTGATTACATGAATATTTGATGTACTAAATATTAAATTAAACATCTTATTAAATATATTTTATGGTTATTCATGAATTTAATGTAATAATGTACTAGAGTATTTTTCACATGGATAAGGCCATAATGGTTCTATGCTACGATGAGAACCAAGAAGTTCTATGAAAGTATTTTTAAAATAGTTCTGTGGTGGGATAACATATTGTGATGGGACACATAGCATATAGACCATCAAGTGCGAGTACTCATAAGTTGATGAGAAATCTTCTCATTAAGTTCGCACTTGGTAATCTCTAAGATGAGAGATTATGAGAATTGACCCACTAGTAAGAAATTCACATGTTTGGTGTCATAAAATATTCCTATACATGGGCATGTGTAATGGTCATTATAATTTAATATTATTATTAATTCATTGTAGGAATCACACACTTATATTTGATGATGAAAACCATCATGCTGTATGATGGTAGGAAGTAGGGTATGTTGGGTGTGTCACGAATGACATGTTAATAATGGATAAGTAGAGGACGTATTTTTCCATTCAATCTATGGAATTTGATATCTCATCTATATAATTGATATATATTTGTCATCTAAAATTACATGGATATGGTGTAACGATAAGTTTATTTCAGATAGTCAAATAATGATGTATCGAGCATATTGGTTGATGACACTGTCATGAAGCCTGCTTGATGAGATATTTTGACAAGGTGATTATATTACACAGTGTGTGTTTCTATTAGTTTTTCATTGTTAACACTTTAAGTTCTTTATCTTCGGTGCCTTAACCCATTGCTAGACATTAGTCTTGAAATTTTGGAAAACCTTCCTAATTCAAATGAGAAAGAACCCTAGATGGTCACAAACTAAGTGTTTCTCTTGGTCTCAATTTAATTTTATTTGAATTTAATTAATATAATGAATATTATTCTTATGATTGATGAATAATTTTATTCAAGTTATTTTGATCGAATAAATTAATTATATATTTATTCAACGGATTATTAAAAAAATTTATTTTATTGAATATTTAATAAATAATTATTTACTAGATTGTAAATAAAATTTTCATTTAAGAGAATAAATTATTTATTCAGGTGTTTAATAAATTCAAGAGGAATTTTAATGGACCAAGACTATGTTTGGTGATAAAATAATTATTTACAAGCCAATAAATATTATTCATCCATTTTTGTGCAAGTTGGAGCACCACAAAATAATAATAATATTCTTATAATTATGTGGCATGATATTTCATTAATGGTTATAATTATATTTAATGGAAAATATGCCAATAAACTTTCTAATCAAATTCCATGTTTTTTAAATAGACAACTACTTAAATTGTGTACGGAATTTGAAACCAATTCCATGTTTAGGAATAGAGAATTTTTGGGCACAAAAAATTCTCTCTTGACTCCTCCTCCACTCACCCTCTCCAGAAAGAGACACATAAGAGATAATTTTTTCAAGACTAACGAACAAAGATCAAGGTTGAATAATTCAAGACATTCGATTCACCACTCTAGAAAACTAAGAAGGATTTATGTTTCTCAGAGACCATTGGATCAAGTATGGATCACCGTTAGAGGGAATATACCTGTGTATGCTCCCAAGAAAAACAAAGGAAATCCAGAAGGGACTTTTCAGATGATCAAAAATGATCAACGAAGAAAGTTCCATAGCCCACATTCTTATTTCATCTGACATTAAAAAAATTAATTAAAAATTTGACATTCAATATCCTCTCTCTTAGTTTAGTGCACTGATTATTAAATGAAATTTTAATATATCACTCTCCATCTAAATGCTTTCACTGCACCTAGAACCAACAACTGGTATCAGATCTTGGTTACATTTAAAATTTTAATTATTCATTTGATTTTTGATCTATGAACAATCATGGTTATATTTTAATTTCATGTTATTTGTTCTTTAATACAACTTTAATTAACATTTTATTGACATATTAATCATGTTTGTTCAATGTTTTATTTTATTATAGATTTAAGAACAAATGAAAAAAACCAGAGATTCCATCGGGAAGTTCCAAATCTTTGGTCGGTAAAGCTAGGTTACACTATATGTGACTCGATCACACAACATATACCCATGTGAATTGTATCTAGATGATCCATGAAATTAAAAATAGGTGGTTATTTTATTGCACACCATATGTTGACTAGGACAACCTAGAACACAACAAGAAGAAAGAGGGTGTGTAATTGGCATGTGCACACCATGTAGTATACCCGACTTTACCCACTGAAGCCCTAGGAATGTGACTTGGATATACAAAAACTAAGTTACATGGCATGTATCTGAATATACATTTCATGTAGTCACCCATTAATTAAAAAAATTAAAATTAAATTAAATTTGAAAACATTGCAGCATGAAAACCTTATTTTATCGATTAGAACACCATTGTGTGTTTGAAATAATTTTAAATGATAAATTAATTTACTGTAATAATTATGTAATTAATGGTTTTGTTTTTTATTTTCCATGAATTCAAAATTTATGGTAATATCCAATTAAGTTCAGGTGGAATTTGGATGAAAGGGAATTGATTGATTTATTTATTAACTAATACAGGCATGTTCATCTTAATAATCAATAACTAATAATGAAATGAATGCTAGCCAGTTAGTTTTTGCATATTTGTTGCATGTATGACCAATAATGAGCTTGAAGAAGACCTTTGTATAAATTGGAATTTATTAAGTTATATTTATTGCATGGTTTTGAAATAATAATATTAAATTAGAAGATGAAATGTGAGTAATCTATCCCTCCATTATTTTCTAGGACCTAGGTGTATAAGGATATTTATTTAATTCCCTTTAACCAATCCTTTGGTTCCCCTCACCTGTGTGTGAATAATAAATATTTGTAATTAATGGATCATCCCAAGGCATGTGGAGATGATTTAAGACAGAACCATAATGGTTCCAAGTTAGTGATACATAGGTGGACATGTGGATACTATAGCTCATGCCATATTCAGCATCAGGATTTATTTACCCTAGGTTATAGGGTGATTTAACATTATCTCATTAAATAAACCGTTAGGTAATCTCATGATCAAGTCATTTAAATATTTAATTATTTTCTATATAATGTATTAAAATTATATTTATTAATGCAAGACCGTGATCATATAAATGAATTAATATGAAAATATAAAATTTAAATAAAATCGATTGTGCATTAATGTTTTACCCAAACATGGTTAATTAATTAAGTAAAAATACACTCAAATATTAAAAAGAAATGTAAAGGATAAAACAAGATAAAAATTATGAATAATAAAATAAAATCCCTCAATCTAATATCATGTTAGAAGAATCCTTATGTGACTTGATTATGAATAAAAACTCAATATAACTATTTGATTGACCAACCCTTTTTGGGATACTTTTATTAGGGGGGTTATTATGAAGGTTTTAGGTTGACTTAACAATTTTACATCAAGAGGATTATGCCTTTATAGAATTTGTGTAATTTGGAGGCATGTGTTGAGAAAATCAAACTCAAGATTTTTGGATTGGAGTGTCCACGCAATGAATCTAGGGGTTGACAACCCACATTTTGTGAAGAATTTCTTACTAAATACCTTTAAAGTAGATTGACCAACCCTTTTCAGGGTTATACAGAGGGGAATATGGATCATTACCATAAGAATGTCCTAGAAACTAGACATTACAAGTACAATGGAGAGGGATATTAGGACTTGATAAAAATGTGGGAGATTTAATAAAATCAATTAATTGATTATTTATTAAAAAAATTATAATCACGAAAAGTACTAATAATATGCTCTTTTAATTTTATAATGAAATGAAAATTTATTCATCCACACTATCCCTATGATCAATATTGGATAAATATAATATCCTCATTCATAATAACTTCCAGGTGTGGTCTAGATGCCTTCAGGTTGTTTTACACCATGAACATAAATCTTACATGCTAGAATACTTAATGCCTGATCCAAGTGCTTAACAGGTGATTCATGAATAGATCCTAGTCAATGAAAAACAAATGAATGACATAGTCAAAGTTAAATGACGTATGATTTCATCTATCTCTATTGAACTCATGAAGTCTCACAAAATCATGGATTCATATATCATGATTGATCACCCCGTGGTCTTTAATAGGAGAGAGGAAGTTAGAAATAGTTTGAGATTTCCAAGAGATAATTAATTCAAGACCGAAGAACAAGCACTCAAGAAAAAAAAATTAAATAAATTTTATTATCCATGCTAGAAACCGGAGAATGAGTGGCATTGCATGAAGACCATTGTAGCACATGTGAATCACCGCTAGAGGGATTCTACCCTTGGATCCTCAGAAGCGCTATGAAGGCAATCCAGAAGGGAATTTTCATATGATAAGAAATAATCAATAAATAAATTTCCTAATACTATTTATTTATTTGTTCATATATTAAATAAATTAATTATAAATTTGATGTGCAAGATCGTCTCTCCTGGTTTTGGGAAAAGAATAATGAAAGAAATTTTAATATATCACCCTCCACCGCAATGATTATACTGCACCTGGAACCCACACTTACAATGCCATATTAGTAACTTTTCTTCCTTCACTTTATTCTTCCCTTAGAAAATACTTTCCATCTTGTCCCACATACTTTTAAAAGTATTCATACCGATCACCTTGTGATAAAAATTATCTAAAGATGAAATAATGATTGAATTTATAGGATTTCCATAAACTTTTATATTTATCTTATTATAAAGGTCATAGGAGAATCTTTCTCAATGGGTGGAAAATATATAGTAACAGCATCAAAAAATTATAGGCCAAGAGATAGGAGATATGGAATCATCCAATATTTTCCATCCATAATAATTTTTTCCATCAAATGTAAGAAATCCTCTACTGTTGATAGAATTAATATTATAAATGACAAGGATTCAAAAAATAGAACCTCCACTCTAATACCATTTGAAGTTAAAAAAGATATAATAACAACATATAAGGGGGGTTGAATCAATGGTTTACTTTTTATAAGTTTAAATACTTTTCAAATCATAACCCATGAAACTTGTTAAGATTTATATCCATATTATCTTTTGTAAAAGCTCTTGCATGGAAAGGTAAGAAAGAAAGTAAAGAACACAAAATTAAAAAGGTTCAAACTCAGTGTGTGAACCTACATCCTTTCCATAGCCACTCCCGTGGTTCTATAGAAATCCACTATTCTAAAGAAATGAATACAACTTGTGACAACTCCCATTAACACCTTCTATCTCTTTATAGAGAATATTGTACTAAATCCCATTAGTTTATAATGTTTTCTTATAAAACATTTGATCCAGAAAAAATAATAAAGACTTTGTTGAAACTGAACCACAATTTCTCAATCATAATCCTCAATCTGATTTGGATGGATCCGATTTCTCAATACGATGAAGTCAATATGATTCTCCCTTACTAAATCTGCACATATCAATCTCTTTTTAGAAACACAATATGATGGAATCAATAAAATTAACCCAATATCAATCCACAAAACTCAAACTATTCCCAAATGCTCAATACAATCTTCTTTAGTCCAATTGACTCAATCTTATTGACTCAATATGATCTTTTAAATATGATCTTGCTCAATCCATTAAACAAAAATTGAAATATATGATCCTAATCATGATATCTCTATCTTGAAATTAATTTCACATGATTTCTCTAGTCCTCTTCCTTTTTCACTTGTGCAAATTTTTTTAATGAATGAATGATCTGAGAAATTATTTACAGGAAAATAAGAAAAAAAATTAGAAACATAGAAACTTTCCTCACTTCCTCAAATTTCAAAACTACAAAAATCTCTTGTATTCACACTTTAACATTGACTTATTTAATCCTCCTTATTTTTTATGAGATTTACAAAAAATTGAGTTTCTTGTTTGACCTCTTCAACTCTTCATAAAACTTCTAAAAAATCCTTTGTGAGTCTTCTTTATAATGAACTCATTACGAATATGTTTCCTTCATAACACCTTATGAATCTATTTCCTTCTTAGCTCATTAGGAATCTATTTCCTTTTCAGCTCATTATTATTTCTTTTTCTTTTTCATCTCATTATGATTTATATTTATTTGTCATCTTATTAAAAAATTTATTTCTTCTTCATCTCATTTTTATGGAATTCCCATTATTATTGAAATCTATTATGATGATTTTTCCATAATGGTGGGTAGTTTTCAATGATAAATCCAATTAGAAACTTTGAATATATTCAAAATTCATTAACTTCATACATTATTATTCTTTCATTAAATATTATACCTCTAATAGATATTTTATAATTATTAGATCCCCATTATGATGGATTCTTCATTACGATCAAGTGTATCTAAAGATAAATCCATGTAGAAACATTGAAAATTCACAAACCTCCTTAGATTTTACTCATTAAAAAACTTTTTCATGTTTTATGGAACTTATAAAACCATTATGGTTTCTCTATTCCATAAAAATATTTTATCATGAGTATGTTTCCTAATTTATGAGAGCTTTATTATCAAAAAAATAAACTTTTTATTTAGATTAGAACGTTTGAAAAATTTCTAACTTAGTAATTCACTGTCTTCTTTCAAAACCATTCTGAAACAATAATAATTCTTAAACCTAAAACATTTATACTTCTAAAAATAAACTTCTTTATTTCTTTGATTACAAAAAAGACAATATTTATAGAAAAACAATTCTTCCTCCATTTCTTTTAGATGTGATAATCTAAATCTGATTAAAATGGATCCAATACTTTGAGCCTCGTACTTCGCAGTCCAATCCCCTAATTTTGGGAAACAAATTTATTATGAAGAAAACATTTCTCCCCATTTTATCTTAGATTTGAAAATTTTTAAACATTCTACTTTATTTTATAAATCATTAAAATGGACTAAGTTCGATCCCTGAATAAAAACAATTCTAACACAAAAAGGTTAGTTAATAATAAATACAAGAACTTTGTTAAAAAATTTATTACAACGGTTCTTGAACATGTACACAATAATAAGAATATAAATAAATATTATTTATTACTAATTTAATAATATAAATTTTCATCTTCCCCTCATCAATGTTTATCAATTCTCAAATAATGACTATTTAATAAAGTAAATTTATCTTAATTATTCTACAAAAAAATATAATTAATATCATATTCTAAAAACATGAAAGTAAATATTTATTGTTATTTAACTCACATTATTATTTTTAATAACTTTTGATTAAATTATAGTGATCATCCAAACTAGAATAAATATTATTTATTATATATTATTAAATTCAACACATGAATTTAAATAAGACTGTTGAAAAAATTATTGAGTGGCCCTCTAGGCCTCTTTTATAGTGGAATTAGGTAGAGAAACCTAAATTCCAATGTTAGTATCTTGAAACATATGAGAGAAACCATTGAGAAAGGCATTAACATCACAATAATTTCCAATATACTATGAATGGTTAACAAGAAATGTAATCTATTTGTCATAATATCTTAGATCAACCAAGCTTTATATTGAAGCCATCAACCTATATTATCAATGTCTATTTATTTTAATTTATGGGAATGAACTCTCCCCTCAAAAACAATGGGAGTATATTTATTTAGGTGTTTCTATTCTCATAAAAGGGAATGAGATATTAAATTTATTTTAGAAACAAAATAGATACAAGAAATTTCTCAAATTATTAACTATTTCTATATCATTAGTGACACACCCAATGTATCATACTTCATTAAAAAATATTTTTTAATAGTTTTCATCAATACATCCAAGAAAGTGAATCATTATATCCATTAATAATAACTATAAATTTAAAGGATCAATGCATATGCCTATAGATAGTAACTTCCAATGACACAAGGAAATGTGGATTTCCTATTGATTAGCTTATTCTCATAACCTCATATATTGGAAATTAAAAAGGGTGAACACCATGAGATATTGTATCAATATCTTATTAGCCTCTTACCCCTAATAGATTATATTATTTATGTCTAATTAGACTATATGATCCAGCCATAGAACGAGGTTCAAGAATAATATCATGGAACCTCTAGATTCTTATTATAGTAGGGAGATGCAATAACCATTAAACGTGATATACATTATAAGGATATTGTAAAATATAAATATCATGTAGAAGAATAGTCAATATTTTATAATAAATGACTTTAAAAAGACCAAAATGTAATCCAATACGAAATAAGTTGGTTCTTGGCCACCAACTCCAATAGAATGTTGACCAAAATAAAATGAATTATCATGAGATTATTAACAACCACAAAAACCATAAATCAATAATGTGTGAAAAAGGAAATTGGTTCATAAAAAATGAATGAAATATGGATTTTTTTGTATAAATATCATTTTTCTAGAATTGAAAAAATCATTTACCATCTAGAATAAAATAATAAGGAAATATATATACCTAATAAGTAGAATATCATTTTTTAATTGACTCCCACCATAGACTTATTTTTTCCTCCAAATAATGAGTATTCCTAATAAAATTTTGACTCTTAAAGAAATAAAATCAACATAATATAGAACAAAAAAATCCAAAAAATGATAAAAATATATCCATCCTATCTTTAAATGTTTACAAAAAATGAAATGGTTACTACATGTTAATAAAAGATAAAAAATTTAAAAATCTTCATATGAAGAAATAATACATTTTCCATCAAAACGCCCACAATAACAAGAAATAACAAACATATATTTTTACCAAAATAAATAATCCTACATCACAATTTCCCCTATAACCTCAACATTAAAGAGTGGTTTAACCCTAATGGTCATATCATACCTTTTAACTTACATTACCTATTATTTATTAAGGTCTTCTAAAAAAATCATTCATATTAAACCACATATTAAACAAAAACTTTACATATATTTCAACCCAATGATGCCTCCAAAAAATTTAATTAGTCACCATGATAAATCACTATATAATATTATAATGTTCTTAACATCACCATAATTCCATTAATCAAATTTAGATACTAACTTGAAAGGTAATCCTTAGCTAAACCATAAATATCTTCAAAAATATCACCATGTAATTGAAAGATTTTTAAACATCAAGAATATATATACCGCATTATCTAATTGATGTTAAAAAATAATATTATAACACAAAGGGTTATTTAAAACTAAATAGATTATTTTTCTTAAAACCTAGTAAAATTTCCAAATCACCATAAATTATCATCACTTAAAACCACAAAAGGGATTTGTATGCTTTTGAACTTATAATCAAACATAAAATAATAAATATGTGATGGTATATATGAATATCAATTAATCCTCATATGAAAAATTATATAATAACAAAAACTAACACCATAATTATTCCTTGAATAATTTCACAAACTATTTCCAAAAATCCAAAAATGATATAAACTTCATCAAAGATGACCTCACATTATAATTAAGTCACTATTCAGTTCCATGGTCACCAATAGTATCCTATTTTATTTATAAATTTATATCATATCTTTATCCAAACTAAAAATTATCACATTACCACAAATTCAATTTTATTAGTTGTTCATTCTTTTTATCATATGTCTTTAAATCCATAAAGATATATTAATGTGAAACAATCCTATGATTTATCATGATTCTTATATCTATAATATCTTTGATATAACACTTGAATAACATAATTCTAGAATTTTAGCACATAATAACTTTAAAAATTGGAATAGAAAGGTTTGTTCCTTGGTCTAGGAGTTAACCCTTAGATTTGGGCATTGGCTTGGATTGCTTGTAATGCACGAAACCTCGGGTTTGAATGAAACACAATAAACTATTAAAATATTATTATCTAAAAAATAACATTATAACATACCCATTAAATTGGAAGTTATATATAGTAATAACTAATTTAATTTAAAATTATATTTTTCTATTGAATATTAATAAAATAATAATTATTTAAAATAAAAAATAAATGTTTTCTGAAAAACTATATTTTTCTGAAAGATGGTTTAGTCACACTTTTCACGCATAATTAAAAATTAATTTTTACCACTTATAGAAAATTAATTTGAAAAAAACATTATTTTTAAAATAAAAGTATCAAAAATATATTAGATTTGATTTTTTGGATTTTTATGAAATGTTTTATTTTTGGATGAATAGTGAAAAATTAGGATTTGTAATTGAAAAAAGTATTTTTCTTTAAATTATTTATAATAATAAATTATATTTATAATTGGTTTTAATGTAAAATTATATCATTTATATATAAATTAAACAAATTTTTGTTATGTTATCATTTTGATATTTAATTTTTATATGAAAACATTGTAATCTTTTAATAATTTCTCTTTAAAAACCCTCTTTTTCATCACGTATGTGGGATTAATTTTAAGTTAAATTTGGTGACTTATCTGAATAAAATTTGGAAAAATGGATTTCATATTTTTAACCCTAAGAATTTATATGTTCTAACGTGTTCAAATTAATTTTTTACAAAATTGAATAGTGAAAAAAAAATTTATTCACTGTGATTAATGTATAAATGGATTTACCAGAGGGTAAAGTAAAAGACAAGGTTCAAAAATAACCTACCAATTTTCCAAAACCAATTTTATGGATATATTTGAACCTTAAATATTATAGTTTTAATAATGGATTTTTTTTATTCTTTGGGCGTGATTGAATATTTTCAAAACATTACAAGTGTTCCACTGACCTCAATTATAAAAGGCCACCCCTTATCCCCTCTTTTTAAAAACTTCACACACTTTTTGTTCTATTAATTACTTCCCAAATTAGTTCAAAACATCTCTTATCTCATTATAAAATCCTTATTTTTGTAATATGGCTAATCTAGAATGTATTTGTTTAAAACGTAAGGAAGATACCTGAAGAAGAGGTAATGTTCATCAATGATCATTTTTATTTTATTTCTTACTCCACCCGCGTAAATTATTTTAAACCAAGATGATATAATAACCTAAATATCATCTATATGATAAGATTTTTTTCATTTTAATTTAATTACCTACTACCACCTCTACTTCCATCAAATTGGTTATGAAACCATAATCCGTGTGCACGGAAGACTATCGCCTTGAGAACTAATGTAATTCGTTTTTCATTTAAAAATATTAATATTTTTGTATGATGATGGATATAAAGTATATATATTCTATTTAAAACATAATTATTCATATTTATAATTATATCATATATAAATTTTTTACTTTCCTTTAGTATTGGATATTATAATGTCGTTCACATGAATAAAATACTACCACCTTTAGAAGTGATGTGATTCATATTTCACTAAATATTTAAATGGAATATGATAATGATAATGTTAATAATTATTTGTGATAGACATAAAATAATTATAATATTCATTCCATATTTATCATTCTTAAATGATAATATATCATTTTGTAATCACTCACTTAGAGATGAAAATATCATTCATGTAGATATGGGCTACCGCCTTCACAAAGTAATGTAACTCTATTTTTGTTACCACACCACATAGATGATATATATAAGTATATTTAAAATAATAACATGATATATTTGATATTATTATAATTTTCTTAATATAAAATATTACTCACATTCTTTCAATAATAATCATCAGAAAATGTAAACGTTACTCATGCATATGTACAACGTACCATATCTATATTTATAACATACTCCGTTTCTCAAAACCATAGTTCATAATTTTTATTGATAGTATAATTTATGTAGAAATATGATAATTATTCCATGATTTTTATTCTATAGGAGATTAAACTATATAATATGCAAAAAAAAATCTTTCATGATAAAGAACAAATGGGAAAACAAGGAAATTAACACTTAAAATAATGGAAATGATGAAATATTTTTAATGATAAGGTGATAATATGTTATAAAAGAACCATAAATGATATTATAAATGTTAATATTCTTTTGGTTTACGTTAATGAAATTTTTAAAACCACTATATAGGATAATAAATCTTATTCAAACAAAATGAAGTGTGAGGTAAGATATTTTTTATAAATTTACATCCCATTGAGAGTTATTGTTTATTATGAACCAATTAACATTTTTGGGTGTATATACTGACCATTTGACATTTAATATTAGGATTAATTCATATTTCAAGGTATTTTATGTTTCAATTTGAATTATTTAATCCAAGGAGATTTGACTTGAAATTTACCAAGTGGTAAAATTTATTATGCAATCTCACTTTTTTATTGTTAACTATCTATTAAAACAGTCACTTTCTTGATATCATTTTTTTAGATATTTCATTTATCATAGAAATAAATATTCCTTTATGATTTATATGATTATTTACTAAACTATATACAATATTTAAAAATGGTGTTTACATTGAAATTCATTTGTTTATATGAGGAAATAATGATAAATATGTATTTTGTACTAAATATGGACATTTGATGATAGAGAATATTTTTTATAAATTAAACTGATTATTCAATATACGAGGAATGCTTTGTAAATTCAAGTCATGGGTGGGTACTAGTTATAGATATCCCCTTGATGCATCAGTAGTCTTATGAGAAAAATTAGTATCACAAACCAAAAAAGTTTTTATCTAGTAGTTTTAATTAACTTTGACAAACTAGATTGGTTTTTACCCATTATATTTCAATCATTTGGCCAAACTCGATTGATTTTCACACAGTAGTTTTGAACTATCTTGAGGATAGATCTTTATGCTATAGGTATCATGTTACTGAGACATGACAACCAATAATTATTTATTTACTTCATTGAGAATTCATTTATTATTGTTATCCATGATATTTGTATTATATAAATATCTATGGATGAATTTCATTATCATATTATTGATTAAATCGACCGGTTTTTACTTATTTACCTTTCCATATTGGTTATGCCTTATCTTATCCTGACAATCAAGTTATTTAATTGGAATGTGTGTTCATTTATTTACCATTATATATCAATTATGATTATTTACTCATGATATATTTATTTGTATTTTACCCTTAATGATAACTTTATCTCACCCTTATTTTTTTGCCTTTCCCCAGGATATGATGAAGAATTATCAAAATGAGTTTTTATGGTTGATGTTAATTTTTTTTGTATTATGTTTTTTTTTCTATTACCAATGTAAATTGGGTATCATGTATGTATCATATTCTCAATTTTTTTTAAACTTATCGATCCCATGGTATTTGACCATTTGTTTCTATGCCAATTTAATAGAGAAGACTCTGGATCTGGGCTGCTAGAGTCGAGGTTGTAATATTTTGTATCATAAGAAGTTTAGTAGAAACCTTAGGAAGTAGAATAAGGAAACCATACTTTAGGAAACATAATACCATGATATAATTTTAATATAAGTATATAAGAATATACTAAAGTGTTGGTGAGGAAAAGATTAGTGGGTTTGTTTAGAAAAAAATCTCATTTTCAATACTACAAGTGGAGGTGGTTCTAGATCATAGGTACCTTGGGGTAATAAATTTGAAAAAGGTGCATTGTTCTAGAATTTATTTTCACTTGGATCATTAAAATGGGACTCAATACACATTTAGTTTAATAATATTGGGGCATATTCTTAGGATAAATCAAATTTTCTTTACAAATAATTATAAAGGATTTTAAAATAATGATATCCCTTAAGAAACCAAGTTTATTATTCTATGATTAAAAGTGCATAAATTTTAATTTATTCCATTGTTACAAAATATATATAATTATAAATTATGATTAAAATTCATAATTTAATGAGATAATCTAGTATATTCCATCATTTAGAAACAGAACCTATAAAAAGAAGGGTATCAATCCTCATGACCAATACTTAGATTACCTAACTAAAGAAGCCAATATAGTCGAACAATGGATTAAGTATTTGGATATGATATTAGTGAAATTAGAATGTGGTTAATAGGAAGTGGTTACACTTGAAATATATTTTATATAAGGGTATTCTAATCAATGGTGGGAATTGATCTAGAATTATAAGGAGGAAGGGGAAATATAACTCTTGGAATTTAAAGATTTTAAGGAAACAATATTTGTAAAATATTTCCCTCATGAGTAGAAAGCCAAGATGAAGAGAAAGTTACTTTTCCTAAAGAAAAAGAATGAATAAAGTGTTATGGATTATGAATATACTTTTATACGGTTATCTAGGAATGATATAGGTATTTATGAAACATGGAGTGTAAGATTGACCATTACTTTGGAAGGATTAATTCAATTCCTCAAAGAGAAATGGTTTCAAAAAATATTTCTTCATATGATGAAATATATTTATGTGTCATCATCACAAGGAAAAATTCTCCAAGTCTTGTGGATTTTAAGGGATATAAGAGAATAAAAGTACAATAAAGTAAAAAATAGATACATGGAAGAAGGTAAAGAAGGAATTTTCAACAAGTTGGAATATTGTAAAGAAACAAGATTGTACTTATTTATAGAGAAATGGGAGTTTTCTACAAGTATTGAGAGAAAGGCCATCATACTAATGATTTCAAAGGAAACAAATAATATTCCATTATAAAATGATTTCCCTGTAAGGATATAGGAAAATATAGAAATTAATTCCCTATGTTTCATGGTAATATACCTTAGAAAAAGATGAAGGATCAAGGTCAAGACTACGTTATTGACACAATAGAATTGGAATTATTAATTTTATTGTGTTTTTAATCCTTGAATTATGTTGTAAAAGTATTTTATCGATGATATACTTGTTATAATAATTATTAACTGAATAAGGATTTTATTGTCATAAATGTTTATTAATTATTTGAAACTTTAGGTTGAATGATAACAATTTCAATGAACAATGATTCGGTAGACATATGAACATCATAGAAAAAAATGACCGAGGGAAAGATAATTGTTAATATGTTTTTTAGGATGAGATAATGATTTAAGGATATAGAGATGATTGATATGGATAAATTAAATTGGATAGTACTGAATACCTTGTAAATGATTAATGAGCTGTTTATAATGTGTTTTATTCTATCTTTGATGGATTTTACAACATTTTTTGATTTAAGGAATATATGTAATAATCTATGGTTTAGTTAAGGAATAAATATTCATGTGTGTTTTCAATAAGGTTGTATAGTAATTCAGGTTATTACCATTTTTAAAGAGAATACATAATATAGGTATTTACATGTTTGGTATCTGTTGATTAATGAATAATTCATATCAATTTGAGGATTAATGATAATTTCATTTTTGAAATTCAATGACCTTCCTTCTAAAGTTTCTTATCTAAATATTTTATAAGGTTCATAAGTTTAACCATTTATGAAACAATTTATGTTAAAATTTGGATTATTTTTCAGATATTAACATATTACTGCACTATATAGTTATTTATACATATTAGATAACCTATAAAAACCATATTTCATAATAATAACTTGAGATTGATGGAATGAATTATCCTTCTACTATAAGTATTATGATCTGTTGAAAGTAAATTTTACTACTTCAAGTATAAAAGATTAATTTTTGGATATTTATTTACTGGACTAATTAATGAATTGAAAATTTATTGAAGACAAACCAAAGGATGAAATTGTTCTTATGAAATAGAAATTTATCACGTAAGTATATTTCCTTATATTACAATACAATAAGAAAACTCCCAAACATTATAAAAAAAATCTTGAAAAGGAATGTTGTATTTTTATCATAATTTTTTATGATATCAATGAATTTTTTCATACATCCTTTGATTATGGATTTTTGGTCTTTAACCACATCTGGATTAACCACATTCTTTTGATCCATGTTTTCTATCACTCCCCTTATGTATTTGGGTGTTAGTTTTCTCATCTATGTCAATGTTTTCATTTCCCACCTAAGTTATCCTCTTTACAAACCTATTATATGTTATTCCATCTGATATTTCACTTTAATGTCTCTCTTATTAAGAGGATTTTTTATTAGATCTTTGTATGATGTTGGTAATCAACAAAGGTATTTTTAAATTTGAAGCCCTTTATTACTTAGATCATGATTAAATTGTGGGGAATTAATTTATTTAAGGGGGGTAAAATGTCACACCCTGAGATTTTAAAATATGAAGACAATATTTGAAATCATGTATAACATGAAATAATAAGAATATAAGGGATTATAACATCCTTATATTTCATGATATATTTATTTTAAAATAAATTCTATCTATTCGATAGTTTGCAATGCATGCAACACTGGGATTGAATGAAATATGATATTATATTAGAATATTATTATTTAAAATTTACTATCAAAACCAAAAAATTAAATTTTTTGGTATGAATAGTATTAAATAAATTATGAAAATAATAGTTATTTATTTATTATAAATAAAATAATAATTATTTAAAAGAAAAGGAAATGTTTTCTAGAAAACAAGTTTTTTCTAAAATATGGTTTAGTCGTGCATTGCACACATAATTTAAAATTACATTTTTCCATTTATATAAAATATATTTTCAAAAATAATATTATTTTTTAAATTCTTAATATAAAAATTATCTTCAAGTTTTTTTTTTTATTTTTCTAAAATGTTTCATTTTTGGATGAATAGTGAAAATGTGGAATTTTAATTACAACTTCCTTTTCATTTAATATTTTAATTAATTAAAATTATATTTTTATGTTATTTTAAATTAAAATTAATTTAATTTAATAAAAATTAATAAAATTTAGGTAATTTTAATCATTTTCATATTTAATTTCAATATAAAAAAATGTAAATTTTGAACATTTTCTCATTGAAAATATGTTTTCTTGTTAAGGCCACTAGTCTCCTTTCTTCTTTACACCTTAACACCCTTTTATTTTAGCCAATTAATTACAAAATAAGTTCCCAACATATATTCTCTCATCTTATGAGGATTTTTCTTAGTATGAATCTAACCTAGGAGGCTTTGGTGAAAACCTGTGGAAAATACTTGAAGAAGAGGTAGTGTTCTCCAATGATCATTTTTAATTTATTTTTCCTCCACCTCATTCCATTATTTTTAAACCATGATATGATATAATAAACTCATAATATTCCATATATTGATATTTTTTAAGGTAATGTCCTAAAATCACCTCCACTTATATGAAATGGGTTATGAAATCATTATTTGTGTGTATAGCGGACTATCACCTCACGAACCAATGTCATTCATTTTTCAATTACTACTATTCATGATTTGGTATGATTATGGAAATAAATTATATATATTATATTAATAACATAATTATACCTATGAATTAATTATATCAAATATAATTTTTTTCACTTTCTATTCCTTAGGGGATATAATAATGTCACTCGTGTGTATGGAGGACTACCGCCACACAAAGCGATGTGATTTGTCTGTCACTAACGCTTTAAATAAAATGTAATAATGACAAAATTAATAATTATATGTGAAATAAAAGATATAATTATGTTATTAATGAAATATTTATCATTCTTAAAGTATAATATATCATTTATTTTCACTCACTTAAAGAAGATAACATTGCTCATGTATGTGGGGACAACCGCCTTCACAAAGGGATGCAACTATCTTTTCATAACCACACCACATGGATGATATATAAAAGTATATTTAAATATATAAAATGATATATATGATATTATGATAATTCTAGACATATATAATGTTTCTTAGCTTCTTTCCATAATTATATTTGGAAAATGTAAATGTTACTCATGCGTACGTATGACCTACCATCTCTATAATCATAACATACTTTATTTATCAAAACAATATTTCAAAATTGGTAATAAAATTATAATTAATGTATAAATATTATAATTATTTCATTATTATTAGTCTGTATATGAATAAACTATATAATATTCACAAGAACTATTAATTTCATAAAAAAACATGTGATAAAATTAGGCAATTAACACCCAAAACAATGAAAACAATGAAATATTATTAACAAATAGGTGATAATATGTTATAAAATGAAAATATATGATATTATAAATATTAAAATGTTATATTTAAATTTAATTACATGTTTAAAACTACTATACAAGATTTTAAACAATGCTCAACCAAAAGGAAGCGTGAGGTAAGGTATTTCTTCTCAATTTTCGTTCTATTGGGAATTATTTATTATTATGTACCAATTTGATTTTATGTGGTGTATATATTACCATATTTAAATGTAATGTCATTATTATTTCATAATTCATGGTATTTTTTGTTTCATCTTTAATTATTTTATCCAATTTGATTTGAATTCAAAATTACTAAGTGGTAAAAGTCATAATTCAATCTCACTTTCTTATGTGATTTTTAACTTTCTCATGAAACAATCAATTTATTAGGTTCATTGGACATGAAATTTATCATACATATCTATATTATTTAATTATTTATGTGATTATTTCATAAAATTTATACCATTTTTAAATACAGTTTTGATATTGAAATTAATTTGTTTATCTGGTGAAATATTGATAAATCTATAATATTTACTCAATACAGATATTTGATGATGAGGAAAATTATTTTAGAATTGAATTGATTATTTTATATAAGATGAATGATTTGGGAATGAAATAAATGAGTGGTATTGGTTATTGATAGCCCCTTGATGCATCAGTAGTCTCACGAGACTAATCATTTTGGAAAACTACATGAGTTTGTACTCAGAAGTTTTAATTCAGTTTGCCGAATGAGATTAGTATGTACCTAGTAGATTTTAATCAGTTGGCCAAATAAGATTGGTTTGTACGCAATAGTTTTAAACTATCTTAAGGATATATGTTAATGTAAATGGTATCATGTTCTTAAGATATGATTTCTAATAATTAAGCATCTCCTTCATTAAGAATTCAATTATAGTTATTCTCCATGATATTTTCACTATGATAATTTTTATGGATGAATTTAATTATCATTTTATTTATTAAATTTTTTTTTTGTTATTTACTTTTCCATTTTGATTTTTAAAATCTTATAATGATACATAAGTTATTTATATGGAATTTTTGTTTATTTAGTTACCTTGAAAAATTAATTATTCTTATTTATTCATGATAGATTATTCTATACATTACCCTTAATGTTAATTTTATCCCACCTTTAATTTTGTTCCTTTTCCCAGGATTTGAATAATAATTACTGGAATGAGTTTTCAAGGGAGCAGTTCATTTAATTTTGTTATGTATAATGTTTTATTTTATATTCCCAATTTAAAATGGGTATCATGTATGTATATGTTTCTCCAAAACTGTCTAAAATGGTCGGTCCTTTAGGATTTTACCCTTTGTATCAGTGATAATGTAATAAAACAAAAACTATATCTATGCTACTAGACTCATGGTCCTTAAAACCATATCATTAAAAAAATATCCTTCTATTCATGGGTGAGTCTGAGAGTTGGTTCAGGTGAAATTTTTTAATCATCTATCATGATAACTAGTCAAGAATAATTATAATATCTTTCACTCTAATCATTATTCCATTTGGTTTTATATAATCACCTCATTTTTCATCACATTCGACATTAACACAGTTCCTTATAGTTCCAATGTTTGATTAAAATGAAAAAAATAGTATAATAAGCAATAGTCATAGTTAAAAAACACCTAATCCTAAAAATAACTAATAGGTTGTATAAATAATGACACCTTCCTTTCAATATAAGACACTTTATCTTTAACCTTGGTCATTCATGGTTACCATCCAATAAAATAAACTATAATAGTTCATTAAGAAAATTTAAATTAACTAGAAAATATCCACCTGGATGGTAAAACTAGTTGTGCAGTAAGGCACACTCACCATGCCCCAGAATAATGGGTGAGATATACTCAATAAACTCTTTTTAGGGATATTACACCTAGATTTACATATTCTAGTACCGTATCCACCTATAGTATCTATTTCGGGATTTATTTCTTGAAAACCACATAATCTATACCATACCAAAAGCATTATGATATTTTTATACACCGAGACATATCCTCAAATTCATTCATAGGGTTATGATATATGTTTTCATAAATCTAATTACAAAGGTTTATACTAAAATGCATCTGATAGAAATCGTAAAGATCCCAAACCAAGTATCCCAGATAAAATGGAAACTTTATTACATTGGAAATAAATATAAGGAATCACATCCTGATGAACTAAATTGTTTATTAGTGTTGGTAAAATTGATATATACTTGAATCTAACATTACATTTGAAAATCTAAAATTTAAAAAATAGTGAAATTAAATATTATGCATCCTTAAACTCAATGAAATATTCCTTCTTCATATCTTCATTATAGGAAAAAAAATAAGGGTGGGTTCATATTTTTATAAATTTTAATGTAAAATAAAATCAATCAGGAATAAATATGTAATAATAAATAAGTAAATGTAAATATATTAGGACACATTGCATTTAATAAATAACTTGAGAATGAAGAAAAATATAGTAGAAATAACAGAATATAAAATGATTCCATATAAATACCAACATGAGCTTGAAACTTATCCATGGATATATTGAAAATTTAAATAATCATGAGTACATTAATAATTGACTTCATAATTATGGAATTCATAATTAAAAATATCTTAAACTTACCGTTGAGATATCGTGCCAAGATATATTATATAAATTGGTAAGGAATCAACAAAATATCAAATTTAATTTTTCTCATGAGACCTACCAATGCTTTTAGGTGATACATAATTTTTCCCCACCCATAATGTAATAATTATAATCCATTATTCATATGAATAAACCTTAAAACATAATGAACATGCCTTATCGATCAATTACTATCCACATTAAAAGAACATGAAAATGGGATGTTAATACTTTCCCCTGTCAAACTGATCATAATCCATCTAGAGATAATATAAAGATAACATCATTACATTATATCCCAAATCTATCATAATTAAAATAAAGGGGTGATGTTATTGATGAACAAGAATACCATAAAAAGGCCATTAAAGACATTCTTCAAGAAAAATACCCTATTCACTTCTAAAATAAATTTAACAGATAAAAAATGTCAGAATATTTAGAAAACAAATGTCTAAAAATAACCATGGAAACCCATAATGGATTCTTAAAATCATTGAGGGGTCATGGTGGTGGTAAATCTGGTTCATTCCATAAACGTTCAAAATAATTCCTTTCATATTAATGTTAAAAAAAATAAAAAAGTACCTCATTTGGTAAATGATAAGAATATTTACTTTAAAACATTTTTTAATAAATCAATCGTGGGTATGATTTTTTTTAAAAACCATTAGAGGAAAGTAAAAAAATAATCTTTAGAAAATTTAATGAAAAAATGAACATGGAAGAAAAAGATTAAATACTGAGTAAAAAAAGATTATACATTTCCTTAAAAACATTAGTTAAGTATCTTGTGTACACAAAGAGAGGGAAATGAAAGGAAATTTTTTAATTTATAGAAATAACTTGTGGGGGAGAAATTATATTGTGTTTAATATATAATGATCAAATAATTCCCCCAGTGGGGACTTTAACATTAACAATCTCTAATAATGATGATATTATGGGAAGAAACCCTTACAAATTTGGTAACTTTAAAATCATAACCCCATGGAAGAAACAAGATAAAATGAATATTTAAATACCATGAATATAAAGATGTTAATTATATAACATATCAAAGGGGTAGTAGATACACCACAAAAAGAATATTGGTGTATTATATTACATATGCCCGAAAGATGACAATTTGAGATGAAAACCACATGCAATGATCATCACATTGAAGTAAGAATTAATAAATGAAGTGAATATGTGTAAAAAATGTAATTACACAAAAAAGTTGAAATAAAACATAAATAAATCAAATTCATTGCATAAAATAATCCTTAAAAAATATAATCGATGAAAAATTGATAAAACTGAATGAATGAAAATTGAGTTATGAAATACTTACCACTTGGTAACATTCTTGTAAAATATGATTCAGTGAAATAAATTGAATTAAAATATAGAATAAAATTAATTATGATGGATTCATGATATATCTTTTAAAATTTTAAATATATAGACCATATAAAAAAATTAGGCCCATAAAAATAGATTTTTCCTTAATGAAAGGAAATTGAGATGAAATCCCTCCCAAAAATCATAATGTTGATGTGTGAATTAATATATGAATTAATTATATTTCAAAAATTTATATACAAAAAATAAAAGTTTAAATTAAATATAATACAATCAAATTTAATTTCATATATATTCATGGTATAACATAGGAAATGAAATAGAAGTATAACCCAATGAATATAAATTGTGTTGAGAAATATCTTACCTCGGGCCATACTTCCTTCATATGTGTTCCAAAATCCTATAATATATATATATATAGATTTTTTATACATGTATTATAGAAAAAAAAATATTATCATTCCATATATGATTTAATTATAACCTTTTATCAACCATTTATTATTAATTATTTTTAAAATCAATATTTCAATTAATAACTGATTTGCTTTCATGTACGTTTTTGTTATATAGTTCTGGTCCTAAAAATTTGATCATGGTGAAATAATATCCACAATTTTAATCATGTTACACATATCCTATATATTAACTATATATATATATATATAATCATCCATAAATGGTAGATATAGAAAAATGAATTACACGTTTCATGGTGATGGTAGGTTATATTTACACATGAACAATATTTTCAATTTTACAAAAGAGTGAATGAAATATTGGTAAGTAATTTTTCACATTTATAATATCATTTTTATATCATAAAATCGTTTATATTAATTAAATTTATACTTTTTACCCTTCATATGTAATATAAATCGAAAACAAAACACATCACTTTGTGGAGGAGGTAATTCACACATACATTATGATTATCCAACGAATTGGAAGGTAAGAATTTATATATTATATTATAATTATAGAATTTTATTTATATCAAAAATATCATATATATCCATTATTTTTATATTTATAACCATCCATATAAATTTTTGATGAAAAATGAATTACACTACTATGTAGATACAGTAAGACATACGTTCGCATGAGCGGTAATTTCATTTTATAGGAATGAAAAGAGATGGAAAATAATTGTACCATAATCATAATAAAATATATGTGTATATTTATGATACTGGAGATATTATTTTATAAATTTATGACATATTTACTAGAATTTTTAGAATAAATAAATTTGAAAGATTTCGAAAAGGCGATTACCTCTTCTTCGAAAGAGAAGCTTTACATATTCTCTTAAGGGGACAAGTTTTGGTTTTTTGGAAAGAAAATAACCAACCTAACATGTATAATGATGTTAGGAATAGTTTTTGGAAGGGTTTTTTTGAGATAATAGGATTTAGGTGGTGTATAGATGTGAGGGGAGGTGGTTCCTTTTTATAATGAAAGAAAGGACACAAATGGTATTAATACAAATCATTAAATGTAATAAATTAATTTTAATGTGAAATTTGAATAATGTAGGAATAATTTCAATGATAATATAATCTATGGTTTAAATACCTTAATATAATAATGTTTTGATAGGTTTAAGTAGTATTTTAAACCTTATCTTTTTGTTTAATCCCTTAGTTAACCTATTTTAATCGTAACCGTCGTAATATCTTTTTCACTATTAAAGGGTTATAAATTTATTTATAAGTTATTAATTCCCACATTAATGGAAAATATAAGAAATTATTAATAATATTTTATCCTATTTTTCCTCTCTCAATATTTTTATGATATAAAATAATTTACAAAAATATTATTTTTCATAAAATATTAATAATATTGTTTTGGACACTATATTTAGTTTGAATATAAAGACATCATAAAAATATTTAATTATAATATAGAATTTTAAAAGATTTATAATATTTAATATTTATCAATAAAATTACCTTTTCACTATAAATCCCTGAATTTTTTTAGTTTAACAGTTTTAAATATAATTTATTTTTGTTTCAATTAAGTAAAATGAGAACAATATCGGTGTTTCGTAAGAAATTAGGTTAATTTTATAATCCATAAAAATTATAAATAAATTACTATGATGAATAAGCTTATTTTATATTTAAATTAGAAATTTTGAACTGAAATTTTATTATTTTTACCCTAATAATAATAATTCAGAGTTATCAAAGTCAAGTGAAAATTTGTATTTATTATTTTCTTCAATTATTAAAATTTTCTTAATAAAATAATTAGGGAACCAAGTTTCCAAAAAGTAGAGAAATTTATGTTCATATATGGAGTAAACCCATATAAAATTAAAAAACCTGTTTTTAAGGTCATTTATAAGTCCTTATTATATTATATTATATTTAATGATAATTAACTGATTTACCTTTACTATGGTGACAATTATATAATATGGTTTCTATTCATAATGATCAATAATAAAAGGAACCTGTTTATCATATAGATAATCACTAATTATAAATATATAATCCATTTTTCAAGATTCAATCCATAAAAGGGACAAAAATTAATTTAATATTAAAATAAAAAATGAAAAGATTTTTTTAAATTCCTTTTTAAGTATAAAATAATATTTATACTAAATTAAACCCTAAAATTGATTCGAATGAAAATAATTAAATTATTAATAATATTATATAACTAATTTTACCTTGAAACCATTTTAAATAAAAATATAACTTTGTAAATGCATGAAACAAAAATACTATTTTTAATAAGAATCAACATTTTTCACCATTAACTCAGAATTCCATAATTTCAGAAAAGTCTTAAAATTTAACCTGAAGTAAATTTTGATATGATTGTTTCAAAAAAAATATGAAATTAAATTCCTAAATTTGGAAGAAATTAATTTTAATTCACATAGATACAAAATCTTAAAGTGTTACATAGACCCCCTAATAATCATATTATGTATAATATTTTTTAAATAATAAAGAAGATCTTGGATTGGTCATAATAAGCAAGAATATATTAGTTGTTATAGGTTACATTTAAGAGGATGATATAGATTTTTTGGGCAGCTTTTCACTTATGGCCTGATTATAAACTATTAAGAGTCTCTTTGCATGTACATCATATATGAACAATAAAATTTATTAGATGGATGTTAAATTTTAATTTATATATGTTATTATTTTTGAGGATGTTTATCTTGAAAAACCACATGGTTTTGAGAATATAAATTTTCCAAATTATGTTTTCTAACATACCAAAGATTCATATGGTCTTAAATATGAACCTAGAGACCAGTTAAAATGGAATAGTTTGTTTCTTTTATCAAAAAAAATCTATTTTCATTGAAGATCCTATATTTTTTTAGAAAAAATAAAATAAATATATGTTATTATTCAAATATATGTTGATGTTGGGATTTTTGGATAAACCAACTAAAATTATACAAAATATTATCAAAACTATTGAAATAGGGGTTTAAATGTATATAATGGGTGAGTTGAATTTATTTATTTCCTTTAAAAATAATTAGAAATAATTTTATAGTATGAAAAATCAAATAAATTAAATTCTTGATATATTGAGAAAATTTCAAATTACAGTAAAGCATGTGAAAATCATATGAGTTTTAATATAAATCTTGATATGGATGAAGCTGGGAAAGTAGCTAAGAACATGTTATATAGAGAAATTGTTGAGTGATTTTTATACCTATATATAGTAGACGAATCAATGTTTCTTGTATGTCTTTGGGCTAGATTTTAAGAAATTATTCAAGATTATCATTTAAAATATATTATCTCTTGATAGATTACATGTCAACCAATATTATATTATGATTTACAAAATTCAGTTAACTACTTTGTCTCTTAACAAAAACACACAATGGATTTCATGTCTATAATGATCCATGAAAAACTTTATAAAGGTAAGAAGTCATTATAGTTTATTAACAAGGATTCTTATGAACTCACATTAGTCTATAGGGTGGGTGGTTAGGCTCATCAAACCATTTTGGGGGGAATTATTATATACTCGAAGAATCTCTTATAGATTTAAGATATTTTCATCACTGTTTCCCATCTCATTATACAGAACTATTTTCCCAAACAAGACAATCAAGTGTCGAGTCCCTATATATGTAGCAAGGTGTTCTATTAATGATTACATATTTATTCATCCTAGTTTTTCTATCTTCCTTGTTATTATTTTTTAACAAGGATTTTTGAACAAAGTGAGACCCGAGTTGGTCACCCAATCCATATCATTAAAAAATTTAATAAATAAAATAAGAGTTATGGGCTTTACATGAGGTGTAATGGTCTAACACCATCGTTAAATTGGAGGTGGTAATGTTAGACATTAAAGATATACAACATAATTAAAACTAAAAGGATCGGTCCATGTTTAGGAGTTACCATCCCTCAACAAATGATGTTACATAATATATAAATCAAATTAAATCTATGTATTCCATCTAATGAAAGCAATTGGAATTATAGCGCCTGAAACACCAATGGAAGAAATAAAAAAATGAACCAGAATCACTCTAACAGACTGAAAAATTATTCTCCCATATTAAGTAAACTACAATTGTTTGAAATAATTGTCATTTCTCAAAAGATTACCATCAAGGTAGGTTCCCACCCTGAGTGCCACTTAATAGTGCCCTAAGATAGTGGTCCAAAATAACTCAAGCTCTCATCCCCATATGCTAGAGGATACTGACTAACAACAAGGTACTAGGGTGTGTCCATGGGGATTCCATTACCTCAAAGATAAGAGTGGAGGAATGTTGTAAATAAGAAATAAGAAATAGTGGAAGAAAACACTATAAAAATCGGACTAGTAACCCAGCATAGTTGATGAAATAATAAGAAGAAAATAGCTGCAGAAAGATAATAATAATATATACTGTATAATAAAAAACATACAGATGATGACCAATAAATGGATACCAAAATGATGATGATAATTGTGTCATGTATTGGTAAAAAATAAGGCACAAGGGATACATGGGATACATGCTTATACCTCATGTAGTACAAAAATATAGAAAAACCAAAAATAGTAACTATTAGGATTATAAGAATAGGCACAGTCCATTTTTCTCATACTCCATCTATGAATCATAACAATACATTAAAAGATAGCAGATTCCCTTTAACAATACTTTCAACCATGAAGTCTTATAGGGTACCAAAGGCAGACCAACAAGGTGTGAGATAGACTTAGTATTCCTATACTAATTTTTTCTAGATCAATCCATTTCAGGCTTATAAAATGAGAAGTGTGTTAATAAATAATGAACAAAATAAAAAAAATAAAAAAGATACAATGGAAAAGGTTGCACTTGGTTCACCAATCCAATTCAACCACTTTCAACCTATGACGGATATCTCTAAACAGAGGCATCCCTCATATATGTAAAATAAGGTAAGAGCTGCTCTAAGTAATTACTGAAGGATTGGAACCTCCCCAAGCATGTGATTTGGCTTGGTGGGTATGTATTAGGACTACCATTTCCAAATTATCATTCTATAATTTAATTATTATCATTTTCAATTATTAAGAGACACCCAAAATCCATCCAAGGAAATCCCAAGGGAATCCCAGGTATCACTCAAGGGGATCTATATAAGTCCAATGTTGTGGGAGTCCTTCAAAGGTGACCCTTGAATGATATCCCAAGTTTCACTCCTGGCATGGCATACAAAACTGTGCTAAACCTCTAAGTCCACCCTTAGTATCTCACGTAGGGGTTTGAGTCACTCTTGTGGAAGGGTACAACCATTTTACCACTAAGCCTGTCCATGAGGTCACCCCAAGGGATTCAGTGTCACCCATCTGGAGGTAAAAAATGAAAATGCAATGTGATCCCATCTAAAGAATAACTAATATCACCACTGGTATATTTACAAATTCATTAACGAACTATCTATATGGAATTAAGAGCACATCCAAGGTGTCCTTAATTCGGGACCCCTGAGTCTCCCTAGATATAAAGGTGTAGCGTAATAAAGATTACCCATTAAAAAATAATGAATTCCTTATGTGATTAACAATTGAAAATATTATTTAATTATTTATGGCATGAGTTGTATGGGCCTATCTCATGGATCACCATTAAAATAAATTCATTTTATTCATTCAAGTAATTTATTAAAGGGTACGTACACCTAAAGCAGTGTTTACAGGTTAGAAAGGTGGAAGATAGGCTATCAAGAACTGCGAACACCCAAAGGGGTGGCTTAGCTTAATGTGATTAACCTCGGAAGTTATTCTGCACTATCTTGGATCATATTAAGCATGTGAAACCATTTAGAATAAATTATTTAACCCTTTGGAGCCATCATCATAAAGGACGTCATGTAATATTATGTTTCATGTTGTAAAATGTGTCTAGACTTGGGGAAAGAAACTAGGCCACCTACCTAAGGTTTGTAAAAGACCAATCATCTGTTATCAGCCCTTAAATTGAGTTAAAATTATAGATATCAAAAGAGATCATCAAATTCCATGAATCTCAATAAAATGAGGGTTCACCTAAATAGTGTAAAATATGAAAATATAAATGGAGAATGGAAGGAAGAGGATAATAGATCCTGTATCAAGATTTCCAATCATTCTGAAGGTGCAGGATTTGGAGACCGCATGAACGAGGGATCAAAATCCATAAGGAGAGGAGGAGGAGACCTCTCATATAGCTAATGCTGGAGAATAATGAATTAGGATAAGAGAAATTGGTTATAAAAATATTTCAGGTGAAAATCCTAAATTTCCCCATTAATTATTGGGCCACATAGTTTGGACTGATGATTGGAAAAACCTTACACCAATCGTGCACCCAGTTCTGCTCAAAGAGGCACCTCATATGGCTTAGATGCAGGGTTTGGAAAACCAAGTGGTAGCTAAGAAAATTCCTTTGTTGTGGGGGGAGGGAGGTATGTAACCCACACCGTCATGTTTGCTTCTCTACAAAGTTGCAAACAATCATGTGCCCCCTTTTACCTTTTTTCACTCCCCTACATGGTTAGGGAAATCCTGAAGACATAGCTGCATGGTTTCTCCAAACTGTGTGGCCCATCCCTTTCTTCAAAACTTCAGGGATTCAGGCTCTGAATAATCCCTAGACAACCTCGTGATCTCTTTGAATAATTATATAACATTAGAAGGTCTGAATCAAGGGATCTAAACTAAAAACAATATTCTGTTCCTTTTAGAAAATTTAGGATGTTACAACCTCCTCTCCTGAAGAAAACTCATCCTTATGTTTCCCTTCTGAGGGTGGAAGAATGTAATATAGGAAATGATATGGACATTGTGCATGCACATTGACTTCTCTCTAATAGGTCTCATCCTGAACATGTTCGTGCTGCTATAGCACCTGGATTAGTGGAACTGACCTACCTCAAATACTATTTATCCTCCATTCTATGATACATATTGGATGATCCTCAAATGTTGCATCTTCCACCATCTTAATATCATCAGGGTCAAATGAATGAGAAAGGTCAATGTGGTACCAATGAAGCTATGATACAAAAAAGATATCATGTATGAAACAATACCATTGTGGTAACTACGACCGATGGGATACATGCCTAACTCTATCCATGATCTCAAAAGTCCATACATAATAGGGTGATATCTTTACCTATCTTTTTATTCATCTATAACCAAATATGAGTGAAACATATAGAAGACCCAATGTCCCACCTCAAACTATAGAGGTTGATGACGACGATAGATATAAGAATTATTCTTGGACAGAGATACATCAATACACTTTCAAATTATCTATACATTCTCTGTAGTCTTCTAAATGAGATAAGGACCTAATATCACTACATCCCCTACCTCTAACCAGTATAGAGTTAAACTAAATAGCCTACCATAAACAGACTCATATGAAGTCATCTAAATCGTTAACTAAAAAATGTTGTTGTAGGAAAACTCATCAAGGGGTATATGTTTCACCCATGAACCTACAAAATCAAGGATACATGCCTAGAAAAATTCCTCAAAAACCGGTATCGTTTGCTTGAAATTCCCATCAGTCTGAGGGTGATATGATTTACTCAAGAAAACTTATGAACCTAATTCCTTCTATAACCCTCTCTTGAACTATAAAGTAAACTTGGTTTCTCATTCAGAAATGATTGAATGAAGAACACCATGAATTATCATTATCTTTTAGATGTAAATACTTCTTTTATAATCAATAGAGAAGGTATCCTGGATTGGTATAAAGTTTGAAACCTTGGTCATCCTATTGATAATCCTCCATACTACATCGCTGCCTCAAGGGGATATCAGTAATCCTATCACGAATTCTATATCGAGGTCATTCCATTTCCACTAAATAATGGATAGAGGCTATAGAATTATAGTAGGTCTCTGGTTCTCCACCTTCACTTGCTTATAGGTCAAGAATGAGTGGTGAAATCTACAGTATTCCTCTCTATAACTTCTCTCCAATATAGTCAACACACATCACAGTACATATTGGTTAGACTATGGTGAACCTCACAAAAACTGGCATGATATTCCCACATCAACTCTTCCCATATATCATCAGGTACCCAAAAATTTCCCTGGAGAATTAGGGTCTTTTTCCAATCAATAACTCATCCAGGATGTGGGTTCTTAGTAAAGTGACACTCCCTTGGGAAAATTCCATTGGGATATGATATCCTTGTCATGTACACCCACCCCGACCGAGAGGATGTCACATTTAGTGCTGCTAAAATAGGTTTCTAATTCTTTTTAGGAATCTCCATGTTCATCTTAGAAATGAGAACAATCAACTAACACTCACTATTGGTCTCTTGGAAAAACTTAATCTATGTTTTCTATCTTAATAAACCACCTAAAAAATTTCCATTATCGGGTGTATAAGAAAGTTCAAGATCAAATGACTATAGGTTTCCCACCCACTTGGGCTACCTCAGATTCAAGTATCTCTATGTGAAGATGCATTTGAGGATTTTTTTATCCCTGTAGATAGTGAATCTCTCAATAAAAATTAGTTTATCCAACAAAATGAGGTATAAACCACAACTGTAAGCTCAGGTCATGTGTAGGGTAATTCCTCTCATGAGGTCTCACATATCAAGACACGTACATCACAACCAGATCACCCTGCATAAAAAATATTCCCAACCCAATTCCTTAACCATTAAAATATATAGTATAGAATCTTATCAGTTCTAGAAGAATCAAGTTTTGTGATATATTTATTATCCCCTTTAAATACTAAAAATCCATCTCACAAGCTTTAGACTAGATGAATTTCACACCCTTCTTAGTCAGTCTCGTAAGAGATTCAGTTAAGAGGGAGAAATCCTAGATGATCCACCTATAATAGTTAGATAGACCCAAGAAGATAAATATGACAAACACGTCATTGTTTTTCTCATAGGAAACCATGACACTCACCTTATCTAGGTCAACAGACACACCTTCCTATGAAATTATATGACCCAATAATGGAACCTTGATGATAAAAAGTGTCATTTCAGGAGCTTCACATATATCTCGTGCTCACTTAGTGCATTCAGCCTGACCTCAAATGGTTGGCATAGTCATTCATGGTGCAAGAATACACTAATATGTCATCTATGAATACTACCACAAATGAATATATGTATATGTGGAATACTAGATTAATAGTGGCCAAAAATACTGTTTGTGTGTTCTTTATGATGAACAAAATGACTAAGTACTCATAAAAGTTGTACCTTATTTGGGATGTTGTACGTGGTATGTGTGATAGTCTCACATGCACCTAATGGTGGCCCAACTTCAAATCAAGATTAGAGAAAATTCTTGTTCCTCAGAGTTGGTTAAAAATGTCATCAATACTAGGTAGTGGATACTAGTTATTCACCATATACTGGTTCAACAATCTGTAATCCACACAGTATCTAAGTGTACCAACCACCTTCTTGGAGAAAAGGACAGGTGAACCCCATGAAGATGTAATGTGTCAGATAAAACCCTTAACATCTATATCTTCCATAATCTTTATTAGTTCTTTGAGATCTATTGGTTCTATCCTCTAGGGAGAAATGGACACTAATTCCCCACCTATCCCCAGCTCGATATTGGATTCAATATCTCTATTAGATGGTAAAATAAAGAAATCTTTAGGGATGAAATCCCTGAAATTATCGAAAATGGGAGGAAATTTCACACGATAAATTCCCTAATTACTCATAAAGAGACTCTCTATATGGGATATCACCCTACATAGCCAAGTGTTATCAGGTCTAGGTCAGCCTGCCTAAATATCCTATCCATCCTTATGAATGTACATGCTACCCATGGGTTATATAACAGAGACCTTTTGGGATGGATATCCACATGGGAATGATAAGGAACAAGATATTCTATAATGAGAATGAAATCAAATACTGTCATCTCAAGGATGAAGAAATTATATAAGATGTGGTACCACCCTATATCATGTTGACACTCTCTACACTAGAGTATACCCTACGATATGACCCCTAATGGTGTGTTAAGAGTCATAACACCACTATAGTGTTGTATCTATAGGCCTACTCATCCCATAATCACATCATATAATAAATATCATGATTCACATATATCAAATAGGGCATAAAATAATTTATTGGATATCAAATATGTGTATATAACTGTAGAATTTCATGGACTCTACACCTCTAGTAGTAGATGTAATGAATAGATATGGCCCAAAATGTTACCCTAAGATGAATCTTGACAGACCTGATCAGGTCCACTCTGCTAGAGTTGAGCCATATAAACCTTACTACCTTGGCCATGACCACCTCTTTAGCCTGTTTAGATGGTAGAAGGCCAATCCCAGCCTAATGTGGAGTCATTGATCCTGTACCAGACTATGGTGTTGGAACAGATCCTCATTCACTAGGAACTAGAGGAAAGGACTAGTAGAAACTTTGGAGGTCACCTATCCTAACACAAGCTTGGCACTCAATCTGGTTCATCATGCACTAGATCTTCTAATGTTCTAGCTTTCCACACTTGTGACACACCACATAGCTTCCGGTTCATGTTGCATGCCTGGTACTGCCCCTATGTGTACCCTTGAAAAGATTCTTCCTTGTACCAAATAAAACACTACCCTTCTATAAATCTGAACCTCCCTAGATCACATTGTCTTGTTCCATCAGATTATTCATGGTGATGAGGTCCTGGTTGACTGCCTTTGAAATTATGGTCAACTGAAATATGTTCACCTACAATTGGATGGAATATGTGAGCACATCCTCAAACCATTTTTCAGTAGTCAACTCATCACCGATCAAGGTTAGTGAAAAAAATCTGTAATTTGGAGAAGTGATCTAAATAATCCGTCATCAACATTTCACTTTACTGAAGATGCATAAACTCTTGATCATGGTATTATCACAACATCTAAGGAAAGAAGATATCAGAAAAGGATATCTAATAGTCTACCAAGACAATACCCTGATGTCACCAGCTGATCATTTTGTTGTGACATGTCAAATTTATTATGTTTTTAAGGATTATTTCTATTATAGGGAATACCCTAGGCCATATTTCATGGAGTACTGATAGGTTTAGAGTATGCATTTTTAATAAAAAGTACTAATAAATGGGGGTGATTTTGAAAACAGTTCCATGAAACTAAATTAAGTTAACGAGTTTAATAGTTGAGAAAGAAGTAGATTTTGAAGAAATGTGATAAGTATGTGATCATTTATAATTCACTACACCACTTTAAAATTTCATTTTTCTTAATTTATTATTATGTTTTGGGGTAATCCTTTGATTGAAGGTTAACCAAGATCTATGGTACCCAAAACCCCTAAAACGATACAAATCGAACTAAAAATTGACATAAATATCATATAGTCAAGTTCTAGATCATAAGCATGAATTAAGGTTGGTCTAGGAACACTGAAATCCCAGTTTTTTGGGAATGAAGATGAGTATTATGTTGTAAAATCTGAACCACACAAGTTACACACATAAAATTACACACAGATCGGTTATGAAATAAGAATTGTTTCAATTAAATGCATCAAAACAAGTTAGGATACATATAAATAAACAATTCAAAATCACAATATACACCAAAAAATAGATAATTATCATATAGAACTCTCTCTTCAAGTGTGTATCTCCCTCTCTACAATCAGCCACCGCTTAGCTCAATATCAGGAGGATGAGGAAGCTCGGGTGGTACTCCATCTTCGATCTTGATCCCCCTATAAGGATATGTGCCTCCAAATATTTTAGGATGATGAGGAGACTCCTATAATACTCCAAAATGGTAGATATTGGCACCTTGTTTAAACTTACAAATGGGGTGCCCCTGGTGCCCTTTTATAGCCAAAATAAAACATGGTTTTGAGGACCCTATTTTCGAGATACCTATTGTGTCTCAATTTTTGAATAGTATAAATCCATATAAGGACTTCAACAAAAGAGAGGATTTGTTTTAAATCCTATTGAATATCTCCCTGTTAATTTTTGTTTCCATTGGACATATTTATTGGGAGATATGGTCAAAAACCAAACTAAATGTTTTAATTAGGGTAGATTTTGTCTCCTAGATAGAATGATTTAGACAGGAAAACATATGGCCGAATTGGGCTTTGGTTCCTTGAATAGAGTTGTATCCCATGATATTTTGGAGTGTACCACAAATTTTCATCCAATTTTTATGTACATAATTCTCGTAATACTCAAAACCGTGGATATATGTCAATGGGAAGCCTTGCAGTTTGGCCCATTTTTCTTCTAGATCATCTCTCACGCCTCCAAATCTCCTCCACCTTCAATAAAAATATCAAAACAAGCATAATCTACAATATTATGAGCAATAAAAAAAATAATCAATCATGAAGTTAAATTTATTATTATATTTTAAATTTACAACAAAAATTCATTTTAATACAATGGTGTATGGGTGAAAATGAAATGGGGAATCGCGGTGCGATCACACCCCCACACCTAAACTTTTGCACTCCTATGAAATGTCTTATATCCTATCCAAGTCTCATTCCTAAATAAAAGGTGATAAAAGTTACAAGATTCTTCTGAAATGAAATTCATCATGTCTCATTGATGCAATAAATTTTCCTATCACATTTCTTCTCTCACATTCGAAATTTTTCAACTTCATTTGTTCACCCATGAAACATGTCGCAAACTACCTTACTTAGAAATTTTCCCTCATAACTCAAGGAACATATGAAAGTGGAGTTATTATATTTTCCAAGATTTCATGTGATCTTACCATATGTTTTCTAAGATCCTATGTTCTCTACCAGTAGAAACTAGTGTGCTACTCAAGAGGACTTCCAATAGGTTGTTCTGAGGTTCAAGGGTTTTTTAGGATTTAATGTATAAAAATATGAGGTAGAATAGGAGTGTTAAATATCTTATGTACATAACATGTAAAAATTCAGCAAGTGTTCACAATGAATGTAAACACTCATCCCCTCACAAAGTGTATCACTTTCAACTCACTGTCCTCATTGTCCATTTGTGTGGGTCACAGCCAATCAGTGAATAATAATGAATAAACTTCCTCTTTTATCCACTAGTTTTTTCTTTTTGTTCTGTTTTTTTGTAGAGAAATATTTTATTTTTTACAATTTTAATTTTTGATAAAGAAGGAAAATTTGTAAAACAATTATACAATATGTCTTGTACACCCACCGCCTAAGGAAAATATAGGCACCCTTTCTATCAACACATAATAATGATTCATTCTTGATAATTCCCATGGAAACACACAATCCCCTAAACTTTATGAAAGTAAAACAAGAATTTACACAAGAGATGGGTAGGTAGGTATAAATAACCTTTATTTTAGCTACCTAACAAAAATTTTATGGTCTCTAAGGCTGAAGAAGTGTAAAAAGTCAAGGTATCCAAAAATAGAGGTTAATTGTACAAAGGGTTTTTCAATGAATGATGGATTCTATAATGAATGTTGCACACTTGAATATTATGGTTTCAAATAGAATCCAGGAAAGTTCTTGTTTCTCTACAAGACCTGAGACTCTCAATAATGTGATTAAAATAAAGAATTTGCAATAAAATTATTATAATGTCTCTCATGTAAGAGATTAAAATATTGGTTAATGATAATGAGTCATGGGTTTCAAAAACCCATTAAACAACTAAGAATTATTAGAAAATATAAATTCTTGAAAAATATTTCATATCAACAATCATTTCAAAAACATTTAAAAAAATGGAATTTTTCGCACAGTCGACTCAGTAATGAAAAATGATTTGGAATTATTTTAAAGCAGGAATCTATTTCCATAATGAAATTAATATTCCATCATAAAAGTGAGGGATAAAACAAGAGGGGAAAGTGAAAATACTATTCAACAAGAAATAATGAAGAAAATTCATAACTAGCCCAAGAATTTTCCCATCCATCACACCTAGAGTGTGTATGTCATCACAACATAACATATTTTTAATTGAATGACAACAAGAAAATAAGAGTAAAAGAGAGGTACAACCTGTCTTACTGGGACTGCAATATTGAGTGAATCTCCTAATTTTTTTCTCACTAAAAACCTACATGAAAAGTATTTAATATAAGAAATTTATTACTATAATGATAAAGGAAAATAAAAGAAGGGTAAATATTGGATTAACCCCCCATGTGGGGCTTAGATTTTGACTGCCTCTAGATGGGAAGTTCTAGTAGAATATCCCCAATCTGATGTTGGGTTGAGTTTCTTTGATAGGAACTAATAAAACTTCTTTTGTTCATATTTCACTTATTTATTATTTTTTAGGACTCCATGTATATAGTATTCTAAATCCACTCCCATTTTAATGATATACAACATACATGGTGGCGGTATGGAAAAGAATGAGACCTCCTCTTTCTTGGTTTCTACTTGCACAAACTCTTCTTCATTCCCCAATGGTTTATTTAGGTATGTTTCATTAATGGTATAAAATGGAAATTTAGAGTTTAATTATATTTGAATAAAATTAATACATAAAGAATAATTATCAAATTCATCCATTTCAATGTAGGAATATTGTGTCTCAGTTACCTCCAATAAAGCTACTTTCATCTCCTCTTCTAAGCCCTCCAATAAATGTTCAAAATATTTAGGGAGTGAATGTGAAATTGGGAGTCCATTGATCTCATATAACTACTTAATTTTAATATCCTCATATGAGGTATGAGATTTTACAAGCTTAGTAGTATCATCGATGGACATGATATTCTCAGTATTCAAGAAATGATCAATTAACAAACAAGCATGACATTTTTCTAAACCACTACAACATTCTATAAATTATTAATTACCTAGAAAGTTTATCAATTATGAAGAATCATAAAATATATTAAAGAAAAGAAAATATGTTCTTCAATCCATGTTATACATGTTAATTTCAGTTTATAATTTTTTTCGAGAAGAAGATGAAGGGTGAAGAAGAGTTTCAATGTGTGGTGTCCTCCTTCAAAGTGTTGTCTTGTGTGTCTCAATGTTGTTAATGTAGGATTCTCTCTAGTTTGGGTTGGAAAGGTTATAAATCTCCCATATTATAATTTGTCATGCACCAAACCTACACAAGAAATATATAAGAACACAAATTTATTGAAAAGGTAGAAGAGAAAACAAATAAATATTCAGAAAAATTAAAAAAATCTTATAAAAAACACACACTAAAAACCAAAGCGCTCCACAAAAATGGTGCCAAAATTTGACTGTGTTGTCATGAAATGTCAAATTTTTTATGTTATTAAGGTTGATTTATAGTATATGAAATAACGTAGGTCATCTCTAAAAGAGCAATGACAAGTTTTGATTGTGTATTTTTAATAAAAATTACTAAAAGAGGGGGATGGTTTTGAAAATAGTTCTATGAAACTAAATTAATTTAAATAGTTTAATAGTTAAGAAATAAGTTTATTATGAAGATATATGATAATTATGTGATCATTTCTAAGTTACTAAACCAATTGAAAATTTCATTTTTATTAATTGATTATTATATTTTTTGTGTAATCCTTTGATTGAGGGTTAACTAAGATCTTGGGTACCCACAACCCCTAAAACGACGAAAATAGGGCTAACACTTGACCCAATAATCAAATAGTCAAGTTACAGACCCTAAGTATGAATTTATTTTTGTCAGGGAACACTTAAATATCAAATTTTTGGGAATTAAGAGGAGTCTTATGTTGTCTAATTGGAAAAACACAAGTCACACAATTAAAATTACAAACTGATTGGTTATGAAATAAGAAGTGTTTCAATTAAATGAATCAAAACAATTAAAGATACATATAAAATAACAATTTGAAACCAATATATACACCAAAATAGTAGATAATTATGTGCCAGAACTCCCTCTTCAAGTGTATAGCTCCCTGACAATGATCACCCACCGCTTAGCTCGATATCAGGAGGAGGAGGAAGCTCGGGTGGAACTCCATCTTCGTTATTGATCCCCCTATGAGGATAGCGGCCTATAGAACTTCTAGGATGATGAGGATAATACTATATAACACAAAAATGGCAGATCTTGGCTCTTGGTTTGAACTTACAAATGAGGTTCCCATGGTTCCTTTTTATAGCCATAATGGAACATGGTTTTAATCACCCTGTTTTTGACATACCACTTGTGTGTCAGTTCTTGAATAGTATAATGCCCTATAACGACTTGAATAAAATAGAAGAGTTATTTTAGGGACTCTTTACTATTTACATATAAAATATGGCCTCCATTGGACATATTTATTTGGATATATTGTCAAATGATTGAACTAAACCTTTGAAGTCTGGTAGATTATGTCCCCTAGACCGAATGGTTTGGAAGGGCCAATAGATGGCAGAGTTGGGATTCATTTCCTTGATAATATTGAATCCCATAATGTTTTGGAGTGGACCACAATGTTTCATCCCATTTGTATGTATGTAATTCTTGTAATTCTCAAAATAGTTGACAGATGTCCATGTGATGCCATATAGATTGGCCTATTTTTCTTCTAGATCATCTCGGGATCATCCAAATCACCACCACCTTCAATAAAAATATCAAAACAAGATTAATTTATCCGATTTAGAGTTATTAAAATAAAATAAAATAATAATTCTTGAAGTGAAATTTGTTATTATATTTTAAATTTACAATACAAATTCATTTTAATACAATGGTGTAAGGGTGAAAATGAAACAGTGAATCATGGTGTGATCACCAAACTATGTTAGGACATCCCACCAACACATGGTGGAGTCATGTTACATGTAGGTGGTGATCTTGACCGTCCTCTTTAGAGTCTTCTCAATACTCTATAAGATAGATAGCATGAACTCTAGCCATGAATCATTATCCTGGGGATTTCCATCCCTCGAGATGGTGGGAGGATGTTCCCGCTAGAACTCATGGGTTGGTTATGCCATGGTAGGGGCAGTTCGAGGAGGACTATATACTGATTGCATGAAACATAAATAGATATCATGAAACTAAGCACCATCCCATAGTGGAATATCTATAGGAGGTTCCTCATGTGGAAAAACATGACATATCTTGGGTGGATCAGATCCCACCACCTATGGAGTTTGGTCATCACTACCCTCTTGGCATTCTACATGAGGGAATCATAGTGTAATAAATATACAATTACCAAGTACACACCTTAGATAGGATTTATAACTAATTGAAAAAGGTGATAATAAGGAAGAAAAGATACAAGGACTTCCATTAAGAAATTCATAACCTTCAGCCTACTCTTGGAGCCAGGTCTAGGTGATAAGAAATAGTATTAAAAGGATCGGGAGACATATCCTACTACCCACTACTAGGGTTGGGTTAGGGTCAAGGCCTCACATTGTATAGTAAAGATTCCAGTATATGGAGTTTCAAATGAAATGAATATAGGAAAACACCCATTACTTTTCATTTGTAATCCCCATTTAGTAATATTCTTTTTAATTTAAAACATTACTTTAATGAAATTTATTCTTATTTATTTAGATATTGGTACCGCAGTTCAGTTAATTGCACAATAAATTATGAATTTATAAAGGTGAATACTTTTTATAAATTGAAATTATCACATCAAGTAACTATTACATGACCATTTACACCTTGTAATAGAATATAATAAGTCATTTATATTGATTTTATTGAATAAATCAGCCTTATTAATTTATATAAGTTGTTGCTTCTAAAATTTACATTGGAATATATCAATCAAACCAACTAATGTTTCATAATTCATTAATTAAGGTGTCATAATCAATATTTGTTGAAAAACACCATTTGTATTTTTATAGGCACTTTAATGAATCCAATTAAGTAATTACTTCAAGAAACACTTTAACAATTCAAGGTTTAAAAAATAATGCACCTCACAAGTACATGCATCACATGCAGTGCTTGTAGAGAAGTAGATTTGGGAAGGAATAATGCATGAAATTTTATTTCCCAAGGTGCCTAGTATGATTCATGAATTTATTTTTCCCTCATATCACTAGGATATGGTAGAAGGTCATATTATAATAATAAAAATAATATCAACAATAGAAAAAACAAAAAACAAGTGCCTCATCCAATGGTAAAATCCAAGAAACTATAACAAGTGCAGAATAGAACTACATTTATCCATCACCAGGTAATTTGGGTTTTCGTTGTATGTGTGTTAGATACTCCCTAGAACAGGCTCATTACCAAACAGTTTTTGTTCCTTGTATGATTTATAAACCAAAAAATAAAACAAAATGTAGAAAATCCTCTGATACCACTTTCTAGAATCTCACCCTAAGTGCCACATAATGATTCCCCAAGATGGTGGGTCACATGGCCTCAAGCATGCCTCCCCATATGCCAGAGGTTGTGGAATAGAAGCAAGGGCCTAGGGTCTATCTATGGGTAGAATATTCACTTATAGACTAGAGTGGATCACAATAGTGAATAGGAAATAGTAAATAGTGGATGCAGACCATATAAAAACTGGACCAGTAACCTACCATAGTGCAAGAAGTAATAAGAAGCATAATGAAGTTGAGAGAAAATAATAATCCATGAAAGATAATTAAAAACACTAAGAAGGTGAACAATAAATAAATAAATAAAATTAATGATGATAATCATGCGTTGTAGTGGTTAAAAAATATATCACAAGGGACACAATGGAGACTGGTACATAACATATGTTATACAAAACTACAAGAAAGCCACAAATAGTAACTACTAGCATCATGAGTATAACCTCAGTCCCTTGCTCCCATACTTCATCATATGAATTAGAATTGAACATATAAAGTTGTAAGATTTACAATATTAATACCTCCATCCTTGAAGTTACCATGAGTACTAATGGAGTCTTAAAAATGGTGTCATATATTTTAGTTTTCCACCACCAAATATGTCTAGATCAATCCAGTATGTGCATATAAAATGAGTAGTGTTACAAAAAATAATGAAGGTAAGAAAATAAATAATTATGATGCACTGGATTGGGATCCACTTGGGTCACCCATAAAATTCTACATGCTTCATCTTAAGATGTATTTCTCTGAACTGACATAACCTTCACAAGTGTAAAATATATTAAGAGTTACTATAAAAAAGTGTTAAAGGATTATACCATCGCCAAGAATTTTATTTGGCTTAGCAGGTGTGTCCTAGGTGTTTCAAGTTCACATTCTCATTCCTTAATTTAATTATCATCTTTGTAAATTATTAAGTGACACCCTAAGCCCATCCAAGTAAATCCCAAGGTAATCACAATTTTCACTCTAGGGGATTTGTATCCAAATCCTTGGGATCCCCTCTAGGGAGAAACATGAATTATATATTAAGTTTCTCTCATGGAATGGTGTGACAAAACCTGGAAAAACATTCAATTCCATCCCTAGTATCTCATATATGGGTATGAGTATATCTCATGGTATGGTACAACCATATCTCCACCTAGATCATCCATAGGGTCTCTACTAGGGAAAACATGTCATTTGTCTGGTTGTAAAAAAGAATACATGTGGTGAGCCCATCCTAGGCATAGCTAGTGTCATCCGACCCATTGAGATTTAATTACCATCACTCAAAATAGTTGAATATGATCAACATATGTTAGAAAAGATAACTGGGGTCTATCTAGATAAACTGGAATCCCTCGATGAAAAAAGGATATGAGCATTGCAAAATTTTTAGAGGCACTAGAAGAGGATAGTCAAGGACTTCAACAAGAATGTTCATCTCCACTATTTCCTCCGAGATGATACAATATTGGATCTCTGAATGGAAATTATTATGGGTATGAAGCCACCAAAGTTGGAACCCAAGTGGGAAGGACTATAAATCATTCACAAGTTCTATTCCAATGGTACATATTCTTTGGTCACCTTGGGCATAAAGAGCGTCACTCCTCTAACTAATGCCATGTTTGACAAGAAGTACATCACATAAGGAGAATGACATATTAAGTACATGACATTAAAATGACCACTTGTCCTAATGTCTATAACCTAAAATTAGAAGTTTATGTTCATACATCATGACATTAAACATTACACGGGTCTTATTAAGGAGATTATGGAGTGGGATGGGCCTGCTTGGTACCTATTCATGATGGGTTATAGCTATCGCGTCATACACATTTCAATAAAAACACATCTCCCACAATGTCCTAATTGCATGAAAATATACTATGTTACAATTATCGTCCTTGACTCATGACAATAAACTATGTAGAAACTAGCTTTCTAACTGCATGGTGTTAAATTTCATGGACCAATCCTGTCACATGACCATAAATTGTGACATTATCCTTCTAACCGCATGATGAAAAATGACATAGCATGTTGGTGTTCTTGCCTAAGAGGACATCAACTTCATCACTGGTCATCTACCATTCCATGTTTGAGAACTATGTAAGGATTTATTATTATCTACATAGTATACATAGAAATTCCCATATTTTCTATCATGGTGCAGCCACTCAAAAATAAACAACAACAAAAAGAAAGAGAAGAATATGCTCTATCCCCCTATGTGGGTCAGAACTACACTGGAAGACATTCAAGAACTGTGTACAATTTTATTCCCATACTTATGGGATATGTAAATATTCTCAAACAGTTTTTCTTCAATCCCAGCCATAAGTTCATCTCTAATTTTGTTTTTTCCCTCAGACCCCATTTATGGTACATGAGCCTCCATGGCTCGTTCACATCGGGTTTTCCTCCCATCAGTTCTATACAGTTCTCTACAAGAAAAATATAAAAATCTTTTTGTGGAGAATTTGGTGCAGAATCGGGCCTCCTAGGCCTTTATTAACATTATAATTATTATTACACTATGCCACATATAGCTATTTTGGGGAGCCTTCTCCTTCAGTTCTGAACCCCATGACCATAAACTGGGAGCCTATAGTGCTAACATCACAACTTTAAACTTTATGTAGTTTTTCTAACATATGTCTTTTGTGGTGTTAGGTCTCCATAGTCCCCATTCATGTAGGTTTTCCCCAAAACTGAACGACATATACCCATTTTAGATACCATAACTCATGGTATGAACTATATGGCCTAAAATGAAGAGCTAATGTCCTTAAAGTAGCGATGTTAAAACTCTAATAGTTCCCAGAACAATTTTAGGATGAGTCACGATAATCATGGGATCCCTAGTTCCCTTTCTAGAGAGGATTTTCCCCAACAGTGTTGGTCTCTTACCACATTGAATTCAATTACTACATGAGGCTTGGTTCCCATCCTTATGGGATATATAGTGATTCCTAGACATTATGCCTATAGGTATATCCATAAGTCTATAAATATTTTGAACCTTTATCCACTATTATAGTCCAATTAATATGACTCTAAAATATTTTCCATGGTTTATGAAAAATGACTTAAACTAGTTCCAATACCTAGGTTCCAATCCCACTCTATGATATGCTCATTCCACACTTAGAGCCTTTCTTAGTTCATATTTCCATCATCTTTCAAGTCCATACAGACCCCATCATGGTGATGGCCTCATGAAATTTTTGGATTACTTCTTATGTTGGGACACTTCCCTAATTTATATTTGGCAACAAATATTAAATCTGGTGTTTCAAACATGGTTAATGGTTGATCCTATGTTTTCTCGCCCAATTCTTTTTTTACAGGGTGGTGGTTCCTCTATTTAAAACATTGTCAATAGTTGACCTCTACTAACTAGTTTCCCTTTTATCCAGAAAAAAAGTATTGACTTACCTCCTATACACTCTCATGTGTCATAGTGTATTTCAACCCTTGGTATCTTTCCCAATGTGAACTTCCATAGATGAGGTGGACCCCATATACCATCCCTTTTTTCCCACACTGGGCAAGGCTCATGTGTGATTAAGAGTTCTGGATGTGTGGGTACCGATGTTTTTGAGACACACCAGAGATTATTGGACTATTTTATATGACCTTAAACTAAGAGCCTCTATGGGAGAATGTGGTGTGGAACTGGGCCTCCTAAGTCCCCATTTGCATCAGCTTTGTCACCCCACCATGCCACATATGCCTATTTTGGGAAGCATTTTTCTATTTGACCCAAACTCTCTGACCTTAATTTAGATACCTTTTTCCAAGAATCGCGACTTTACACTGCATGAAAATCCATCCTCAGGGCTATGTTGTATGACGATAGGCCTCCTAGATCCTCTTTCACATCTGTTTTTTCACTCTACCACAGAAAATATTCCCTCCATGGGAATTACCCATGTCCAAACACTATGAACCCAAAATAAGAGCTCATAGTCCATGTGACACAACTTCAACTATTGGATGAGGTCCAAGAGTTATGACTTTAAACTGTATGCAACATACTAGTTATAAGATGTTAAATTATACCATTCATCATCCTATCCATATGACATTAAACCGCATGTCCATCATCCTCAGTTTCATGAATTAAACCCGAAAAATACCCTAGGACCTCACCTGAGAGGTTATTTCCCAATGCTGTCCATCTTCCAAATTGTTCACATTTTTTGTTTTTTCTTAACATCCAAGTTTTCCATACCCTGAAAGATATATTTTTTATCTCTGTTCAGACCAATACTCTTACACTGTTGTGTTCTAAGCCACAAAGGCATAATTACAAGAGTGTTGAAATCTATTCAAACATTCCATCACTCTACACCCATTCTATGTGTGCCTGTTATTCATATCCTCACCCACTTATATGTCTAAAGGGACCCCTAATGATCTATTCTCATAACACTTTGGCTCACCTACTGTCCTTGTCCAATTTTCCCAAAGACCTTTGATGATATTTCGAGATAGGTTATGTGTTTGGAACATTGTCCGTGGTTGAACATCATTTTTATATCCTTATTTTAGGCTAATAGTAGTAATACTATGTTTCGAACATGGTCAACAGTCATCCTGTAACACCATTACATTCTCCTTGTGTTCCAAATTTTGTGCGTTGAGATTCACACTACTCATTCCCCTTTGTTCTGATTGTGTCCAAAACCCCCTGTTTTATTCTATTCATGCACTAGCATGTATTGGAAAAGAAATTTATTTATTCCAAGATCCTTGTTCTCCATCAAAAACCTCTCTCAACCCAAGAACACTAATTGGTTAGTCGATAATAAAAAACCCCAGTTTTTTGTTCGTTATCTAGCATTATCATACAAAGTGAACGATTATGTGATCATCCCTTGTTTAACACACTTGGCATGACCCATGTGAGCTTAGGGATTGATCAATTGTTGTCTCACAAATATGATTAAAGTGAGATAATTAAATAAATAAAGGAAATGTATTCATGCATGAATAATGTTTCAAATGAAAGAAATAAAACAATTTGATTCATATCAAGAGTCATCCACATATTGGCGCACCTCGTGAGTCTTGGCGGAAATTGATGCTATGGAGCTTCTCCACTGATATAGTTATTCAACTATGGTAGCCAATGTTGTGTGGTCTCTAGGATTCTCAACATCTTCCCAAACTCTACTTACTTATTTCTAGCCTTCAGATAAATCTCATTATCTCTAAACTATTCCCATCCCCACTTATACTCTATATCTGTAATTTAATCCATTTCCTACTTCATTTGGTTTTTTGACTCTTCTAGTTGAGCACTCAATTTGATGATGACTTATGTTTGGGTCCCAAGAAAGGTAGCACATTTTCTTGATTGATCCTTCAAATGATGAATCTCCTCATTGACCTCTCAAAGATTATTTATGTTTTTATACTTCTTCTAACATTAAGAAAATTCTAGTTGCACGATTCCCTCCTGTATCTTTTCAACAAGGTAATCACGGACGAGCACACAAAGACCTTGAGCATATTCTCCTCTAGAATAGATATAGCTATGACAACGGTGAAGGGATCCCATTTGGCCCACCAAATGTGGCTCTAAGGTATGGTCAATGAAGCATTGGATGAACCTTTATGGCCTACACTGGACAACATGATTTTCTTTGACCACATATGGAATAGATCCGTACACCATTTCTGGATCTATGGGATCATACTCTATAAAAGTGGAAAAGATTTTAGTATATGGGACTTACTATGGAATCCCTTATGAGGGAATAGGATCAATATCATGGTGGTGATCATGTTCACTTGGTTCTTCCTCCTCAGAAGTGTCTCCTCTATCGGCCACGCGTTATGCCACACTAGTAGCATCACTCGTAGTTTCCGCTGCCTATTCTTCCAGAACCACCATGGATGGATAAGCTTAGATTAATGGATCCTCATTAATAAGAAAAATAGTCAAACGTGACCCCATGGATTCCCCAGCCTCGTTTGGTCATCATACATGCAGTATTCTTAGCACTGTATGGGTTAAAACTCCTCAACCATTCTGATTTTCAAATGACTGATACAACACTACTAATGTTTGGACTTACACGAGATGATTTCTACTAGGTCAGGATCTCGAGTCAACACAGGGAGTTAAAACATAGGATACCCTTCAACACTAGATATTTTAATGACTGGCATTGATTCTCTATACATCATTTGGGTAAAAGATTCATGTAACGGACAAACACGTTGATGCTAAGGCTCTATAGAAATCCAATTATGTCCAAGTAATTCAAAATATTGCCTCACCATGAGGAGGAGGAATCTCACTGATAAGCCACATTTAGTGTGATACCTCCCAAGTAGTGGATCCTTCCATGGGAATTCCAGGGCATGGTCCCCCATAGATTAAAATAAGGGCCTAGGATTCCTAGGCTACTACCTTGCCTCTTTGGAAATCCCAACAGAGCTTCCTAAACTACGATTGACTCACACCCTACCTCAGCCCTAGGCGTAGGCTCCAGAGCATTCTCCACCATACCCATTAGCACATATTTACCCCTTCAATGGGGGACTCTTGGTCACTATTGATATGCTTCTGCACAAGATATGTTTTGTTTAGTGACCATGTGTAATGAAAGGGAGCGATCAAATAAAAGAGTAAGTTAAGGCATACTAAGAGATACTTGTCGAGATTTTTTTTTAGATCCCATGATATTTCCACTTTCCCATGGATTCCCCTGAAGATCATACAATCCTTAGGATTCCCTATCATTATATTACTATTCTTTTTATTCTTCATCTCTTTTATTGTTGGGAGGTGTCTCTTCCCGATGTCAATCTTGGTCAAGCATCACCTTCACAAGGGTAGAGGGTGCCTTATACCACCCCCATTGGAATTCATAAACATAAATGTCCATTAGGTAAGCATCCCAATGATGGGATTCCACCTTGTCTATGACCTAAATGTTCTAGATGTTTGGTAGTTTGATCTCGTCGCACTTCAATTTTCGAAAAAGTTACTCTGTCATCAAGAATGTCAACAACATCCTCTAGGATGACCAATGGGAAGGAAAGATAACATCATTAGATGGATAAAGAATATATCTCATCTTCTTCCTGGGATCCTCTTTTTCTTCTCCACTGAGGATAATTTTGGGACCACTCCCCTCTATGAGGCATTGGGGTGGCTACACCCTAAGAGATTATCACCTCAACAGTTCCCATCTAATTCACTCCAGGTGCCCGGATTGCCTCCCTGGGTGACACCCATATACGTCCCCACTATTATGGCTCCAAATATACCAATTCAATCATTGAAGTACATTTAAAAAGGATTTTCTTCGGATATGCAGTTAACCCATTCCTAGAATATTCCATTAACTAGCCCGGGTCAACGCTAGTTAGTGACAATATCATGGTTTTGCTGGTTCCCATAGTTATAATCATGAACCAAAATTTTTAATGGATAAAGGGGTTCCATAATTCACAACCCTCTATGTATACCAAATTCTCCACCTAATGTGGGAATCCAAACCTCCTAGAAAAATGGTACATAATGTATGTCTTGAAAGACACCTTGTCATCAATCCATGCCACCAGGTTTCTTCCCTTGAAGATTTGCAGGTACTCCCTTTTCCTTTATGATCCTTACTGGTTATGAAAAATTATACCAATTATAGTTTAAAAGCGGTCAAAGTTGTAGTTTTACTGGTTTCCAATAGTAATTTTGATCCCCTCATCATTGAGTGTTATCGGTCAGATACCAATTTTGTTCAAAAATGATGGCTGCAGACTGGAATCTAGGGGAGAAATAACATACAGGATGTCGTAACCCCTAAGACGCACCTAAATTCATCCATAAAGAAACTGGAATGGTTCACAGATCCAACAGGGTGTGTTTCCTCTTGAAACGTTTCCCAATATGCTGTAGATTCTAGACAATATGGGAACTCCCATGTTGACTCTGTTTCTAGCTACCGGGATTTCCTCCATCTCTAATGTCCTGAAATACTCCCCATCCTCATGTCTCTCACTGGTAGTAGCCACCTGCTCAGGAAGGTATCACGAAATGATATATAGCATATTTATGGGTTTCATCCTCCCACCATGTTGTACCCCCACTTATAATACATCTCTTCCTCCAAGACAAACTAGTATAAGATAGGATTCCCTCTCTGAGATATGATTGGACACTACTTTCCTCATCCTAAAATACTCACTTTTTATCCTTCTTGAGGAACAAGTCGAACCATTCATGTAACAATATGTCCTTTTGGATGAATTTTCATCTTAAAATTCTCCTTCATGACCTTATATATGTGATGTGTCCAGATTGGAATCCATTTACTATTTCCCAAGTATTAAATTTTCTTAACTCATCATACTAGAATTACCTTCAACAGGATACCTCTGATATGGTGAATTTCCCATAGACTGACTCCAACTTTCCCATGGTGAAGATGGAACATGTTCATGTCTAGAGACCATCAGTTGAGTAGCTTTGGCACTAGCTCTTGCTAGTTATAAATGTGGAACTAAGACATCCACACTGATCACTACAAGCTAATGTTGTGATGCTCTTCTCGAAATTGATTTCATTTGTATCACACCCAGTACACCCATTCCCACTCGTGAAGTTTCCATTGGACCTTAGGTCCCAATACATGTGCCCAGCTAGGCTATTATTCCATATCCTATTTGAAAAGGTATAGGTGTAATGGTTCATGAAATATTATACTACCACCTCATCCCTCGTGATTTCCCTGGTCCCCCATTTAGTACATAGATAGAAAGGTCCCCATGATCCCTAGTAAGGTGGTCATCCACATTGATGATGTTGCGTGTGATATCTTCATCCTAGTATAACCCTAATATCGGTGAGTTAGTCATCAAATATGGAATAATCGCTTCATCCAATAGAAAAAACTTCTATAAAGGAGTGTAGTTACTCTGTAGGTAGTCCTTATTCTGTTTCATTAGAATTCCTCATAGCATTTGGTTTTCTGATACAGCCCTTTGAGCCATAAGAACCTATGAATTTCTCCTCATCTCATCCCATTCCAGCAGTAGCAATAGCCTTGATCTGAGCATCTTCCTATGGGTGGGACATTTCATATGGATTGAAAATCTTTAAGGATGGATTGTAAAAGATGTATAGATCATAATTCATGATGTGGTGATATTCACATGTTTAGGAAATGGATGCACAAAATGCTAACAATTTTGGAAAGTAAGTTGCGCGAAATAAGCGAATGATATGCGAAAGAAGCAGCTGAAGCTCTGTTTTTCACACAGGAGGATTGATATTATGTGCATGAGAGAAACTAACCTATCACGCAGGAAGTCATAGTATCCATAAAAATCTACCCACCAAATTTATTGGGGTGTACCCCAGCCTTCTATGAGTGAACATAAGTCATTCTCCATCCCCATGGAAGAATTTTTCTTGCAAATCGTGGATTCAACCAAGATCTTTGGTGTTTCACTCAAAACACTACCTTCTTATTCCCTTTCTGCTCAAATTTTGATGGGGTGACTTTATTGGTTCCAAATTTTGCACAGAGCCATAATGGTCCATTTTAGTAAACTAAAGGCACCATCTGAATCAAAAAAACATACTGAGATTCTAAAAGAAGGTGTGTGCAAGTTCCAAGTTATTCATGCAAGATGGAATTCCACACACAAATCTCTTACATTCCCAATGAGAAATTAAATGGTCATCATATTCCTTGGCCACTCAAAGTAGCCAATTCATGGTCGCACAAGTGATTCCTTATTCATGCATGAAAGAGAATCACACACAGAATACTTGTGTGCACAATGTGACATCTAATGGACCTTTGGGAACTCGGTCATTGTAGTTCAAGGAATAGATTCACAGAAACCATCATCTGCACTTATAATATTATGCTTTAGTGTTAAAGGCCTCTTCTATATATTGAATTCCACCCCTTCTTTAGGGTGATCTTCCAGAAGATGAAGCATTGTTCTACTGAACATAATACTTATCTTCCATGAAATCATACTAGAATGGAAACATCAGGGTATAAGATCTTGTGCGACATGTTTTCTATGTGTCCTCTTTTATGTGGGACCATAGTGGTCTAACCATCTCCCATATCTCTCAAGACTATTCAGGTGTGCATAAAATATTTCTCTTGCATGAAACCCTAGCCTTGTGTGCAACCCAATCATGTTCTCAACCATTCCTTTTTCATGAAAGAACCATTTATTGTTCACACCCAATCCTTGAATCTTCATGGGATACCTTTAACCCAAAGCACCATGTATGATCCCCCATTGTGAGGAACCCCCTTGCATTACGTGCACCTCTTCCAAACAAACTTCCAAGCTTGTGTGCAGTGATCTCTTGGTCCCTCGTGAGGTGTCCCCTATTGCATCTCCCTATCTCTGGCTTTCCAGTATAGGTATGATAATCCCCGTTGTTTTTTTAGCATAGGGATGCTGACATGGACCTCATGGTTGACCAATAATTCACACTATCAAAACCTAGAAATTTTGAATCAATCCCCCTCCCAAGGGTTGATGAGAAATATTTTTGTAAGACCAAGTGGTGAGAGGTGAGTCCCCTGTATCTAAGATGTATGATGTGATAATACTAAGCACGGACATCCTCAACGCATAAAATTAAACTATTATCTCACCCTATGAGGTAAATGATGGATGTCTCTATGTATGATTCACATAGAATGAAATCCTCCTGACATAGAATAACATCCTTCACATAGGCTCAGAGAGGGTAAGGGCACTGAGAACCTTCCCACCACCTACACTATCAATTATCCATCCCTATATATTTGAGATTTTTCACCATGTCCACATGTTCCACTTCCATGGGTAAGCCCCATTCACATGGAATGATATCTTATCTAGGAAAAAATTCATTTATAATCCCACCACCAGCTCACATTGGAACATCATTCGCAACACAGCAGTCAGGTCTACTACTTCCTCTTGTTTCTCACACCGAGCATGACTCACATGGGATTAGAGGTTAGTAGAGACAATGACACCTATCCATATTCGATGGTCCACTCCTATGCATAATCCCCAACCATATTCTCCACTTCTATGGGCCACCTTTTTTGGTGTAATCTTCAATTCCCCTTCTCAAACTATGTGGGATTTGATTCCTAACCACTTCAGATATGTAAAAATACTATATGAGTTCCAAACCCATAAATCAGTTCACTCTATCCATTTCATAGAATCCATCAATAATCCATTCTGACCTTACCCAGGTTTCTACATCCTGATAAAATCATTCCACCCATTTGGGCCTTTCTTACACGTAAGTCCTTCCACATCACCACTGCTTCTGAAAGCCCCAAATAATATCCCATGTGTATGCCCCATGTAATACAATGCAGTCCAACCTAGAGAAATCATATTGTGAAGGGAACAACACATGGTTGAGCTCCACACAATCAACCTAACTATGTCGGTTTTGATCCATGTATCCTAAATAGTGTATATAGGATGCCTCTTTGAGGTTCAATCCCAAATAACTATAAACCCTGGTGCCCCAAATACTAGGGGTGAACCCATAAGTTCCACCTCCATCAGTGTTTAGATCAACCTCCAATGTGTGACATATTCTCTTTGTGGGATACATCCCCTGGATCTATCTCTATGGGGAGTTCTAATCCATCCATTGGTAAACCATCCAGGTATTCCCTCTTTGGGATGTACCTCTTTGATCATCCTCTTTGGGTAATTATGATCAGTCTCAAATTCGTGTCCATTAGAATTTAAATTCATGACCTAGCTAATTTAAAAAAAAATCGCATGCCAATAATGGGATTCCTAAGGTGAAATACTTGGAAGATATGTGCCTAAAATGTTATCTACCCCATATTCACATGGGATTCCTTGGGTGAAAGCCTTAGAAGATATGCCTTTCGAATCAGATACCTCTTTACTAAAATGGGATTCCTCAGGTTCTGCTCCCAATATGCTGCCATAAAGTTGACTAATGTTCCAGCATCCATACATTCCTGAGATAACCAACGTGACTACCCTCTTGACTGATGTTTTCTTCCTTGTCAAGACCCCTTTGAATGTCCAAAAATAAGTAGTGTAATTAACTAGTATCCACAATGATATGGAACCAAAAATTTAATTCAAAAACATAATCAAATCTGTGAGGGGATCCTTGAGTAGGTGAAAATTTTCTAGGAGGAATCCATGGAAGGGGGAACCAACATCCCATCGTCCCATTGAAATAAAGGATCATACATCACCATTGAAAGTGATGAAAGTCACATTCCATTGGAAAGAGGGAATGTTGGGTAACAAGAGAAGCTAGTGTGTACACACCAATGTTGTTGATGTGGTGGGAATTCCCTAGAGAAAAATTCCAAATCTGCATTCATAATTTCTTCTCCATGGGGATATCATAACTTTTCTCATGTATACTACTGACTACATCCCCTAGAAGCAAGGTGATTCATTTTTCACTTATGTCCAACATGGATAGTAATAGGGGAATATTTAATGAATATATGAGATATATATGAAATAATGATGAATCTAGAAAGGTGATATATTATTCAACCTTCTTATATTCCTTCCTTAGATAAAAATTGAAACAATATTCATGTGTTTGTATGACCTACGATCTCCATTATTAGTGTAATTCATTTTCTGTTTGAAAAATTAATGTATTACTATAAATACATATGTAATTAATATATATGATATTTATATCATGGTTGATGTTATAGAGATGATGGAACCCTTATCAAAGTAAATAGACCAAAAATACCAAATCAAAACATACATGAAAAAAAAAGAAGTATTTTAAATATTTATTTATAACTTTCAAATATTATTTGTAAAGAAAATAATTTTTAAAATGTTTCGTTGACATTTAGTTCTAAAACGATATTTCTATAGTGTAATGGTTATTTTCCTCATGAAATTTTCTAATTGATTTATTCAAAATTATTTTCTATCCAAGATGGAATAATTTGATGTTACTTATGATTTACAGGTGATATTATCCAATTATAACATCTTTATTATTTACCTATATTATTTATGATTATAATCATGATATTTTTTTGAGATCCCTTTTTTCTATAGTTTACATTATGATGAAATGTTTTATGAAACCTATTTGATTCATGGGTTCTGATACAATTAATATTCTATGAAATCAATTTATTTTCAATGGTAATGTTATTATGAATGTTTTATTATTTTTTGGCACACCTATTCATTGATTTCCTTATATGATAGTGGTTATGTTATAACCAAGTATGGTGGTTGCATTATAACCAAAGATTCTTGTGAACATTATCTCTTTCCAATGCATTGGGTAAAGTTTTATATCTCATGAGATGATTATGGGAAATATGCTAATGTGGTTATTCTAATATAAGGAAAAAGTGATGATGTCTGATCAATTATAAAATAGAAAATTGGTTCCGACTCTTGATCCATTATGATTTTATGGTCTTGGATGATAACCATGAAATATGAAATGGATTGTATACTTATTATGGCGCCACACATATTTGACATGAAAATATATTTTATGATTTATTTAGGATTATTTTTCACTATTATTGTTAATATATTTTGAAATGATAATATTTTATACCATGGTTTGTGCCTATGATCCCTGATAGATTGGTTATGAACATTTTGAGTTATATTTATAATCTCAAACCATTATGATTATCTTATCCTTTTTTATGATCATCAATTTACATCTTACATGTTTACCGTTACTGAGAATATAAGATCAATCAATATGTATCACATTTCTATAGTATATTAAAAATAATAGAAGTAAGCCATTAATTTTAATAGGTAGCTATAGACCTTCTAATATATTTTTTGATATTTTCTAAAAGGACACTTTAACTGGTTAAGTGGGAGCCAGTACAAAACACCCTATTATAGAAAACCCAAATTAAAACTTCAAATCTCAAGTATCAGAAAACTAAATTATGACACATCTAGGACCTCACCTTGATCTACACACTAAACAAGAATCCCATTATTGCTGATGAAGACACCTACTCACCAAAATACTTGTGATTTAGAACAGTAAACCAGAAAAAAAACATCGAAAAATCAAAATACCAAGAACCAAATGGATTTTTTCTAACTTAAACATCATCATCTAGAAAAAAATTCAAAATCCACTGAAAAAAATCCCCCAAAGTAGGACACTGAATACACCACCATAGTCCAAAACACATCTCCAATGAAGATCTATAATGAATAAGAAACTAAAAGAAAATCATCATTTCCATAACACCACAGAAACTAGAACTCACACTTAAGACCTACGTCCACACTGTGGGAAGTGCATACCTACCACTATATAAAGAAAAATAAAACAAAATATACCCTCCACAACATCAACTAATCATCATCCAAAAGGAAAACTAAATCTAGGACCACTAACGCACCTCAATATTAAATTTTACCCAAGATACTTTGAAGAGTTAAACCCATGAGAAGAACATATCCATGAACCAGATCAAGTAAAACCCAATTAGTTCAGCAATATTCGATCACAAAAACAAGAGAAACCATCGGGGAGAGGGCCCAGGTTAGTCGAAACTGGAAGTGTCACTCTAGGATGGAATCCGAACAGACTGAAGACAAGGAAGAACCAACACCAATGGGTCAATATCATAAATAATTTCCTAAAATGGAAACGGTGAGGAAAACTATGGGAAAGGGATGAAAAGGGATAAATAAAGGGGATTATTAGGGGGAGTGAAGCCACACCAAACTAGAGATGAATCAAGATTAACATGATGACTGGCAGCCAAGAACCTACAAACCATTGTTCAGTAGGGGAAGAATTGAATGAAATGATAAAGTAAGGTATCTTCTAGAAGAGGAAGATATCAAGGAGGCCATAATAGGGAATAAGAAAAAAATAAAAGGGATGGGTGGTGGATAGGACAATAGAGAGGTAGTGATGAATTCTACCCACTTTGACCCCTCTATGTAGTAAACCTAGAGGAAATAAATAGAAAGGAGAGCCACTACTTAGAGGCTCATCATATGAGATCATCTTTTCTTATGTTTCCTTTCCCTAGGTTATTAATAAATGATTAATTAGGGTATTTCTATAAATAATAGTAAACAAGAAACTCTATATTAGTTTTATTTAATATCTTGTATGAAATATAAATATTTTGTATCTAGACTCCAAATAAACTAAACATTTATGATTCTTGTGTGTGTATTTGTGAAATATATTGAATATTAATTTGAAATGATGTAATATTTCTATATGAAAATTACAGGTTGTTATAATTAATGGTTATCGAAGAAGGGATATAGAAGCCTGAGTATAGGTTAGTTTATGGCCTTGATGCTCGGGCCCTATACCTCATGGTTTAACAACACATGGTAGGCGACACATAATGGTTCAACAATGAAGTACCACATTCTTAGTTTGGGAATGGGCACAATACATAGAAACATAACATCAAGGATGTTACATATACTAGAATAGTTTTGGTCATGGTATTGGTATATCCTGGTTTGGGAATATCCAAGCCAGTGAGAAATAGAGACTTTTGGTTACATATCAAAACTATTATCACAAATAGCTAGGGAAATAGCTCATAGATTTAAGGGGGACCTTTCTTCCCTGGCCAAAACATACAGTGGGCATAATAACACTTGTATTTTGTTATTCACTAGTAATTCCTAGTGGGGTCCTTTTAAAATAGCTATACCCTATTACCAATACACTAAATGGAATAACTAAGAGGAATTAATTACGGATATGGGTTTCTATAAGAAGTGTAGAAACTCAAGGAATTATTGGGTATCGACTTAGTCTTTAAATACATAAAGGTGAATTATGGAAAATTTAATATTAAATAAGGTTTTAATCACCCTAAAAGTTGGCTCACCTCTGAATAAACACATTATCCTGGTGAGGGGATGTAATAAATCATTTCTATTAATTTTAACTAGATAGATTGGTTTCAACGAGTGTGGATCTTATTTTACTAGGCCCATAAGATAGGCCTTAAATTATTTTCTTGTTTTTTATTTATTTTAAATATTTTTCCTTAACTATAAATATTAATAGTATATAAATTTGAGACTTGACTCTTTTTTAGACCTCCCTTTTTTGATTTTCAACATGTTGGTATTTATGTACCATTCACCATTAGTTTTGGGTGGTTTGATTTTAACCGTAGATATATAGAGTTTAAATTCATACAAATTAGGAAAAGATGTAAAAAATTTGATTTCATGGTAAGGGGATCTAATATCTGGGATGTTCTGTACAACTACTTAATCTAGGTTTCATAAGTCATGAATACCCTAACATCATTTTGAGTGGAAGATAAATATGATGTAAATCATGGTTGAATGTTCTTTAATAATGAGTGATGCTATGTGGAATTTATGATGAGGATGATCAAGAATCACACTGAGGTGATGAGTTAAATTGATATGTTTTTAGGGTTCCTGAGGATCAAAATTTCTTTTATGTAATGAAAACATTCCTTGGGTTGAAGAGTTTAATGCCCTTATATATATCCAAATCAAGAATGTTCAAATAAAAAGATCTTTTCTTCTATCTATGGGCTATGGAAGGTTTTTGGAATCTAGATATGCTCAAGAAATGAAGTGTGATTTATGGTTTGAGGTTCCCAATAAGTTTATGGAAGCACACACAAATTTGGTTGATTAGGGATTGGTTTGTGTGGTTCTTAGATAAGGAGTGATGATGGGAGATAGTCTACATAGTTTAACATCATGTAATGGGGACACACCTTTTATGTAGTTTAGCTTCATATGATGAAGATGTTATTGTTGTATAGTTTAAAATCATGGTACTAGGACATCTTCATCACTGTTTAACTTCCTCTGGTAAGTACATCAGAAGAACTGTGTAATTTTACAACATGTCCTTAAGGAAACCAAATATTAGTTTGGTGTATTCATATGTGGGAGGAAATTGTTTCGTTCCTAGACCAACTAATTGGTATACATACACTAGGACACCTTTCATACAGATCTAAATCATGCATGAGGAGAATATAGATATATCTAAATCATATGTTGGTTAAGTTAGTCAATATAACTCAAAAATACTTAAGCGGTTTATGTTCATGCATGTATGACACCAGCTAGGGTCATATTTGATTTCTATGGCTAGGATTCCTTGGGTTTCCCAATTCATTTCTTAAGGGATGGAGTAATCATAGTGTCAACAATTCCAAAGATATCTCTCTACCTAGATCTTTCTTAAATATGAAAGATATAAGAATTTTTTTATTTATTTTTTTGTTCCTAGTTTTGAAGGATCTTATGCATCACAACTTATTGTGTGACAAAAAGAATCAATCCATGATTTGTTATCATGTATCTCCCCAAAAATATTGAACTCATATATAAATAGTGGATATTTTATTTTCCTTTAAATTCATATATATGATTAGTGAAATTTGGTTTTAAAATAAATACATATCTTATAAAGATAGTAATCAATCCATATGTAGTTTTGGAGAAGTCAAAACCCCCCTTACATAGATAAAACATGTATGTTGGGGAGAGGGGAATATTCCAATTTTAAGAGAGTTCACACACTATCACTTGGGTGCATGATCTATGATGATCGTTGATATAGTCAAGGAAAAGGGATTTTATATTAGGATATGATTTCAACAATAGGAAATCTTTAAATTCATGTGGTTGAACAACATTGATTCCTTTCAATAATGATCATGCGTTGGGGAAGGTTTTGATAGTGGTTAACCTGTGGTTGTGACTAAGATAATATATTCATGAATCATTATATATCATGATAAGTTATGCATAAATCCACACATATTTATTATAAATAAGGTTCCCAATATAGATCAGGCTCATGTACAAGGATGGGGGGATTATTATATTTAATTATTATAGTTAGGACCAAGATTAAGGGACTTTTCCATTGTTAAAAATCCTTAAGGGTCAGGAATAAAGAAACATATAGTTCTTAGAAATACTCCCTGTATAGATATTCTTTATATGAAGATATAGGGGAATTTTCCTCTTATCTTGGTGAGCCTTGAGATCATAATCGACCAATGGGTTCTCTATGTAGTCTAAGATCTTACATATGGAAATTTAATTTATATACTCTATCATAGTATAGGGATAAAACATTCAAAATTATCATAGATTTATGGATAGGTTCATTACCACATATCCTTGTATGGATCTATCTCTCATGTGAGATAAGGCCACTATAGGATGGCCCATTCTTAGATGTTTTAGGTATTGAAGGATAGATATAACTGGGATTGCTGAGAATAATGTATCGTTCAATGTGTTTTGGGTCTTCAATGGAGGTGTATACTCTGAAATGAAAGGATACAAAAAATACGATGTTATAATATTTATTTGATAATGGGTGTGATGTAAGGATGAGTAACATCAAGGGTTTCTAAACTTGATATAATAGTTGTATTGTAGGAAGTGTACATCATGACACAAGAATATATGAGTCAGTAAGAGGTGGATACTTCTTTGTATATTTAAACCATTAATAATGGTGGAATCCAATATCATAGTGTCCAAGTAAATAAATATGATATTTTAATGGGGGGGGGGTTACTCTCCACTTGTTCTAGAACATCCCCAACACACATGAACTTAGGAATTATGTTATTCACAAAAAAACATAGAATATTCCTTTTAGATCAGCTAGAACTTGTTACTAATATGATATAAGGAAGAACCGAGAGCACATGGGACTAAGGTTCATGGAGTTCTAAGAAATGTGTATCAACTCAAGGAATTATTTGGAGGTAATTGAGATACCAGTGATATGAAATTTTTTAATGGAGAACTTAATATTCTGGAAGGTCATGAGTACCCTAAAGGAAGTACCAACATGTTTGAGCTTCTTTCTAGGTTCCATAACCTAAAATGAGTCATGATCAGTGTGAGAAAAAAGATACGACATGGCAGTTGATTGTGTTGTCTAAGAGTTCATGACATGGAATATATGGGGGTATTCACATTTTGATATAAGCGTGAATCAACACACAATTGTGGTCCTCATCGAGGAAAATAATCTATGGTAATGAAGATCCATTCCTGGGCCTAAAATGGATGACCCATTCATCATGATGTATCCCATGAAAATAGGGATCAATCCATAGGTAGTTTTTCTATATTTTCCCTTTGTGTATCTATCTATTTCATAGGGATGGAGCATTTTATTTTCTTTTAGCACTGTTGTTGTGCCCCTGATTATAGGATTTAGGCATCACTATGCATCCCATATGGATATGAATCAATATATATATATATATAGTTTTTGTAGACAAAAACCCATGTGTAGATATAACCTATATGTAGGGGTGATTTAATTTTCATTATCATCATTCCCGAACCAATATTTCATGTCAGTCCGGGGCCACGTGGGTATCCCACTATAAAAAGTATATTTTCTTTCAGGATAGACTATATGTGAGGTAGTTTAACATCATGTGACTAGGAAATTGTTGAGTTGTTTTACTTCATCTAGCTAGGATGTACGGGTATAGTAGTTTATGTTCATGCAATGGGGACCTTAATGTTATGTAGTTTAATGTCTTACCACAATGATTTTGGATTGAAGGCATAAAATAACTAAGACATCATTGATCCATCTCAAACTAGAAAAGGGATAAAATATATCATGCCTCTAAATTCGTAAATCAAGGATTATTTTTTATAATTTATTGTATTAAGGTCACACCATTATAGGAATATCTAATAGAGTTAAGGTGGAACTTTCTACCCTGACTATAACATCCCATAATAAAAATCTCTATGGAATTATGTTATTGACTAGTGATTCCATGTGGGATCCATTATGATCAATAAGTCCCTATAACAAATTATACATAAAGGGAGAACTAAGAGAATGTGTATCAAGGTTCATATGACTCCCATGAAATATACACTCATGGAATATTGTTATTAAGACATGAAAAAGTTCATGAAGTTTGTTTGGTGGAAAAGTGGTTTTCCTAACAGATTTATAAATTCAAGAATGTTGGTTCTTCAAATAATATATAAACCCTAAAAATAAAAGGTATTAGAATATGATTTTATAATATTTATTTAAAAATGGGTACTAAATAGAGATGAGTAAAATTGATGGTATCTGAATCCACATGATTTATTAGGTTATCGAAAGTATGAATCATAAACCAAGAATAGCTAAGTAATCACGTGGTCCAGACCAGTGGGTATAGGCCAACCATTAATAATAGTGGAATCCCATGTGGAACATAATGGGGACTATAACACCTGGATTTAGGGGGGGTCTTATGGGACCAAAACATCCCATAGGAACCATAACTTAGGCATTGTGTTATTCAATATCGAATACCAATAGGGTACCCCATGATTATCCAATCCTTTTTACCAATATGAAATAGGGGATAACTAATTGTACGTGGGATTGAGGCCTATAGGTTTCCAAGTGTGGTGTATTTAATGAAGGAAAAGGTTTGATTTAACTAATATATGTAAGTTATGAAGGTGGTTCATAGATAAAATAATATTAAAGAAGGGTTTGAGCAACCTAATTTTTTTTCCAACTTGTATTGAATATATTTCTTAGGTGAAGGGATAAAACATGTGATTCCTAAGTATATAATCATTAGTTGGGATGATATGTTCAACATGAAGACCTCTTGTTGTGCTATTTAATTTCATGTAAAAAGGATGTGGCCATGCATTTTAATTTCATACTACAAGGACATGGATTTATTTTTTAGTAATATACATCTTAATCACACTTGTTAGTGTGGCTTTCATGCTAATATAAAATCACATGAGTCATTATCAATGGGAGAAGCAATAGACTATAAGGAAGTTGATTAAACTGAAAAATACTTATTGAAAGTAGATAATTTATTGATTTATTTTTATTTATGGAGAGTGGAACCTTTTAATGGATATGACTATCATGGGGGGATATGATTTTTGGTTAAGGTTGGTCCTACAATAAAAGATTCATGCACCACTATATATCTTATGAAAATGGGATCCAAGATGTACATAGTTATTATATATAAAATTATATTCACAAGTCTATCCCATGTATAAATATGTAGTAATGTTTTATTAATAATGACCTTTAGATCAGGATTTGATATCCGAGTGTCACTACCTATGTTGTGGTAATAGTATTAAAGCCACAAATAGTTCCAACATATCATCGTTTGTATAGATATGACTCACATATAGGGATGAAACACCTTTTTTATACATATGTTGACCATACGTTTTAAAATTATCCTTAAATGGGCATCCTATCATGAAAATGAAGGAAATACAATATTGTCAAGGTTTCATTGCTTGGATAACAGAGGGACCACCTTGTCCTTATGAAGGGTTATCAGAGAAAAATCAGTATGAGATGGTAAACTCATACCCCAAAAACTGTATTCATCGATTTTAATCATGTATAAAAAGAGGATGTAGGTCCCACAATGTGACTGAATGTCATGATGTTTAACATCATGTGACAAGAAAATGGGTGTCTTATAACATTATGGTCATACGAAGAAGACATTAGATGCTATATAGTTTAATGTCTCACTAATTGGGTATATGAGGTTGTAATGTTTAACATCATGGGACAAGGAAATGTTCTGTGAAGTTTAATATCATGTGGTAAAGACATAAAATCTTTTACAGTGTAAATTCATGCTTTCATGACATAAGAGGCTTCACATTTTAACATTATGTGATCAATACATATTCTTTGTAGTTTAACATTATATTGTGAGGACATAAAATTCTATTCATTTTAAAGTATTGATGCAAGAACATAATATATTTCATAGTTTAACATTATGTTACTCGGAAATCTTCCAATTAGTTTAAAATCATGTGCTGAAGACATCGACTGTTGTACAGTTTAGAGTCCTAGAACCAGGACTTTCTCTTAGAGTGGTAGTGACATAAATAATTTATTAATAAAACTTTCTTTTGAGGGGGTGTAATTTACTCCCCACATATTATTTTCTAGTGAGTAATCCCCATTGAAATAGACCTTTTGTATGGTGTAAATCCCATCCCAATTAGGTTCTAACTTTTGGTGGATCTTCCCCAGTATCATTTTTTTCTAATTAAAATTACGAATTATTTTTAGATAAATGAGGGGAGGTGGAACTCTTTGTTTAATTGTAGAATAATATGATTCTAATGGACTTCAATTTTGTGCATTATACACATCCTTTTATCATCAAGTCATTTGAAATTTTCCATAAAACTCTCTAATTTTTTTCATCTAATAATTATCCATATATATAAATTCATAGTTACGGTAACTGGAGTTGAATGGGAAATAATTCATTTTTCCAAAATCCTAGTAATTTTGGGGTTACTTTTATGGTATTGTATGTTATGGTATATTAGGCCCTTAAAGAATGCATGAGATTATCTGGTGAAGAATTCATGCCTTTTTCCACCATTTTATTGAGTGTATTTGAAATATTCTTATAGAAGGCCTATATCTACCTATTTTTTACTTTATTAAAGTTATATGAATGGTTAGTCTCAATTTTATAAACCTTATATAAAATATTTAACTCCAAATAAAAAAATATTATGTTTGTTTCTTTCAATATCGTGCGAGGGGTACCAAATCAAGTAATGATATCAGATTCTATTAAGTAGATGATACTATTTTTTCTAATATCATTAAGGTGTATGGCCTTGTCTGATATGAAAAATAACCCAATAATGGTAAGGATGTACTAAAAAAACATAGTCATTTCTTGGGGATATGGACTCATGACATACATTCCCCATATGAGAAATGGATAGTAATATTTATTTTTGTGTAGAAAATTTGGGGACCAGTGGATGATGATTTTTTGGATATAACATGGGTGACCCTTATTGGTGAACTCCACAAAGTATTGTATCATTATCTTCTAGATGTAACCAAGCATCCTAATATGGTATGATAGCCTTATTCCAAACTGGTGTGCATCAAAGGATCCGACATCAGCTTCCTTCTTGGTGGTGGATCCATCTCCCTCTACAATTCAACTTAGGAGGAATCCATTACACCATATTTACAGATGTATTTAAATTCATTCAACCCATCCTAAATGTGGAATTTCAATGGTTAACATTGGATTTGTTCCCTTTTGGACGGATCCACCTGGTGGGTCCCATTCTAGAGGTAATCCATGATGGGACTCATCCATTTAGGAATGAATGTCTTCTCATCATGCTCTGGGAAAGCATTGATCTCATTAATTTCCTCCATGTCACAAATAATGACAAGTGAGACTAACCTTTGATGTGTTATAAATAACACTACCTTTTCATGGTCATGATTAGCTAGAACTATGGATGCATTATCCCATACCTTGCCACAACAATTCTATAATTGAGGGACATGATGTTTCATAGGTTTAAGAGGTAAATCCTCCATCATTCCTCTAACATAACTAATGAGAGGGTCCATTTCTTCCTTCTTAATGGCATAGTAACTATTCATATATATAATGACCATATCTAAATCACCTTTTGCATTCATATATTCTCTATGTAGAATCAAATCTAGATCCAGACCTATAATAAGGTCTTGGTATTCAACCTTATTATTAGTTCTACTTTAAGACATCGATAAAAAGTAGGAAAAATTTTCCTTTTCCAAGGAAACAAATATATTCCCTATACCAATTCAGTTGATCATCTAGTTTTCCATTTTCTTTCCACTCATACTTTTGAAGTCCCTGTTAAAAATAATTTCCCATGTTTGAGGGTTGTAATGATAAAAGAAAACCTATTTATCAAAATGTTCAGTTTCTACTATAATGTTTTTAGGGCATCATGTTCTACCAGAAATTCAACCAAACTCTACCTTTTGAATGCCATATAATACAAGAATTTAATCTCATACTATTTCAAAATAACTTCTCATCTATCCAAAAACCTATTTTTTATAGGGAGAAAAATATACGTGAGCGGGTTTATATAGGAGACCAAGTTGACTTCGTGATGATACAATTATTGCCACAAATTTTTCATAGTGAAGTGAAGTGTGAGGTAGTTTTTTTAAATATCAAAATATAGAGTATTGGTATCTGTCATCATTCAGTTGAGATATTAGTGACTTTTTCATTTCCCAAATCATTTTTCCATATGAGGAGTGCACTGAGAGATCGTTCCATAGAATCCACATATAGGATAACTAGTTTAACTTATACGTATAGTATTAAGACTATTGTATTTAAAAATTATTGTTTAAGCTTCCCAAAATAATTTAGATAGTCATCATCCCATTGGTAGGAGAATATCTTTACCATCAACTTAATGAAGGGGTGACATCTTCCATCCATTTATTATATATAAATGTAAATATATATTAGTTTACCTCAGATCCCTCTCAATTATTTATGATTCTGAGGAGGTTAGATCCCCAAAATTTGACTACTATTTTCTATATTGACCTCGATTCCATGGTGGAAGACCAAAAAGGAATGTTATTTCCCTAGTGTCACTCCCAAATCACACATTAGAAGATTCCTCTGGAAACTGTACTCATGTAATTTTTTCAATTTTTTTTAAATATTAGGGATGTAATCAAAAAATTATTAAGATTTAACCACCAGGTCATCAATTAAGAACATTCATATTTATCTCAAGACATGTTTGGTGATATAATGAATATCTCACTAATATTTAATTCTAGTGTTCCTTAAGATAAAGGGAATAACTAGGTAGAAAAATATTCCTTTAAATTATCTAAAGGTAAGAATTTCCTAATATATAGGGGCCATTTATACCTAGTTATACCTTGAATACCCATACCTTAAGGAAAAAAATTAGACTCATTTAGTTGATTCAATCAAAAGTTCTCTTAACGATACTCAAAAATTCATCCGTTGGGAATTGGAAATAAATGTCCCTGAAATTGATGCATAATTTTATCTTTTAGATTATTTTTAATAAATGGAAAAATGTTGGAATGATATTTTGGATATTACATAGCTCGAAAAAAAGTTGGAATTAATTAAAATTTTAACATCAGATTCTACCTTGGTAGCATTAGAGGGGTTAATTTTCCTAGATTCTTGATTATAACCAAAGTGGTCATATAGAAATCCTAGATAATGTGTATTTATATTGGAATTAAATCTATGTATCTCTAAATTATTCCAAGAAAACCCATTTTGATAATTATTTATAAATAGAATATACATCTCTTATTCCATAAGAGGCATGGAGGTACCAATCAATGTAGGTCACGTGTCTTCTTCTATTCTTAGCATCACCTGCTTGAGATCAAAAATGATGGTGGAGATTCCTTCCTTAAACGTGTGTGTGTGTGGGTGGGGGGGGGGGGGGTTAGGAGGTTATCCTCTTCATCTTACATCTATGAGTTTGTGGGGGAATATATAGTAATAGTGTATTATTCATTGGTATCTCTATCCTTATTAAGGTGTGAGAGGCCATGAGAAAAAACATTGACACCCTAAAGTGCTAGAGTCATTGTGGGGGGATTATTTGGATGCATGTATTTCCTCCTATTTCTAAAAAGTGTAAGAGTGGTACAAGCATCACGAGTTATTGGTAATTTATTGGGGGGTATTTTTAATTTATATTAATAGAGAGAATGAATTTTTAGATCAATATATAAAATTGGTAAAGTTATCCTTTTATGAAACCAATTCATCTAACATAATATTTGTCATATAGACATTTTCTAATGAATCTTTTGGTTCATAATATCTCCCTAGGAGTGATTCTACTACCCTTACCAAGTTTATGGTAATCACATAATCACTTCCGACTAAACACCAAGGATTTGTAGGTTTATTTTGGAAATCATTAGGGGTGGAAACATTCATGTCACCCTCTATGATGGATGGTTTTACTACCCTATTTTATAAATTCTTCAAAATATATCGGGGTTCACAAGATTCAAATGGGGTGTTATCTCTATATAGTATTTGAACCTTTCCATTCATGGGGTATTTCAAAAAAATTTTAAATGTTTAATTTATTAGGATATGACTATAAATTAAAGGTGTTCTAGGAAGAACATTATATTTTTGTCTTATTGGATAATCATGAACTCAGAGTTAGAAATGTGATACCCGAATTCATCATTGAAATTGACATTTTTTAGTTTACTTTTATCCTTTTTTATTATAATTTAATGGTCAATAATTCTCAAAATAAATCATCAACATTGTAGACAAAACAATTTAAGTTCCAAACCAAGATGTGTTCAATCATGAAACCAATGTCAAATAGAGCCCTTAAGATGACATTAATTCTAGATTACCAAAAACATAAAGATTTTTGATATGTCCCTAAATAGGTTCTTTTTTATCTTACACCATGAATGAGATGGTGGGTTGGCATTCTATTGGATTATTTTCTGATTGATAAAACTTAGTTGTAGTGAATTCTATATTAAACACCTGGGAACTCTATGGGTCCTCAATAAATGAATCATTGAGATATTTTGAAATATAGAGAAAATCCAGGACTGGGATTTTGGTTGGTATATATACAATCTTTTTTATAATTTTATATTACTTTTCTACAAGTATGTACTTCACATTTTATGATTTATCCTTAGTACGTGGATTATGGGGTAAGAATCTCGAGGTAGATGTGCATGGTATTTGGGTAGAGGTAAATGGGGGCATATATTGTGGATTTCATGGTTGTACTGGTATACCCCTTCATTTTTATGATCATAGAACTGTAAACATACCATAGAGACATCTAAAACAATTTGGTTCAAACAACCACTGAAAGACTCAATGAAATATCTATTTTTGTGTTGGGATTACTGATGTTGTCACCTGTGGGTATTAACCATGTATATGGCCTCAGTGAGTATTTGGTTTTGATATTGGTTTGTTTCATGACCACATTGTCACATGTGCCCTTGGATTATACCTCTAGATCCCTGGTAAGATACATTGAAATAATATTTTTGGGTGTGTTCATCATCATAGAATGGATCTTTTAAGTGAATAATATTAACATATTATAAAATTACCACTTCATCCCTTGAGGATTATATATTTTGGGATGGTTCCCAAAATTTATATTCTATCAAAACAAATCTTCAATATCTAGGGAATCAATGACCATGGATAAGGCCCTTTTCCTTACATTGTTTTCTATTTTGGATGATTATGCCAGCCAATGAGAGGTAGATTTGATGGAACCTCCTTGGATATTTAGATTATTTATGTTTTATGAAGATAAAATATTAGGGTGTAATTTTCTCATTAAACTATATTTTAATTCATGAATTTATATAATTTCAATTCTTGCCTAGCTGAGACAACTTTCTTATCACATTATCCTTCTAATTTTCTTGTAGCCAAAAAGGTCACTTTCATCAGGGATTTTTCCAATATCACCTACCTAGAATGAACCATTCCATAAGGAATATATTTGAATTCAAAACAATCCTTAGTAGTGGGAACTAATCTCCTATGAAAAGGTAAATATTCAATTAGTTCATTGAGGCCAACCTGACAGGGTTTCCTACGATCATGCATCTTGATGAGATTATTTTCTATGGATGTGAATAAATAACTGGGGACCTATTTATTTTAGAATGAATATATTTACTTATTTCATTCCTTAAATCATGGTCAACCCTGATCCCTCTTCAACTCTAGTCAAGGGTGTTTTTCTACTACTGTCACTCGTCTAGAGGCACTACATAGTTCACGGTCTACCTGGGTGTTTCAGCAAGTAGTGTTTCTAGTTTTATTGTGACAGTGGGTGATTCTTCTTTTTCAGTACTATTCCTATAGAAACCAAGAATTTTCATACATAGATATTATATATTTTTAGATTAATATTCAATAAATAATATAAACACATGACTAAGGACTATAATATGTTAGTGTCTCTGGATACTAGGTATACAGTCTTCTAATTTGGTGAAATACCTTCAACATGTCCCCTAAAGATCTTCTCATCTAGTACTCTTCTCAAACTTAACCTACTTAAAATCAATATTTATAACCTTTGAAATTGAAAAATATTAAAGGTATAATATATATGTTTAGTAATCATTAACAAGGTATATATATAATCTTAACATGAAAATATGGGTTTGATATAATGATTATAACATATGGAAACCATACCCTGAATATCAATGATTAGAATCCTGAGTAATGGAATAAATATGGGTAGTTCATAAGACATTAATCATACGTAATTAAACTATCATGATCCATGAGAGAATAAAATTTTTATAATACATGGAATTGTGGCGTACATATAATTATAGAAAATCATTTCCGTAGCTATCAAGGATTATTTCCAAGGCTGTCATAGTGGATTGTGTTCACTCCAAAAACTATAATAGTTTTCAATGTTTACACTGAAGAAAAATAGAGTAGAAATAATCCCTTACTGAACTAGGTTGAATTCCCATTCTAGCCCTGTCTATCATATGAGATATAAAACTTTCCCCATGCATTAGAGGGATATTTAGTTCCCACACATTAAATAATGAAAATAATTCATATGTGTTCCATATGATCATAAAACATTTATTATATAATAACCCATAAAATGAAATTTAATTCACAAACATTTTATCACATCGTAACCAGTTAAGAAGAGACAAGTTTCATAATCATTTCATCATTTTATCATTGCATTAACTATGCAAAAAGAAGACAATTTAAAATTAATTTTATCATGGTATAACCCATGGAAAAGAAATAAGTTTCCTAAATATCTTTTCATCCCAAACCATTCAGATAAAGAATAAAAGTGGTATCTTTGGCTCATATCCATTGCAAATAACAAGTTATATAAAATGATTTCATGTTATATGGAGAATTATTTTGATAGATAAATCACATAGAACATTTCTTTAGGAATATAATTTTTATTAAAAATTATTTTCTAAAACTAAAATATCATAAAAAATTATATAAATACTTTTCTTTGACATATAATGTCAGCTTTAAAATCATTTAAAATATTTCTTGAAGAAAATAACATTTCCACTAAAAAACATTTTTTCAAAACATAAAAATTTTTGAAAATTATTTTCCTTGAAAATAATATTGAAATATTATAAATGAATCTTCAAATAAAATAATTTTAATGATGGTGGGGAATTATGTTCATGGAATACACATAAAAATGTTTTTCCTTTCATATTTTTCGAAAAATACAAATGAGAATAGTTTGTAAAATGATAACAAGATTCTATTAAATTATTTTGTAAGGAGCTAGAAACAGGTAAAATATTTAATTTGAAAATAATTTTAAAAATGTTAGAAATATTTTTAATTTTTTTTATTAAAAATGATTTTGGAAGAAAAAGTGTTATCGATTAAAGAGAGAAATAAAAATAATTTTTCCTAAAAAAATTATTTTGAACTCTTGAGTACATAGTAGAAAATGAATGGAAAACATGTATTGTAATTATATAAATAGGTGATAAGAAAATACATGAGTTTATTGAGAGTTATATCATAATATTTTCTTATTATAAATGTAATCATGAGTAATCCCAATAAACCAAGATATTGTAACACAAAACCCTTTCCGCTTTGGTAACATTGAATCATAATCCCCATGAAATTATACCATTAAATAAAACATAAAATATTATTAGAATATATAAATTCATGATATTACCTATATAATGGGATTCATATACTCCTTATAAAAGAATATAGTTTTATAACATTACATAAGTGTCAAATAAGGTAAATTGAGACCAACCCCATTAGCAATTTATTAGCACTTGAATCGTAAACCCCATGAAAGAGAAATAATGAAATGGATATATAAATAACCATAATTTTATAGATAACAATAATAAAATACATTCATGTGTATTATATATAGCACATAAAAGAATAAAATGTTGAATATGGATTGTGTCTCACAAAAAATAAAAGTGGGATGGAAACCCTTTACCTTAAGTATACACTTCCATCATACACATTCAAAAATCATGTATACTAAAGATAATTTTATAATATATATATATTTTAGGACCATAAATAAATATATATATATATATATATATATATATCATACTATATATTATTTACTTATGATCACTTACTACCCATTTATTACAAATTCCATGTTAAAATCAAATTTTGAGTAATAATTTATTTTTTATATGTTTTGATTTTTTATATTCATTCCTATTACTTTGATCAAGTTTCAATAATATCACTAATAATAATAATGGAATAATTATTATATTTATAAATAAATTATACTTTTAGTACCAATAATTATAGATGTTTTTCATAAATGAAGTACATTGTGATCATGGAGACGGTAGGTCATACATACACTTGAGTAACATTTTCGTTTTTTAATGATCATTATAAAAAAAAGATAAATAATATTTTATCATTAAATAATGGTAATAATATCATAAATATAATATTAATTATTTATATATACTGATACATATCATCCATTTGTTGTGGTGATGAAAATAGAGAGTCATAACGCTTTGTGAATGCGGTAGTCCACATGTACACGAACGACATTATAATCTTTCAGTGAGTGAAAAGGTTATAAATAAAAAGATATATTATCTTTTTAGAATGATAAATATATCATTAAAATATTAATTATTTTATTGAAATCACATATATTAATTAATTTCATCCTTATTTTTTTCCATGTAAAATGTTAGCGAAAAAGAATCACATTCCTCCATGTGGCGGTAATCCGACGTATACATGATAGAAATTATTTTATCCTCTATGTAAAGGAAAGTAAAAAAGGCATATGTGATATAATGACTAAATAGGTATAATTATTTTAAAAATATCACAAAAACACACACATAAACACACACATAAACACACACATATATATACTTTATATCCATCATCATACCCAGCCATAAAATATCGTAATGGAAAAAATGAATGACATCGGTTCCTGGGGTGGTAGTCCACTGTACACATGAATGATGATTTTGTAATCCATTTTTTGAATGTGAATTTGGTTTTAGGTCACGGTCATAAAATTACAAAAAACTTATTATATGGAATATTCTTAGGTTATTTTATAATAACGCTTTAAAAAAATTTAAGGAGGTTGAGGAAAAATTAAATTAAAAACACTCCTTGAATAGTGCTACATCTTTTTCAGGTATCCTCCTTAGGTTTTCACCATAAGGATTCCATATTTTTTTTTTCCAAAATAGGGATTAAAGTATTATAGGAGGTGAATTGGTAAGGTATTAGGGAAGGTATTGGCTAAAAAAAGGGATTGATGGTGTGAATAATAGAGGATAATGGGTGGCCTTTTATAAGTTAGGCGAGTGACACACTTGTAATTGCTTTAAAGGAAAAAGGTGTAACTATGTTTGTATCATGTAAAAAGTCTCCTAAACGAATTATTATACATTATTAAACATAATAAAGTTGTAAAATAGACATAAAATATATTTTAAATATGGTTTAGTCTATTTTAACCCTTATCGTTTTAGTTTAACCCCTCAGTAAACCACTTTTTACCTTAAAAGTGGTAAATAGATTTTACTATTTTTACTATTAATTTTGGTAAAAAATTAAGTTAAAATTATTAGAAAATATATATTATGATTATTAGAAATATTTTATCCATTTTTCACAATTCCATTAATATAATTGGAAAATTTTAATTTAAAATATTCCCGTAAAAGAGATGAGAAAGTAGGTTTTCAAAGAGAAAATGTGTAAGTGTTTTCAATGTTTTAATATCAAAATTCAATATGAAAATGGTTCTGATGACTTAAATTAGATTAATTTGTATATAATTGAAATAAATTTAATTGAAAACCAATTTTAAATATAATTCCACTTTATAAATACTTTAAACAAAAATGTAGTTTTCAATTAAAATTCAGTATTTTTCAGTATTAAACAAAAAATTAATCTTTTTAGAAAATTCTCAAAAACTTTACACTTTTATAATTATGATATTATGATTTTAAAAATGAATTTTATTTTTAAAAATCAATTATCTAAAAGTTTCAAAAATTAATTTTAAAACAAGCACTAAAAAACATGACAAAACTATTTTTTAGAAAAATAGAGTTTTTGGTCATAAAATTAGATTTATTTTTATCTCTTCGATAAGAAATAGATAAGATAAATGCTAAAATTTTTATTTAATATGAAATATAAAATTTTCATTAAAATAATTTCCTATAAGTTATTTTTTTAGTTAATTTTTGTGAAATGCGTTTTTTTGCAAAAAAAATATTTTTCTTGAAAAATATTTCCTTTATTTTCAAATATTTTTTATTTTAATTTATAATTATTTGGTTACCAAAGAATTAATTTATATAAATGTGTGAGACATATATTTTCATAATTTAGTTAATACTATTTATACCCTTTATTCCAATAACTAGGAGATACCAATCATTTTAAATAATAATATTTTAATGATATGTCAAATTTCTTTTAAACTCTGTGTTGTGTCTAATGAAAGCTAAACTCATTGTAACATGTAACAAAAAATTTAGAAAAGATAAAATTCATTAGAAAAATTATTTCATAAAACATGAATTCTTATATTCTACCCCCCATAAAATAAATTTCACTCTTGGAATTTTTCTCAATCATTAAAGGTTTAATATTTTAAAATTCCTTTATTAAAACCCACATCGTAAAAAGGTTTAATAGAAAATCCTATTGGAAAAGGGAAGGGGTTTTGTTCTAGTAATCTAGAATAACACATACTATGTTTCTAAATAAGAGAACTTATGTGGTCACTGAAAACATGGACATGGAAGAAAATCATGAATAATTAGTGAGTGTGATAGAGATCGTTGTTCATAATATAGTGGATTATCCGGAGAATGGTAATAACTACAAAACCATAAACCAAAGTGGTGTGAAAAAAGTTATTGATATCTTAAAAAATGATGATGATAGGACAAAGGTTTATTTCAATATATTTTTTCTAAGGTTGGGGAATTCTTTTCCATCCTCACTAAGAATGTTTGAAAATAAACTTACTTGATATGTTTTAATTTTATAGGCACAATTCCATTCATTGGTTGTTCCTTGATGAATTTTAAATTCATCTAATACTATAAGATATACATTTTTCATGTATTAAGAACTAAAAAAATCCATAAAATAATTATAATTCATTACTTACATCTCTAGTAAAAAAAGTTTTACACAGATTATCTAATATGGATAAATCCTTATATAGTGAAGTAATACATTAATCTATAAAATCTCATCAAAAGTTAAACTTAAATAATTTAACAAATGGTTAACCTTATGAACCATCTAAAAGATGAAAATAAAAAACTTTAGATTGAAGTTCATGGAATGTCCAAAATGATCTTGTCATTAACCCCCAAAACAACATGAAATAGCTCTTAATTATCACATAACAAAGATGTGAATACCTTCATCATGTATTCTCCTGAAACATGGTAATAACCATAATCACCTAAAAAAATATTGAAATAATACATGATTACTCATTACTTATATAAAATGGATATTATTGGATATATTACATAATTCCAGTAATGTATTAAACTCCATCAATGATAGTATAAACCATTTTGTCAACAAATAAATAATTTGTTCCAATTTCATCAATACTATCCAATTTTATTTATTAATATAAATAACTTATTTAACCAAGAATAATTAACTCAATATCTGGAACATATTAATTCTTATATTCCCTTAATCAAAATATCACCTTTCCATTAAATCAGTTTTCTATTCCTTTAGTAACATTTGACAAAAGTTTCAAAATCATTACAAATGTTTTCTAACTAAACAATCATTTTATATATCATGTTTTAAATAAGAAAATTCCTAAATTACAATACAAAAATAATTTAATCATATAAATTTAATCTCAAACTATTTACTAGGATTTATCATCTTATTCATTAATACGCCTTTCCATTCATATGTCATTCTTATTCTCATTATCACCAAAAGAAAAACCATTTTTTGCACAACTATGCTGATTCTCTTCATGAGATTCACCATTAGGACATAGTTTTTGAGTGATTCCTATAATTACCATATTTATAACATTCAAAAGTCAATTATACCTAATGGAGACCATTACTCTCATCCACTGATTTTACCAAACATTTCATTTTTTCATTGTAGTTTCTTGATTTGTGTCATTTTTCACACCCAAAACATTTTTTTATCACTAGATACTTTCCATTGAGTTATTATTTTCACATTATTGACATATAGGAAAGTGAATCTTCTTTAATCCATAGTATCTACTACCTGAAATCTCATAGAACTAAAATTTTCTATTATTTGGTGCATCTGAGAGTTGGTTAAGGTACATGTTGTTATTCATGTTCCCTGGTAACAGATTAGGGTTAATCATAAAATCATTTTCTCTAATAATAATCCCATTTGTATTACCATCAAATTTTTTTATCACATTTAATTATTATCAACTTTTTTATGCTCTCACCATTGACTAAAACCTAAAAAAGGGTGTGAGAAACACTAATCATAGTAGAAAATCTCATAATCATGAAAAAACATCTTATAGGATGTCTAAATCATGACACCATATTTTAAATATATGACCCATTAGGTTTGAACTTGGTCATCCATTATCATCATCAGTTTAAATCCTTTATTATGGTTCATAAAGTGTTAGTGGATTTGTTAAGAATATTTCCCAGGAGTGTCAAACCAGGTGTGCAGTAAATCCAATCATGGTGAACCAGGTAACGATTGAGTCCATCTCAATGTTCCCATTTTGGATTTATTACCCCTAAGTATCTCTATTATAGAGAGAAATACACTTGTTTTATCAAGACAATGATGTAATTTATTGGAAAGCACATGCTCTATCCTTAACAAAAATTCTAATAAATTCTCTTATATTTTTACTAATCCTTTGACTGATTCTTATAGAACTCCCAAGACTTATACATAAAAATATCCCTAGGTATCTCAATAAAGATTTCTAATCCAAGTTCCCAAAGGTTAACTAAGACTTTCCTATGATACCAACTATAAATACCCATATTTTTAATATACAAATATGATATCTTTTTAGATGAGTATTCAATACCTTACACAAACACACACCTGAGGACCATAATAGTTTAGTGTTTTTGGAGAATAGGTACATGGAAATCTAATTTTTTGAAATATATTCAACATATTCCATAAATATCTTCCCCTTTAGTAATATTCACAAATATAACCTACTTAAAACAACTCTTTATAACCATAGTAATAGAAACAAATGAAAGGGTGAGCTCAGATGACCAGTAAGAGAAATAAAGGCATATACATAAGGATAACATAAACATAATTGTATAATAACATTATAATAGAATATAAAAACCATACCATTCACATCTAAGATCATAATCATGTGTCATGACATAAATATTGATAGTTAATAAGACATGAATCATAATGAAATCAAAGAACATGAGCCTAGAGAGCATAAAATTGGCATAAGAAATGGAATTGTCGAATACACATAAGCATAAAAATTCAATTTAATATTATTAAAGGCCCAAATCAAATGCTATTATGGTAAAATGGTTTTAATTCAAAAATAATCCTAGTAGTAAAGGTTTACTCCTAATACTTTCATTACAGACAAATACACTTACTGAACTACATTAACTCCCCATTCCAATCCTCTCTTTCTCTTGAGATATAAACCTTTACCAAATGCGTTGTAGGTTGATTTAGGTCCCACCTATCAGATATTAAAATTAATTAATATATATGGAACAAGAACATAAAACATTTATCATATTATAACCCATGAAATGAAATGGGTTTGATAAACATTTCATCATATCATAACTTATAAAAAAGAAAAAAGTTTCATAATGATATCTCCATTTCATCATAGAATAGTTTGTGGAAAAAGAAGTGGGTTTCATAAGAAATTTTCCAGATTATTACCCATGGAATAGAAATAATAAGAATGTTATCCTGGGTTTATATCCCCATAAAATCATAAGTTACATAAAAGGATGTAATATTAGATGTCGAATGATTTTAAAAGATAAGCCACTTGGAATATTTATTGAGGAAGATTTATTTTCTTTTAAAATATATTTTTAAAAAATTAAATTCATAAAATATTTTGGAAATCATATTCATAGAAAATAAACTTGAAAAAATATAAAATAATTTTTAAATATCATTTAAAATATTTCTTGAGGAAAATAACTTTTTCATTTTTGAAAAAACTTGTTTGAAAATGTAAAAAAAATTAAAATTATTTTCTATAAAAATAATATTCAAAATATATAAATAAATTATAAAATAAAATAATTGTTCTGGCAGTTGGAAATATTATTTATTTTTTACATGTTAAAATAGATATTCCGTTAACCTTCTCAATAAAAGACCAGCGGGAATTTTTTGAAAATGACATCAGGATTCATTTAAAAAATTGTTACAAATATTAAAAAAGGGTAAAAATCTAATTAATAAATAGTTTTAATAATTAAAAAAATTAAACCATTTTATAAAACATGATTTTGAATGAAAATGGGTTTTATAATAAAGAGATAAGTAAAGATTATTTTGTATAGAAATGCTATTTTGAACACATCTGTTACTAAAGTGAGGGAAATAAAGGGAATTTATTTTATAATTTAATAACTAGAGTGTAATAAAAAACTTTAGTTTATCAAGATATATATAACTATATTACATTATTGGAAACATTATCATGAGAAATCTTGATAAATGATGAGATTGTAACATAAAACCCTTACTACTTCGGTAATTTTTAATCGTAAGACCATGAAAGGATAACATTAAATGAAACTTATAATTTCTTGAGAATAAAAAATTTCATTATATTACATGTAAATGGTTATGTATATACACCTTATAAAAGAATATAGATTCATAGCATGATAGAAGTCTCAAAGAAGTCTTATTATAAGTTACCAGTTTGTTAACTCTTGAACTATAAACATCATGAACAATAGATCCTAAAATGGATATCTATATCCCAATAAAATTATGTATAATAATCATAAAATAAAATCATTCTCATTTTATACACAACATAAAAAACACATGGTTAATATGTCTTGCGTCTCACAGAAATTTGATTAGAGATGGAAATCATTTTCCTTAAGTCCTGACTTTCTTCATACACATTCGAATATCCTATATAATAAATATAATTTTATTATAAATATATTATAGAACCATAATTATACATATTATACCATATATTTTTTATTGTAAAAATTTATTACCCATTTATTACCAATTCATGGTTAAAATCATTTTTCAGTAATAACTGCTTTGTTTTTTGTTTATGTTTTGAAATTTTTATCTTCAGTCCTCTTATTTTGATAATGGTTTAATAATATCTATAATAATAATCATTTAATAATTATAATATTTATACATAAATTATATTTTTAATACCAGTCATTAAATAAGTTTTTGAGATATGAAGTGTGTTATGATCATAGAGATGGTAGGTCATATATATGTATGAGTAGCGTTTACATTAGTCAACGATCATTATGGAAATGTGGTAAGTAATGTTTTATATTTATAGAATTATAATAATATAATAAATATCATATTATTTATTTTAATATATTTATATGTATCATATATGTGTTTTGGGAATGAAAATAGAAAGACACGTTGCTCGTGAAGGCGGTAGTCTACACATACATGAACGACATTATCATCTTTCGGTGAGTGAGAAGGTAAGAAATAAAATGATATATTATATATTAATAATGATAATTATGTCATTAATATCATAATTATGCATTTATATCTTATATATTCATTAAATGTTGCCTTATTATTTTCCATGTAAATAGTTAATGAAAACAAATCACATCACTTCATGAGGCGGTAGTCTACCGTACACACGAGCGACGTTATCATATCCTCTAAAGAATGGAAATTTAAAATTTATAAATGATATCTTGAATACGTATGTTTAATTATTCTAGAAATATAAAATATACACTTTATATCTATCATAACACCCAATCATGATATCTTTTAATGGAAAATTAATGAGATCAGTTCATGAGGTTGTATTCTTCTGTACACATAAATGTTGATTTCATAACACATTTTGTGAAATTGAAGAAAGTTGTTGGTCAGGAAATTGACATAAAACATTAAATTATATGAAATATACTAATTTTATTATATCATTACAGTTTAATAAAAATTTAAGGATGTAATGTAAGACATATAATTAAAATGATCATTGAAGAATGTTACCTCTTCTTCCAGTATCCTCTTAGGTTTTCACCAAAATCCTTCCTAGGTTGTATTTGTTACCAAAATAAGCCTCATAGGATGATGGGATGGAATATTTTAAGGTATTTGGGTAGGTATTTTATGAATGATAATTGTTTTAATGTGTGAATATGAGATGAAAGTGAGAAAACTTCTATTAGTGAGGTGAATTCCACACTTGTAATTGTTTGAAATGAAATAGATGTAACCTCATTTGTTTCATGAAAAAAAAAGATAAAAAAAAGATTATTATATATACTTATACATTAATGGTTCTCAATATGTCCAAAAATATATTTTAGGCAATTTTTATAGTCATTTTAACACCTGTCATTTTAGTTTAATGCCCAGTAAACCCGTTTTTACCATAAGTACATTACATAATTTTTACTTTTTTACTATTCGTTTTGGTGAAAATTTAATTTTAAATTATTAAATAATATAAATTATTAATATTATTGTAAATATGGAATCTATTTTTACAAATTCCATTCAGTAATTTTTAAAATTTTAATTTAAAAAAAATCTCTCATACATGACGAGAAAGCGAGTTTTTAAAGAGAAAATGTTCAAAAGATTTCAGTGTTTCTATATAAAAATTCAATAATAAAACGATTAAAATGACCTAAATTATATTAATAGATATATAATTGGACTAATATAACTTTCAAACCAATTTAAAATATAATTTTACGTTATTATAAATTTAAACAAAATGGTGGGTTTCAATTAAAATTTAGTGTTTTTTACTATTCATCAGCAATTTAATCTTTTCAAAAAATTATAAAAAAATCACCCTAAGATTATTTTGATATTATGATTCAAAAAAATGTATTATATTTTTTCAAATAAAGTTTCTTAAAGTGTAAAAATTATTTTTAAAAATAAGTGCGTAGAAATGTGACAAAACTGCTTTTTTGGAAAAATATAGTTTTTCAGTATAGAATAAGATTTATTCTTATCTATTATCTATAAAATACAAAAGAAAAATGTTAAAAAAATTTATTCAATTTAATAAATATATATATATATATATTTCCTTAAAATGTTTTTCTAAAATTGTTTTGTTTAATTTATTTTAGGTGAAACTTTTTTGATAGAATAATGTTTTCTTTAAAATTATTTCCTTTAATTTTAAAAAAATTATTTTCATTTATAATTAATTAGTTACCAAAGAATTAATTTTTTATACAAGTTTAAACCATATATTTTAATAATTTATTTTTTCTTATTAAAAACTTTCATAATGACAACTAGGAAATAACGATCATTTTAAATAATAGTATTTTAATAGTATGTCATGGTTTTTTAATATTAATGTTGTAAGTAAGACAAGATAAAATTACTGTTATATGTGATTTAAAACAAAAGAAAAAGTTAAAATTCATTTGAAGAAGTATTTCACAAAATATTAGGGAGTTACATTTTCCTTATGGTGTGGTCATGGGTCAAGATTTAGCCGTAGTACATCGAATGAAAACTTTAAGGAACTATCTAGTTTCTATGAACTTGCGAAATCCACTTGGGTATTTTATTAGGATTAATTTTTTTTTCTTCATATTAGGATTTTTCTTAGAAATAATATCCAACAATTTATCTTGTGATATTTTGATGTTGAGATAGTATGTTAGACGCTTATATTTGGTGGTAAATTCAAATACCCTCTCATTTTCACATTGTATTCTAATTTGGAGATTGATAATCATTATATTCCTTAGTGTATAGATGAATTAACAGTAAAATTTATTAAAAAGTTCTTCTAAACTGGTGATTTATGTAACACCCCAAGATTTTATAGTTCGTTATCTCATGAAAGTAGTTTAATAGCTTGTGTTACACACAACACCGAGTTCGAGCACACCACAACTTACCAAACTAGCCGTTAAAAAAGCGGTTATGAATAGTATTAAATGAATTTTGAATATTATATACTCTATATAATTTTAACATCCATATTATGTGTTTGTTAGACATAATATAAAAACAAATTCATTTTTTCAGATAAAAGAAGTATTTTTAGAAAAATGCAATTTTACCACTTTTTAATGGTGAACCCTTTTTAAAACCAATATTTGACACTATTATATCTTCAATTTAACTAAATTAAATTCTTATTTAGAATCGGGACATAAAAATTTAGTTTGGATAAATTTTTGGTACGTTTCTGATAAATTTCATATTTTGATGAATAGTGAAAAATACTACGTTTTAATTGAAAATAACATTTTTAATAAAAATAATTTATAGTGTTAAATTATAAATTTTAATGGTTTTTAAGTGTAATTAGATTATATTTTTATCATTTAATAAAATTTTGGTCATTATAATTAATTTCAAATTTAAATTTAACATAAACACATGTCAGTCTTTTGATAGTTTTAATTTTTTTAAAAACCTACATTTTGGTTTTGACAACGGGAATTAATTTTAAATTAATAAATTAAAATTATATGTTTTTAATTTGGTAAAATAGATTTCATTTTTTAAATTTAGAATATAAAAATTAGCTTATGGTTAATTTTTTTTATTTTTCTGGAAATATTCAAATTTTGATGAATAGTGAAAAACACTAAGTTATTGTTTAAAATCGACTTTTTATTTAAATAATTATTTATTTTATTTAAATTTATTTTATGTCAATATATATACATAATAACTATATAAGTTCAATTTAATTCATTAGAGTCATTTTATAATGAGTTTTGATATATAAAAATGTTATTGAACTTTTTACCGTCTTTTACCCAACTCCTAGGAGCATTTACATATTTGCTTAAAACTTATTTTTACCAATTCTATGAGTTGAATTTAAAAACTCTGAGAGCCACGGTTGATAATAGTAAGTAAAATTTTGTTCAATAAGATGAAAATGTTTTTTTGGTGAATAGTAACTTTTGACTTTTATTTACCGCAGTTAAAAGTAAATAGGGTAATTAAGGGTAAAAATGATATCATAATTACCCTAACACATGTCCTAATTCTATTGGATAAGTATAATTTGAAGTCAAAAAACCTTAGGAATAAAATTTAATCCCTTTTGGTCCACTTGAATTTGATTAGGACATTTATTATTATTTTATTTAAAAAGTAGTTAAAAAATTAAATTCAAAGTTTAATAACTAAACCATTTTTTATATTGTGTTACAGAAAATATAAATTTGACTATAAATATTCCTTAAAACTCTAAAAATATTTTCTACATCATGGTATTTTATTTATAATTTTTAGACAATAAATAATAAAATTTATTTATGACACAATGATGATGCAGTAATTACCTTATTAATGAAAGAATCAAATAAATGGTATTATAAGTATATAATTTAAATATAATTTCAATTGTTTTATGACAGAAATGAATTTTATAGGTCAATATGACATTTTAGGGTTGATTCAATGTATCTTTTTCTAAGTAATCAAGTTGTGATGACTTTCAAAAAAACCAAATACCATATAGTGTCATAATTGTCATAAATTAAATTTTAAAACAAATACTATATTATTGGTTGATATAATATTCCTAAAAATCCAATGTTCGGACAAAGGGCTTAAATAATATTATATATGTCATTAATGAACCACTTTGGGTTCTCTTGTAAGTTTAGAGTAAGTTTATTAACTATATAGTGTAAGAATACAAGAAGACACAGTAAAAGTTAAACTATTTAACTAAGAGGTAAATCTAAAAGATAAGGTTAAAATGGTAACCTAAAATTGTCTAAAACCAATTGGATGAGAGTATTTCGACCCATAACCACCTTATCCTATAAATCAATCATTTTTGTTCCATTATAAACCGAAAATAATTTTATTATAAAATAATATTTCTAGCTTTTCCTAAAGTGACCCTCACCTCTCTTATCAAAGGGAAAATCACCTTCTCTCAAAATCACACCTCCAAAGCCAATTTTCCTACCCAAAACCCACCTAAATATCATCCAAACTTACCTAAAATAAACCTATAGTCTTTAATTTGGTTAGAAATCCAACCTAAGGATCCCTTTTGATCAACTCAAAAGGAAACACCCGAAGAAGAGGTAATAATTTCCCCACCCTCTTTCAAGTTCTTTTCATCTTCCACTTCCTCTTTCTTTATTGTTTCCATACCAAAATAATAAATCAATTACCTCCTACATACTGTGATATTATTATAAATATGGTACAACCATATTTTTTATTCTATTCATCCTCTAAAAGAAAAAATCACCATATGTGCGTACGTATAACTTACCGTCTCCACGTCGTGGTGTAGTTTGTTATTCAAACACTTAATTATTTGTATGGTTATAATAATGAGTATAAATGCTTTAAATAATAAATATAACATGTTAATTATTCTTTATATATGATATACCATCCAATTACATATTATTTCACCATCAATATAATGTTATTGTCTCTCATGCGTACGTATGGATTACTGTCTTCACAACGCGATGAGATTCATTCCCACGTTCACCATTCAACAATGATTATAAAAATATATATTATTAATAAGTATGTAATATATTACATAATAATTCTTCTGGATATATATGTATTTGTATGTATGTATATATGAACTTGCATATATCTTATTCACATACTTTCGTTTAATAGGATATGAAAACAGGAACATCGTTTATGCGTACGTACGGCCTACCATCTCCATAAAAGGTGTCTTCCATTTCATATATCTATATATTATAAATATTTATATTCTAAATATATATGATATATATATATAAAGGCTTATATTCTGGAATTATTTAAATCATGATCTAAATGATATGATCAAGAATAACAATTTAAAGCACGTACGATAAAGAAAGAGATTATTACCCAAAATGTTAATTTGACATTGAAATCATTATTAAATGGGTAGTATAAAGTCATAAATGAATCATGTATGATATAATAAATATGAATATGGTTCTGGTATAATTTAATAACATTTTATGGTCATTATACCTGAGGATAAACATACCCTCGACCAAAGGAAAGCGCAATGTAAGGGTTAATTCCACAATCTCTTTATTATCTGAAGTTGTTTTTACGTAAGTATCTACTGGGGAATATTTATTATCCATGTCCATGTTTCATAAAGGATTTTTAAAATGGATTATTTTAAGGGACATTTTTACTAAAACATCCTTTTAAATGCTTTAAATATTTATTCTTTTAAACCTATCTCATTAATGTCTTTCTTTTCAAACTGGTTTTAAGGATTTATTTTTATTGACATGAATGTTTTAAAATGTTAATTCCTTTCAAAAGTTTCAAAGTGGTATACGAAACTTTGACTCAAAACTATATTTTAAATGACTTCCTTTATAAATTATAAAATTTTTAAATTATTTCATGAAAAAGGGTTATTTCTCTCAAAGATTTTTACAGGTCATTTTCAAATATGTAAACATCCTTTATGGGATATTATTATTGATCGAGGTTGACTTATTATGATACAAATATTCCATATTTTGTTGAAGGTTTTGTGATATATTTGATTGTGGATGTGCTTTTTTTATACCATTCAGGTTTTATGGTTAAAGTATTGACATTTTTTATGCTAGTTTTAATACGAATTTTTATGTTATGTTTCAACCTTTTCATATGAGGAATGTATTGGACATAGTAAGTGAGAGGTGGAGCCCGCTATAGCACCTCGGTGAATCTGTAAGTCTAATGAGACAATTATACGTGGAATTGGAAGAGGACTTTCCCAATTTGATATATGGTTTTTACTGAGGCCTAAATCATTTTTATACATCTTGTTCGTGGCCTTGACAAGATGTTTCAGAATGTCCTCCATTATACATTCCCTCATTATGAAAATATTATTAATGGTTCATGGGATTATTAAACAAGTATAATACCCATGACTATGTGTTATTATGAAATAATTTACTCATCTTATATTCCTTTCTTAATGTGTTCATGTTTATTATTTTTAATGGCATGAGTTTTAAATTATTCACCATGCCTAATTTTTATGTTACCTTCCACTGTATTGCTTACCCTTACTGAGAATTTGAGCTCACCCATTTCTTATGTTTTATTTTCCCATGATTTGAAGAAGTGTATTATGATTGATAAGAAGGGTTAAGATAGGGGATAAATGTCCTTCTCAAAGGATCATTTATGTAGTATTTTATTTCCTAAGGTGTAATGTAACGTTCAAGTATGTAATCTATTTTCCAAGACTGCTAAAATGATCGGTCCCTTAGGACTTGATTCCTTGTAATCATTTCAATGTAATGTAATAATGTACCGACTCTGGGTAACTGGGGTTGGAGTGTTACAGTTGGTATCATAGGAAGTATAGAAATAACCTTGGAAATATATTTAGATAAACTCTAATTAGAGAACATTACCCTAAGATAGAATTTGAGGATTATTATATAAGAACTTCCTAAAATTTTGGTAACGTAGAGATTTTGTGTATTTTCCCAGAAATACATTCATGTCTGGATACAAGCAGGTAGAGTCGGCTCTGGAACATATGCTCCTAAGAGTAAAAACACTGACAAGGAGTTTTGGAATTGACATAGGGTATCCTGGTACATGACAATGGGCCTTGCTGCACTCTTTCTTACGACACTCCTTGGGGATATGATTAGAATAATTCACATTTTCATTACAAGACATTATGCAGGATTTAGGAGTAAATACTTACTCAATGAAAGCATTTTTATGATTATGGATTATATCGATAAACTGTTCAATTTATTTTAGGTATTTTACAAGTTTGGAATTATGAATTGCGATTCATAAACTGACCTAGGGTATTCTATTGTTTAGAAATGTCACCCTGTAGAGGGAATGATAACTCCATCAATACGTATGATCCAAAAAGTAAAAAGGATCATATCTTTCATGGTATTAAGAAAACATTTAGAAGAGAAATAGTCTCCCACATATTCTCAACATATGATGTAATAGTATCATGTGTTAGGAAGATCAGTAAATAATTCTCTTAGTCATATGTCTTTGAAGGGAAGAAAGAGAAGAAAAACATGGTAGAGAGAAAGATAGATAAAGGGAAGAGGAGAAAGAAGGATTTTCCCACATGTGATAACTGTGTAATGAATCACCCTGGTAAATTCTTTAAGGGAATGTGAGTTTGTTATATGTGTGGAGAAAAATGACACTAAGTATGTGATTTTAAGGGTAAGAAAAAGGTTTCAAATGTAAAATTCTTCCTCTGCAAGGAGTTGCAATACTATGTGAATCAATGTCCCAGTCATCAGAGTATACTATAAATGACTCTATTGGATAATAATAAAATTATTATAATACCACAGATGAATAATAATGACTAGTGTTCTTTTGTTATTATTAATAAATTTTGACATTTATGTGTTGAATCAATCATATACTAGTTATATGAATTGTGGAAATAAATAAGGATTGTACTGCAGTACTATTTCATTGAGGATTTGAGATTATATGGTTCTTTGAAAAGTAACTCAATAACAAGTTAGAATTTTTCGAAAATACATGGTTGAAGGAAAGATAAACCTTAATATGGTTCTAATACTGAGGTATTGATTTTGGAATAAGATATGATTGATTTGGATAAGTTATATTCTATATTCTTGACTACATTGAAACTAATTAATTGTTTGTTTATTCCATTATTGTTGGAGTTTACAACATTATTGGATATAAAGAGTATATCAAGTATTCTATAATGAATAAATGAGCCTGAATGTAATCAAAAAGGTTTTATGGTAATTCAAGGTGTTAATGTTATTTTAAATAATACATGATGAAGGTATTCAAATGTTATTACGTGGAAAAAAGAATCTTCATTGTGTTTACCTTCCATATAAATTTTGGACTATGAATTTGGACAGAAGTATTTCGAATAAGTCAAAAGGTTATAATGAATTAAGTTTTACATTGGATACTATTATAAAGGTTAAAACATTTCTTAAGATTATTTTTGGATTGTTATAAAAAGGACAACCCAGAGTTCGGGAGACAACTCGTCACGTCCGGCAAGGCCGCAAGACCTGAACCCGCAATTGAAGGGAGACAAGGGTGGATCACCTACCACTGGCCTATGTGATATCATGGTTTGTATAATGTAATTTTTTTGAATAGTTTGAAAAATTATTTATAAATTAATTATTTTTTTGAACCCTATACGATTAGGATAAATAGAATGTTTTTGAATTATATTATCTTTTGGAGTGAAATATGACTTTGTGGTAGGAATTAGTTGAAGGATAAAACACTACTTGTCAAGTGTATTTTTTCTTCTTATTCTAGGAATAAATTAATTCTTAAAATTTAGGGAAGGGATCTTAAAACCAAAAATGTGTTATCTTAATACCTTATGTTTTGTTGAACTAACGATATTTTAAATCATCGTAGATTGATGGATTTGAGGCCCTCAATTTTACACTTGTTTGTTACTGATGACCTCAATCACTCTCTAAAAATATTTACGTTTTCCCTCCAATTATGTGCCTCTAATTTCCAACAATGTTCTCCTAATCGATATTTTAATTTGGTGGTAACTTTTTCATTCCCTTTCCCTCTTATTAAGACTAAATTTTATTTACCCAATTTTCAATGTGGGTTTTTAACAAAAGTATTTTTCTATTTTAACATTTTATTTTCAAAGAACAATTTCAAATTTCGAGGACAAAATTTATTGAAGAAGGGTATAATGTAACACCTTAATATTTCACAGTACGTTATCTCATTAAAGTAATTCAATAGCTTCTGCTACATGCAACACCGAGTTCAATTGCACCACAACTTACCAAACTAGTCGTTCAAAAAGCGGTTATGAATATTATTAATTTTATTTTGAATCTTATATACTCTATATAATATTAACATCCATATTATGTGTTTCTTAGACATAATATAAGAACAAATTTGTTTTTTAGATAAAAGAAGTATTTTTTTAAAAATGAAATTTTACTACCTTTTAATGGAGAACCCTTTTTTAAACCAATATTTGACACTATTATATATACAATTTAATGAAATTAATTTATTTTTTATAATTGGGACCTAAAAATTTAGTTTGGATAAATTTTTGGTACTTTTCTGAAAACTTTAATATTTTGACGAATAGTGAAAAATACAATGTTTTAATTGAAAACAACCTTTTTAATCAAAATAATTTATAGTGTTGAGTTATAAATTTGAATGGTTTGGAAGTAAAATTAGATTATATTTTTATCATTTTATAAAATTTTGTTCATTATAAGTAATTTCACATTTAAATTTGACATAAACACATGTCAATCTTTTGATAGTTTTAAATTTTTTTAAAACCCGCTTTTTGGTTTTTACAATGGGAATTAATTTTAAATTAATAAATGAAAATTATATGTTTTAATTTGGTAAAATATACTTCAGTTTTTAATTCATAATATCAAAATTATCTTAGGGTGAATGTTTTGTATGTTTCTGAAAACATTCACTTTTTGATAAATAGTGAAAAACACTGAGTTATTGTTTAAAACCAACTTTTTATTTAAATATTTATTTATTTTATTTAAATTTATTTTAGGTCTAAATATATAAATAATACCTATATAAGTTCAATGTAATTCATTGAAGTCATTTTATAATGAGTTTAGATATATAAAAATTTTATTGAAATTTTTACCGTCTTTTACCCACCTCCTATGCGCATTTGAAAATTTGCATAAAAAATAATTTTACCACTTCTGTGAGTTGAATTTAAAAAATCCGAGAGACACGGTTGATATCAGTAAGTAAAATTTGGTTCAATAAGATGAAAATAACTTCTAGTGAATAGTAACTTTTAACTTTTATTTTCCACAGTTAAAAGTAAATAGGGTAATTAAGGGTAAAAATGATATCATAATTACCCTAAAACATGTACGAATTATATTGGATAAGTATAATTCGACCAAAAACAACCTTAGGAATAATATATGATCCTCTTTGTTCCACTTGGATTAGGTTAGGATATTTATTATTATTTTATTTGAAGAAGAGTTAAAAGAGTTAAATTCAATGTTTCATAACTAAACCATTTTTAATATAGGGTTACACATAATATAAATTAGAATATAAATATTCATTAGAAATATAAAAATATTTCCTACATCATGGAATTTTATTTATAATTTTGAGACATTAAATAATAAAATTTATTCATGACATAGTGATGATGCAATAATTACCTTATTAATGAAAGAATTGAATAAATGGTATTATAAATATTAAAATAAAATTAATTTCAAAATATTTATGACATACACGAATTTTATAGGTTAATACGACATGTTAGGTTTGATTCAATTTATCTTGTTTCAAGTAATAAAGTTGTGATGACTTTCACAAAAACCAAAAACCAAATACTGTCAAAATTGAAATAAATTAATTTTTAAAACAAATACTATATTATTGGTCAATATAGTACTCCAAAAATTCCAAGGTTCGGCCAAAGGGATTAAATAATATTATATATGTCATTAATGAACCACTTGAGGTTCCTTTTGATTTTTATAGTAAGTTTATTAAACATATAGTGTAAGAATACAAGAAGACACGGTAAAAGTTAAACTATTTAACTAAGAGTTAAATCTAAAATATAATGCTAAAATGGTAACCTAGATGTTTCTATCATCTATTGGTTGAGAGTATTTTGACCCATTACCACCTTTTCATCGAAATAAATCATTTTTGATCCATTAGAAAATGAAAATGATTTTATTATAAAATAATATTTCAAGCTTTTCCTAAAGTGACCCTCACCTCTCTTATAAAAGGGCACTTCCCCTTCTCTCAAAATCACACCTCCAAAGCCATTTTTCTCAGCCAAACCCTAACCAACTATCCTCCCAAATTCCCTCACATCAACCTATATTCCTTAATTTTATCAGAAATCCAACCTAAGGATACATTTTGATCAACTCAAAAGGAAACACCTGAAGAAGAGGTAATAATTTCACCACCTCTTTCAAGTTCGTTTCATCTTCCACTTCCTCTTTATTTATTTTTTCCATACCAAAATAATAACTCCATTACCTCTTACATAATATTATGTTATTATAAATATGGTACAACCATATTTGTTATTCTATCCATCCTCTAATTGACAATTTCACCATACGTGCGTACGTACGGCTTACCGTCTCCACGTCGTGGTGTAGTTTGTTATTCAAACACTTAATTATTTGGATGGATATAATAATGAGTATAACTAATTTAAATAATAAATATAACATGTTAATTATTCCTTATATATGATATAACATCCAATTACATACGATTTCACCATCAATATAATGATATTGTCGCTCGTGCGTACGTACGGAATACTGTCTTCACAACGTGATGAGATTCATTCCCATTTCACCATTCAACAATGATTATAAAAATATATATTATTAATAAGTATTTAATATATTACATAATAATGCTTCTATATATATATATATATGTTTTTATGTATGTATTTATGAACTTACATATATCTTATTCACATACTTCTGTTCAATAGGACATGAAAACAGAAACATCGTTTATACGTACGTACGGCCTACCGTCTCCATAAAAGGTGACTTCCATTTCATATATATATCTATTATAAATATTCATATTCTAAATATATATGATATATATATCAATTATTATATTCTTTTATTATTTAAATCATGATATAAATGATATCATCAAGAATAACAAGTTAAAACACGTACAATAAAGAAAGTGATTATTATCCAAAATGTTAATTTGACATTGAAATCATTATTAAATGGGTAGTATAAAGTCATAAATGAATCATGTATGATATATTAAATATTAATATAGTTCTAGAATAATTTAATAACATTGTATGGTCATTATACATGAGGTTAAATGTACCCTCGACCAAAGGAAAGTGCAAGGTAAGGTTTAATTCCACAATCTTTTTATTATCTGAAGTTGTTTTTACGTAAGTATCTACTGGGACATATTTATTATCCATGTACATGTTTCATAAAAGATTTTTAAAATGTATTCTTTTATGGTAATTTTTTACTAAAACATCTTTTTAAATTCATTAAAGATTTATTCTTCTAAACCTGTCTCATTAATGTCCTTGTTTTCAAAATGGTTTTAAGGATTTATTTTTATTGACATTAATGTTTTAAAATGTTAATTCCTTTCAAAAGTTTCAAAGTGGTATAAAACACTTTTACTCAAAACTATATTTTAAATGAATTACTTTAAAAATTATGAAAATTTTAAATGATTTCATGAAAAAATGGATATTTCTCTCAAATATTGTTACAGGTCATTTTCAAATATGTAAACATCCTTTACGGGATATTATTATTGATCGAGGTTGATTTATTATGATAAAAATCTTCCATATTTTGTTGAAGTTTTATGATATATTAGACTGTGGATGTGTTATTTTTATACCATTCAGGTTTTATGGTTATATTATTGATATTTTGTATGCTAGTTTTAATACGAATGTTTATGTTATGTTTCAACCTTTTCATATGAGGAATGTATTGGACTTTGTAAGTGACATGTGGAGTCCACTATAGCACCTCGGTGCATCTGTAGGTCTCATGAGACAATTAGACATGGAATTGGCCGAGGACTTCCCCAATTTGATATATGGTTTTGGCCAAGGCCTAAATCATTTTTATACATCTTGGCCGAGGCCTTGACAAGATGTTTCAGAATATACTCCCTTATACACTCCCTAATTATGAAAATATTATTAATGGTTCATGTGGTTATTAGACAAGTAGAATACCCATGACTATGTTTTATTATAAAATTATTTACTCATCTCATATTCCTTTCTTAATGTGTTCATGTTTATTATTTTTAAAGGAATGTGTTTTAAATTATTCACCATGCCTAATGTTTATGTTACCTTCCACTGTATTGTTTATCCTTACTAAGAATTTGAGCTCACCCCTTTGTTATGTTTTATTTTCCCATTATTCCAAGAAGTGTATTATGATTGATAAGCAGGGTTAAGCTAGGGGATAAATGGCCCTCTCAAAGGATCATTTATGTAGTATTTTATTTTATAAGGTGTAATGTAACGTTCATGTATGCAATATATTTTCCAAGACTACTAAAATTATCGGTCCTTCGGGACTTGATTCCTTGTAATCATGCCAATGTTATGTAATAATGCACTGACTATGGGTAATTGGGGTTGGAGTGTTATAGTTGGTATCATAGGATGTTTAGAAATAACCTTGGAAATAGATTTAGAGAAACTCTAATTAGAGAACATTACCCTAAGATAGACTTTGAGGATTATTATAGAAGAACATCCTAAAATTTTGGTAATGTAGATATTTTGTGTATTTTCCAAGAAATACATTCCTTTCTGGATACGAGCAGGTAGAGGTGGATCTAGGACAGATGTACCTAAGAGTGAAAACATTGAAAAGAAGTTTTGGGCTTGACCTAGGGTATCCTGGTACATGACAACATTCCTTGCTGCAGTCTTTCTTATTAAACTCCTAGGGGATATGATTAGGATAATTCGCATTTTCATTACAAGCCATTATGAAGGATTTAGGAGTAAATAATTACTCAAATAAAACATTTTTATGATTATGGATTATATTGATAAACTATTAAATTTATGTTAGGTATTTTACAAGTTTTGAATTATGAATTGTGATTTATAAACTGACCTAGGGTATTCCATTGTTTAGAAATGACACTTAGTTGAAGGAATGAGAACTCCAGTAATACGTATGATCCAAAAAGTAAAAAGGATCATATATTTCATGGTATTAAGCCAACATTTAGAAGAGAAATAGTCTCCCACATATTCTCAACATATGAATATATAGTATCATGTGTTAAGAAGACCAATAAATAATTCTCTAAGTCATATAGCTTTGAAGGGAATCAAGAGAAGAAAAACATGGTAGAGAGAAAGATAGATAAAGGGAAGAGGAGAAAGAAGGATTTTCCCACATGTGATAACTGTGGAAAGAATCACCCTGGTAAATTATTGAAGGGAATGTGAGTTTGTTATAAGTGTGGAGAAAAAGAACACTAAGTACGTGATTGAAAGGGTAAGAAAAAGGTTTCAAATGTAAAATACTTCATCTGCAAGGAGTTGCGACACTACGTGAATCAATTTCCCAGTCATCATAGTATACTTCAAATGATTCTATTGGATAATAATAAAATTATGATAATACCACAAATGAAGAGGAATAACTAGTGTTCTTTTGTTGTTATTAAAGAATTATGTCATTTCTTTGTTGAATCGATCATATACCAGTTATATGAATTATGGAAATAAATAAGGATTGTACTGCAGTACTATTTCTTTGAGGATTTGAGATTATATGGTTATTTGAAAAGTGAATCAATTACAAGTTAGAATTTTTGGAAAATACATGATTTAAGGAAAGATAAACCTTAATATGGTTCTGATACTGAGGTAGTGATTTTGGAATAAGATATGATTGATTTGGATAAGTTATATTTGATATTCTTGTCTACTTTGAAACTAATTAATTGTTTTTTTATTCCATTATTGTTGGCGTTTACAAAATTTTTGGATATAAGGAGTATATCCAATGTTCTATAATGAATAAGTGAGAATTAATGTAATAAATAAGGTTTTATGGTAATTCAGGGTGTTACTGTTATTTTAAATAATACATGATGAAGGTATTCACATGTTATTATGTGGAAAAAAAATCTTTATTGTGTTTACCTTCCATATAAATTTTGGACTGTGAATTTGTACAGAAGTATTTCAGATAAGTCTAAATCTTGGAATGAATTAAGTTATATATTGGATACTATTATAAAGGTTAACCCATTTCTTAATATTATTTTTGGATTGTTATAAGAAGGATAGCCTAGAGGTCGGGCGACAACCCGTTGCGTCCGGTAAGGTCGTGAGACTTGAACCCGCAACTGAAGGGAGACAAGGGTGGATCACCTACCACTAGCCTATGTGATATCCTGGTTTGTATAATGTATTTTTTATATGGTCTGAAAAACTATTTATAAATTAATTATTTTTTTGAACCCTATACGATTAGGATAAATAGAATATTTTTTAATTATATTATCTTTTGGAGTGAAATATGAGTTTGTGGTAGGAATTAGTTGAAGGATAAAACTGTACTTGTCATGTGTATTTTTTATTCTTATTCTATGAATAAATTAATTCTTAAAATTTTGGGAAGGGATCTTAAAACCAAAAATGTGTTATCCTAATACCTTATGTTTTCTTGAACTAACTATATTTTTAATCATCGTAGATTTATGGATTTGAGGCCCTCAATTTTACACTTGTTTGTGATTGATGACCTCAATCACTATCTATAAATATTTACATTTTCCACTAATTACATGTCTCTAATTTCCAACAATGTTCTCCTAATCGATATCATGATTTGGTGGTAACTTTTTCATTCCCTTTCCCTCTTATTAAGACTAAATTTTATTTACACAATTTTCAATGTGGGTTTTTTCACAAAGGTATTTTTCTATTTCAACCTTTTATTTTAGAAGAACAATTTCAAATTACGAGGAAAAAAATTATTGAAAGAGGGTAGAATGTAACACCTTAAGATTTTAGAGTATGTTATCTCATTAATGTAATTCAATAGCTTGTGCTACATACAAAACCGAGTTCAATTGCACCATAACTTACCAAAATAGTCGTTCAAAAAGCAGTTATGATTATTATTAATTTTATTTTGAATCTTATATACTCTATATAATTTTAACATCCATATTATGTGTTTCTTAGACATAATATAAGAACAAATTCGTTTTTTAGATAAAACAAGTATTTTTTAAAAAAATGAAATTTTAACCCCTTTTAATGGGGAACCCTTTTTAAAACCAATATTTGACATTATTATATATTCAATTTAATGAAATTAATTTATTTTTTATAATCGGAACCTAAAATTTTAGTATGGATAAATTTTTGGTTTTTTTCTGATAACTTTCATATTTTGACGAATAGTGAAAAATACTATGTTTTAATTGAAAACAACTTTTTTAATCAAAATACTTTATAGTGTTCAATTATAAATTTCAATGGTTTGGAAGTAAAATTATATTATATTTTTATCATTTTATACAATTTTGGTCATTATAATTAATTTCACATTTAAGTTTGACATAAACACATGTCAATCTTTTGATAGTTTTAAATTTTTTGAAAACCCGCTTTTTGGTTTTTACAATGGGAATAAATTTTAAATTAATAAATTCAACTTATATGTTTGAATTTGGTAAAATATACTTCATATTTTAATTAAAAATATCAAAATTATCTTAGGGTGAATTTTTTGTATGTTTCTTAAAATATTCAATTTTGATGAATAGTGAAAAACACTGAGTTATTGTTTAAAACCAACTTTTTATTTAAATAATTATTTATTTTATTTAAATTTATTTTAGGTCCAAATAGATAAATAATACCAATATAAGTTCAATGTAATTCATTGAATTCATTTTATAATGAGTTTAGATATATAAAAATTTTATTGAACTTTTTACCGTCTTTTACCCACCTCTTATGAGCATTTACAAATTTGCCTAAAACATACTTTTACCACTTCTGTGAGTTTAATTTCAAAAATCTGAGAGACACGGTTGATATCTGTAAGTAAAATGTGGTTCAATAAGATGAAAATAACTTCTGGTGAATAGTAACTTTTGACTTTTATTTACCACGATTAAAAGTAAATAGGCTAATTAAGGGTAAAAATGATATCATAATTACCCTAAAACATGTCCTAATTCTATTGGATAAGAATAATTCGACCAAAAACAACCTTATAAATAAAATATGATCCTCTTTGTTACACTTGGATTAGATTAGGACATTTATTAATTTTTTTAAAGAAGAGTTAAAAGAGTTAAATTCAATGTTTAATAACTAAACCATTTCTAATATAGGGTTACACATAATATAAATTAGACTATAAATATTCATTAGAAATATAAAAATATTTCCTATATCATGGTATTTTATTTATAATTTTTAGACATTAAATAATAAAATTTATTCATGACACAATGATGATGTAATAATTACCTTATTAATGATCAAATCTAATAAATGGTATTATAAATATTAAAATAAAATTAATTTGAAAGTTTTTATGACATACATGAATTTTATAAGTTAATATGACTTGTTAGGGTTGATTAAATTTATCTTGTTTCAAGTAATCAAGTTGTTATGACTTTCAAAAAAACTAAATACCAAATACTTTCAAAATTGACATAAATTAATTTTTAAAACAAATACTATATTATTGGTCGATATAATATTCCTAAAAATCCAAGGTTCGGCCAAATGGATTAAATAATATTATATATTTCATTAATGAACCACTTGATGGCCCTTTTAATTTTTAGGGTAAGTTTATTAACCATATAGTGTAAGAATACAAGAAGACACGGTAAAAGTTAAACTATTTAACTAAGAGTTAAATCTAAAATATAATGTTAAAATGGTAACCTAGACGTTTCTATCACCTATTGGTTGAGAGGAATTTAACCCATAACCACATTTTCATATAAATAAATCATTTTGGGTCCATTATAAAACGAAAATTATTTTATTATAAAATAATATTTTAAGCTTTTCCTAAAGTGACCCTCACCTGTCTTATAAAAGGGAACTTCCCCTTCTCTCAAAATCACACCTCCAAATCCATTTGTCTCAGCCAAACCCTACCCAACAATCCTCCCAACATCCCTCGCATCAACCTAGAGTCCTTAATTTCATCATAAATACAACCTAAAGAGACATTTTGATCAACTCAAAAGGAAACACCCGAAGAGGAGGTAATAATTTCACCACCCTCTTTCAAGTTCTTTTCATATTCCACTTCCTCTTTCTTTGTTTTTTCCATACCAAAATAATAAATACATTACCTCTTACATACTATTATGTTATTATAAATATGGTACAATATTTTTTATTTTATCCATCCTCTAATTAACATTGTCACCATACATGTTTAAGTACGGCTTACCGTCTCCACGTCGTTGTGTAGTTTGTTATTCAAACACTTCATTTTTTGGATGGGTATAATAAGGAGTATAACTTATGTAAATAATAAATATAACATATTAATTATTACTTATATATGATATACCATCCAATTACATATGATTTCACCATCAATATAATGATATTGTCGCTCGTTCGTACGTACGGATTACCGTCTCCATGACGCGATGAGATTCATTCCCACGTTCACCATTCAACGATGATTGTAAAAGTATATATTATTAATAAGTATGTAATATATGACATAATAATTCTACTGGATATATATATATATATATATATATCTGTGTGTATATGTATTTATGTACTTACATATATCTTATTCACTTACTTCCGTTCAATACGATATGAAAACAAAAACAACATTTATGCGTACGTACGGCCTACCGTCTCCATAAATAGTGCCTTCAATTTAATATATATATCTATTATAAATATTTATATTCTAATATATATGATATATAAATCATGGTTTATATTCTAGAAGTATTTAAATCATGATCTAAATGATATGATCAAGAATAACAAGTTAAAACACGTACGATAAAAAAAGAGATTATTACCCAAAATGTTAATTTTACATGGAAATAATTACTAAATAGGTAGTATAAAGTCATAAATTAATCATGTATGATATAATAAATATGAATATGGTCCTGGTTCTGGTATAATTTAATAACATACTATGGTCATTATACAAGAGGTTAAAAGTACCATCGAGCAAAGAAAAGTGCAAGGTAGGGGTTAATTCCACAATCTCTTTATTCTCCGAGGTTGTTTTTACGTAAGTATCTACTGGGAAATATTTATTATCCATGTACATGTTTAACAAAGGAGTTTTCAAATGGATTATTTTAAGTTAATATTTTACTAAAACATCATTTTAAATGTTTTAAAGATTTATTCTTCTAATTCTTTCTCATTAATGTCCATGTTTTTAAAGTGGTTTTAAGTATTTATTTATATGGACATGAATGTTTTAAAATGCTAATTCCTTTAAAAAGTTTCAATGTGGTATGAGACACATTGATTCAAAACTATATTTTAAATTAATTCTTATATAAATTATGTGGATCTTAAATGATTTCATGAAAAAAGGGATATTTCTCTCAAAGATTTTTACTAATAATTTTCCAATATATCAACATCATTTATGGGATATTATTTTTGATCGAGGTTGATTTATTATGATACAAATATTCCATATTGTTTTGATGGTTTTGCAATATATTTGACTGTGGATGTGTTATTTTTAAACAATTCATGGTTTTTTGTTAATGTATTTACATTTCGTATGCTAGTTTTGATACGAATGTTTATGTTATGTTTCAAACATTTCATACGAGGAATGTATTGGACTTACTAAGTGACTGGTGGAGCCTGATATAGCTCCTCGGTGCATCAGTAGGTCTCATGAGACAATTAGACATTGAATTGGCCGTGGACTTTCCCAATTTGATATATGGTTTTGGACGAGGCCTAAATCATTTTTAGACGTCTTGGCTGAGGCCTTTACAAGATGTTTCAGAATGTACGACATTATAAATTCCCTCATTATGAAAATATTTTTAATGGTTCATGTGTTTATTCGACTGGTAAAATACCCATGACTATGTTTTATTATGGAATTATTTACTCATTTCATATTCCTGCCATAATTTGTTCATGTTTATTATCTCTAAAGGAATGTGTTTTAAATTATTCACCATGCCTAATGTTTATGTTACCTTACACTATATTTCTTACCCTTACTGAGCATTTTATCTCACCCCTTTCTTATGTTTTATTTTACCAGGATTCCAAGAAGTGTACTATGATTGATAAGTAGGGTTAAGCTAGGGGATTCATGGTGTTCTCAATGGATCATTTATGTAGTGTTTTATTTTCTAAGGTGTAATGTAATGTTCATGTATGTAATCTATATTCCAAGACTGCTAAACTGATCGGTCCTTTGGGACTTGATTCCTTGTAATCATTTCAATGTTATGTAATAATGCACCAACTCTGGGTAACTGGGGTCGGGGCATTACAATTTATCCTATTGGAAGGCCATTGTACCAAACAAAAGATGGATCACTTGATATTTTACAAAGTATCCCAGTATTTCCAACTCTTTCTTACTCAAGGGCCCATCATAGTGCCACATCAGGGCACACAGTGTGAAAGATGCTTTTTTTAATAAGCTATTCCATTGAAGGTTAATATGATAATATTTCCAAGATTTTATGGGGAAAATGTTTCATCCATCTATTTGGGATATGTATTCCTCTCATTTTTAGGGGGAAGTGTCTCCCCTCTATAAATTCCTTCTAATCTACTAGGGAATCAATGGTTTTGAGTAGTTCTTGATATATCACAATCTTGACCACCTATTAAGAATCATATGTGGGAAAGGTTTGATAATATTTTCCTATATTCATATCTCACTGATTCTCAATTCACATTGGGGATAGATGACTACCATGATAAGGTGGAGGCTTTCACTGTAAAGGTGGAAAATCACGGTCATCCTCAACCTTCTCATTTATGTAAATAGGTTTTCTAGATCCAGAGCCTACCCAATGTTCACGTTCCATACTTATAGTAAATTAATTCAACCTAATTAGTGAAATTAGTGATATTAACTTCCTCTTGAAGCTGGTACTTAGTTGGAATATTTCTCTTGAGCAATTCATCATTGAGAAATTTGTGGTTATGTATCTCATTCACCTATTATGCTATTCATTAATCGAGGAAAGGTATTTCAGACATTATAGGTGATGAGTGGGTTATATCCATTCTTTTACCCTTATATGTTATGGAATATCACTAAGGTGGTGGAATCTCATAAATTGATGTATGTGTTACCTTAGTGTTTTATATCAATGTCATCTACCTCTCGATGCATCACTAATGCGTTATGCCCCATTTTATTCTTGTGTTCATCCCTATCATTTGATGGATTGATGTTATCAAAATTTACTTATGAATACTATGCAACAACAGTCACCCCATCATTAAACAAATAACTAGGAATCTTCATACCACTCATGTTCTCTTAGTGAGTTACATGGGAGTCTTGCCTCTGGACCTTGGTCTTGTTTGTCCATCTTGGCCTACAACCCTTATAGAGTTTGACTATATTTTCTTAATGTTACTCCTATTTTGGTTTGTGATTAATTACCTTGAGTGAGTTGCTAAAAAAGAAACTAATAGGGCCATGAATGCCAGGGGTATGTCATGCGGTTGGAAGAACGTATGGTGTGAAAACCATTGGTAGTCGCTACCTATCCTTGATAAGATAGATATCCTAAGGGGAGATGATAAAATTCCCCCCAAACTTTTGGGATAGGGTGGATTCTATGATACCATTAGTACTTTTTGATCCTTTTTATACGGATTTTATGATTCCTAGAATGGATATTGAGATAAAAATGCTCCCATCCTTTCAAGATGGTGTTTTCTTGGAGGCACTACCAACTTATTTGAGGCCCTCCTGGGGTTTAATAACACTGGGGGTAAAGGTGGTGGTAAAAACACTCATGTATTGTGTGATGGGTTTACTTATATATAGATTACCTGGAAGATAACATTGGAAATTTGCTAATTTGGAACAATTTTTTCATCTATGGGCCTAGTTTATGGCCTATTCATAATGGGAGTTTCTAATTATAGGAAGCTGTCAAGAACTTTTAGGCTTCAACTTCCTTATTTGAGGAGTGTTAGATTTTTTTCTAAGTCTTGGATTATGATCTAGTTAGTAACTCCTATCCCCACTCTTAATACATTTGGGTTTTCATCATAGGGGTTATTTATTGGATCAACCAACTAGATCACGTATTATCTAGTCTCTTGATTACCCATGTGGCTATGAAATTACAAGACACTAGATCTTGGAATATTTTCCACCCCAGGGATGGGGTGATGTAAAATGATTCATATTATCCCCTTCCTAGGATACAAATGTTTTACATGGCTTTATTAATTAGTTTCTAGAGGGTAATTATGTTATGATGTCAAGCGTGCCATAGGATTTTACTATGTATTTCCAATATCGGGTCCTAGGCCATGGAGAATGTGGTTAGGTCTATCTCACTATAGTCTATGTTTATTTCATGGAGATGGCTCTCATATTCATTATAAGGGAGGTGTCTAGAGTTTATCTGTTGAAAGGTTTCTAACATATTCTAACATAAGTAAAATATGAAAAATTTATTTAGCTAATATTGGTCTTTATAATCAAAATAAATGTTTGCAAAAAAACTTATTTTAAAGTTTGTTTCTATCCATATCCATCCATTTATCCATGTCAGCATCTTCTACATCGAATTCATACTCATACACCTGATGAAACCACAAAGGTCACTTCTCTAGGTGACCTTCTAATCAAATTAGGGTTCACTGGTGATTGATAAAGATTTATATATTATTAACCCTGGTATTTTTATCACCCCTCATTATAAAGGTTTCCTGAAAAGGGTATTATTTCTCTGCATAGAAAATATATCACTATGGGGAATTTTTACAAGGAAGATATTAGGGATAGGGTCCTTTTAATCCATATCTATGCCAATAAAAGAGGAATTATCTTGATAGTTATCACCTTTTACTTAATATGAATAGTAAATGGACCCTTAAGGTACTACACATATGTGTTTTGAGGCCTAAAGGACACTAGAATAAAGCATAGTAATAATATGATCCTCATCCTTCATCATGGATAGAATATTCTGACATATGTTTTGGGGTTGAGAAGGAATATGAGCCTTCTATATTGTAGAAGATGGAATAAGATGAGGACCATATATTGAATCAGGAATATGAGTCCACTTATAATAAGATATTAGAGTATTTTGATGGGCTTAAATATTTTAGGAATGAATATGAGTCTACATGCGGGTGGTTTTAAGAATATGTCATTCAACCATAGTTGGAGCAGGGGTATGATCCCGATTCAAATATGAATTATCGGTCAGAATATATCAATAGGCCTCTATAATGAGATAAGGAATATGGGATTCATACTATAATACCTCTTAAGGATTATAATGTAGCCTTTTATTAACAAGGCTATGAATATGTTTCTAGATCTTATAATCTTCTAGGATATGTTGAGTAGCTAAATCGACATTGATATAATCTGACACTAAGGTTATTTCCAAACATTTATAACAATACTTTATTAGAGTGTGTATATGGTTGTGATCCTAGTATGCCTTTGGAATATGTCACTAACTCTCTTATATATGCATATAAGGATATCTTGAGGAGGTTACTGAACATGGTTGACAGAACCCTATTGGAATAGGGATATGAGACTAGTCTTAATCATTATCCATTATTATAATATGTCGATAATCTTCTTGGACGGTTGTAAGAATATGAACTTTCTATGGATTAGAAACGTATTTTTATTGATTACCCTGACATGATACATTATTTATTGGGATAGGAATATGTACCTACACTTATATAATTGTTGGAATGTTTCGGGGAAGTTTCTCAATAACTAACAAAATATAATGACATTTCAGAATGGTGTATATAGGTACATAAGTATAAACATTCTCATTAATCATGACATATATGTAGAAAAAACATATTCAAGTGGGAATATATTCCTACTTCTATCCTCCTTGTGACATTAGAATATGTTGATGGCTTTTATGCATGGTTATTAGGATATATTCCTCAACATTTTTAATGTTCGGATATGTGGGAAGACTTTCTCTGGGTGATAAGGGATATGTTCCTGCACATCAGATTCTGTGAGAATATGCTTGTGGGATTAATCAGTGGTGGTGGGTATATGATCCCACTCCACTTGGTCTTTAGATCAACACATATAAAAATATCTCATTGTTGCCCAGGTATGATTAGTTATGGTAGAAACCATCCAGGTAGTTCCCTAAGTAGGTGACTGAGTTATACAAGTGGGGTGGATTTGGTGGTCACATTTGATAGGATCTCCCCTTGGAAACTCCAAAACCAAGGAAGAGCTATAGTAAGAACTTTGATCCAAAATCATAAGGTAGTGAAAGTGTTGATTGTCATGCTTTGGAGATACACTTTTGAAGTAGTTGGTAGTGGTGACAAGCATTGAAAGTTTCATTGAACTATTCCCTGGTATAGCACCCCCGTCTCGATTAAACACCCAAACAGTGCTTTCATTCCAAGTTCCATTGGACTTAGACACACCTCCCCATATACCAAAGGCTTTCTACTAGTAGTTATGGTGTAAATGAGTGATATTGGGGAGACTATACCGTCTGGTGATGATGTAGTAAGGGTTCAGATTAATAAATGAGCATAGTAGTGGAAAAAAAAGAAAGATGGACACTGGACTAATAACCACCCATGGTGGAAGCACAATAACAACAAGAAATAAGAGAATAATAATTAAAGAACAACAGAAGAAATAAACAACCAAAACAGACATTCCATTCATATATACTAAACAGAACATTCAACCAATAAAATTCATGTAGTACAATAATCAGAATAGTCACCAATGGTTGACCATAGTACATACATATGATATAATAATGCTAGTAAAAAATGTGGAAACAAACTCCAGCCAAGACAAGAACCCATGATCCCTTTCCTTCCATCCCATGCTAAACAACCACTAAGATCCATCTCTTGAGCTCAAACCTTTACCTGAACACAAAAACATAAATTCTATATGCATCCCAAAGGGACCATGTAAGGTTTGAGAATGAGTCTCAGTAGGCCAACACCAACATGTTCCTACCTTACATTTTTTGATTTATCTGTTGTATAATTAATGTAAAATAAAAAAATCATGCATTTAAAATAAAAAAAGGATTCACTAGTGCTCAGTAGTCACCAGGAATATATAACCTACTTCATTAATCATCATAATAACTAAGGAGTAGAGGAACCATTGACCATAGGTAAAGTTATCCTATAATTTCAGTAACCCAGGTGAACCCTCAAGTTCCACCTCTAAATGTCCCCCGACACCTAATTCCATGGACTAGACAAATAATATACCAAAGGCATGTCAGAACAAAAGAAATATGGTCTGTCGGACCCCTACTTGAAAGAACCTATCAGCTCGAAGCCTGAATTCTGGAGGAACAATACTACCTATACTCAAAGTAATATCATCATTATCTCCAAGAACAATGTCCAGAAGAAAAGTTATTTCCATCATCTAAAACAAGTCATGGATGAATGGCATCAAATATGGAGAGACTCATCCCCCAACCGATATCTTTATAAATATCATCTATTATATCCTCACTAACCCCATGGATTTCTATAGAAAGCACCTCCATCCCATAATTCCCAATCCAAAACAATCAGAGGCCTCTACACACATTATTGTTCAAAACTACCTCAATATCTGATTCAACCTATGTGAACATGACTCTAAACAATGCTTTATCCAACAATGATTGGTGGTAACCACCAAATAGAACCTAAACCACACTACTTCCCCTCACTTCGTGCCCTTACGACCAGGTTTCTCAGACCTGGTGGTCATGCTATCCTAAATAACCTGATCAATGCCCCCAAACTGATGTCCTTTCCACCTTAACTAATAACCAAGTAACCCAAACTATGATCAACACCACAAAGAAGACATATAAAACATGTCAAACCCATCCTGACAACCACATTTCCTAAAACATATAGCCATCACAATCTCAATCCTCATGCTGATCTCATCACATTCCCTTAAAGATTAGTAGTGTATCAAAAGAAATTTACATTCATATAAAAATTCATTATGATTTAATTGAATAAATAAAATTAAGTAAAATTATTCAATTTAATAAAAAAACAAATTAATATAAAAAAACACCCCAACCTAACTGCCCAAGGTCCAGAGACTCTCACACAGCTCAAAACATCTTTAGTCTCAAACAATAATTCCCATATGCATCTCATAAGATTCAATTTAATTAATTAAAAGAAACCATAAAAATTATCGGGTCTTTATCAGTCAATATAATAATGATCTCAAAGAAACAACCCAAAACACTCAAAAAATCATAGTGAAAGGTAACAAACACCTACCACATAGTCATAGGTGTAGGCACATCAAATCTTATCCACTAACTCAAACAAATTTTGATGAAATTTTTTTTATATAAACACCCTAAAAATAGGGTAAAACACTTTCATGGATTTAGTGCACTTTATTGAGAGGAAAAATAAGAAAATATACAAGAAGATTGGGAGCCTTAATTATATGTATACAATCCCACTTACCGATCTCAAAATAGTGGTTTGATGGAGGAGAGGGATCAATATGTACTCAAAAGAAAAAAATGAGGAGCCCTCCTTTTTATGTATGACCAATAGAGGTGGAAAAATGTGGATGAAATATTTTTATTGAAGGAAGGGAAAAAAAATTCACCACTTTTATGATCTACACAATTCATGATGGAACTATAATGATGCAAAGTTAGTGATACCTAGGTGGGTATGTAGAATACTATAGCTCATGCCAAGTTCAGAATAACGAGTTATTTACCATAGGTAATATTTTGATTTAATGCCTTATCATTAAATGAACAATTAGGTAATCTCATGATCAATTCATTTAGTTATTTAATTATTTTCTATCTAATTCATTAATATTATATTTATTTATGCAAGATCGCGAACACATAAATGAATTAATATGAAAAGACAAACAAAAATTATTATTTATAAATGTTTTATCCAAACATGGATAATTAATTAAATAAAAATCCACTTAAATATTTACAAGACATGTAAAGGAAAACATAAGATAAATATTTTTCATAATAAAATAAAATCCCCCAATCTAATATTAAGTCATAATAATCCTTCCATTACTTTATTATGAACAAAACTTAATAGAAAAATATGTTTGACCAACCCTTGTTGGGACAATTTCTTTTATAAGGGGAGTTATTATGAAGGTTTCAGGCTGACTTAACCATTTTACATCAAGAGGAGTATCTCTTGCTAGAATTGGTGTAATTTGGAGGCAATTGTTGTGGATATACAAGTCAAGATTTTTGGATTGGGGAGTCTTCTCAATTAATCAAGGAGCCACAAGCCAAAAGTTGGTGGAGACTTTCCTACCTAAATACCGTCAATGTAGCTTGACCCACCCATGCCGGGGATATGTATAGGGGAATACAGGTCATTTCTACTATAATTCCCTAAAAACTAGACATTCCAAGTTCAATGGAGAGGGATATTGGGACTTGGTAAAATAGTGGGAGATTTAATAAAATCAATTAATTCATTATTTCTCACAAAATTTATAATCTTGAAAAGTACTAATTATATTAAATTTTAATTGTATAATAAAATTAAAATCTCATCATCCACACTATCTCTATGATCAATATTGGATAAAGAAAATCTCCTCATTGTAAATAACTTCTAGGAGTGGTCTAGATGCCTTCAGGTTGTTCTACGGCCTGAATAAAAATCTTACATAATAGAATACTCAATGCCTGATCTGTGTGATTAATAGGTGAGTGATGAAGATATCATAGTCTATAAAAAACATATGAATGATGAGGTTGAATTTCAATTCTTGATGCTTTCATCTATGTCTAGTAAACTCATGATGTCTCATGAAAACATGGATGCATGTATCATGATTGAGAACCTTCGTGGTCTTTAATAGGAGATAGAAAGGTAAGAAAAGTTTAAGATTTACAAGGCACTCTTTTAGATTAATATTGGACAGGGTCCTCAAGATGGCCTCACGTATTCATGATCACTGGCTACATTCAGTGCCTAGAGGTTATAGGGTTTAAACTCCTGGAAGAAATGGTCAAAGATCTCATTATGGAATCACTCCATCAAAGATTCTCCCGTTTTGATTTGAATTTTAATATTGACAACATTGAAAAGTCTCTTATGTATCTTCTTATCCTCATTAACCAAATTGATAAAGATATGTATCACAAAAGGATTTCTATCTTTATGGTGGACAAACAGAAAAGGAAAACAAAGATATTTAAACCCAAATCATCTTCACACCCTTCCAAGAAGAGGAATAATTAAAGGGAAGCAATGGAACATGATTTTTTATGTTTCTCATGTGGCAAGAAGGGCCACTCGAAGAAAAAAATACACCCAGGTAAAGAATCATAGGGGAAGTTCAAGTGCATTTTTTCAAGTGAAATTTATCTATCTTTAAAAATTTGGCATTATATATAGTTTTTGGTAATCACATATGTATTAAAATATAGGAACCATAAAGATTCAGAAAAAAATGACTTAGGGGAGGAAGATCTACGAGCAGTCAATGGAGATAAACTTGTTGTTGTAGCTATCGTGGATTACCCCATCATGTTGCTGAGCAGAGTATTATTGGTTTTAAAGGGTTTTTATTATGTTCCTATAGTTACCAAAAACATTATTCTAATATCCAGAGAGGATAAATATGGATACATTTCCAAATTTTGAAATAAATATATTCTAATTTATAAATATATCATTTTTTATGGTAATACACATTTATATAACGGTATTTACGTGTTGGATTACATGAACTGTGTAATGGAAATCAATAATGAAGTTACATCACACGATTCATACCACACCAAACTTTCGTCATCACTGGTTCGGTCATGTAAATGAAAATATCTTGAAAAAATTTCATCTAGATGGATATTTAGAATATTTCAAACTAAAACCACTTGGTTTAAGTCATTAATATTTATAAGAGAAAATGGACAAAGCCTCATTTAGTGGTAAAAGTGAAAGGGAAAAATAGCTTCTTGAATTAGTTCGTACCGATGTATGTGTACCATTTCCTATTGAATCAAGGGGTTGGTAATCTTACTTAATAACTTTTATTGATTATTTTTTTAAATATGTATATATTTACTTAATTAGGTATAAGTTAGTGTCTTTTGATAAATTGAAGGAATACAATAATGAAGTTGAGAACCAGCTTGGTAGGAATATTAAGAAACTCTATATAGGCTGTGGTGAAGAATATCTTAATTGAGACTTTATTGATTAATTATTGGAGTTTGGGATCCTATACCAACTCACTCCTCCTTACACAACTCCGTGGAATGGTGTAATAGAATGTAGGAACCATACCTTGTGGCACATCATGAGATCAATGATGAGTAATGCGAGTATTCCATTATCCTTTTAGGGATATATCTTATAAACAAAAGGACCCTTACTAAACCAAAAACAAACTAAATTGATAAATTGTATTCTATATGAATTTTGGAGTGGAAGAAAAACCATGTTACCAAATTTATAGGTGTGGGGAGGTGAAGTATTTTTTATGGCCTCTTCTATTAACAAACTTGCACCCTGAGGCATAATGTGTACCTTTATAGGATACCCTAAAGAAACAATTGGATATAACCTATAATACCCTTTAGAAAAAAGGTTATAGTGGAAACAAATTACATATTCCTTAAGAGGGAGAAAATATCCCAAAGAGATATTGGGAGGGAGATAAAATTCAACAAATTTGAGTCTAAAGGTACATAATATTTGGTACATGATCAGATTCCACAAATCCCCATGGAAGAATAAAATAGTGATCCTCTAACCTATAAGTAAAAAGTAAGTGGAAGATATATTGCCAAGTGGAAAGAAGCCATGAATTATAAAATGGATTCCATGTACCAAAACCAAGTCTGTATTTTTTTAGATCCTCCCATATATGTAAATATCTATGGGTGTAAATGGGTATACAAGAACAAATTAGACAGGTAAGGACAAGTCAGTACCTTTAAGGTGTGATTGGTTACAAAAGGGTTTAAACTGCATCATGAAATTAACTATGAAAAAACCTTTTCTCCAGTTTTAATGTTGAAATCCATAATAATTATACTTTCCATTACATCTTACCATGACTATGAGATTTGGAAAATGGATTACAAAATATACTTCCTTAACAGGAAACTTTAGGAAGATTTCTACATGACACAACCAGAAGGGTTTGTGACTCTAAAGTAGGTCAATAAGATATGAAAGTTGTAAAAATCCATTTATGGATTAAAATTGGCATCCAGGTGATGGAAAATTTTCTTATGTTAATCGGTAATGGAATTTAGTTTTATAAATAATTAATGGGAGCATTTTTTCTACAAATAGTTTATTGGGAGTGTAGTTATTTTCTTAATAATATATGTTGATGACATATTACTTATTGGAAATGAAATACCTATCTTAGAGTCTGTAAATGTGTGGTTGAATAAATTATTTTCCCTGAAATTCTTGGTCAAGGAAACATATATTATTGGGATCAAGATCAATTGTGATAGATCCAAGAGGTTTCTCGACTTAAGTCAAAGTATAAACATTGAAAAGGTATTGAAGTGATTTAGTATAAAAAAAACGTAATAATGGATTGTTTCAAGAGTCACATGGAATTAATTGTTCCTAGAAAAGGAGTCCTTATACCCATGAGGAAAGAACTAGAATGTAAAATATTTTATACACATCAGTAATTGGTTCATCCATGTATGTTATGTTGTATACTATACCAGATTTCACCTACCCATTAAGTGTGGTATGGAGACATTAAGCTTATCCAGTTCATTTCCATTGGATGGTAGCCATGACTATCCATAAATATTTGAGGCATACTAAGGATATGTTCCTTGTTTATAGAGGAGATAAGGAACTATTCATTAGAGGATATACACATGATAGTTTCCTAACTGATCAATATGACATGAAGTAACAAATAGGATACATATTCACTTTGAATGGAGGTTCTACGGGCTATAATAACTCAAAGAAGGTTGTATTAACAGATTCTATATCAGAGTTCAATTATATTGAATCTTATGAGGAAGATAAAGAAGATGTTTGGCTGAAAAATTCCTTCCAAGATCTTGATGTGGTACCTAGTAGTAAAGATCCCACCACACTCTATTGTGATAATAATATAGTGGTGGCTCCTGCTAAAGAGCTAAGGTCACATCAGTGGACGAAGCACATACTTTAGAAGTATCATCTCATGATAGATTTTTCTTAGAGAGGTGAGGTTTCAATGAGTAGTATTTCCATGTAAAATGTTGTGGTGGACTCTTTGACTAAATCATTGACTCATCAAAAACGTGATTATAATGTGTGTTCTATAGTGATTAATGTCTTAGGTAGTTTTCTATAGTCCAAGTGAGAGTTTTTTAGAGTTGGTGTCATATTACCAAATATTTGTACCTTGATTACAAGAATATTTAATGTATTAAATATTAAATTAAACATCTCATTATATATTATTAATTGTTATGAATTAATTTTATGTAATAATTTTTAAGATTATTTTTCACATTGATAAGGTCATAGTAGTTCCCTATAATGATGCAAAGCTAGAAGTGCTATGAAAATATTCTTAATATAGTATTATGGTTGGATAACATACTATGATGGGACACACAACATATTGGCCGTCAATTGAAAGTACTCATAAGAAAATGAGAGTTTTTCTCATGAAGTTATCACATGACAATCTCCAAGAAAGAAGATTATGATAACAGACCCAAGAATAGGAATTCTGTATGTTTTGGTGTTATTGAATATTTCTATCTGTGAGTGTGTGTAATGGTCCATAGACTTTAAGATTATTATTAATAAATTCCATGGCCCTTTCACTTAGATTTGAAAACAACAACTGTCACTCCATATGTTGGCGGGAAGTAGGGTACGTTGGGTACATCACAAATGACATATTATAAATGGATAAGTCAAGGAAGGATTTTCCACTTCCATCTTTTTAGAAGTTGATTTATCATCCCTTTGATTGAAATATAATTTTCACCCTAAATTCCATGTACATTATGTAATGATGAGTTTGTTTTAGATATTCAATGAATGGTGTATCGATAAAATAGGCGGATGAAACCATAATGCTACCTACTTGATGAGATATTATGAAAATGGGATTATCTTATGCTGTGAGCAATCATATATGGTTGTCACTATTAAGACTTTATGTTCTTTCTCTTGGGTTACTTGACCCATTTCTAGGTAGTAATCTTGGAATTTAAGAAATCCCGCCCAATACCCATAATACAAAATCCTAGAGGGTCACACACTAAGTGTTTCTATTGGTCTTGATTAAATTATATTTGAATTTAATTAATGGAATAAATATTATTCTCAACACTGAGGAATAAATTTATTCTGGTTATTTTGATGTCATAAATTAAATAAATATTTATTCACTGAATTGTGAATACAATATATTTATTTATTTCATTGAATATTTAATAAATATTTATTTACTATTTTGTGAATGAAATATTTATTTAATAGAATAAAATATTTATTCGGGTGTTCAATAAATTCAAGAGGAGTTCGAAAAAACCAAAACCATGTCTGGGGATAAAATAACTATTACGAGCTGGTAAATATTATTTATCCATTTTGTGAAAATTGTAAAACCAAATAATAATATTATTATTGTTAATATTACATGGCAGGAAATTTCATTAATGGTTATAATTATATTTAATGGTTGTTATGCAATTAAATTTTGCAACTGAAATCCCAACTCTATAAATAGACGACTATGTATATTGTGTAAAGCATTCGAAACCAATTCCATGTTTGGGATTATAGAATTGTTGCACACAATGAATTATCTCTCGAATCCTCCTCTTACCCTTTCAAGAATGAATAACCCAGTAGATAATTTATTCAAGACTGAAGAATAAGCAATCAAAAATAAACAATGCAAGTCATTCGATTCTCTGTACTGGAAACCGGAGAATGAGTGGCATTGCACGGAGACCATTAGAGAAAGTATAGATCACCACCAGAGGGATTCTACAATTGGATACTCACCAGTACAATAAAGGCCATCCAGAAGGGCATTTTTTGATGATCAACAATCATCATTGAAGAAATTTTTTAATTCGAAATATTTATTTGTTCAGATATTAAATAAATTGATACTAAATTTTACTTGAACGATCCTCACTCATGGTTTCGATTAAATATCAATAAATGAAATTTTAATATGTCACCCTCCATCACAATGCTTCTGCTGTACCTATACCCCACACTTACTACACCATATTTATATATTTTCTTCCTCTACTTTAGTATTCCCTTTGAAAATAATTTCCAGCCTGTCTCACATACTTTTTGAAGTATTCAGACCCATCCCATTGTGATAAAAATTCTATGATAATCACATACGGATTGAATTTATATCCTTTTCATTAACTATTTATTTTATTATCAAACGTCATTGGAGAATATTTCTTAATATGTGGAAAACCAATAGTAGCAACATCAATAACTTCTAGGCCAAGAGATAGTAGATAAGGAATCATTCAATTTTTCCATCCATAATAAAATTTCCATCAAATGTAGGAACTCCTATACTGTTGATAGAATTAATATTATCTATTATAACGATTAAGCAAGGGAAACATCACTCTAATACCAATTAATGTTACAAATGATCAAATACAAATGAGAAGGGGGGTTTAATCATTTTTTTTACTTTTTATAAGTTTCAATAATTTTCAAAACATAACCCTTGAAACCTATTAAGATTTATTTCCTTTTCATCTTTTGTAAAAACTCATGCATGAAAAATTGTGAAAGAAAGTAAAGCACACCAGATTTACAAGGTTCTCCCTCATAGTGAGAACTTACATTCGCTACGTAGTCACTTCAATGGGTCTATCAAAATCTACTATTATAAATAAATGAATACAAATTGTACCAACTCATTTTAGACACATTATATCTATTTATATGGAACATTGTACTAAATTCCATTAGAATAGTTTTTTTTCTTATACAAAATTTGATCCAAACAAAATAATAAAGAATTTTTGAAATTTCTCCACAATTTCTCTAGCCTAATCCTTAGTCTGATTTGGATGGATCCAATTTTGTCATTACGATGAAGTCAATACAATTCTCCTTTACTAATCTTGAACTTATCAAACTCTAATTAAAAACTCAATACGATGGACTCAGTATGATGAATTCAATATCAATCCGGAAAAACTCAAACTATGACCAAATGCTCAATATAATCATCTTTAGTCAAATTGACTCTATTTAATTGACTCAATATGATCTTCTCAATAGGATCATTCTCAATTCGGTAAAAAAACATCCAACTATATGGCCCTCCTCACGAGATATCTATAAAGAAATTAATTTCAATTTATTTCTCCAATGTTTTTCCTTCTTCACTTGTGTAAATTTTGACAATGAATAAATGATCTGAGAAAGTATTTATAGTAAAATATAAAATCCAAATGGGAAACTTAGAAACTTTCCCTAGTTCCTAAAATTTAAAAACTCTAAAAAACTATCACATTTTAACTTTAACTTTGACTTCTTAAATCCTCCTTATATTTCACTAAGATTTACAAAAAAAATTAATTTCAAGTTTTACCTCTTCAAATATTCATAAAAATTTTGGAATATACTTTTTAAGACTTCTTCATAATCAACTCATTTTAAATATGTTTCCTTACATGCTCATTATGAATCTGTTTCTTTCTTAAATCATTAAGAATTGGTTTAGTTATCAAATAATTATGATTTATATTTCATTCTCATCTCATTAAGATTTCTATTTCATTTTTAAATAATTAAAAATGGAATTTCTTATTTATCTTATTACGATGGAGTATTCGTTATGATGGAAATACATTATGGTGATTCTCCCATAATGATGGATAATATTCAATGAATAATCCACTTAAGAACTTTAAATTTCTTCAGAATTCATAATATTAGTACATTCTTCTTCTTACATTATAGATATTTACACTGATGGATATTTCATAAGGATATAATCCCAATTACGATGGATTCCTCATTACGATCGAGTGTATCTGATGACAAATCCACTTAGCAACATTGAGAATTTCAAAACCACCATAATTTTTACTCTTTACAAAACATTATCTTGATTTTTGGAACTAATAAGACCATTATGATTTATATGTTCCATAAAAATATTTTATCATGAGTATGTTTCATTATTTATGAAAACTTTGTTATCAAAAAATCAAAGTTTGATTAAGATGAGAAAGTTTGAAAACTGTCTAACTCATGACTTCATAATATTTTTTCAACACTATTCAGAAACAATATGACTTATCCAAATAGCAATATCATCCTTTATAAAAAAGAATATTCTTTATTTCTATGATTACAAAAAAAGAAAAACTTTTTACAGATAATGATTTCTTCTTCCATTTATTTTGGATCTGATAATTTAAATTTGATTCAAATGGATATGATACTCTAAGATTGGTGCTTCTCTGTCCGGTGCTCTAAGTTATGGAAACAACTTTATTAAGAATAAAACATTTCCCACCCTTTATTCTTGTGTTTTAAAATTCATAAACTTTCAACTTTATTTAATAAATCATTACAATGGACTAAGTTTGATCGCTGAATAACAAAAACATTCTTAAAAAAAAGTTTAGTCATCCAAAAATATAAGAACTTTGTTAAAAAAAATTATTACAAAGGTTCTTAAACATGTACAAAATAATATAAATATGAATAAATTTTATTTATTTCTAATTGTATAATAATATTTGTTATCTTCCCCTCATCAATTTTTATCGATTCTCTAATAATGAATATTTAATAATGTAAATTTCTCTGCATTATTATATAAAAAATATAATTAATATTATATTCTAATAATTTGAAAAAATATATTCATTATTATTTAACTCATTTTATTAGTTTTAATTACTTTTGATTAAATTATGGTGATCATCCAAACCAGAATAAATATTATTTATTATATCTTGTTAAATTCAATACATGAATTTAATTAAGATTGTAGATACAGTTATTGTGTGACCCTCTAGGCCTCTTTTATAGTGTAATTAGGCATAGAATGAATCATGTGAAGGAAAACATAGATAAAGGTGTTAATGTTGCAACAATGTTCAACCTCCTATAAATGGTTAACAAGAAATATAAAATATTTATGGAAATATCTCAGATCGACTACGCTGTATATTGATTCCATCAACCTATATTCTTGATATATTTTTATTTGAATTTATGAGAATAAACTATCCTTTAAAACCCAACGAGAATAGATTTATTTAGGTATTTCTATTCCCATCAAATGAAATGTGATTTTAAATTTATTTTAGAAACAAAAAGAGAAATAATTTCTCAGATTATCCAGTAATTCTATATCACTCGTGACACACCCAATGTATCCTACTTCATTAAAAACATATTTTTTCATGGTTTTAATCAATACATCAAAATATCTGAGTCATTATATCCATTAATAATAATTATAAACTCAAAAGATCAGTATAAATTCTTGTAGATAGTAACATCTAATGACATAGGGAAATGTGGATTTCTGGTTGATGATCTTACTCTCATAACCTCATATCTTGGAAATTACAAAGGTTGAAAACCATGAGATAGTGTCTCAATATATTATGAGAATCTTACCCCTAATATCTTATATTTTATATGACTAATTAGAAAATATGATCCAACTATAGAACAAGTTTCAAGAATAATATCATGGAACCTCTAGGTTCTAATCACAGTAAGAAACTACTATAACCATTCAACATGATATATATTCTAAGAACACTATCAAATATAAATATCATATAAAATAATAATCAGGATTTTATAAAAAAATTATTTAATAAGAAAAAATGTAAGCTAATACTAAATAATTTGTTTCTTGGCCACCAAATCCAATAGAACATTGATCAAAATAAAGTGAATGATTGTGAGATTATTAACAACCACAAAACCATAAATCAATAAGGTATGAAAAAGGACATCAGATCATATAAAATGAATATAATATGGGTTTATTTGTCTAAATATTCCTTTTCTAGATTTGAAATTTTCATTTACCATATATAATAAAATCGCAAGTAAATATATGTAACTAACAAGTAGAATATCATTATTTAATCAACACCCACCATAAACTCAAATTTTTCCCCAAGTGATGAGTATTTCGAATGAAATTTTGATTCATAAAGCATTAAAATCAACATTTAATGGAAAATATAATCCAAAAAAGTATAAAAATATATCCCTATGATAATTAAATATTTACCAAAAATGAAATGGTTACCACAAGGTAAGGAAAAATCCAAAATTTATAAATCATTATATGAAGAAATAATAGATTTTACATAACAATGTCCATAATAACACCAAAGAATAAACAATTATTTTTCCAAAAATAAATAACCTTATATCCCAATTACCTCTATAACCTCAACATTATGGAATGTTTTAACCCTAATGGTCATATCATACCTTTTAACTTACATTCCCTGTGTTTTATTAAAATCTTCCAAAAAAAACTTACATGTCAAACCAAATGTTAAACCTAAATGTTACATATATTTCAAGAAAATTATGAATCCCAAAAATTTCATCAATCACCTTGATAAATCACAATATAATATTATAATGTTCTAAACTTCATCAAAATTTCAAGAATCAAATTTATGTACTATCTTGAAATGTTATCCTTAGATTAACCATAAATATCTTCAAAAATATCCCCATGTAATTAAATAACTTTTTAACCATCAAGATTATCTATACCGAATTATCTAATGGAGCATAAAATTTAATATTGTAATGAAAAGTGTTATTTTAAAATCAATAGATTATTTTTATAAAATCCTAGTAAAATTTCCAAATCACTTTAAAATATCATCACTTAAAACCTCAAACGGGGTATGTATGCTTTTTAAATTATGATAAAACTTAAACTAATAAATATGTGATGGTATCTATAAATATAAATTTCTCCTCACATGAAATCTTATATAATTAAAAAAACTAACACAATCATTATTCCTTAAATAAATTCTTAGGTTCTTTCCAAAAATCAAAAAATGATGTAAACTTCTTCAAAGATGACCTAAATCACTTTATAATCAAGTCGCTAACTAATTTCATGGTCACCAATACTATCCTATTTACATTATAAATTTCTATCATATATTTATCCAAAATGAACATTATCACATTACCATAAATTAAAATTTATCAGTTATTCTTTCCTTTATTCATATGTTTTTAAATCCATTAAAAAATTAAAGTGGAACAATCCTTAGATTTGTCATGATTATTATATATGGAATATCATTGATATAAAACATGAATAAAATAATTCTATAATTTTATCACATAATCACTTTAACAATTGTAATATAATTGTTCATTCCATGGGCTAGGAGTTAACCCTTGGATTTGGGCATTGGCTTGGATAATGACCTTATTCTCGACACATAATACATTAAACTATAAATGGTATATTGGGTTCATATTAAAATATTACCATTTTAATATTAAATTTACCTTAAAATTTCATTGATATATTACCTTATTTTCCACACAAAAAATCCATTCTAATGAGATGTTTCCTTTGGTTATTCTTGCCACATCCTCGACATAAAAGAAGTTAAATCATATTTTCTTCCTAGTCTCCACCTCCTGTGTGACACCCCAATATTTTAAAATATGAACATCATATTCAATATCATAAATGATATAAAATAATAGTAATATAAGAGAATATAAAATCTAATTTTTTTGATATATTTATTTTTAAATAAACTCAATCTCTTTGATAGCTTGTAATACATGCAACATCATCTTTGAATGAAACACAATACACTATTAAAATATTATTATTAAAAAACTACCATTATAACATAACCAATAAATTTTAAGGTATGAATATTAATAACTACTTTTTTTAAAATTATATTTATCTATTAAATATTTATAAAATAAGAATTATTTAAAATAAAAATGAAATGTTTTCTTAAAAGTGTATTTTTCTAAATGACTATTTAGTCACACATTGCACATATAATTTAAAATTAATTTTTTACCACCTATAGAAAATTTATTTTAAAAAATCAATTTTAAAATAAAATTATCAAAAATATCTTTGGTTTAATTTCTTGTATTTTTATGAAATGTTCCATTTTTCGACGAATAATGAAAATATAGAATTTTATTTGAAAAACGCCTTTTCCTATAAATTATTTATAATGTTAAATTATATTTTACATTTGTTTTAAAGTAAAATTAGATCAAATTTATATAAATGAATCCAATTTTTTATTTTACCATTTTAATATTTAATTTTGATATATAAACATTGTAAACTTTTAAAAAATTTCTCTTTGAAAGCCCGATTTTCCATCGCATTTGCAGTATTAATTTTAAATTAAATTTGACAAATTTTGTATACAGAATTTGGAAAAATGTATTTTACATTTTTAATGAGAATAATTTTTATTGTATAATAAGTTCAAATTAATTTTTTACCAAATTAAATAGTGAAAACAGAAAAAAAAAATTATTTACCTCGATTAATGTAAAAATATCTTTACTAGGGGGTTAAACTAAAAAGATAATAGTAAAAAATAACCCAGAAATTTCCCAAAACAATTTTTGTGTATATATTTGAACCTTAACTATTCTAGTTTCAATAATAGATAATTTTTTATTCTTTTGGCGTGATTAAATATTTTCAAAACATTACATGTGTTCCACTCTCCTCACTTATAAAAGGCTACACCCTATCTTCTATTATTAACACCTTCAAACCCTTTTGGTTCGGTTAATACTGTCCAAAAATAGTTCAAAAATTATATCATCTCATTATAAAATCCTTATTTTAGTCCTAGGTCCAATCTAGAATGTGTTTGTTGAAACCTTAGGAAGATACCTAAAGAAGAGTTAACGTTTTTCAACAAGATTTTTTATTTTGTTTCTTCTTCCACGTACTTAAATTATTTTTAAACCAAGATGATATAATAACCTAAAAATTTTTAATGTGATGATATGTTTTAATGTTAATTTAATTACCTACAGCCAACCCCACTTCCATCAAATGGGTTATGAAACCATTATTCATGTGAATGGAAGACTAGTGCCTGGGTTATGATGATGGATATAAAGTATATATGTTATATTTATAACATAATTATAAATATTTTGTCATTATATCATATATAACTTTTTTTACTTTCATTTTTTATTGGATCTGATAATGTCGCTCATGTGAATGACAGACTACCACCTCCCGAAGTGATGTGATTAATATTTCCCTAAATACTTAAATGGAATATGATAATGATAATGTTAATAATTATTTTATATAGTCATGAAATAAATATAATATTTGTGACATATTTATCATTATTATAATATAATATATCATTTTATATTCACTCACCTATAGATGACAACGTCATCCGCATAGATGCAGACTACTGCCTTCATGAAGCAATATAACTCTTTTTTTATCACCACACCATATTAGTAATATATATAAGTATATTTAAATAAATAAAATGATATATATTATATTGTGATAATTATTATAATATAAAATATTACATACCCTCTATCAATAATAATCATTGGAAAATGTAAACATTACTCATTTGTATGTATGACTTACCATCTTCATGTTCGTAACATAATCTATTTCTAAAAACTAACTTTTGTGATTTTTATTGGAAGTATAATTGATGTATAAATATGATAATTATTCAATTATTTATATTCTAGAGGTTATTAAACTATATATTATGTACAATGACCAAATATTTCATGATAAATAACAAATGAGAAAAGAAATAAATTAACACCTAAAACAATGTAAATGATGTAATATTATTAATAAAAATGTTATAAGATGTCATAAAATGAAAATATATGAAATCATAAATATTAATATGGTTATGATATATCTTTATGGCATGTTTAAAAGAACTATATAGTAGAATAAATCACATTCAACCAAAATGAAGTGTGGGGTAAGATATTTTTTCTAAATTTACATTCTATTGAGACTTATTTGTTATGATGAACCAATTCACTTTTTTGTAGTGTATATACTGACCATTTGACATGTGATATCATGATTCATTCATGCTTTGAAGTAATTTTATGTTTCAATTTGAAATATTTAATCCAAGGGGATTTGACTTGAAATTTACCAAGTGGTAAAATTTGTTATGAAATCTCGCTTTTTTTATTATTACAATTAACTTTAAAAAAATCACTTTAATGGGATCATTTTTTGGTATATTTCATTTATCTTACAAAATAATAGTCTTTCGTGATTTATTTTATTATTTCCTAAACCATATACCATATTTAAAAATTGTGTTTACATTTAAATTCATTTTTTTCGAGGAAATAGAGATAAATATGTATTTTTTACTAAATATGGAAATTTTATGATAAGGCATATTGTTTATAAATTAAAATGATTATTCAATATGTGAGGAAGGATTTGGAATTCAAGACACAGGTGGAAGACAGTTACATATAACCCCTTGATTCATTGGTAGTATCATGAGATAAATTAGTTGTATACACCAAAAGATTTTGTATCTAGTAGTTTTAATTCATTTTGAAAAACTATATTGGTTTGTACCCATTAGATTTAATTCATTTGACCAAACTTGATTGATTTTCAACTATTAGTTTTGAACTATCTTGAGGATAGATCTTGATGTTATAGGTATCATGTTCCTAAGACATGACATCCTATAATTATGAATTTCCTTCATTGAGAATTCATTTATTATTATTATCCATGATATTTTCATTATGAAAATATCTATTGATGCATTTAATTCTCAGTTTATTGATTAAGTAAACTATATTTTTAGTTATTTGCCTTTCCATATTGGTTATGACTTGTCTTATCATGACATTAAAGTTATTTAATTAGCATGTTTTTTCATTTATTTACCTTTCCAAATTTAGAATTCTTATTTATTCATGATATATTCCTCTTTATTTTACCCTTAATGAGAAATTTATCTCACCCTTATTTTGTTTTTTTCCATGATATGATGAAGAATTCATGGAATGTGTTTTCAGGGATTAATTTAATTTTCTTTTGTTATGTATTTTGTTTTATATTCCCTTAACAATCTAAAATAGATATCGTGTATGTATCATATTCTTAAAAACAGTTAAACTGATTGATCGTATAGGAATTGACCCTTTTTTCTATGCTAATTTAATATATAAGACTTCTGATCTAGGATTTTGGTGTCAGGGTTGTTATAGTTTGTATCATAGGATATTTAGTGAAAACCTTAGGAATTAGAATAAGGAAAACATAGATTATGAAACATAATCCCGTTATATAAGTTGAATATAAGTATATAATAACATCCTAATGTTTTGGTGAGGAATATATTATGTGGGTTTTTTAGAAATAAATCCCATTTTAAATACTAAAAATGGTGGTGGTTCTAGTACAGAAGTACCTCGGCATAATAAATTTTAAAAGGTACATTGGACTAGACTCTATTTACATCCAAAGCATGAAAATCGGAATTAATACACACTTAGTTTGATTATATTGTTCAATATTCTTAGGATAAATCAATTTTTATTTACAAGCCATTATAATGGATTTGAAAATAAATATATCCCCTTAGAAAACAAGTTTATAATTCTCATATTAACAATGCATAAATTTTAATTTAATTTATTGTTACACCATATTAATAATTATACATTATAATTAAAATTAATAATTTTATGTGCTAATATAGTATATGAAATCATTTAGAAATGTAACCTAGAAAGAATAAGGGTATCAATACTCATCACCAATGTTTATATTACCCAGCTAAAGAAGCCAATATAGCTATTATTGGAACTAGGAAAATTATTTAAATATTAGTACGACTAATCAAGTTATGAAAAAATACCCTTTCCTTGATGGAGAAACCTTTTTTATAGCGATATTATCCAATGTAGGATATCTTTAGGTGATAGAATCCCCCATCATTTGGTAGTAATACTAATCCAATGGTAGTCTAATAATGAATTAAGTATCTAGAAATTATATTTATAAAATTATAATGTGGTTAAAAGGAATATGTTACACTAGAAATATATTTTATACAAGGATATGATAATAAATAGTGGGTGTTGATCTATAATGTTGAGGAGGAAGTGGAAATAGAACTCTTGAAGTGTAAGTCTCTTATGGAGACATTATTTGAAAAATATTACCCTTATGAGTAGAAAAATGAGATGAAGAGAAAGTTCATTTTCATAAATAAAAATAAATAATAATGTATTGTGGAGTATGAATATACTTTTAAAGGGATAGCTAGGTATGATACAGAGTACATACGCAACATGTAGTGAAAGGTTGACCATTTATTTGAAGGGATTAATCAAATTCATCAAAAGGAAAGGTTTTATAAAACCTTTTATTCATATGATGAAAAACATTTATGTGATATCAATAGAAGGAAATAATTCCCCATGTCTTGTTCATTTGAAGGGAAAAAATAGAATAAAAGTACAATAGAGTAAAAATGGATAAAGGGAAGAAGGTAAAGAAAGAATTTCCCACATTTCATAATTGTGGAAAGCAACACACTGGTACTTTTTTTTAAGGGAATGGGAGTTTTCTACAAGTGTTTAGAGAAAGGCCACCATGTTCATGATTTAAAGGAAAAGAAATAATCTTCTATTATAAAATAATCCCACTGTAAGGATATAGGGAACTATATAAATTAATTCCCCAAGTTTCGAGGTAATATACCTTAGAAGAATCTTATTAATGAAGGTCAAGCCTATGTTTTTGACACAAAAGTAGTGGAATAATTTATTTTCTTGTGTTTTTTAATCCTTTAATTATGTCGTAAAAGTATTTTATTGATGATATCCTTGTAATTAGAATTCTGCTCCAGTTTAGCCAGTGGTGAGGCTGTGCATTTGGAGGTCTCTACTCCAGATGAAGTTGGGAATCTTCAAAGCGAGGAATGGGAGGATCCAAGCAGTCATCTTTATCACCTGGGCCATGGGTATGATCAGCATAGACTTTCAGAGGTTCCCGAGTAGGTCGTACATGACAATCCTTCCTATGATGATACAGTGATGTTTGGTGGTAGGGATTCCCTCTCTCTTAATCGGTTCGCAGTGTTGGAAGAAGAAGAACAATATGTGATTAAGAAAGGGGTGAAGAGGAGACTGCTCCTAGAGAGGATAGGGAGTTAGACTCTGACTCTCCAGCTAAACCGAAGGAAATGGAACTAGAAGAGGAGTTTATCAGATTCTCCTCAAAGAAAGGGAAGAATACAATCATTAAATCAAAAGGGTTCATTAAACACTCGTGGAGTCCACGGAAGAAAAAAGACTACTCTTTCTTTGCTAGACCTCCTATCACTAGATCCTCCAACAAAGGGAAACTCCTTCAGAAGGCTCCGGAGCAGGGGGGAATAGATACTACAGAGCCTGAACCACCTGTAAGGGAAACATTGGCCACTGATATGGTGAATGAAGCTAAGAAGCCGTCAGTAACTCATGACCACCAAAGTGGGAAATCTTTGATGGAATGTAACGAGTGGGAAGCTATAATCGATTGCAATGAAGGCTTATTAGACATGGTAATGGAGGTTATCACCATAGAGGTGGAGTATGACAGGTTGGTCGAGAGGCGGTTATGGGCCAATATCTCTGAGGAGAAGCGTGACTGGGCCAATAAAAAACTCAAAATTTTAGCCCATGTTTTTAAAGTACACAAGATTACTGTGGAATATCTCATTCAAACTTGGGATAAGATTTTTGAGAACTATTAATACCTCCTAAATGATGATTGGGACGAGAAGGATGTTGGCCTCTAATGGACTCTACTAAGAGGTAAATTTTCTAGAAGGCTTAAATTGCAATTCATTGATTCCGCTATTTCTTTTCACGCTGATTGACTTTCTTCTGTGTATGGACTGGTTTATCACTTTTCCATAAAAGTGTTTCCCTTAATAAAAAATATTTGGTGGTGTTCTTGTAATTATAATTATAAAATGTATAAGGATTGTATTTTCATACTTTTTCATTAATTATTTGAATGCATATGTTGAATGGTAACGATTTCAAAGAAAAATTATTAAGTGGAAAATAAACATCATGGAAAAAAATGACTGAGGGAAAGGTAACCCTTAATATGTTTTTGATGATGAGATAATGATGTTTGAATAAAGAGATGAATAATATGGATAAATAAAATTGGATAGTACTAAATACCTTGGAAATGATTAATGATTTGTTGATAATGTGGTTTATGCTATCATTGATGGTTTTTAAAACATTTTTTTATTTAATGAATATATCTAATAATATATAATATTTTTAATAAATAAATAATCATTGTGTTTTTGATAATGTTGTATGGTAATTCAGGTTATTACCATTTTTCAAGAGAATACATAATATAGGTATTCACATGTTTGGTATGTGATGATTAAGGGATACTTCATATTGATTGGGTGATTAATGATAAGTTAATTTTTGAAATTCAATGACCTTCTTTCTAAAGTTTCTCATCTTAATATTTTATAAGGGTCATATGTTTAACCATTTATGAAATATTTTATGTTAAAATTTGTATGAGTTTTTAGAGATTAATGTATTAATTCACTATATAGATATTTATACATATTGGATAAGCTATGCTAACCATTTTTTCATAATTATAACTTGATATTAATGGAATGGCTTATAATTATACTATAGATATAATGATCCGTTGAAAGTTAATTTTACTACTTCAAGAATAAAAAAACCAAGTTTGGATATTTATTTATTGGACTAATTGATGAATTGGAAATCGATCAAAGACAAACCAATGGCTGAAATTGTTCTTATGAAATTGAAATGTATCATGTAAGAATAATATCTTATATTATTATAAAATAAGAAAATTCCCCAACATTTAAAAAAGGATCTTTAAATGGAATGTTTTCATGTTATCATCATTTTTATGATATCAATGACTTTTTTTCATACATCCTTTGTTTATATATTTTTAGTCTTTAACCTTATATAGATTAACCAATTTCTTTTGATTAATGTTTTCTATTACTCCCCATCTGTATTTGGGCACTAGCCTTCTCTTCAATGTCCATGTTTTCCCTTCCCGCCTATGTTATCCTATTTGGAGAAATATTATATTTTATTCCATGTGATATTTGTACTTGAATTTTTCTATTATTATGAATATTTTTTATTAACTCTTTGTATGATGTTGGTTATCAAAATAGGTATTTTTAAATTTACATCCCTTTATTATCGATATCAAGTTTAAATTGTGAGGACTCCATTTATTTAAAGTGGTAAATTGTGACACACTAATTTTTTAAAATATGAAGACAATATTTGAAATCATATATGAAATGTAGCACTAAGAATATAAGGAAATATAACTTCCTTATATTTTATGATATAATTATTTTAAAATAAATTCTATATATTCAATAGCTTGCAATGCACACAACACTAGGATGGAATGAAACACAATATTATATTAAACTATTATTTTTTAAAAAAATTCAATTATAACCTAGTAATTAAATTTTTAGTTATAAATAGTACAAAATAAATTCGAAAAATTATAGTTATCTTGTTATTCTAAATAAAATAAAATTATTTAAAATAAAAGGAAATGTTTTCTAGAAAATGGGTTTTTCTAAAAGGTGGTTTAGTCACTCTTTTCACCCATAATTTAAAATTATTTTTTACCGTTTTTCGAAACTTTATTTTAACAAATAATATTATTTTATAAAATAATTATATAAAAATTATCATTGGGTGATTTTTTGTGATTTTTCTAAAATGTTTTATTTTTTGATGAATAGAAGAAAATACAGAATTTTAATTCAAAACTTCCTTTTTATTTAAATTTTTTATAACATAAATTTATCTTTTTAATTGATTTTAATGGAAAAATAAATAAAAATTTATATAAATTAATAAAATTTAGGTAATTTTAATCATTTTCATATTTAATTTTGAAATAAAAAAATGTAAATTTTGAACATTTTTTCATTCAAAATTGGTTTTCTCATTAAGTCCACTGGTCTCCTTTCTTATTCGCACCTTAAAACCCTTTTGATTAGCCAATAACATAAAAATTAAGTTCCCAACATATCTTCTCTCATTCTATGAGGCTTATTTTTGGCATGAATCCAACCTAGGTGGCTTTGGTGTAAACCTGTGGAAAATACCTGAAGAAGAGGTAATGTTCTTCAATGATCATTTTTAATTTATTTTTCCTCCACATCATTACATTATTTTTAAACCATGATAATATAATAACCTCGGAATATTACATATATTGAGATTTTTTTTAAGATAATTTACTACAACAACCTCCACTTATATAAAATGGGTTATGAAATAATTTTTTGTGTTTATGAAAAAAATGAACATGGAAGAAAAAGATTCAATACTAAGTAGAAAAACATTGTCAACCGAATGGGCTAAAGGCCTTTTTTATTTTTGATAATCCCGCTTATAAGGGTTGAAGGCTAACTCTTACATGACTCGTAGGGCCAAGGCACAAAGCCCATAAATGACCCAATACATGACTTTAAAGTTCTAAGACTTGACACACATGAAACAACCCCTACCCAATATCTTCATCTTGAAGTTTCCTAGCTTCCCACCATGCATGGATGATCGACTAGCATTGTCTCATGTAGGGATACATTTTTCCTAGTCTAGATGGCAGTTGTAGAAGTTTCCGGGCGCAGTAGAAGAGGGGTTGGGACGGGACCCAATTTGATTTTTACCATGATCAATGATTATTCTAGGATCAATATGACAATGAATGCCAGTCTCCATGGAATATAATCAAAGATTTAGATAAAGAACTAAGAGGCCCGAAACCTTTAAGGAAGTATCTTGAGAATCATGTTTATAATTAATTTAATTAATTTTATAAAGAAAAATAATACATGGATCTTTGGTATTTTTCTTTGTTGATGAGGTTGATCGTCCGGAATGACCCTTCCAGATTATCTCATTGTGCTTGTAAGGATCCAAACTAGAATCCCCCTAGTGGTGATCCAAATGTGCTCTGATGGCCTCCGATCAACACTTCTCATTCTCCGGGTGCCAGAACGGCGAATCGAGTGTCTTTTGTAGATCATTCTTGATTGTCTGTTCTTCGGATTTGAAGAATGCCTCTCGTTCTTAAGAGGGGAGAGAAGGGGATTTGAGAGAGAAATTGTTTGCCTCAACAATTCTCAATTCACCAGGCGTGTGGTGTGGTGTATGGAATAATAGGTATAATTTCCTATTTATATACATGGAATTTTAGTTAAGATATTTAATTTCATAGTAACAATTAAATATATTCATGATCTTAGAGAAAACCCATGCATTTAATAATAAAACCACGTTATTATTTATTGTGCGCCAACTTGCACAAAACGTAATTATAAATAAAATTATGAGTCACAAAAAATAGAAGCATTATTTTAATTTTTTCCAACTTGTTAAATAATTATTTACCGTCTTGCAAATAATTATTTTACTACCAGACCAACCTTGGTTCGCTAAAACTACGCTTCCATTTATTGAACACCCAAATAAATAAATAAATAATTTATTCTCTTAAATAAATATTTTATTTACAAACAAGTAAATAAATATTTATTAAATGTTCAATAAAATAAATAAATATATATTTAATTTAATTTATGCGATCATTTTAACTTGAATAAATTTTTTCCAAAGTCTTGAGAATAATATTTATTTCATTAATTAAATTCCAATATAATCTAATTGAGACCACCAAAAACACTTATTGTGTAACCCTCTAGGATTCTTTCTCATTGGAATTAGGTGGTTTTGCCTAAAGTCTAAGATTACTATCTAGAAACGGTTCAAGGAACCCAATAGAAAGAATGTAAAGTCACAAAAAAACATCCATATACGAACACTCACTGTATAATATAATATCATTGTCACAATATCTCATCAATATGGTTTCATGACTGTGTTATCAAATTTTATGCTTGATACATCGTTCTTTGACTGCCTGAAATAAACTCATCGTTACACCATGGCCATGGAATTTTGCGTGATGGTTCTATTTCAATAAAATGGATGAGATATCAACTTCTATAAATGGAAGGTAAAAATCATTCCTCGACTTATGCATTAATAACATGTCACTCATGACACACCCAACGTACCCTACTTCCTGCCAACTATATGTGTGACAGTTTTTGTCAGTAAATCAAATTTTTTAAGTCCTGACATGTATTAATGATAATCTTAATGTCTAAGGATCATTACACATGCTCGCAAATAGAAATATATGATGACACCAAAACATGTGGAATTCTTATTAGCAGGTCTGTTCTCATAATCTCATATCTTAGAGATTACTAAGTCCGAAATTCATTAGAGGAAGTCTCATCTGTTTACGAGTACTCACACCTGATGGTCTGCATGCTATGTGTCCCATAATATCATGTCATCCAATCACAGAACTATATTTAAGAATATTGTTATAGATTTTTAGGTTCTCATCATAGCGGGGAACTACCATGACCTTATCAATGCAACAAATACTCTTGGACATTATTACATCATAATCATGTAGAATAATGAACAATATGTAATAATACATTAAATATCCATGTAATCAAAGTAAAACCAGTTGGTTCTAGGAATCAAACTCTTAAAAACTCCCACTTGGACTAGAGCAATGTGCCTAAGACTTTCATTACTCTATACCTCACATGATAATCATGTTTCTGCTAAGTCAAGGTTTTAGTCAAGGGGTCCACCACGTTGTCTTCCATGGAAATAATGCTTAATGCAACTTCACCTCTCTGAGAAAAAACACTCAAGATATGATACTTCTGAAGTATGTTCTTTGTCCGATGATATGACCTTGACTCTTTTGCGAGATCCATCGTTATAGTATTATCACAGTACAGTGTGATGAGATCTTTACTGCTAGGTATCACATTTAGTTCCTGGACGATGATTTTCTTCGAAAATGCTTCTTTAGCTACCTCAGAAGCTGTGATATACTCAGTATCTATTGTATAATCGCTGAACACACTCTTCTTTGAGCACTTCCAGCTCTCTGCACCTCCATTCAAAGTGAATATGTATCCCGTTTGTGACTTCATGTCATCTTGATCAGTTTGGAAACTTGCTTCTGTATATCCTCTGATGACTAGTTTCTCATCTCCTCAATAAACTAGGAACATATACTTAGTACGCCTCTGATACTTTAGGATAGTATTGACTTCCATCCAATGGCATTCACCTGGGTCATCTTGATTTTTGCCTACCACACTCAATGCGTAAGTGACATCTAGCCTAGTATATAGCATGGAATACATGACTGACCCAATCGCTGATGAGTATGGAGTCCTTGTCATTATATTTATTTCCTCATTTTTCTAAGGACACATTTATTGGAAAGATGAATGCCATGTGACACTGGCAATAATTCCCTCTTGGATTTTTCCATACTGAATCTCTTCAATATCTTATCAATGTATGTACTTTTACTTAGGCCTACCAATCTCTTGGATCTATCACTATGTATCTCGATACCAATAATATATGCTACCTCACCGAAGTCTTTCAAGGAGAAGCATTGATTCAACCATTCCTTAACAGATTGTAAGATTAGTATCTCATTTCCAACATGTAATATGTCATCAACATGTACTATTAGAAAAACAATTTCACTCCCACTAAACTTTTTGTAGACACAAGGCTCACATTCATTCTTGATAAAATCAAATTCTTTTATCGATTCATTAAAATGAATGTTCCATGACCTGAATTCTTGCTTTAATCTATAAATATATTTATGCAACTTGCATACCTTATTGGCATCCTTTTGAGTCACAAAAACTTTAGTTTGTGTCATGTACACATCTTCCTAAAGGTTCCCATTGTGGAATTCTATTTTGATATCCATTTGAAAAATCTCATAGTCATGTTAAGATAAAATGGCAAGTAGAATTCTGATGGATTTCATCATTGCAACTAGTGAGAAGGTTTCATCATAGTCATTTTCTTGACACTGTTTAAAACCTTTTGCAATCAGTCATTCCTTATATGTACAAAATTTTCCTTCCATGTGCAGTTTCTTCTTGAATACCCATTTTTAACCAATAGGCATTACATCAACTAGGGGATCTACCAAAATCTAGACTTGGTTTTGGTACATGGAATCCATTTCATAATTCGTGGCTTCTTTCCACTTGGAAATCCTTTTTCCACTTACTTCTTTCTTGTAGGTTAGAGGATCATTATTATCAACTAATAAGGAGTCACCATCCTCGGTAACTTGAAAACTATACCGTTCTAGTTCTCTAACCTCTCTTGTACTCCTACAAAGTACTTGTGTATCTGGAACAAATTCATCATCCATGAGGCTTTGTGGAATCTTTTCCTATACCAAATCTATTGTACCTTGAGCCCTGACTTCATCGAAGTCTATCTAACTCCCACTATCTCTTTTGGAGATGTGCTCCCTCTCACGTAATATGGAATGTCTTTCCATTATAACTTTTTTTCCAAGGGGTTGTATAGGTAATATCCCATTGTTTCCTAGGGTTTTCCTATAAAGGTCAACTTTTTGCTTCAGGGTGCGAGTTTTTTTACCTAAAGAGGCCTTAACAAATGCTTCGTTACCCCACACATGTTAATTCGATAACATGGATTTTCTTCCACTCCAGAACTCATATGGAATACCATTTATAGATTCAGTTGGTAATTTGTTTAGTATGTGTGCCACTATTTGTAATGAATATCCCCAAAAATATAATGGAAGACTCGCATGACTCATAATTGATCTCACCATGTCCAACAGGGTGTAGTTTCTCATTTCAATCACACCATTCCACTGGGGCATGTTTGGAGGAGTGAGTTGGGATAAGATCCCAAACTCTTGTAAGTAATCAATAAAGTATTGATTAAGATATTCTCCACCTCGGTCTAAGTATATTTTCTTAACCTTCTTACCAAGCTAGTTCTCAACTTCATTCTTGTATTCTTTGAACTTATCAAATAATCCAACTTATACCTTATTAAGTAGATATATCCATATCTACTAAAATCATTAGTAAAAGTTATAATGTATGAGTACCCTCCCCTTGCTTCCACTAGAAATGTTCCACACACATCAGTATGAACCAACTCAAGATGTTATTTAGACCTTTCACCTTTCCCACTAAATGGGGATTTGGTCATTTTTCTTTATAAACATGCATGACATATGCCAAGTGGTTTTAGTTTTAAAGAATCTAAATAGCCATCATGATATAAATTTTTCAAGTGTATCTCGTTTACATGACCTAGCCGGTGATGCCAAATTTGGGTGTGGCATGAGTCCTGGGAAGTATCTTTTTTATCAATTTCCATTACTTGGTTTGTGTAATCCAACACATAAAGTCTATTGTTTAAATGCGCCCTACCATAAAAAATTCTATCTTTGGAAAAGAAGCAACATTCATTTCCAAATTTGAAAAAAAATACATCTAATCTGGTTACAGAAATAATGTTTTTAGTAACATAAGGCACATAATAACAACCCATTAATACCAAGATCATCCTAGTTGGAAATGTGAGGTGGTAGTCCCTAACAGCTACAACATCAAGCCTAGCTTCATTGGCTGCTCGTAAATCTACCTCTCCTTGATCAATCTTCCTAAATCTACTTGGTTCATGTATTTGTATACGTATGTGAGCACCAAGAGTTGTATCTAATTCCCAATTTGTAGAAATAGATAGATTGAATTCAATAAAAAACGCACCTGAAGCTTTCACTTACATCATAGGCTGGGTGTTCTTCTTCTTCTAGTGGCCCTTCTTGCCACATATGAAACAAATAGCCTCCTATTCCCTTTCCTCCCCTTTGATCTTCCTTTTCTTGGAAAACCATGAAGAATATTTGGTCTTAAATCTCTTCACAATCCCTTTACTCTTATTCACCATAAGGACCGAAAGCTTTTCGCACTTCGTATCATTGTACACTTGGTGAATGAGGATAAGAAGATCAGATAGATATTTATCAATGTTGTTCATATTGAAATTGACAAAAAAGTTAGTGAATCTCGGAGGAAGTGATGCGAGAATGAGATCAGTGCCCAGTTCTTTGGGGATTTTAAACCCTAGAACCTCCAGGCACTCAATGTAGCCAATGAGATTGACTACATGAGTCCCAGCTAGGGCACTATCTCCATGCTTACTCTGAAAGAGTTCCATAGAGATCTCAATCATTTATTGTATTTATCTCTCCTAGTAAAAACCACAGATGTGCTCGAGCATGATATAATCATCCATGTTTTCATGAGACATCATGAGATCACTAGACATTGATGATAGCATCAAACATTGAATGTCAACTGCATCGTTTATATGTTTCTCATATACCAGGAAATCCTCATCACTCGCCTCTTTGGTAGGCAGGCCAGGTGATACTGACTCCAGTATGTAAGACTTCCATTCATGGCATAGGATAACCCTAAGGCGTCTAAACCATTCCAGGAAGTTACTTTCGATGAGGATGATGTCTTTATCCCGAATTAATCATAGGGATAGCATGGTTTATGAGTATGTAGTTTTTATTCTACAATTAAAAGAGAAGATCATTAGTACTTTATTTATTACATTTTATTAGAAATAATAAATTTATTAAGTCTCCAACTATTTTATCAAGTCCCAATATCCCTCACCATTAAACTCAGAATATTCAGTTGTCATGACATTCTAGTGGAAAGGATCCATATTCCCTTTTTCATAACCCCAACAAGGGTTGGTTAAGATATTAGAAGTTATTTAGGTGAGCAGTACTTTTCCCACATTAGGCTTGCAGCTCCTTGATATGTTGAGTGGACTCCCCAATCGTGAAATCATGACTTTGGATTTCCTCAAATCTTGCCTCCAATATTACACCAAGTCTATAAAGGGCTACTCCTCTTGATTTAATATGGTTAAGTCAACTCAAAACCGTTCATAAGGGATTTCTGCATAAAATTAACTGTCCCAACAAGGGTTGTTCAAACACATAGTTTTGTTGAGTTTTTTCCTTAATCAAGTAACGAAAGGCTTGTTCTGAATTAATATTTTTTTTGAGGTATTTTTTATCTCTTATGCGTGAATTGATTATTATCATTATCACATGCTTGTTATTTTTATGTGGAACTTACTTAAGTGATTAACCATTATTGATAATATTCATGACTAAGTCTAGCTTATTTTAGTTCCATCTTTCATGCTTGTTTAATTCATTAATTATGTGATCATGACAGCACATCTATAATAATAAACCATGAAACTGACCGAAATAAAGTAAATGGATTGATCATGAGATTTTTTAATGGTTAGTTTATCTAGCGGTTGATAAACTAACCGAAACCTAGGGGAGAAACACCTTGAACCTTTTTGGTTCATGTTTACAGCTTCCACCTGTTGACCTCTGTATCTCCTGGGATTGGATTCATCTATGATCTTTCTTGAACCACCTCCACTTGCTTGGAAGTTCCATCCATTACATATTCCTTTTTTTAAATCACATGTAGGTGAGGGGTAATAAGGGGTTTTACATAAAAGAAACCTTGGGAACATAGGCCCTACATATTAATGAGGAGAAGGCTCGCAGGCCAACAAATTTAATTCAAATAAATAAATTAAAAGAAACCATCCACATAAAAAGGTATTGGTCAAGCTCATGATCATCCATACAAGTAACAATATTTATGCATAAATAAAACGAGAAATAAATTCTTTAATCGTTCTTGTTTAAGATAAATTGCACTCGAATCAATTAACTATCATCTTCAACTAATCAATCCTTTTATCTTAAACCATTTTCTAAATTTCCTTGAGATTCTCATCTATCCTAATTTTAAACAAATAAATTAATTTAAAATTATCTTTGTACGTAACTTGTACCTTGGAGGCAACCCGGTGAATTCTTATTCATAACTACCCAATGAGTAGAAATCAACATTACAAATATGTTAAATTAAATACATATATATAAAACACCTATCACATGTTGTGCCTCAGCTTTATGCCCACATGATGGTACATGTATCAAGAGTTTGTATAATATAATAATAAATTTTAATAAATCTTCATAATTTGGATGAGTACAGGATGTGTAGTTTCAACTACATGGTGTGTATTATTTTTCACCATCTATCTGAAGTACACACTCGGGGAAACGGTGTGTGAGTATACTTCAGAAATTTTTAGAGTACATGGTGTGTCTGTTGGGCCACATGATATGTAGTTCCACATTACATGATCTCCATCCAAGAAGCCGTGTATGGGGTACATGGTCTAACCCTAACACGAAGGGACTACACGCTGTGTCCATTGGGCCACATGGAATCTAATCCAGAAAATGTGTGCCACCTATTCCTGGTCAACACACGGAGTCATTTAAGACTTAGAAAGACTCCAACACACGATTTGTTTTTGTGGACTAGTCTGATGTATTGAATATTGACTACATGATGTGTTCTACCGAATACACGTCGTGTGTTCTAGTGTTGTATGGGCAGAAAGATTTGGAACCTCTGGATGAGATCCTCTATTTTATTTTAATCAAAATTAAAAGAAATAATCATTTTTGTAAGGTGAATGAGAAACGAAATTGGAGGAAAAGATGTAGAGATTCAGATTTTTAGAACTATTAACTTGAATTGAAACAACTAAATTATTAAATGCATAATTCATCAACAAAATATTTAAATAATTATAATCTATGATTAAACCCCTTGGATACCACTTGAAGCTTTCGGGCATAAAGGATGCGTGGTTGGGATGGGACCCAATTTGATTTTTACCATGATCGATTATTATTTCGGGTTCAATACAATGATGAATGCCAGTATACATGAAATATAATAAAAGATTTAGATAAAGAAGAAAGAGGCCTAAAACCTTTAAGGAAGGATCTTTAACATCTTGTTTATAATTAATTTAATTAATTTCATAAGGAAAAATAATACCTGAATCTTTGTTATTTTTCTTCGTTGATGATGTTGATCATCTGGAATGACCCTACCAGATTATCTCGTCGCACTTATAAGGATACAAACTAGAATCCGTCTATCGGTGTTCCACACATTATATGATGGCCTCCGATCGACACTACTCATTCTCGGGGTGCTAGCATGGTGAATCGAGTGTCTTGTGTCAGTCAATCTTGATTGGTTATTCTTCTTCCTTGAAGAACGTCTCTCGTTATTGAGAGGGGAGAGAAGAGGATTCGAGAGAGAAATTGTTTGGCTCAATAATTCTCAATTCAGCAGGCATGTGGTGTGGTTTATGGCACAATAGGCATACATGCTAGTTTATATACATGCAATTTTAGTTAAAATATTTAATTTAATAGAAACAATTAAATACATTCATGAACTTAGAGAAAATCCATAAATTTAATAATAATACCACGTCATTATTTATGGTGCACCAACTTGCAAAAAATGGAATTAAAAATAAAATTCTATGTCACAAAATAATAGCAACGTTATTTTAATTTTTTTAAAGTAGTTAAATAATTATTTACCATCTTGAAAAAGATTATTTTACTACCAAACCAACCTCGGTCCGCTTGAACTCCACTTCCATTTATTGAACACCTGAATAAATAAATAAATAAATTATTCTCTTAAATAAATATTTTATTTACAAACTAGTAAATAAATATTTATTAAATGTTCAATAAAATAAATTAAGATATTTTATTTAATTTATGCGATCATTTTAACTTGAATAATTCTTTTCCACATTCTTGAGAATAATATTTATTTCATTAAATAAATTCAAATAGAACTTATCCAAGACCACCAAAAAAACTTACTGTGTGACCCTCTAGGATTCTTTCTCATTCGCATTATGCGGGCTTTCCTAAAGTCCAAGAGTACTATCTAGTAATGGGTCAAGGAACCTAAGAGAAATAATGTAAAGTCTCAACAACGATATCCACATATGAGCGCTCACTGTATAATATAATCCCTTTTTCGCAATATCTCATCAAGCATGTTTCATGAATGTGTCATCAACTTTTATGCTTGATAGTTCATTCTTTAACTACCTGAAATAAACTCGTCATTACACCATTACCATGGAATTTCACGTGACGGTTTTATTTCAATCAAAGGTCCAAGATATCAACTTCTATAATTGGAAGGGAAAAATCCTTCCTTGACTTATCCATTAATAACATGCCACTCATGACACACCCAATGTACCCTACTTCCTGTCAACTGTCAGTGTGACAGTTTTTGTCAATAAATTAATTTGTGTATGTCATGACACATATTAATGGTAATATTAACATCTAAGGATCACTACACATGCTCACAGATAGAAATATCTGATGACACCAAAACATGTGGAATTCCTACTAGTGGGTTTGTTATCATAATCTTCTATATTAGAGATCACCTAGTGCGAACTTCTTGAGAGGAAGCCTCATCTGCTTATGAGTACTCACACCTGACAGTATTCATGCTATGTGTCCCATCATATCATGTCATCCAACCGCAGAACTATATTTAAGAATATTGTTATAGCATTTCAAGGTTCTCATCATAGTAGGGAACTGCCATGACCTTATCAATGCAACAAATAATCTAGGACAATATTACATCATAATCATGTAGAACAATGAAAAATATGTAATAATACATTAAATATCCATGTAATCAAATTAAAACTAGTTGGTTCTAGGACACCAACTCTTACAGTTTTCTTACCCTCTCATTCTTCCAATTCGGTTTGCTCTACTTTGGTGGTTACTATTTTTCCTCTGAATCCTCTTCTGGGTCTTCTCATGTGTGGTATACCCTACTTCATGGTCTTTTTTGTGGCCCAAAATCCCTATGGCCTAATGTCCATTGGTGGACTGAAGGCCTTTAGTGGCCCGATGGCCCTGAGACCCGTAGGCCCAAACTTGTGGCCCGAAGACCAAAATAGGATTAATTTTTTCGGCATCTATAGTACCAAATAGTACCCTCTATGGTACTTCTATAGTACCCTGTAAATTCACCCCCACCCGAATTTGATCCTAGGTCTCTTAGATTCCAAGAAGGATCCTCTACCACTCTTGTACAAGATCATTAGTAATATAAAAACATTTTCCATTTCCTTAAAAACATTAGTTAAGTATCTTGAGTTCACAAATAGATGGAAATGAAAGAAAAAATTTTAATTTGTAGAAATAACTATAGGGGAAGAAATTATATTGGGTTTAAGATATAATGATCAAATAATTACCCTAGTTGGGACTTTAACATTAACAATCTCGAATAATGATGAGATTATGGGAAAAACCCTTACAAATTTGGTAACTTTAAAATCAAAACCCCCATGAAAGAAATAACTTAAAATGAATCTTTAAATCCCATGAATATAAATATATTAATGTTATAACATATAAAAGGGGTATTAGATACACCACATAAAGGAATATAGGTGTATAATACAACATCTGTCCCAATGATGACAATTTGAGAAGAAAACCACATACACTGGTCATAACATTGAAGTAATAATTAATCAATGAAGTGATTATGTTTAGAAAATATAATTCCCCAAATTTTTAGAAATAAAACATAAATAAATAAAATTCATTTCCACACATAATCCTTTCAAAATATAATTGATGAAAATTTGATATAACCGAATGAATGAAAATTGAGTTATGAAACACTTACCACTTGGTAACATTCATGTAAAATATGCTTCAGTGAAATAATTTGAATTAAAACATATGATAAACATAATTGTGAAGGATTCATAATAAGCCTTTTAAAATTTTAAACATATAGACCATATAAATTTTTTTTTACATAACATTAGATTATTCCTCAATTAAAGGAAATTGAGATGAAATCCCTCTCAAAAATCATACCGTTGAATTTTGCATTAATCAATGAAGTAATTATATACAGAAAATGTAAATAAAAAAAAGTTTAAATTAAATATAATACAATCAAATGTAATTTCATTTATATTTATGGTATAACATAGGCAATGAAATAGAAGTATAACCCAATGAATTGAAATTGAGTTATGAAATCCCTTACCCCAGGTCATAATTTCTTCATATGTGTTACAGCCTCATATATATATATATATAGAGAGAGAGAGAGAGATTTATTATACATGTATTATAGAACACTAATCATATATATCATACCATATATGATTTACTTATATAATTTATCACCCATTTATTATCATTTTTTTAAATCAGTGTTTCGGGTAATAACTGCTTCATTTTTCATATATGTTTTGGTTATGTAGTTTTGGTCCTAATAATTTGATCGTGGTCAAATAATATCCATAATCTTAATCATGATATAAATATAATATATATTTATTATATATATAATCATTATATATATATATATTAATTATATATATATATAATCATTCGTAAATTATATACATATAAAAAATGAATGAAACCTTTCTTGGTGACGGTAGGTTGCATTTACACATGAACAATATTTTCAATTTTACAACAGATTGAATGAAATATAGGTAAATAATTTTTCACATATATAATATCATTTTTATATCATAAATTTTTTTATATTAATTACATTTACCCTTATTACCATCCATATAAAAATATAAATAAAAAACAAAACACATCACTTTGTGGAGGAGTTAGTTCACACATACACAGAAGCGACGTTATGATTATCTATCAGATCAAAAGGTGAGGATGTGTATATGATATTATAATTACAAAATATTTTAAAAATTGCAAATATCATATATATTATTTTTTTCTATCTTTATAACCATCCATGTAAATTGGTGATGAAAGATGAATTACACTACTATGTGGAGACAGTAAGTCATACGTTTGCACGAGAGATAAATTCATTTTTTAGGAATGAAAATAAATTAAAAATATGGAGGTTTCGGGCGTAGCCGAAGCACGTTGGTGGGAGTGCCCAACATTAATTTTAGCGTTAAAAAATGTTCAAATCGAGATCCATCATGATATCAAATGCTGGATCTTTAGAATAAAACGAAGAATGAAAAATAAAAGAGGGAGTCCCAGAACTATAGAGATAGGATCATCATGTGTTGGTTATAATTAATTTAATTAATTCAAAATAATTTCCTTGAGGGAATTATTTCTTCGTTGATGTCTCTCGTCACGATCCGGTGTGATCTGTCGTTGTGTCATAGAATCCAAGTGTAGGATTCCTCTAGAAGTGATCCACACCTGCTCCATATATCTATGGACGTCGCTGAAGAGATCTCCAGGTGCTCGCACAGAAGATTATTCACTTGCGATGTCCGCCTTCGATCACCTTAATTTGATGGAGGAGGATCTCTCTCGATCTTGAGAGCGTTCTTGGAGGAAGTAGTTCTTTTGGCCTTGAAATAATTCTCCATAATTGTAGTGCACAATGATTTTCTATGGAAAAGTGTTGGGGTTGTGAGGATATTTATAATCGAGTTTGAGGTTATAGAGTTATGACAATAAATAAATGTGTTACGTATTTTATTTATTTCATTAACTCTTATTCAAAACCTCCATGTCGAATTATTAATTCCTTGACATGCACCCACTCTATTTATAATAAATATCATTTAATAAAAAAATATTACATCCTCAAAATACCGACTAGAAAAACTACACGCCGTGTAATCATTAATACATGGCATGTACTCATTTTCCATAAAACTACATGGCGTTTATATTTAATATAAACAGCGTGTACTTTTATTTTACATTTTTCTTTATTTCCTCCACCACATTTATTAGACCTTGAGTAATGGAATTTTATTTCTTAAATAAATATAACTGCATTACTCACTAATAAATATATTATTTCATCCACAATATATTCTCTCAAATAACTAGTGTCGAAATAAATGCGATCGGGAATCCTTAAATAATTATTAAACCACATCTAAGAATAATATTTATTTAACTTGATAAATTAATATTTAACTGAGATACATGGACACACTTAGTGTGTTACCCTCTAGGCCACTTTCTCGTTGGCATTAGGCGAGCTTTCCTAAAGTCCAAGATTACTATCTAGCAACGAGTCAAGGAACCCAAGAGAAAGAAGTTGACGCCTCATTGACGTTTCACCATATATGAATGCTTACTGAGTAATATAATCCCTTTTTCTTGATATCTCTAATCAAGCGGGTTGCATGCTAGTTCCACCAACCCATGTGCGCGATTATTCTTTCTTTGACTTTCTGGAATTGAACATGCCCATTCCTTACCATGGCCATGGATTTACTTATGCTATATCAATTCCATCAAAATCCCTGAGATATCTACTTCCGTTATGGAACATAAGGTACAAATACTTTCTCTCATTATCTATTAATGTGGTATTACTCGTGACGCACCCAACATATCCTACCTCGCTGCAAACAGTGTGTCCTCATAGTTTTCATCAATACATCTAAGTGCGTGAGTTGTAATACCCATTAATAATAATCTTAAAGTCTAAGGACCAATACACATGTTCGAAGATAGGAACATCCAATGACACTATGAAATGTGTATTTCCTATTGGTGGGTCTCGTTCTCATAATATCCTCCTAGATATTACCAAGGGCGTACACCATGAAAAGGTGCCTCAATGTTTTATGGGTCCTCACCCCTAATGGTCTGTATTATTTGTGTCCCTCAAATAACATCATCTGGCCATAGAAAATATATTCAAGAATACTGTTATGGAACTTTTGGGTTTTCATCATAGCAGGGATCCTCTATGACCCTTTAATGTAACAGTTATCCTTAGGACATTATCACATGCATGGTCACGCAGAAGAATAATCAAGATGTGATAAGGCTTTTATTAATGAATAAAGTACAAAGTAGTTGGTTCCAGTCCACCAACTCCAACAGACTCCCACTTGGAATAGAGCCAACTGCTGACAACCTTTAACCCTCTAGCTCTCACATGATATTCATGCTTCTGCTAAGATAGGCCTTTAGTCATGGGGTCTGCCACGTTCTCTTCGGTGGACACTCTTCTCACTGCAACTTCACCCCTTTGATATAAACCCCTCAAGAGGTGATACTTCCGGAGTATGTGCTTTGTCTGGTGACGTGACCTTGGTCTTTTTCAAGAGCCACTACTGTAGTATTATCACAATAAAATGTAATGGGATCTTTACTACTAGGCACCACATCAAGATCCTGGACAAAGTTCCAAATCCAAATGGCTTCCTTGGCTGCATCAGAGGCTGTTATATATTCCAAATCCGTTGTAGAATCAGCAACAATTGGCTGCTTTGAACTCTTCTAGCTCACAGCTCCTCCATTGAGATAGAAAACATATCCAAATTGTGACTTCAGATCATTCAGATCTGTCTGAAAGCCTTCATCAGCATACCCTCTGATGACAAGCTCCTCATCTCCTCCATACACCAGGAACATATCCCTAGTTCTTCTCAGATACTTAAGGATAGTCTTAACAGTAGTCCAATGTTGTTCTCCTGGATCTGCTTGATATCTGCCTACCATGCTTAGTGCATAGGCAACATCAAGCCTCGTACATAACATGGAATACACGATGGATCCTATAGCCAAAGCATATGGGATATTACTCATTCTATCTTTCTCTTGTTGCGCCTGAGGACACATTTTCTTAGAAAGATGTAGGCCATGTGACACTGGAACCAATCCCCACTTGGATTCTTCCATACAAAATATATTTAGTATCTGGTCATTGTATGTACCCTGGCACTTAGTCCAAGTAGCCTCTTGGATCTATCACGAATGATATTGATCCCCAGAATGTATGCTTCTTCACCCAAGTCCTTCATGGAGAAACACTTGTTCAACCAGTACTTAACTGACTGTAACATTGGTACATCGTTTCAAATAAGCAATATGTCATCAACATACACTACTATGATAAAGATTGCATTCCCATTAAACCCCTTATAAACACATGGCGCACATTCGTTCCAAATGAAACCAAATTCTTTTATAGCTTAATCAAATTGAATGTTCTATGACCTCGATGCTTGTTTTAATTCATAAATGGATTTATGCAACTTTCAAACCCGTTTGGCTTCACCTGGTGTCACAAAACCTTCTGGTTGTGTCATATAGACATCTTTCTGGAGGTTCCCATTAAGGAATGTTGTGTTGACATCCATTTTCCAAATCTCGGAGTCATGGTAATCTTCTATGTAAAGTATGATTCTTATGGATTTAAACATGGAAACTACTGAGAAGGTTTCATCATAGTCAATTACTTGACGTAGTCTGAATCCTTTAGCCACTATCCTTGCTTTATAGGTTCTAACTTGACCTTCCATGTCTAGTTTTCTCTTGAATACCCATTTGCATCCAATAGGATTTACATCAACTGGCTCATCGACCAGAACCCAGACTTGGTTCTGATACATGGAATCCATCTCAGACTTCATAACTTCTATCCATCTTGCAGCTTCTGATATTCCTACTAATTTCTTGTAGTATAAAGGTTCATCATTGTACAACAATAATGATTCACCATCCTCGGTGACTAGGAAACCAAATCTCTCTAGTTACCTTACCTCTCTTGAGCTTCTATGCAGTGCTTGTGTTTCTGGAACCTCTTCCATGGGGAACTCTGGAACTTGTTCCTGTACCAACTCATATGTATCTTAAGCATCAACTTCATCGAAGTCAATCATGCTCCCAGTATCCTTCTTGAGGATGTGCTCCCTCTTAAGAAATATTGATTGTCTGGCGATAGTCACTTTCTTGTCTGAAGGTTTATATAGGTAATATCCTTTTGTTTCCTTGGGATATCCTATAAAGATACACTTCGTGCCCTAGGTTGCTAGTTTGTTGCCTGATAAGGCCTTAACAAACGCCTCACATCCACATACATGTGTGTGTGACAAAATGGGTTTCTTTCCATTCCATAACTTAGATGGAATTCTATTTGCTGTTTTAGTTGGTACTTGGTTTAATGTGTATGCTGCAGTTTGTAATGCATATCCCCAAAAGGATAATAGAAGATCTACATGGCTCATCATCGACCTCACCATTTCTAACAAGGTGTGGTTCCTCCTTTCACTAACACCATTACACTATGGTGTATAAGGAGGAGTGATCTGAGATAGAATCCCAGACTCCCATATAATATCGATGAACTCTTGGTTCAAATATTCTCCACCTCAATCTGATCGAAGTTTCTTTGTATTCTTACCAAGATGATTCTCAACTTCATTCTTGAATTCCTTAAATTTCTCTAAGGCCTCTGACATATACCTCATTAAGTAGACATAGCAATATGAACTCAAATCATTAGTAAAAGTAATGAATTAAGAATATCCACTTCTATCTTCTACTGGAAATGGTCCACACACATCCGTGTGCACCAATCCTAGAATCTTTGTGGCCCTTTCACCTTGTCCACCGAAGGGATCTTTGGTCATTTTTCCTTATAAACAAGCATGACATCTATCAAGTGGTTTTAGCTCAGTAGAGTCCAAATAACCAACTTGGTAGAGCTTTGTCAAATGCTTCTTGTTTACATAACTGAGATGGTGATGACACAACTGGGTGATGTATGAGTCATGTGAGTTTATTTCGTTATCGATTTCCAACACTTGGTTTCCATAATTTAATACATACAAACCCTTATTTGAATTCCCCGTACCATAACATAAGTTGTTCTTATAAAAGAGACAACCCTTATTTCCATACTTGAAAATTAATCCATCTATATCCAAACAAGATATAGAAATTATTTTCTTGGTAACACTAGGCACATAATAATATTGTTATGTAAAACCAAAATCATCCCAGTTAGCAATGATAGGTGGTAATCACAAAGAGCTAATGCAGCCAACCTTGCGCCATTGGCATCTTGAAGATCCACCTCTCCTCTGGTAATCTTTCTAAATCTTCTTGGTTCCTAAATTTGAATATATATGGGATCCCCACAAGATGTATCTAATACCAAATGTGTAGAAATAGAAAGATTACACTCGATAACGAAGGAACCTTTAGCGTCCCCACGTTTCTGGGTGTAGTTCCTCTTTCAGTGGCCTTGCTTACCACATTCAAAACACACTGCCTCTCATTCCTTGCCCTGCCTATGGATCTTCCCCTTCTTTGAGGGATGGTTCTCGGGGGATTCAGACCATTTATAAGTCTTTGGCCCCTTTTCCTTGTCCTTCCTTTTCCTATTCACCATATGTATTGCGAGTTTTTCACGCCCCATGTCCTTATCTACCTAGTGAATCAAGGTCAGAAGTTCTGATAGACTCTTCTCATTGTTTCTCATGTTGTAGTTGAAAATAAAGCTAAAGAAGGTCTTGGGAAATGATGATAGGATGAGATCTGTATGCAACTCATCTAGGAACTTAATCCCTATGATGTCCAGGCGTTCAATATAGCCAATAAGATTGACTACATGAGGCCCAGCTGATGCAGACTCTCTAAGCTTAGTTGTAAACAAAGATTTGGAGATCTCATACCTCTACTATCTCACCTTCTCTTGGTAGAGATCCTTAAGGTGAGACATCATGCTATATGCGTCCATGTCTTGATGTTGCTTTAAGAGATCATTAGACATGGACGATAGCATGAAACATTGGACATCTGTGGCATCATCCATGTGTTTCATGTAGAGAGATAGTTCCTCATCACTGGACTCCTTTCCAAGAGCAACTGTAATAGGCTCTTCCAGCACATACAATTTCTTTTCTTGGCAAAGGATGACGCGTAAACATCTCTGCCACTCTTGGAAATTGGTTCTGGTGAGAAGGTTTTCCTTCTTGAGTATGGTTCGCAATGATATTTTTGAAGTATTTTTTCTTTCCTTTTCTACAAATTAAGATGATCAAAGGTTTATTACTTTATTATAAAATGAGGCAAATAAATTAATTAATACTTATTAGTCTCCCACTATTTTATTGAAATCCAATATCCCTCACTATTGACTTCAGAATATTCTGTTTCCTGAATATTCTAGTGGAAAGGATCCATATTTCCCTTTGCATTACCCCGACTAGAGTTGGTCAAGAAAATTGAAGGGGTTTATATAGGTATTACAAATGCCAACAACATTAACTCGTAGCTCCTTGATCCGCTGAGTGGACTCCCCAATCCTGAAATCCTTTTATTTTGGATTTCCTCAACCTTGGCCTCTTGGTCACACCATGTCCTGCTGTGGCAGTCAACCGTTGATGCGAACCAAGTCAAGTCAACCCAAAACCATGAATTTATAATTCCTTGAAAATTGAAAGCACCCCAACTAGGGTTGGTCAAGAACTTTGATCTATGGTTCAATTCTAACCAATATTATGGAAGGTTATACCGACTAAATATTTCTTTGAGGGATTTTATCCTTACACGTTAATTTCCATTTTATTATCTTTTATCACAAGCTTGTTAATATTAAGTGGGATATACTTAAGTGATTAACCATGTCTAAGATTATATTTACGCGTAAGCTGGTCTTTATTTAACTTCCATATTGCATGCTTGTTTAATTAATAAATTGTGTGATCGGGACAACACACCCACAATAAATAAACCATGCAACTGATAGAAATAAAATAAATGGTATGATCATGATCTTGTTATATTGGTTAGTTTATCTAGCAGTTTATAAACTAACCCAAGAACTAAGGGAGAAACACCTTGATCCTTTTAGTTTTGTGTTTACAGCTTTCCACTTGTCCATTTTTGTATCTCCTTGGATTGGTTTTGCCTTGGATCCTCTCTTAAGCCGCCTCCACTAGAATGGGAGCTCCATCCATTACATATGCATTTATCTCACATGTAGGTGAGGGGTAAAAGGGGGGTTTTATATAAAATAATACTTGGGTGCACAGGCCCTACATTTTAATGAGGAGAAGTCTTACAGGACAAAAAATTTAATTTAAATAAATAAATTAAAAGAAACCATTCACATACAAAGGTATTGGTCTATCTCATGATCATCCATACATGCAACAATATTTAAGTATAAATAAAACTAGCACTCAATTCTTTAATCGTTCTTGTTTAAGATAAATCAAGCTTGAATCAATTAATTATCTTTAATTAATCAATCCTTTTATCTTAAACCCTTTTTCTAAATTTCCTTGATATTCTCATCCATCAAAATTTAAAAAAAAATAAATTTATTTAAAATTATCTTTGTACGTAACTTGTACCTTGGAGGCAACCTGGTGAATTCGTGTTCATTACGTAGATGTTAAATTAAACGCAAATATATAAAACACCTATCACATGTTGTGCCTCAGCTTTACGCCTGCACCATGGTACATGTCTCAAGGGTTGGTATAATATAATAATAAATTTTAATAAATCTGCGTAATTTGGGTGAGTACACAGCTTGTAGTTCCGACTACACGGCGTGTGCTTTTCTTCACCGTCCATTCGAAGTACATGCCCGGGGACATGGTGTGTTAATGTACTTCGGAAATTTTCGGAGTACATGGCCTGTTCAGTGGGACACACGCCGTGTGGTTTCTATGTTACACAGTTTCCAGCCAGGAAAACCATGTACGGGGTACATGGTCCAACCCTAACCTGAAGGGACTACACGCTGTGTTCATTGGACCACATGACGTGTAATCTAGAAACTATGTGCCACCAATTTCTGGTCAACACATGGTGTCATAAATGACTTAGATAGGATCATTAAACAGCCTGATTTGGCAGACCAGTCCGATGCATAAACCTGGACTACATGGCGTGTACTTCCAAATACACGCCGTGTATTCTCATTTTGTATGGCCAGGAATGTTTGGCTCCTCTGGTTGAAATACATTATTTTATTTTAGTCAAAAATTAAAATAAATGTTCATTTATGTATGGTGAACAAGAAACAATAAAGGAGGAACAGATCTCGAGATTCAGATTTAAAGAATGATTAACTTCAATTGAAACAACTAAATTATTAAATGTGTAAATCACTAAAAAAAACTAAATAATTATGATCAATGATATGACCGCTCTGATACCACTTGTAGGTTCTGAGCGTAGTGGAAGTGCGTTAGTGGGATTGACCAAATTTAACTTTAGAATTAAACAACGTTCAAATCGAGATCCATCACGATATAAAATGTTGATTCTTAGGAATAGAATGAGGAAAGAAAAAAAATAGGGAGTCCCGGAACCATAGAGATAGTATCATCATATGTTGGTTATAATTAATTTAATTAATTCACGAGAATTACCTTGATGGAAATTATTTCTTCGTTGATGTCTCCGGTCACGATCCGGTGTGATCCATTATTGTGTCGTATAATCCAAGTGTAGGATTCCTCTAGCGGTGATCCACATGTACTCCACATATCTCTGGATGCCGCTGAAGGGATCTCCTGGTGCTAGCACAGAAGAACCTTCATTTGTGATGTCTTCCTTTGATCGCCTTGATCCGATGGAGGAGGATCTCTCTCGGTCTTGAGAGCATTCTTGGAGGAAGTAGTTCTTTCGGACTTGAAATAATTCTCCAGAATTGTTGTGCACAGTGATTATCTGTAGAAAAGTGTTGGGGTTGTGAGGATATTTATAATCAGTATGAGGTAATAGTGTTATGAAAATAAATAAACGCATTATGCATTTTATTTGTTTCATTAACTCTTATTGAAAACCCCCATGTCAAATTATTAATTCCTTGACATGTGCCCACGCTGATTATAATAAATATCATTTAATAAAACAATATTATATCCTCAAAATCCTGACTGGAAAAACTACACTCTGTGTAATCATTAATACACGACGTGTACTCATTTTCCATAAAACTACACGGTGTGTATATTTAATATACACGGCATGTAATTTTATTTTCCATTTTTCTTTATTTCCTCCACTACATTTATTATACCTTGAATAATGGCTATTTATTTTTCAAATAAATGTAACTGCATTACTCACTAATAAATATATTATTTTTCCCACAATATATTCTCTCGAATAAGTAGTGTCGAAATAAATGCGATCATGCATCCTTAAATAATTTTTAAACCAAATTTGAGAATAATATTTATTAACCTTTTTAAATTAATATTTAACTGAGATAAATGGACACACTTAGTGTGTCCCCCTCTAGACCTCTTTCTCATTGTCATTAGGCGAGCTTGCCTAAAGTCCAAGATTAGTGTCTAACAATGGGTCAAGGCACTCAAGAGAAAGAATTTGATGCCGCATTGATGTGTCACGTCATACAAATGCTTACCATGTAATATAATCTCTTTTTCTTGATATCTCTAAGAATGCTAGTGACGTCAACCCATGTGATCAATTATTCTTTCTTTGACTTTTCGAAATCGAACTTGCCAATTCCTTACCGTGGTCATGGATTTACATAGGCTATATCAATTCCATCAAAGGGCCTGAGATATCTACTTCCATTATGGAACAGAAGGGACAAATACTTTCTCACATTATCTATTAAGGTGGTATTACTCGTGATTCACCCAACGTATCCTACCTCACTGTGAACAGTGTGTCGTCACAGTTTTCATCAATACATCTAGGTGCGTGAGTTGTAATACCCATTCATAATAATCTTAAAGTATAAGGACCAATACACACATCCATATATAGGAACATCCAATGACACAATTAAACGTGGATTTCCAACTGGAGGGTCTCGTTCTCATAATATCCTCCTGGATATTACCAAGGGCGCACACCATGAGAAGGTGCCTCAAATTTTTATGAGTCCTCACCCCTAATGGCCTGTATTATTTGTGTCCCTCAAATAACATAATCTGACCATATAACATATATTCAAGAATAGTGTAATGACACTTCTAGGTTCTCATAATAGCAGGGATCCACTATGACCCTTTAATGCAACAGCCATCCTTAGGACATTATCACATGCATTGTCACGCAGAAGAACAATCAAGATGTGATAGAGATTTTATTAATGAATAAATTACAAAGTAGTTTGTTATAGGCCACCAACTCCAAAAAAATACTTGTACCATAATCATAATAAAATGTATGCATATTTATGTTACTATAATTATTATTTTATAAAGTTACAAAATATTTAATAGAATTTGTATAATAAATAAATTTGAACGTGTCAGAAAAGGCGATTACCTCTTATTAAAAAAGAAGCTTTAGATTTTCTCTTAAAGGGACAAGTTTTTGTATTTTGGAAAGAAAATAATCAAATTAACATATATAATGATGTTTAGAATTGGTTTGTTTGCATTTTTCGGAGATAACAGGCTTTAGGTTGTGTATAGATGTGAGGGGAGGTGGTTCTTTTTTTTATAGTGAAAAAGTACACGAATGGTATTAATAAAAATATTTAAATATAATAAATTAAGTTTTATTTGAAAATGGAATAATATGGAAATAATTTAAATGATAATATAGTCTATGGTTTAAATACCTTAATGTAATAAATTTTTGATTCGTTTATGTTATATTTTAAAACTTATTTTTTGGTTTATTCTCTTAGTTAACCTATTTAAATCTTAACTATCGTAACATATTTTTCACTTGTAAAGGGTAATAAATTTATTTATAAGATATTAATTACCCCATTAATGAATGATATATGAAATTACTTACCATATTTTATCCTAATTGTCCTTTATCAATATTTTTATGATATGAAATAATTTACAAAAATATTATTTTTCATGAAATATCAATGATATCGTTTTTGACACTTCATTTAGTATGACTATAAAGACGCCGTAAAAAATATCTAATTCTAATATATACTTTAAAAACATCTCTAATATTAAATATTTATCAATAAAATTAATGTTTCACTATAAATCACTGAATAAAATTTAGTTTAACAGTTTTTAGTATAATTTATTTATGTTTCAATTTATTAAATGAGAACAATATCGGTGTTGTGTAAGCATTTAAGGTAATTATATAATCCCTAAAAAATTATAAATAAAATAATATTAAAAAGTAAATTATTTTATATTTAAATTATAAATTTATAACTGAAAGTTTATTATTTTTACCCTTATAATAATAATTCATAGTTATTAAAGTCGAGTGACATTCTTTTATTATTTTCTTCAATTATTTTAATTTTTCTCATCAAATAATTAGAGAACCAAGTTTCAAAAGAATAGGTAAATTTATGTTAATAGACGAATTAATCTCATATAAAAGGATATAACATAGTGTTAGGGTCATTTATTAGTCATTATTATATTATACTTAACGATAATTACCTGATTTACCTCTACTATAGTGACAATTATATAATATAGTTTCTATTCATAATGATTAAAAATAAAAGGAACCTATCTACCATATATAGAAGAATTAATTAAAAATATTGAATCCCTTTTTCAATATTCAATCTCTATAAGGGACAAAAATTAATTTAATATTAAAATAAAAAATGAAAAGAAAAACATTTTTTTGTTAAATGCATTTTTAAGTGGAAAAAATTTATATTAAACTAAGCCCTAAAATTTATTCAAATGAACACAATTGAATTATTAATAATATATAGAACAATTTTTACATTGAAACCATTTTAAATGAAAATAGAACTTTTTAAATGCACGAAAAAATATAGATTTTAATAAAAATTGATATTGTTCACTTTTGACTTAGAAATCCATCTTTTTAGAAAAGTCTATCAAATTAACCTAGAGTTAATTTGGATTTTATAGTTTCAAAAAAATTATAAAATTAAATTTCAAAATTTGGCAGAAATTAATTTTAATTTCCACAAACACAAAATCTCAAGGTGGTACATAGACCCTATAATAATCCTATTATATGTAATAATTTATTTTAAAAAAATAATCAAGAAGATATATGACTAGTCATAAAAAGTAAATATATATTAGTTGTTATGGGTTATAGTGAAGAGGATCATATAGTTAATTTTGAGACCTTTTCACCTATGGCCTGATTATAAACTATTAATATTATCTTATAATGTACATTATATATGAACATTAAAATTTATTTGATGGATGTTAAATTTTTATTTCTATATGGTGTTCTTTTATAGGATGTTTATGTTGAAAACCCACATGGTTTTTAGAATATACTTTTTCCAAATTATGTTTTCCTATATACCAAAGTTTTATATGGTCTTAAATATGAACCCAGAGATCAGTTAAAAATGCATGGTTTGTTTCATTTATCAAACCAATTTTATATTGGCATGTAAGATCCTATATGTTTAGAGAAAACATCAAATATAGATATTTTTTAGTTCAATCATATTTTTATGTTGGTATTTTTGGATAACCCATCTAAAATTATGTAACAAATTATAAAAATTAATGAAAAGGGGGTTTAAATGTATATAATGGGTGAGTTGAATTTATTTATTTCCTTTAAATGTAATTAGAAATAATTTTGAACTCTGATAAATCAAATAAATTACATACTTCGTATATTGAGATATTTTGGAATTATATTAAATCATGTGAAACTCTTTTGAGATATAATATAAATCTTGATAAGCATAAAGCTAGAAAAGAAGCTGAAAATATGTTATATATAAAATTTATTGAAAAATATTTATACCTATATACTACTAGACCAATCATATGTTTTAATAATATATTTGTGCTAGATTTTAATAAATTATTCATGATTCTCATCTAAAATATATTATTTCTTAAGAAATTACATGTCAACCAATGGTATAATATGATTCACATAATTTCCTTCACTAATTTGTCTCTTAACAAAAAAAACACAATGGATTTAATGTCTATAATGAACCATGGAAACCTTTATAATGGTAGGTAGTCATTAGAGTCTCATACCAATGATTCCTATAAACTCACATTAGTCTAGATGATTGGTGGTTGGGCTCATCACACCCTTTTGGGGGAATTATTACATACTCTGAGACTCTCTTATAGATTTAAGATATATTCATAAATATTTTCCATCTCCTAATATGGAACTATTTTCCCTAACAAGACGATCAAGTGTCGAGTCCCTATATATGTAGGAGGGCATTCTATTAATGATACCATCTGTATATATCCTAAGTTCTTCATCTTCTATATGATTATTTTTATCAATGATTTTTTTAACAAAGAGAGACCTGAGTTGGTCCCCCAATCCTTATCTCTAAAAATTTTAATAAAGAACACAAGAGTTATAGGCTTTACATGAGGTATAATGGTCTAACACCAACATTAAATTGAAGATGGTGATGTTAAGAATGAAACATATACAAAAAAATTAAAACTAAAATGATTGTTCCATGATCAAGAGAATTAATCCCTTAACACATGAAGGTACATAATCTATAAACTAAATTAATTCTATGAATTACATCTCATTAAACCAAATAGTGTCTGAAACACCAATGGAAGGAACAAAACAATGAACCAAAATAACTCTAATATACTAAAAAATTATTATTCCATGTTAATTATACCATAATTGTTCAAAGTAATTTTCATTTCTCAAATGCTTCCCATCAATGTAGTGTCCCACCCTGAGTGACACATAGTAGTGCCCTAAGATAGTGTCCCACAATACCTCAAGCACACTTCCCCATATTCTATAGGCTACTAACTAATAGCATGGTCCTGGGTTGTTTCTATGGGAATATTATTCCCTCATAGACAATAGTTAAGGAAAGTGGTGAATAAGAAATAAGAAATTGAGGAAGTAGGAACTATAAGAACTAGACTAGTAACCTTCCATAGTTTAAGAAATAATATGAAGAAAATAGCAGTGGAAAGATAATAATAATACATACGATATAATAAAAAACATAGGATGAATAATAAATAGATACCAAAATGATGATGATAATCATGTCATATAATAGTAAAAAAAATAAGGCACAAGGGATACAATGGAGACATTATTATACCAGATGTTTTAAAAAATACATAATGGCTAAAAAAAGTAATTACTAGGATCATGAGAATAGGTTCGTTCCATTTCTATCATACTCTATCTATGAATCATAATAAAACATCAAAATTTGGATGATTGCTTTTAAAAATACTTGTAACCATGAAGTCTTCTAGGTTTCCAAAGGCATCCTAAATAGGGTGTAAGATATACTTAGTATTCCACCAACAATAGTGTCTAGATCAATCCATTTCATGCATATAAAATGATAATTATGTCAACAAATAATGAATGCAAGACAATAAATAAATAAGATACACTGGAAGAGGTTCCACTTTGGTGACCCATCCAATTCTACCATTTTCAACCTAAAACAGATATATCTAAACTTAGGTAACCCTCACAGGTGTAAAATAAGGAAATAATTGCTATAAGTAAGTACTGAAGGATCATACCCTCCCCGAGCATGTGATTTGTCTTGGTGTGTGTGTCCTAGGACTATTAAATCAAATTTTTCATTTTATAGTTTAATTATTATCTTTGTAAATTATTAAGAGACACCTTAAATCCATCCAATGATATCCCAAGGGAATCCCAATTATCACTCAAGGGGCTCTATATATGTACAATGTTGTGGGAGTCCATCAAGGACGACCCATGAAAGATATCTGATGTGTCACTCCTGGAATGTTGTGAAAAAAATTAGAAAAATTCTCTGATTCTACCCCTGGTATCTCACGTAGGGGTTTGAGTCTCTATTCTAGAAGGGTATAATCATTTTTCCACTAAGCCTATGCATGGGGTCACCCTGAGGGAATCAGTGTCACTCATCTAGAGGTAAAAAGGAAAATGCACGACGATCTCATCTAAGGAATAGCTACTATAACCAATGGAATATTTAAAAATTCATTTACAAACTATCTATAAGGGACAAAGAGCACATCCATGGTGTCCTTAAGTCAAGACCCATGTGTCTCCCTAGACATAAAGGTGTATCTTACTAAATATTACCTATTAAGAAAATAAATAATTCCTTACATGATTAATAATTGAAAATATTATTTAATTATTTATGGCATGAGGTGTAGGGGCATATCTCATGGATAACCATTCTAATAAGTTTAGTTTATTCATTCAAGTAATTTATTATAGGGGAAGTACACCTGAAGTGGTGTTTACAGGTTATAAAGGCGGAAGGTAGGCCCTCAAGAACTGGGAACACCCAAAGGGGTGGATTAGGTCAATGCGATTAATCTAGGAGGATATTATCCACTAGCTTGGATCATAGTAAGAATGTGAACCCATTTAGAATAAATTATTTAGTCCTTTGGAGGCACCATCAAAATTGTCATCATGAAGTATAATGATGCATGTTGTAAAATGTATCTAAACTAGGGGAAATAAACTAAGCCACCTACCTAAGGTTTGTAGAAGACCACTCATATATTATCATCCCTTGAACCTAGCTAAAATTATATATATCGAAAAGAGAATCAAATTACATGAAACCCGTATAAATGAGGGTGCACCTAAATAGTCTAAAAGATGAGAAGATAAATGGAGAATGGAAGGAATAGGAGTATATATCTTATATTAATATTTATAATAATGAAAACGGTGTAGGATTTGGAGACCGCATGAACGAGGGATCAAAATTCATATTGAGAGGAGGAGGAGAATTCTAAGGTATCCACTGCTAGATAATAATGAAGGAGGAGAAGAGAAATTGGGTATTAAAATATTTCAGGTGAAAATCCTAAATTTCTTCATTAATTACTGGGCTGCATGGTTTGGCCGCATCATTGGAAAAACCATGTGCCAACCATGAACCAAGTTTTTCTCAAATAGGCACCTCATATGGTCTAGGTGCATGGTTTGAAAAACCAAGTGCTAGCCATACAAAGGCCTCTGTCGGGGGGGGGGGGGGTATGTAAACCACATATTCAGGTTCCCCACTCTACATGGTTGTAGACAATCATTCACCCCCTTCTCCCTTTTGCCACACCACTTCACGGTTTCTCCTAATTGTGTGGCCTAGTCCTTTCTTCCAAAATTCAAGGATTTGGGCTAAGAATAATCCCCAGACACCCCTATGATCTCCATGACTCAATTAGGTAACACTACAATGTCCGAATCAAGGAATCCAAACTGAAAACAACATTGTGTACCTTTTAGAAAATTCAAGATGTTACAACCTCTTATCCTTAATAAAAATCTTCCTCAGGTTTCCCTTCTAAGGGTGGTAGAATGTTTTTTGGGAAAAGATATGGACACTATGAATATACATTTACTTTCCCCTACCAGGTCTCATCCTACACATGGTCATTCTGCTATAGCACCCAGACTAGTGGAACCGACCTACCACAAATATTATTTTTTCTCCATTCTATGATACATATTGGATGCTCCTCAAATGATGTATCTTCCACCAGCTCAATATCGTTGGGTTCAAATGAATGAGAAAGTTCAATGTGTTAATGATGAATCTATGATACATGGAAGATATCATGCATAAAACAATACCACTAAGGTAATTATAACTGATAGGGTACATTATTTACTCTATCCGTGATCTCAAAAGGCCCAACATAATAGGGTGATAGATTTCCCTGTCTCAGTATTCATCTATGATCAAATGTGAGTGAAACATGTAGATAGACCCAATGTCCCACCTAAAACTCTAGAGTTTGATTATGATGATCGATATAATAATTATTAGTAGACCGAGCAGGAAACATATAATTCTAAGTTAGGTATACTTGGTTTGTAGTCTCCTAAATGAGATAAGGACCCAATATCACTACATCCCATACCAATACCCATGATAAAGGTGAATGACTTCGCCAACATTAGTGGGACTCATATGGAGTTATCTAAATTTTTACCTAAAAACTGTTGTTGTTTGAAAACTCAACAAGGGGTATATGTTTCTCCCATAAACCTCCAAAATCACGGACGCATGCACACTACCACAAAATGGGCCAAATCCAGTGCCACCCTTTATCAGCATTAACCAAAAAGCGCTGATAAAGTGGGGTACCCATATCAGTGCTAAAAAAATCACTGATAAAGGGTACCTTTATCAACACTAAAAAAATAGCTGATAAAAGTACCACTTTATCAGTGCTTTTTTTAGCACTGATAAAGGTAAACCCTTTAACATCACTTATTTTTATCATTGTTAAAGGGTACCCCTTTATCCGCACATTTTTTAGTAGCACTGATAAAGGGGGGTCTTTATTAGTGCTTTTTTTAAAAGCAGTGGAAAAGGGTCTAATTCCAAAAAAAATCATTAAAAAAATATATTAATATTTAAATATATAGATATAGTTATATTGATATAAATATAATATATAATTTTAAAATATAATTTTAAATATATTTTAGATAAGTATAAATATACAGTTACACTTAATATATAAGTTATTTAGTGAAAATGGATTATAAAAAATAAAAATAAAATCCTTTTAATTAGTAATTTCTTAATTATTATGGATTAATAGTCATTTAATAACAATTTGAATACTAAAAAAAAAGATCCAAAATATGTTGAAACTACAACTCGAATTTCAAATGGCCATAACTTTTGATCCACGTGTCCGTTTGAGCTCTACCATATATCAAATCGAAGCCTGTGACAATCTATACACCTCTATGACCTCAAGAGACACTAGTAAAGGTCTTTTCATGGCCAAAAAATTCCCAGAAGGCCTTTAAAACTGAGTTTTTAGTCGGGATACCCCGATTTTTATCATTTTTTGGATTTTCAGCCCCGTTTAAGGGGGTATTATTGGATTTTTTTGGTGAGGACTGAATTTATTCCAAGTTATTACATTCATATTGCTATTATTTCTTTGAAATTTTATCATTTTTTACAATTAATTTCTATTTATAGTAAAATATATAACAATATATACATATTTTTTATATATTCACACATAAAAATTTAATTATAAATATAAATAATAAAATATATTTACATATAAAATATATTACCTTTATCTAAATAATAACTAATATCCATTTTATTTAAAATACAAATATATGGATATTTATATACCTATATATTAATCTAACTATATATATATATGTATATTAATATAACTATATATATATATTAATATCACTACAAATATATATATTAATATAACTATATATATATATTAATATAACTATATATATATATTAATATAAATATATATTACTATAAAAATAAATATAACTATATATATATATAAATAGAGATATCATGAAATGGAAAACAAATCAAAATAGAGGAGTGGTAAGGACTTACGCACGCAGGGGGGGAGGTCTCGAGTTTAAAACCTAGTGGAGGCAGGAACGCACGTGCATGGGAGAATATGGAAGCTAGAGCTAATAATGGGTGTGGGATAGTGTTGATAAAGGGTAGAAGAGGGTGTGTGGGTGCGCTGGAGGTGCGGGAAGGCGCTGATAAAGGGGGGGCTCAAGCGCTGTAAAAATCCCCCCCCCCCGAGATTGCCTGGATTTTTTTTAAAAAAATTATTTTTTAACTTTTATCAGCGCTAAAAATAAAGTGCTGATAAAGGACCCTTTTATCAGTGCTTCTTTTTAGCACTGATAAAAGATCCCGGTGAACCCAGTTCCTTCTGCAACCCTTTCCTAAACTATGAGGGTTATATGATGTACTCAAGAGTACCTATGAACCCAGTTCCTTCTGCAACCCTTTCCTAAACTATGATGTAAACCAGGTGTATCAGTCAAAAATTATTGAATGAGGAACACCAAGAAGTCTCATTATCTTCCAAATGTAAAGCCTCTCTAGATAATCAATAGGGATTGTATACTAGATCAGTATAAAAGTGTGAAACCTTTGTCATCCTATCGATAATAACCCATACTACATCGATGCCTCGAAGGTATATTGATAATCCTATCATGAAGTTTATGCCTATGTCATTCCATTTCCACTCAAGAATAGATAGAGGCTATATAATAATAACAAGTCACTAGTGATACACCTTCACCTACTTATAGGTGGAGAACCGAGTTGGGAAATCAGCAGTCTACCTCTTCGTACTTTGACAACTATATAGAAAACACATATCCTAGTACATCTTGGTTAGACCAGGGTGAACCACCCAAAAAATGGAGTGATTTTCACACATCAACTCTTCCCATATATCATCAGGCACCCAAAAATTCCAATGTAAGAGTAGGGTCTCTTTCCAATCAATAACTCAACTAGGAGGTGGGTTCTTAGCAAAGACACACTCCCTAAGGAAACTTCTATTGGGATCTGATATCTTCATCATGTACACCCACTGTAGAAGAGAGTATGTCACCTTTAGAGATGTTAAAATATGTTTCTCATTCTATTTTAGAATCTCCAAGTGCATCTCAGAAAAGAGATCAATAATCTGCCCCTCACTACTGGCATCCATGAAATATTTTATCAATGTTTTCTTTCTTATGAAACCAGCTACAAAATTTCCATTTTCTTATGTATAATAAATCTCAAGATCGAATGATTATATGGGTCCCACCCACCTGGGATTCCTTATATTTAAGTTTGGAAATGAGAATATTTATTTTAGGATTTTTTATCCCTATAGACAATGAATATCTCACCAAATAAGTTTTTATCCAACACATTAAAGTATGAACCGCAACTGTAAGCTTGAGGTCATGTGTAGGGTAATTCCTCTCATGAGGTCTCAGATGCTGAGACACATATATCACAACCTGATCACCCTACTTTAGAAATTCTCCCAACCCAATTCCCGATCTATTAAAATAGACAGTATATAATCTTCTTTCCTCTAGTAGAATCATATACTGTGATAAATTTAGTCTCCCCTTCAACTCTTAAAAATCCATCTCACAAGCTTCTGACTAAAATAATTTTACACTCTTATTAGTCAGGATCGTAAGAGATGATGTTGAGAGGGGGAAATCATGGATGATCCGCCAATAATAGCTAGATAGACCCAAAAAGACACATATTTTAAACACGTTCTTAGGTTTCTCTAAGGAAACCATGCCACTCACCTTATCTGGGTCAACATAAACACTAGAATCTTAAATTATATGACCTAGTAAGTGAACCTTAATGATAAAAAAGTGGGGTTTCTTGAGCTTCACTTATATCCAATTCTCTCTCAGTGCATTCATCCCGATCTCAAGATGGTTGGAATTTTCATTTATAGTGTGAGAATACATTAATATTCCATCTATAAAGACTACCACAAATGAATCCAGGTATAGGTGGAATAATAGATTAATAATTTCCATAAACACTATTGGTGTGTTCGTTAGGCCGAATAACATGAACAAGTACTCATACAAGATTTACCTACTTTGGAACGTTGTATATGGTATGTGTGATGGTCTCACATGCACCTTATGGTGGCCAAACCTCAAATTGAACTTGGAGAAAATTTTCACTCCTCAGAGCTGGTTGAAAATTTCATCTATACTAGGTAGTGGATACCAATTCTTCATAATATATTGGTTCAAACAATCTGTAATCCAAAAAACATCTAAGGAATCAACCAACTTCTTGGTGAAAAGGATAGGTGACCACCATGGAGATGTGATGGGTTAGATAAAACCCTTTACATCTAAGTATTCCATCTGCATTATGAGATCTTGGAAATCTTTAGGTTGCATCCTCTATAGAGAAATGGAAACTAGTTCCCAACCTATCCCTAGATAAATAGTAAACTCAATCTCTCTCTCAAAATGCAATCCAGAGAAATATTCCAATAATAAATCCCTAAAATGATCCAAAACAAGAGGTAATTCCAAATTCTACAGTCCCTTATGACTCATAAATAGACTCTCTATCTAGGATATCACCTTACATAGCCATGTGTGCTTGGCTATATCTCAGCCTGCTTGAATATCCCATCCAAACATAAGAATGTAAGTTCTCCCCTTAAGTTATGTACTGGACACATTCTAGTGATATATATCCACATGGGAATGGTAAGGAAAAAGCTATACCATAATGAGAATTAAATCGAAGCAGATCATCTCAAGGATGAATAAATTATATAAGAAGTGGTACCCACCTATCTCAATTTGACACTCTCTACACTAGAGTGTACCCCCTATTCTGACCCCTAATGGCATGTCAAGAGTCATAACACCATTATAGTGTTGTATCTCTAGGCCTAGACTTCCCATAATTGTATCATATAAGAAAGAGTGTGATGAACCTATATCGAATAAGGCATAAACAAAAGTATAAACTATCAAATAAGTGCCTAAAAATATAGAATATAATGAACTCTACACCTCTATTGTAGGATATAATGCCTAGATATAGCATGAAATGAAACCTTGGGATGAAGCTCAACTAACCAGATTGGGTCCACTTTATTGGGGTTGATCTTTAAAAACCTTACTACATTATCCTAGACCACCTCATTTGCCTATTCAGATGGTAAAAGAACAATCCAAACCTAACGTGGAGTCACTGATCCTGTACCAGATTATGGTGTTGAAGCGGATCCTTGTTCACTGAGCGCTAGAGGAAAGGACTGGAAGAAATGTTGGAGGTCACATATTTTTCCACAAGATCAGCAGTTGATTAGGTTTCTCCTAAAATAGGGATTCTAATGTTAAATCCTTCCAAACTCATGAAACACCACATAGATTTCGGTGTGTTCCACATGCTTGGAACTACACCCATGTATACCCTTGAAAAGATGTTTCCTTTCACCAAATAAAATACTCCCCTTCTTGGAAACTGAACCTACCCAGCTCACATTGCCAGATTCCCTCAGGCTCTAATCAGTGATAATGTCCTGGTTGACTATATTTTAAATGATTTTCAGACAAAATATGTTCAAATACAATCATATGTAATATGTGATCCCATCCTCAAATCATTTTTTAGTAGTCAACACATCAACGATTAAGGTCTGTGCAAAGCTATGTAATTTGGTGAAGTGATATGAATAATCTATCATCGACATGTCAACTTAATAAATAAGCATAAACTCTTGAGAATGGTATGATCACAATATCTAAGGATAGAAGAAGTTGAAAAAGGTTGTTTTGCAGTATGCCCAAACCATACCTTGATGTCACCAACCTAGGTAATGAAATCCCACCAACACTTGGTAGAGTCACGTAACATGTATGTGGTGATCTTGACCCTCATATTTGGAGTCATATCAATACTATCTAAGATAGATAGCATGGCCTCTATCTATGACTCAGTAGCCTAAGAAATTCCATCCCTCAAGATGCTGGGAAGATGCTGCTGCTAGAACTCATGGGTCGCCTATGCCATGGGAGGGGAAGCTTGTGGAGAACCCTATACTGATTGCATGAAATAGAAGAAGCTATCACAGAACCGTGAATCCTTGCATAGTGGAATATCTGTTGGAGGTTCTATATGTGGAACAAGAGGACATATCACAGGTGAATCATGTCCAACCACATCTAGTTTTTTGTGATCTCTACCCTCATGGAATTCTACATGAGTATTTCATAGTGTAATAACTCTATAATTACCAAGTTCACATAGTAGATAGGATTTATAACTAATAGAAAAAAAAAGAAATAACAAAAAAGAAAATATACAATGACTTCCTTTAAGAAATTCACAACCCTCATCCAACTCTTGGATCCAGCTCCAGGTGATAAGAAAGAGTATTAAAAGGATCAAGAGAGATAGTCTACTGCCCACTACTAGGGTCGGGTTAGGGTCAAGGTCTCACATTATACAGTAGAGGTTTCAGCATATGGAGTTTCAAATGAAATATATAGAAAAATACACCCTTTACTTTTCATTTGAAATCCCCATTTAGTAAAAAAAATAATTTAAAAATAATAATTTATTGAAATTTATTCTTATTCATTTAGATATTGGTACCTCTATCCAATTAATTTCATCACAAATTCTGAAATTATAATGGTCCATACTACTTTTAAATTGAAAATTTTACATCAAGTAACTATGACACTACCTTCTTCACCTAGTAATATAATGTAATAGGTCATTTATAGTTATTTGATTAAATGAATCACCCTTATAAATTTATTGGAATTGATCAATCAAACCAACTAATGTGTCATAATTGGTTAATTAAGGTTTCATAATCAATCTATGTGGAAACACACCATTTGGATTTTTGTAGGCACTTTAATTAAGGAAATTATTTAATTACTTAGAGAGACAATAGTACACTGTAAGGTTTACAAAATAACATACCACACAAGCTCATGAAACATATGAAATTCTTGCAAAGAAGTAGATATGGGAAGGAATAATGCATGAAATTTTATTTCCCAAGGTTCCTAGTATGATGCATGAATTTATGTTTCCATCATATCATTGGGATAGTGTATAAAGACCCATAATAATTATAATAATAGTAATATCGACTATAGAAAAAACAGTAAATAGGTTCCTTACTAAAAGGTAAAATCCATGAAACTATAACAAGTGCAAAATAGAACTACATTTACCCATTCCCGTGTAATTTGGGTGTCCCTTGTATGTGTGTTAGATAATCCCTAATACAGGCTCATTAAAAAAATACCTTTTGTTCCTAGTATTCTTTCAAAACAAAAAAAGAGGATAAAATCCTATGATTCCACTTTCTAGCATCTCACCCTGAGTGCCACTTAATGGGGCCCCAAGATGGTGGGTCAAAAGGCCTCAATCCAACCACCCCATATGATAGAGGCTGTCGAATATCAGCAAGGGCCTAGGGTGTGTCTGTGGGTAGACTATTCCCTTATAGACCAGAGTGGATCAAAATGGTGGATAAGAAATAAGAAATAGTGGAAGAAGATGATATAACAACTGGACCAGTAACCTACCATAGTGAAATCTGTAATAATAATAAAAATGAAGCAGAAAGAAAATAATAATCCATGTAATATAATAAAAACATGAAGAAGATGAAAAATAACTAGATAAAAAAATAATGATGATAATCATGTCTGGTAATGGTACAAAAATATATCAAAAGGGATACAACAAAGACTTGTATATAACACATGTTATATAGAAATAAAAGTAGGAAAAAATTGTTACTACTAGCATCATGAGAATAGGTTGAGTCCCTTACTCCAATACTTCATCCTATGCAACAGAATCAAACATTAGAAGTTGGGTTCTTTAATTTATCAATACCTCCATCCTTGAAGTCACCTCAGGTAACAATGGTAGACTAAGAAGGGTGTCATATATACTTAGTTTTCCACCATCAACTGTGTCTAGATCAATCCAGTATCTGCATATAAAATTTATAGTGTTCCAAAAAATATTTAATGAAAGAAAATATATAAATATGATACCCTAGACTGTGTTCCACATGGGTCCCCATCAAATTCTACATGCTTTATCCTAAGACAGATTTCTCTAAACTGAATTAACCTTCACAAGTGTGAAATATGGTAATAGTTCCTATAAAAAAGTTCTAAAGGATTATACCATCCCCAAGAAGGTGATTTGGCTTAGCGGGTGCATCCTAGGATTTTCAAGTCAACATTATCATTCTTTAATTTACTTATCATCTTTGTAAATTATTAAGAGACACCATGAGCATGTCCAAGGAAATCCCAAGGGAATTACAAGTTTCTCTCTAGGGGATCTATATCTAATGTCATGGGATCCCCTCTAAGGAGACCCATAAAGGAGAACTTGAGTGTCTCTCATGGAATGGTGTGAAAAAACTAGAAAAAACCTTTGATTCCATCCCAGGTATCTCACGTAGGGGTTTAATTATATCTTGTAGTATGGTAAAAACATATCTCCACTGAGATCATCCATGGGGTCTCTACTAGGGAACACGTGTTAGTTGTCTAAAGGTAAAAAAGAAAACAAACTACGAGACCATCCTAGGCATAGCTAGTGCCATCCTACCCATTGAGATTCAATAACCATCACTCCGAACATATATATATGATCAACATATGTTAGAAAAGATATCTGAGGTCCATCTAGCTGAATTGGAATCCCTCTATGAAAATAGGATCTGAGCATTGCAAAATTTTGAGAGGCACCACAACAGGATAACCAGAGACTTCAATAAGAATGTTCTTCTACACTCTTTCTTCCAAGTAGATACAGTATTGGATCTCCGAACACCAATTATTATAAGTAGGAAGCTACCAAAGTTGGAACCAAATTGGTAAGAACTATAAATCATTCACAAGGTCTATCCCAAGGGTGTGTATTATTTGATCACCATGGGAATATAATACGTCACTCCTCCAACCAATGCCAAGATCCACAGGAAGTACATCACATAAGGAGCATGATGTCCTGAGCACCGGACATTAAACTGAGTTCTTGGTCCAAGCTCTATGACCTCAAATTATTAGTTCAAGTATATACATCATGACTTTAAACATTTCATAGGTCTTATTTAGGAGATTTTGGAGTGTTTTGGGCCTTATTGGTCCTTATTCATGATGGGTTATAACTGTCATATCATATAAATTCTTATAAAACACATATCCTACAATTACCTAGTTTCATGATAATAAACTACATTACAATTATCATCCTCAAATCATGATGATAAACTATGTAGCAACCAGTTTCATTACTATATGATGTTAAATTTACTTGACTAGTCCTATTACATGACCTTAAATTGTGGCATTATCCTCCTAACCGCATGTTGAAAAACGAAATAGCATTTTGGTGTTCTTTCCTAATAAGACATCACCTTCATCACTGGTCATCTACCATTCCATGTTCAAGAACTATATAAGGATTGATTATTATCTACACAATATACATAGAAATGTATGGATTTTCTATCATGGTTCATCCACTCAAAAAAACAAAAAAAGGGAAAAATATGCTCTATCCCTCTTTGTGGGTCAAACCTACCTAGGAAGACCTTAGAGAACTATGTAGAGCTAGATTATCATCCTTATGGTATATGTAGATATTTTGAGACACTTTGTATTTGAGCCCAACCACAAGTTCACCTTCTCTATTGGTTTTTTCCCTCAGACCCCATTTATAGTACACAAGCCTCTATGGATCATTAACATTGGGTGTTCCTTCCATCAGTTTCATCCAGATATCAACAAGGACAATCTAAAAATCCTTTTTGGGAGAATTTAGTGCAACATCAAGCCTCCTAGGCCTTCATTCACAGTGGAATTATTATTCCACTATTCCATATATAACTATTTTGGGGAGCCTCATCCCTCAGTTAAGAACCCCATGAACATAAACTATGAGCCTATAGTGCTAACATCACAACTTTAAACCATATGATGTTTTTCTCATAGACCTGTTCTGTGGTGTTAGGTCTCCATGGGCCTCATTCATGTTAGTTTTTTCATAACACTGCACTACATATACCCATTTGAGATACCATACCTCATGGTATTAATACTATGACCTTAAACTAAGAGCTAACATCCTAAACGGTGTGATGTTAAAACTAAAATAGTTCCCTGAACAATTTTAGGATGACTCACGATAATCATGGAATTCCTTAGTTCCATTTCTAGAGAGGATTTCCCCCACTAGTGTTGTTATATTACCATATGTAATTCAATAACTACATTTTTCGGGATTCTCATCCTTATGGGATACATAGTGACACACATACATTTTTCTTATAGGTCTATCCATAAGTATTTCAGTCTTTTGGACCCTTATCCTTAGTTATAGTCCAAATAATATGACTCTAAAATATTTTCCATGGTCCATGAAATATGAATTAAAATGAGTTCCAATACTAGGGTTTAAATCTCATTCCATGATATGACCATTATACACTTAGAGTCTATCTTTAGTTCATATTTCCATCACCTTTCTAGTCCATACGGACCCCCTCATGGTGATGGTCTCATGACCTTTTTGGTTTACTTCCCATGCTGGGACAATTCCCTAATTAATCATTGGATACAAATAGTAAATTAGGTGTTTCAAACTTGGTTAATGGTTTATCCCATGTTTTCTTTTCCCATTATTGATTGGTAGGGTGGTAGTTCATGTGTTTCAAACATGGTCAATGGTTGACCCTTATTAACTAGTTTCCCTTTTATCCAGACAAAAAAAATTAACTTACCTCCCCTGTTAATTTCATGTGTCACAGTGGATTTCAACCCATGGTATCCTCCCTAATGTCAACTTCCACATATCAGGTAGACCCCCTACATCTTTCATTTTTTCCCACACCAGGCATGGCTCACGTGGTCTTAGGAGTTCTTGTGGGGTGGGTACCGATGCAGTTGATTCATAAAAGGGATTCTTGGTCCAATTTCTATGACCATAAACTAAGATCCTCCTTGGGAGATTTTTTTGTAACACCAGGCCTCCTAAGGCCCCATTAACGTCGGCTTTGTCACCCCCCGCACCACATATGCATGTTTTTTGAGGCCTTTTTTCCCATTGGTAAAAAATCTATGACCTTAAATTAGAAGTCTATGTCAAAGAATCATGATTTTAAATTGTGTGAAAATCCATACCTAGGGCTATGTTGTATGAATATGGGAATCCTAGGTCTTATTTCATGTCTAGGTTTTCACTCTTCCACACAACATATGCCTGTCTTGGGAATTACCTAGGTCCAAAATCTATGAACCTAAACTAAGATCCCATAGTCCATGCAACATGACTTCAAACTATTAGATGAGGTGTAGAAGGAATGACCTTAAACAATATGCAACGTCTCAGTTATAAGACATAAACTGCACCATTTTTCATCCCCTCCAAATGATATTAAAATCCATGTCCATCATCCTCAATTTCATGATGTAAACCCACAAAACACCCTAGTCCCTCACCTGAGAGGTCATTTACCGATACTGGCCACCTGCCACATTGTTTTCATTTTCTGATGTCACTCGACATCCAAGATTGGGCTCCCCTAGAAGATATTTTTGATCTCAATTCAGACCAATACACTTACACCATTGTGTTCTAATCCACATAGGCATAATTATGAGTGTGTTTGAATCTATTAGAACATTCCATCACTCCACTCACATGCTCTACATGCCCGCTATTTAGATCTTCATCCTCCTCCATGTCTAAAGGGACCCCCTAATGGTCTGGTCTCAGGAAAAGTTATCTCACTTACCATCCTAGGCTAACATTCCCAAAGACCATGGATGAAATTTCGAGATAGGTTCCATGTTTGAAACATTTCATCAGTCGACCTTCATTTTTCTATCCCAATTTTTGGATAATAGTACTGATATGATGTTTTGAACATGGTTGAAAATCTTCCTATAATGCCATTCCATTATCCTTATGTTCCAAATTTTGGGAATTTTGATTCACACTACTCATTCCACATTGTTCTTATTGTGTTCAAAACCCCTTATTTTATCCAATTTGTGAACTAGCACATGTAGGAAAAGAAAGTTAGTTGTTCCGAGATCCCTATTCACCATCCACAACCTCTCTCATATCAAGAACTCTTAATGGTTAGTTGATAATAAAAAAACCCTGTTTGTTTGGTCTTTATATTGCATTATCATACAAAGTGAATGATTATGTGATCATTCCTTATTTTACACACCAGGCCTAACCCATGAGATCTTAGGGATTGATCACTTGTTGTTTCACAAATATGATTGAAGTGAGATAATTAAATTAATAAAATAAATTTTTTTCATGTATGTGGAGATTCGTGAATGAAATAAACCAAAACATTTGAGGTATGCCAAGGTTCATCCACATATTAGAGCCTCTCGTGAGTCTTGGTGGAAATATATGTTATGGCTCTACTCCTATGATGGAGTGATTCAACTACGCTAGACTATGGTGCATGGCCTCCAGGATTTTCTACTTCTTCCTAAGATCTACTTCCTCATTGCTATCCATCAGTAGATTCTCTTCAACTCATAACTATTTCCAGCCCCACATAGCCTAGATAAGAGTAATTTGAGCAATTTCCTACTTCATTTTATTATTGTACTCTTCTAGTTGAGAACTCAATTTGATGATGACTTCTGTTTATTTAATGAGGAAGGTACTGAATCTGCTCGATTAACCTTCCTAATGATGAATCTAATCATTTACCTCTCAAAGATTGTGTATGTTTTTAGACTTCTTCTGACACTCAGAAACTTATAGGTGCATGCTTTCCTTCTGGATCTTTTCAACAATATAATCATGGAAGAGCACATGAAAAATTGAGAATCTACCCCTCTAGAACATATATTGCACTTCCAATGGTTAATGGATCCCATCATCCCACCAAATATGGCTCTAGGGTATCATCAACGAAGCATTAGATGAACCTCCATGGCCTACATCGGATGACATTATTTTCTTCGAATGCATATGTATCAGAGTCATACACCATTTCTGGATCTGTGGGCTCATAATCTAGAAAAGTGGGAAGAAGTTTTGTAGAAGGGTATACCTATGGTATAAACTCTGAGGAAATAGTATACATATCATTGTGGTGGTCATATTCACTTGTTTGTTCCTCCTCATAAGCATCTCCCCTATCAGCCACAAGTTATACCACACCAGTGGCATCACTCGTAGCTGCAACCGCTTGTTCACCCGGAACCACCATGGATGGATAAGAATGGATGAATGGATCATCATGAATATGAAAAACAATCAAATTTGACCCCATGGATTCCCCATCCTTGTTTGGTCATCATCCTTGTAGTATTCTGAGCACTTAATGGTTTAAAACTCCTCAGTCAATTTGATTTTCAAATGATAAGTACAACATTACTAAAGTTTTGTATTATTGGAGATGATTTTCACTAAGTCTAGATAGTGATCCAACATAGGGAATTATAACACCATATACCCTTCAACACTATATATTTTAATGGTTGGATCGATTCTCCGTACATAGTTTTGTAAAAGATTTATGGAACGGGCAAACGCATTGATGCTAAGGTCCATGGAAATGTGATTAATTCTATATAATTCAAAATAATCCCTTACCATGAGGAGGAGGAATCTCAATAAAAATCCTCCTTGGGTGTGATACCTCCCAAGTAGTGGATCCTTATAGGGGTATTTTAGGGTGTGGTCCCCCATAGATGAAAACAAGGGCCTTCGATTCATAGGTTACCACCCCACCTCCTTCGAAATCTCATCGTTAGCTAGCTAAACTACAACCGACTAACACCTTTCCTTAACCCCAAGTATAGGCTCTAGATCATGTTGTACCGTACTCATTGGCATATATTTACCCCTTCAATGGGAACCTCTTAATCACTATTGATATTATTCTGTACAATATATGTTTTGTTTAGTGGTCCTACGTAATAAAAGGGTGTTATCAAAGAAAGGATTAAGTTAAGGTTTACCGAGTGATACTCTAAAAGATATTATTCAGAGCCCATGATATAACTACATTCCCATGGATTCCCCTGATGAGTATCCATCCCTTAGGATTCCCTATCATCAGATTCATGTTCTTCTTATTCTTCATCACTTTCATCCTTGGGAGGTGTCTTCTACTGATGTGAAACTTGGAAAAGAATCACCTTTACAATGGTGGAGGGTGGATCACACCTCCACCATTGGAATATATAAAAATCAATGTCTGTTAGGTACACATCCCACTAATTGAATTCCACCCTATCTATGACATAGATACACCTGATGTCTGGAAGTTCGATCCCACCCCCCTTCAGTTTCCGAAAAAGGTACTCTATCATAAAAAATGTCTACATCATAATTCAGGAATACCAGAGGGTAGAGAATATAACATCAGTAGTTGGATGAATAAGATGCCTCATATTATTCCAGGGAGACTCTTTTTTTGGTCCCTGAGGTTTCTTTTGGGACCACTCTCCTCTATGAGGTGGGGGTGCAGCTACACCCTATGAGATTCTCACCACAACAGTTCCCATCGGAGTCACTCCAGATGCTTGGATTGCCTCCTGAGGTGACACATATATAAATACCCACTGTTATGGCTCCACAGTTACAAGTTCAATCACCTAAATACATTTCCACGGTATTTCCTTGGGATATGATACCAACTTGTTCCTTGTATATTCCATCGACTGGCCTGAGTCAATTCCAATCAGTGATAATATGACAGTTTCACTAGATCCCAGAGTTGTCATCATGAACCAAAATTGATGGAGGATATAGGGGTTACACACTTCACAAACCTCTATGTCGGATCACTTTTCCATCCACTACAAGAACTCAAACATCCTAGAAAAATAGTATGGCACATATGTATGGAAAAACACCTTGTCATAAATCCACGCCACTAGGACTCTGCCCTTGGAGATTTGCAGGTACTCCCTTTTTCTCCATGATCCTTGTAGGTTATGAACAATTAGACCAACTAGAGTTGCAAAGGGGATGAATTTGAAGTTTTTTTGTTTCCAATATGAACTTTTACCCCAAAAACATCGAGTGTTATTGGTCAAATCCCAACTATGTTCATAATGATGGCCGCATACTGGAATCAAGGGGGAAGATAACATTCAAGATGTTGTAACCCCTGAGATGCACTAAAATACATCCATACAGAAACTGTAATGGTTTAAAGATCCTCATGGGTGTGTTTCCTCTTGTAACAAAGCCCATAATGTTGCAGATTCTAGCTAGTAAGAGAACTCCCATGTTGACCTTATTTTCGGCTGCCAGGATTACCTCCATCTCTAATGTCCTCAGACACACCCCATCTTCATGTCTCTCAATAGTATCCACTAACTGCTCAGGAAGGTAGAGTAGAATGAAATATAGAATACCAATGGGTCCCTTCCTCATACCATGTTGTACCACCACATCTAATACATCCCTTCCTACAAGAAAATAATGTATGATCTAGGATTACCTCTCTGAGATGCGACTAGGAACTGCTTTCTTCAGCTCAACATCCTTGACCATCCATCCTTCTTGAAGAACAAGTCAAACCATTATTGTAACACTATGTCCTTTTTGGATGAATTTGATCTTAAAATTCTCCTTAACTACCTTCATGATGTGATGTGTCAATATTAGAGTCCATTTTCAATTTTACCAAATATTCCATGGTCTCGGGAACTCATCATACTAGAATTTCCTCTAGCGGGTTACCTTTGATACAATGAATTTCCCACAGGATAATTCCGACTTCCCCATGGTGAAGCTGGAACATTTTTTTTGGGGACCATCAGTTAAGTAGCTTATCCACTAGCTTTTCCTAGTGATAAATGTGGAACTATGATGTCCACACTACTTCATACAATTTGATTTTGTGCCTCTCTACCTCAAATTGATGGCATGTGTAGAAAAGATAGTACACCCATTCCCACTTGATTTTGAAGTTTCCATCAGACTTTTGGTCCCAATCCTTATTCCAATCAAGGATTATGTTCAATGTACTACATTAAAGGAATCAGTGTAATGCTTCAGGAAATATTATGCTACTGACTCATCCCCCATGACTATCCTGGTCCCCCCATTAAGTACATAGATGGAAACATCCCTAAGATCCCTGGAAACATGGTTGTGCACATTGATTTTGTAGTATGGGTGATCGTCTTCCCATGAGAACCATGATCTTTGTGATTTAGTCATGCAATAAGGAACAATAACTTCATCCAATAGCCCAAAGTTCCAAAAAGGAAGGTATTCACTTAGTAGGTATTCATTATTTGATTTCATTATAATTCCTAGTGGTATATAGTTTTCTAATATAACCCTTTGAGCTAGAAGAACCTGGGGGTTTTCCATTACCTCATCCCATTCATGCAGTAGCAACAGCTTTGATCTAAGAAGCTTCCTATGGGTTGTACATTTCAGATGGATCACAAATATTTAAGGATGGAACATGGAATATTTAGATATCATCAATCATAATGCGGTACTATGCGCATGATTAGGAAATGGATGCACAAAATGCCAACAATCTAGAAAAGGCAGTTGCACAGAAGAAACGAATGATGTGCGAAAGAAGCAACTGAAGCTTAGTTTTTCGCACAAGAGGATTGATTGTATGTGAATGATAGAAACTAAACTATTGCATAGAAATTAATGGTATCCATAATACCCCCCCCCCCCCAATTATTTATTGGCATGGATCCCGGCCTTCTGCGGGTGCATGCAAGTCTTTTTCCATTCCCAAGGAAGTGTTTTTCATGCAACCCATGGATTTGACCCAGATCTTTGGTGTTTCACTCTGAACCATACCTTCTTATTACCTTTTAGATCATACTCTGTGGGGGTGAATTTTTTGGTGCCAAATTCTTCATAGAGCTCCAATGGTCCATCTTTAGTAAACTAAAGGCACCATCTGAATCAAAGAAATATTCCAATATTGTTAAGGAAGGTGTGTACAAGTTTTCATGTATGAATGCAAGATTAAATTCTACGTGCAAAGCTATTACATGCCTAATGCAGAATTAAATTGTCATCTTTTTCCTCATCCACTCAAAATAGTCAATTCATGATTGTGCAATTCGTTCCTTCTTCGCGCATGAATGTGAATCACACACAAACCACTTATGTGCCCAATGTGACATTTAATGGACCTTTGAGAACTCGCTCATTGTAGTTCAAGACACTAATACATAGAAACCCTCTTCATCACTTAGAATATTATGCTCCATTGCTAAAGTCCTCATCTATATATCGATTACCACCCCCTTCTTTAGGGTGATCCGCCAAAAGTCAAAGCATCGCTCTACTGCATGTAAGATCTATCTTCCATGAAATATTACAAGAATGGAAAACTCAAGGTATAAGATCTGGTGTGATAGTTTCCCTAGGTTTCCTCCTTTATGTGGGCCCACAGTGGCTTGACCCTCACCCATCTCTTTCAATATTAATTTAGGTTCATGCAAAAGAGTCTTATTGCATGCAACCTTGGCCATATGCTCAACCCAATCTTGTACTCAACCATTCCATTTCTGTACAAGAAGACATTATTATGCACAAACTATCCTTGAAGTTGCATAGGATAACTTTAACCCAAAGAACCATGTATTAGAACCCTTTGTGTGACACCCCCATACTTTGTGTGCACCTATTCCAAACAAACTTACAAGATTGTGTGCAGTGATTTCATGGTACCTTGTGAGGTGTCCCATATTGATTCTGCATAACTCTTGATTTTCAGTATAAGTATTATAATACCCATTTTTTTTAGAATTGGGATGATTAAATGGACTTCATGAGTGACCAATCCTCTATACAATTACAACATGGAATTATTGAATCCATCCCCCTCCCGAGGGTTGATGAGAAATAGTTATGTATGACCAAGGGGTGAGTGGTGAGTTCCCCTTATCTGAGATGTATGATGTGAAAATACCAAGCATGAACGTCCTCAACACATGAAATTAAATAGTGATCTCACACTATGTTGTAATTGAAGGATATATCTATGTATGAGTGACATAGAATGAGATCCTTCTCACAAGGAGTATCATCCTCCGCACATGCTCAAAGAGGGGATGGGCACCAGGAACTGTCTCACAACCCACAATATCAATTATCCATCCCTCTAATTTGGGAATTTTTCACCATGTCCACATTTTCCACTTCTATGCATAAGCACCATTCACATGGAAGGAGATCGCATTCTGGAAACTTCTATGTGTAATCCCAACACCAGCTCTCATTGGTGCATATTTCGTGACATAACTGTGAAGTCTACCACTTCCTCTTATTTCTCACACCAAGCATGACTCACATGAGCTTAGAGATTAGTAGAGACAATGACACATATCCATCCTCAACGGTCCACTCCTCTACATAAGCCCCAACCATATGCTTCACTTCCATGGGCCACCTCCATAGGTGTAATCCCCAATTCCCCTTCTCAAACTATGTGGGATTTGATTCATAATCACTTGGGGTGTGTAAGAAACCTATATGAGGTCCAAAACCATAAATCCATACACTCCATCCATTTCATCCAATCCAACCACAATCCATCCCGAAATTTCCTAGGATTCCTCATCCAGATAAAATCATGCCTCCTATCCGGCATGTTCTTACACGTAAGTCCCATCCACATCATCACTACTTCTGATGACACCCAGGAAACTCCCATGAATAAGACCTATAAAATACAATGAAATACAACAAAGATACATCATCTTATGAAGTGAATAAATCATGCTTGATCTCCACACCATCAATCTAACTATGTCAGTTTTAATCTATGTCTTCTAAATAGTGAATATAGGTCACCTATTTGAGGTTCAATACCAACCAACATTAACCTTAGTGCCCCAATCCTAGGGGTGCACCCGTATGATCCACCACCATTGGTATTCAGATAATCCTCCACTGTGTGACATCTTCCCTTTATTGGAAACCCCCAGATCCACCTCCAAGGGGCATTCTGATCCATCCATCAGTAAACCATCCAGGTATTCACTCCTAGGGATGTACCTCTCTGATCTGCCTCCAAGGTGCATTCTGATCAGTCTCAAATTCATTTCCAAAAGATGTTAAACTCATGACCTAGCTAAATAAACAACTATATCATGCCAAACATGGGATTCCTAAGGTGAAATACTTAGAAGACATGTGCCTACGGTGTCATCTACCCCATGTTCACATGGGATGCCTTGGGCAGAAGGCTTGGAAGATATGACTTTGGAATCAGATACCTATTAAATGAAATGGGATTTCTTAGGTTATGGATCCAATATGTTACCATATAGTTGAGTAATATTCTAGAATCTATATATTCTAGAGATTCCCCATGTGACTAATCTCCTAACTAAAGTTTTCTTCCTTGTTAAAACCCCTTGGAATGTCCAGAAAAAGTAGTGTAATTAACCTGTATCCAAAAGGAGATGGCACCAAGAATTAGATCCAAAAACATAATCATATCTATGAGGGGAACCCTCAGTGGGTGAAAATTTCCAAGGATTAATCCATGCAAGGAGGAACCAAAATCCCATCATCATGTTGCGATTAAGGTTCATACATCACCATTAAAAGCGATGAAAGCCACCCGCCTTTGGAAAGAGGGAATACTGGGTAGAGAATCTAGCATGTACACACCAATGTTTTTGATGTGGTAGGAACACCCAAGAGAAAACTTCCAAAACTACATTTTTACTTTCTATTCCATGGGGATATGATAACATCACTTGTGCGCACAAAATACTATATCCCCTTACAGAAAAATGATTTTTTTTCACTTATGTCCTACATGGATGGTAATAAGGATATATTTAATGAATATATGTGATATATATGAAATAATAATGAATCTAAAAATTTTATATATTATTCAACCTTCTTATATCCCTTCCTTTGATAAAAATGGAAACAACGTTCATAATTACTTATAACCTATGATCTCCATGAATAGTATAACTGATTTTGTATTTCTAATGTTAATGGATTACTATAAATAAATATATAATTAATATATATGATATTTATATCATGGTTAATGTTATGGGGATTATGGAACCATTATCAATGTAAATGGACCAAAAATACCGAATCAAAACATACATGAAAAAAAAGGAGTATTTTAAATATTTATTTATAACCTTCAAATATTATTATCAAAGTAAATTATTTTCACAATTTTTTGTTGAAATTTAGTTCTAAAAATTTGTTTTTATAGTGTAAAGTTTATTTTCCACATAAAAGTTTCCATGTGATTTCTTCCAAATTATTTTTTATCTAAGATGACATACTTTGATGTCACTTAAGATTTACTCAGGATATTATCCAATAATACCATATTTATTATTTCCCTATATGATTTATGTTAATAATTAAGAGATGTTATTGAGATCCACTTTTCTATAGTTTATGTTATGATGAAATGTTTTTTGAAACCTATTTCATTAATCAGGGTTGATGCAGTTAATATTCTATGAAACTAATTTATTTTCTAATGTACTAATATTATGAATGCTTTTTTATAGTTTCAAACACCTATTCATTGATGTCACTTTTTGATAATGGTTACATTATAACCAAGTATGGTGGTCACGTTATAACCAAAGATGATTGGGAACATTATCTCCTTCCAATGACATTTGATAATGTTTTATATCACATGAGATGATTTTGGGAAATAGGCCAATGTTCTTACTCCACTATGGGGAAAAGGTGATGATGCTTGATCTATTATAAAATAGAAAATAGGTGTTGATTACTAATATATTATGAGTTAATGGTCTTCGATGATAACCATGACATACCAAATGGATTGTATACTTATGATGGTGCCACACATATATGACATGAAAATATAGTTCATTATTGGTTTATGATTATTTCTCACTCTTATTATTCATATATTTTGAAATGATAATGTTTTATACCATGGATCCTACCTATGATCCCTAATATATTGGGTATGATCATTTTGAGTTATATTTATAATCTCAATACATTATGATTATATTATCCTTTCATATGATCATCAATTTATATCTTCCATTTTTACCATTACTGAGAATCTAAGATCAATCAATCTATTTCAAATTTCTATATTATATTAAAAATCATAGAAGTAAGTCATTAATTTTATTAAGTAGGTATAGACCTTCTAATACATTTTTTTGATATTTTATAAAATCCCACTATAAACACCATATCATAGAACCCCTAAATTAAAATTTCATATCTCAAGGATCATAACACTAAATTATTACACATCTAGGACCTCGCCTTGATCTACACGCTGAAAAGAATCCCATTATTTCAAATGAGGACACCTACTCACCAGAACACTTGTTCTTTTGACCACTGAACCAAAAAAATACATTGTAGAATAAAAATTCCAAGAACCAAATGGATTTTTTCTATCTTAAAACATCATCATCCAGTAATAAAAAAATTCAAAATCCACTAAAAATGAATCTACCAAAATAAGACATTGAATCCACAACCGTATTCTAAAACAATGATATAATAAAGTTCTATTATGAAGAAGAAACAAAATGAAAATCATCATTTCCATATCACCACAACAACCAGAATTCAATCCAGAGACCTGCTTCCATGCTTTTGGAAGTACATACCTACCACCATATAAAGAAAAAAAAATATGGAGATGACCTCTAAAATGACACCTAAGCATCATCCTAAAGGAAAAATAGATCCAAGACCATCAACACACCTCAATATGAAATTGCACCCAAGACACAATGAAGATTGAAAACCACGAGAAGAAAATATCTAGGAACCAGATCAAGTAAACACCAATTAGTTTTTCAAGACTCGTTCATAGAAATGAGAGACTCCATCGGGGAGGGGGCCATGTTGGTCTAATCCAGAAGCATCACTCTATGTTAGAATCCAAAATGACCAAAGACAAGGAAGAACCAACAATAGAGGTTCAATATTAGAAATAATTTCCTAAAATGGAAAGTGTGAGTAAAAATGTTGGAAAAGTACTGAAAAGGGATAAATAAAGATGAATATCAAAGGGAGAAAACCCACACAAAATATGAGACAAATCAAGTTAATCATGATGACAAGCAACTAAGAACCTATAAACCATTTCGTGGTAGGGGAAGCACTGAATGGAATGAAAAAGTGAGGTATGATCCTAAAGAGGAAGAGATCAAGGAGTCCGTTATAGGGAAGAATCAAAAGGATAAGGGAGGAGAGGTGGAGAGGAAACTATTGAGGAATTTTTGAAGCCTTACCACCCTGATCCCTCACTGTAGAAAACCTATAGGAAATAAAGAGATAGGAGAGGCACTGCTCAGAGGCTTATCATATGACATCACCCTTTCTTATGTTTCCTTTCCTGGGTTATAAATAAAGGATTAAGTAGATTATTTCTATAAATATTAGTGAATTGGAAACTTTTTTATGATATTTATTGAATATATTTTATGAAATAAGATTATTTTGTATCTAGACTTCGTATAAACTAAACATTCATGATTCTTGTGTGTTTATTTGTGAAATATGTTGAATATTCATCTAAAATGATGTAATATTTCTATATGAACATCCATGGTTGTTATAATTAATGGTTATCCAAGAAGGGATCTAGAACCCTGGGGGTAGTTTAGTTTATGGACTTGATTCCCGGGCTTTATACCATGGAGTTTAACAACAATTGGTAGGTGACACTTAATTGTTCAGGAATGAAGTACCACATTCTTATTTTGGGAATATGTAAAATACATGGAAACAAAAAATTGAGGATGTTAATTATAATTGAATAGTTTGGGTCATGGGAATGGTAAATATTTTTTTGGGAATATCCATGTTGATGAAAAAATAAAGACTTTTGGTTATAAGGAAAAACTATTATCACACACAGCTAGGGAAATATCTCACAGATTTAAGGGGGGACTTTCTTCCCAAACGAAAGCATCAAGTGGGAACAAGAACACATGCATTTTGTTATTCACTAGTGAATCCTAGTGGGGTCCTGTTAGACTAGTTATACCCTATTTCCAATAAACTAAAAGGAATAACTAAGAGGAATTACTTAAGTATATGGGTTTCTAGAAGAATTTTAACAACTCTAGGATTTATTGGGTATCAAATCGGACTTCATATACATGAAGGTGAATTATGGAAAATGTAATATTAAATAAGGTTTTAATCACCCTAAATATTGTGTCGCTTCATAATAAAAACATTATCATGGTGAGGGGAAGTAATAAATCATTTCTATGAATTTTTACTGGATAGGTGGGGTCCAACGTGTATGGATCATATTTTAATAGGGAGATAAGATGGTCCATAAAAGTTTTTCTTATTTTTTATTTATTCTCAATATTTTTCGTTAACTCTAGAGATGAATAGTTTAGCAAGTAGAGACTTGACTCTTTCGCAAACCTCACATTGTGTGTTTTCATCATGTTGGGATTTATATAGCTTTCACCATTTGTTTAGGGTGTTTTGATTTAGACCATCGATGTATAGAGTTTATGGTCATACAAATTTGGAAATGGTGTGCATAGTTTAATGTCATGGTGAAGGGATCTAGTATCTAGGAAGTGTTGTACAACTACCTAATTTGGGTTCCTAAAGTCATGAATCCTTTAACATTGTTTTGATTGTAAGATAAAGATGAGTTAAATCATGGTTTAATGTTATTGAATATGGGTGATGCTATGGGAAATTTATGACGAGGATGATAAATAATCACAATGAGGTGATGAGTTACATTTATATGTTATCAGGGATCATAAGGATCACAATTCTCTTCTTGTAATGAAAAAATTCCTTTGGTTGATGAGTTTAACACCCTTAAGTATATAAAAATCATACATGGTCAAATAGAGAGATATTTTCTTCTATCTAAGGGACATGGAAGTTTTGTGGAATCTAGAGATGCTCAAGAAATGAAGTGTGATTTATGGGTTGAGGTAACCTAGAAGATGAGGGAAGCACCCAAAAATTTTGGTTAACCAGGGATATGTTTGTCCAGTTCTTTGATAAGGAGTGATGATGAGAGATGGCCAAAAAAGTTTAAAATTATGTATTGGGGATAAATATTTCATGTAGTTTAACATCATACGAGAAGGATGTAATTGTTTTATAGTTTAAAATCATGTGAACAGGACATATTACTCTTTGTTTAACTTCATGTGGTAAGTACATGGGAACCAATGTGTAATTATACAACATTTAGTTAAGGAAACATGAAATTATTTGGGTGTATTCATATGTGGGAGGAATTTGTTTCATTCCTAGACATACTAATTGGTATGAATACATTGGGACGCCTTTAATGTATATCTAAATAAATCATAATAATGATATACATATATCTGAATCATATATTGGTTAAGTGAGTCTATATAACTCAAACATCCTTAAGAAATTTATTATCATGCAAGGTTGACCCATGATAGGGTCATATTTGGTTTCTCTTGCTAGGATTCCCTGGGTTTCTGAATTCATTTCTTAAGGGAAGGAATAATGCTAGTGTTAGCTCTTCCAAAGACACCCCTCAACCTATACCTTTCTCATACATAAAAGGGATAAGATTTTTTTTGTGTGTTTGTTCCCAGTTTTGAAGAATATCAGGCATACAAACTTAGCATGTGATAACACACTAGTAGAATACTAACCTATACCAACGGTTCCAAACCGTTGGTATAGGCCTCCAAACCGTTGGTATATCCTATACCAACGGTTTGGAGAACCATTGCGAAGTAAGCCGTTGGGATAGGTTGGGATAGGTCTATAACAATGGTTTTGGGAAAACCGTTGGTATAGACCTATCCCAACGGTTTTCAAAACCGTTGGTATAAGTAATATGAAAATATATTCCAACGGTTATAAAACCGTTGGTATATGTATTTCAAAAAAATACATGTGGTGGGATTTGATCCCACAACCCCCCGTTTATAATTAAATGCCTTAACCACTAACCTAACATAAATTTTATAAACATAACTTCATAAATATATATATGTATTATCATAATTATTTAAAATTTATATTTATATAATGTTCTCGGGTAATAGACCTGGAAGAAATCAAAGAATCTATCCCAACGGTTCTCAAAACCGTTGGGATAGGTTTCCAGGGAGAGTTTTCCCAACAGTTCTCCCAAACCGTTGGGAAAGGGGGGGTCTTTCCCAACGGTTCTCCCAAACCGTTGGGAAAGGGGGGGTCTTTCCCAACGGTTTGAGGGGTCTTTCCCAACGGTTCTCCCAAACCGTTGGGAAAGGGGGGGGGGGTCTTTCCCAACGGTTTGGGAGAACCGTTGGGAAAGGGGTGTTTTGAGGGGGTCTTTCCCAAGGGTTCTCCCAAACCGTTGGGAAAGACCCCCCTTTCCCAACGGTTTGGGAGAACCGTTGGGAAAGGGTGTATATAAGTGTTGGGAAAGATCCGATTTCCAGTAGTGACAAGAATCAATCCACAAGCTGTTATCATGTGGATCCCCACAAAGATAGAACTCATATATAGAGAGTGGGTATTTTATTTCCCTTTAAATTCATGTATATGATTCTTGAAAGGTGGTTTGAGAATCACCACATATATTATAAAGATAGTAATCAAGACATATATAGTTATGGAGAAGTTAAAAACTCCCTTACATAGATAGAAATTGTATATAGGAGAGAGGGGAATATTCCCCTTGAAATACATGTCACTCACTATCAATCGAGTGCATTATATATGATGAATAGTGTAATATTTAAGGTGAAGTGATTTTATATCAGGATAGGATTTCAACAATATGGGATCTCTGAATTCATGAGGTTGAATAATATTGAAACCTTTCGATAATGATCATCCATTGGGGTAGGTTTTGATAGTGGATAACCTATGGTGTTAACCAGGATAATATCCCCATGATTCATTATATATCATGATATGTTATGAGTTAAGACATACATATTTCTTATAAAGAAGGTTCCCAAAATAGATCAAGATCTTGCACAGGGAAGGAATAATTATTATATTGAATTATTTTGGTTGGGAACATGATTAAAGGAATTTTACATTGCTTCAAATTCTGAAGGTTTAGGAATCAAGAAACATATAGTTATTTGAAATACTACCTACATATATATGCTTTATATGAAGATAAAAGGGATTTTTCTTCTTATCTTGGTGAGCCTTGAGATCATAATCAGCTAAAGGTTTCTCTATGTACTTCAAGCTCTTAAAAATGGAAGGTGAATTTATATATTATATCCTAGTATGGGGATCTATAATTCAACATTATCATAGATTTATTTATAGTTTCATTACCACATATCCTTGTATGGATATATCTCTCATGTTAGCTATGGGCCCCATAGCATGGCATGTTCTAAGAAGTTTTTTGTATTGTAGGATAGATCAAACTAGGATTTCTAAGAAGAATGTCTCAATAAATGTGTTTTGTCTCTTCAATGGAGGTGTATACCATAAAATGAAAGGGTAGAAGAATACAATGTAATAATATTACTTTGATAATGGGTGTGATGCATGGATGAGTAACATTGAGGGTTTATAAATCTGGTATAATAGTTGGATTATATGAAGTGTACATCATAACACAATAATATCTGATTCTATAATAGGTGGATACTGGTATGTATATTTCAATAATTAATAATGGTGGAATACTATATCACAGTGTCCAAGGAAATAAATCCAAGATTTTAATGGGTGGGGGGGTTCTCTTCTTGGTCTAAAACATCCCCTAGACAAAATAACCTAGGCATTGTGTTATTCACCAAACAAAATTGGTAGTGTCCCTTCATATAGGCTAGTATTTGTTACTAATATGATATAGGGAAGAACCGAGAACACATGGGCCCAAGGTTCATGGAGTTCTAAGAAAGTTGTATCAACTCAAGGAAATATCTCGTGGTAACTAAGATACCAGTGACATGAATTTTTTTAATGAATAACATAATATTCTAGAAGGTTTTGAGCACCATGAAAGCAACACCAACATGTTTGAACTGGTTTCCAGGTTCCCTAACCTCAAATGAGTCATGATTAGTGTGAGAAACAAGATAAAACTAGGCATTTTATTTTTTTCATGTGAGAGTGCTTGACAAGGAATATATGGGGGTATTCAAATTTTGATAAGGGCATGAATCAACACACAAATATGGTCCTCATCAAGGAAAATAATCAATGTTAATGGATATCCTTGCATGTGCCTAAAATGGATGAATCATTCATCATGATGTATCCCATGAAAATAAGAATCATGTTATAGGTAGTTCTTATATATTTTCCTTATATAGATATGTCTCCTTAAAAGAGATGAAGCATTTTATTTTCTCTTAGAATTGATGTTGGGGCCAAGATTAGAAGATTTTTTTCATCACTGCACATCCCAAATGGATATACATCCTTCTATATATAGTTCTTGCAGACAACACCCCATGCGTAGATCTAACCTATGTGTAGGTGAGATGTCATTTTCTTTATCATCATGCTCGGCCCAAGATTTAATATCAATCAGGGGCCACATGGGTCACCCACTATAAACTGTTTATTTTCTTTTAGGATGGACCAAATATTAGGAAGTTTAACATCATTTGACAAGGAAATTATTGATTACTTTAACATCATGCAACCAGGTTGTGGGGTTCTAGTAGTTTAGTGTCATGTAATGGAGACCTCAATGTTATGTAGTTTAAAGTCTTACTACAATGATTTGGGTATGATGAAATAAAATCACTAAGACATTATTGATCCATCTCAGACTATAAAAAGGATAAAATATATCATGCCTCTAGATTCTTAAATTTAGGATTATTTTTTGATAATTTATTGTATTAAGGTCACACCATTATAGATATAGCTAATAGAATTAAGTAGTAACTTTCCTCCCTAACTATAACATCCCCTTGGAAAACTCTCTATGGAATTATGTTATTCATCAGTAATTCCTAGTGGAGTCCTTTATAATCAATCAGTCCCTATAAAAAAATTTGACATAAAGGTATAACATAGAGAATGTGGCTCAAGGTCCTTGTGATACCCATGGAATATACACTCAAGGCATATGGTGATTCATACATGAAAAGGTTCATGAATTTTGTTTGCTGGAAAAGGTGTTGTCCAAAGGGATTTATAAATTCAAGAATGTTGGTTCTTTAAAGAATATATGTTCCCCAACATTAAATGGTATTAGAATGTTATTTTATAATCTTTCTTTAACAATGGCTACAATGTAAAGATGAGTAAAATTTATGGTATCTGAATCCAATTATTTATTTAGGTTATGGAAGGTATAAATTATAACCCAATAATAGCTGAGTAATCACATGGTCTAGAATAGTTGGAATAGTTTAACCATTAATAATAGTGGGATCCCATGTTGCACATAATGGAGACTATATCACCTGGATTTAGGGGGTATCGTATGGGACCAAAACATTCCCTAAGAATAAGAAGTTATGAATTGTGTTATTCACTAGAGAATCCCAACAAGGTACCCTAGGATTATCCAATCCATGTTACCAATATGAAATAGGGGATAACTAATTTTATATGGGATTGAGTCCTATAGGTTTCCAAGTGAGGTGTATTGAATGAAGTAATTGGTTTCAGTTAACTAATATATGTAAGTTATAAAGGTGGTTCATTGATAAAATAATATTAAATCGGGGTTCAAGCACTCTAATGTCTAATCTAACTTGTATCGAATAAATTTTCTAGTTGAAGGGATAAAACATGTGATTCTCGAGTATATAATCATTATATGGGAAGATCTTTTCAACATGAAGACCTCTTATCATGTGGTTTAATTTCATGCAAGAAGTATGTGGTCATGCATTTTAAATTCATGCTACAAGAGCATGGTTTTGATTTTTTAATAAGATACATATCAATGATGCTCATTAAAGAAGATTCCCAGCTATTCTAAAATTACACAAGTAATTATTAGTGCGAGAAACAAGATAATAATATGAATTTTATTAAACTGCAGAATATTTCTTGAAAGGAGATAATGTATGGATGTATTTGTATTAATGGACAGTGGAATCTATTCATGGATCTGACTCTCATGGAGGGATATGATTTGGGGTAATGGTTGGTCCTGAGATAGATGATTCGTGCATCAATATATATCCCATAAAAATGGGAAATAATCCATTCATAGTTATTATTTAAAAATTCTATTCAATAGTATATCCCATTTATAAATATAAGGTAATTTTTTTATTAATAACAAACTTCATACCATGATTTGAGATCCAACGGTCACTATGTATCTTGTGGTGATAGGAATCAATCCACATAAAGTTCTCACATATCATTCTTTGTATAAATGTGACTCTAAAATAGGGATGGTATACCTTATTTTCTATAAATATATTTTTCATGTATTTTAAATTATCAATAAATAGGTATCTTGTCTTGAAAATGAAAGAAACCCAATGTAGTCAAGGTTTCAGTGCCAGTATAAAGGTGGGACCACCTAGTCCTTGTGAAGGGCTATTGGAAAATATCAGCATGAGATGGTAAACCTATACCCCATAAACTTCTTTCATAGATTTGAATCACGCATAAGAAGAAGATATAGGTACCACAATGTAACCAAATGTCATGAATGTTAACATCATGTGACTAGGACATGGTTTTCTTATAGCTTTAAGGTCATGCGAAGAAGACTTTGGATGATGTGTAGTTTAATGTCTTACTACTAGGGTAAAAGAGCTTTTAAAGTTTAACATCATGGGATAAGGACAAGTTCTATGTAGTTTAACATCATGTAGTAAAGACATAAAGGTTTTATAGTGTAATGTCATGATTTTAGGACTTAGGAGGCTTTACATTTTAATGTCATGTGATTAGGACATATTCTGTGTAGTTGAACATTATGTTGTGAGGACATCAAATTTTGTGCATTTTAAAGTCTTGAACCAAGGACTTAGGATATTTTATAGTTTAAAATTATATTACTCGGACATGTTCCATGTTGTTTAACATTAATAAGTGAAGACATCGACTGTTGTACAGTTTAGAGTCTTGCAACCAAGACTTTCTCTTAGATTGGTAGTTACAAAAATAATTTATTAAGAAACCATGCATTGAAGGGGGTGTAATTTACTCCCCATCTATTCTTATCTAGTGATTAATCCCCATTTGAATAGACCTTATGTATGGTGTAAGGCCCATCCAAATTAGGTTCTAACATTGGGTGGATCTTCCCTTGTATCATTGTTTTTTGATTAAAATTACTAATTATCCTTTGACAAATGAGGGGAGGTGGACCTCTTTGTTGAAGGCTGACGAAATCTGATTCTAATGGACTTCGAGGTTCTGTAATATTCACATCCATTTCTCATCAAGTCATTTGAACTTTTCCATACACTTCTATGATTTTCTTTTCATCAAAGAGTTGTCCATATATATAAATTCATAGTGAAGGCATCTGGAACTGAATGGGAAATAATACATTTGTTCCATAGCCCAGTGATTATGGGGTCACTTTCATGGTACTGTAGGTTATGGTACAATAGTCCCCTAAATCATTCATGAGTGTATCTGCTGAATACTCTGTGTCTTTTTCCACCATTTTATAGATTGTATTCGATAGATTCTTATCAAAGGCCTATATCTATCTATTTTTACTTTATGAAACTGATATGAATGGTTAGGACCAATTTTATACACCTTATATAACCTTTTTAACTCTAAATAAAATAATATGGTATGATTTTATTTCAATATCATGTGAGGGGTACCAAATTGAGGAATGATATCAGACTTTATAAAGTAGATGATATTCTTTTTTCCAATATCCTTAAGGTATATTTCCTTTTCCCATGTGGAAAATAATCTAATAATAGTAAGGATTCTCTCAAAATACTTAGTCGTAGCTAAGGGATATGGTCTCACGACATTCATTCCCCATATGATAAATTCATAGGAAAATTTATTTGTTTGTAGAACCTTTGGGGACCGATGGATAAAGAATTTTTAAGAAATAACATGGGTGAAACTTCCTGGTGACCTCCACATAGTATTATATCATCATATTTTGGATATAACCAAGCCTCCTAATATAGTGGGAGAGCCTTATTACAAACTAGTGGGCATCATAGGAGCTAACATGGAATCCCTTCATGCTAGAGGATGTATCTCCCTGTATAGTTCAACTTAGGAGGAATCCATTAAATCTTAATTTATAAAGGTATTTCTATTCATTCAACCCATCCTGAATAGGGAATTTCACTACTTGATGTTGGATTTGTTCCCTTTTGGATAGATACACCTAGTGGGTCCCATTATAGAGGTAATACATGATGGGACTCATCCATTTAGGAACATATGTCTTCTCATCATGATCTGGGAAAGCATTGATCTGATTAGTTTCCTCCATGTCATAAATGATGATAGGTGAGACTACCCTTTGACATGTTATGAAAAATATTTCCTTTCTATGGACCAGATTATCAAGAAATATGGATTCATTATCCCATGCATTATCAAAAGAATTTTATGATTGAGGGACATGATTTTTCATAGGTTTAAAAGGTAAATCCTCTATCATTCCTCTAACATAACCAATGAAAGGGTCCAATTATTCTTTCTTAAGAGCATATTCACTATTCATCTATATAATGACCATCTCTAAATCACCTTTGAAATTCAGATATTCTATATGTATCTTACAAAATAGATCCATACCTTTAATAAGGGATTAGTATTCAAACTTATTATTATTTCAGCATCCAAACAATGAGAAGGAGTAGGGGAAATTTTCATTTTTCAAGGAAAAAATATAATACCTATATAAATTCAGTTGATCATTGAGTTTTCTATTTTTGTTCCATTTATACTTTAAGTGTACCTATTAAAAAACATCTCCCATGTTTGAGAGATTTCATGAGAAAATAAACCCTATTCTTCAATATGTCCAGTTTCTACTATAACATTTTTTAGAGAACGATGTTCCACCAGAAATTCAACCAAATGCTACCTTTTGAATTCCTTATAATACATTAATTGAATGTTGTACTATTAGAGAATAACTTCCCATCTAGAAAAAAACTAGTATTTACAGGGTGAAAAATATATATGAGCACAAATATATAGGAGACCTAGTTAACTTCAGGATGCTATAATTATTGCCTCAACATTTTTACTATGAATATGAGTTTGTGGAAGTTTTTCTCAATATCAAAATTTCAAGTCTTGGTATCTTGCATCATTCTGTTGACATAGTAGAGACGTTTTCATTTCCTAAATAATTCTTCTATATGAGGAGTGCATCGAGCGATCATTCCCTGGAATCTACATATAGGATAACTAGTTTACCTTATATGGGTAGTATTAAGACTGGTGAATGTAATAGGTATTGATTAAGGTTATCCAAAGAATCTAGATATTCCTAATCCCATTAGTAGGAGAATCACTTTACCATCAACTTAATGAAGGGGTGTCATCTTCCAACAATTTATTATATGTAAATATTAATATATGATAGGTTCCCTTGGATCCCTCTCAATTATTGAGGACTCATAATAGGTGAAATCTCTAAAATTACACTATTCTTTTCTATATGACCTCGATGTTATAGTGTAAATCCAAAAAAGGTTAGGAATTTCCCTGGTGTAACTCCAAAATCACACTTTAGATGATTCCTCTTGAAACTATACTCCTGCAATTTTTTAAATAATTTTTAGATATTAGTGACATGATTATGAAATTGTTAATATTTAATGACCAGGTCATCAATTACTCACATTCTTATTCAACTCAATAAGTTTTTGATGATATGATTCTTATCTCTTGAATATTTAATTCTAGTGTTCTTTATGATAAATGGAATGAATAAGCAGAAAAATATTCCTTGATATCCTTTAAAGGTAAAAATTTCTTCATCAATAAAGGCCGTATATACTTGGTTATACCTTTAATAACCATCCATTAAGGAAAGGTATTAAATTCATTTTGTTGAATCAATCAAAATTTCCCTTATAGATACTCGAAATTCATTCTTTTGGAATTGTAAATCAATGTCCATGAAATCAATGCATAATTTGATCTTCTGATTATTTCTCATAATGGTAAAAATGTTGGAATTCTATTTTGGATATTACTAGAGTTGAAAAAAAATTGGAATTAATTAAATTTTCAACTTTAGATTCTACCTTGGTAGCATGAGAATGGTTGATTCTCATGAATTCTTGGTTATAAACATAGTGGTCATCTGGACATCCTAGATAATGAGTAGGTATATCAGGGTTTTTTTTGTGGTATCTCTAAATTATTCCAAGAAAATACATTTTTATGATTATTTATAAATCAAATATACATCTCTTATTCCTCAATAGGATTGGATGCACTAATCAATGTAGTTCATGGGTCTTCTTCTATTCTCAAAATCACCATCCTAAGCTCATAAATGGTGCTGGAGATTCCTTCCTTAAATGTGTATAGGGGGTGTTTATGAGTCCACCCTCTTCACCTTCCATCTATGAGTTAGTTGGGGGATATCTAGGAATAGTGTATAATTCATGGGAATCTATATCCTTGTTGAGGTGTGATAGGTCGTGAGAAAAAACATTGACATCCCAAACTACCAGAGTGATTATGGGGGGTTCTATGGATGCATGTCTTATATCCTATTTCCATCAAGGGTAGAAGTGGTACAGACATCCAGAGTTACATGGAATTTATTGGGGGGAATTTTTGAATTATATTACTAGTGAGAGTAAATTTTCATATCGAGATAGAGAATTGCTGAAGTTTTCCTTTGTGAAACCCAATTTATCTAATGTAATAATTATCATATAGACATTTTCTAGTGATGTTTTTTTCTTCATAATAGCTCACTGTGAGAGATTCTACTACCCTGACCTGGTTTATTGGCATCACATAATCAATTTTGAGTAAATAAAAAGGGTCTTAAGGGTTACTAAATCATTAAGAGTGTAAACCTTCATGTCACCCTCTATATTGGGAGGTTTTGCCACCCTCTTTTATAAATTCACCTTAGTATATCAGGGTTCACAAGATTCAATTGGGGTTTTATCTCTATATAGTATTCAAAACCAATGTCAACCAAAGCCCTTCGGATGAAATTAATTCTTCATTACCTAAAAAATACATGTATATTATATTTCCATAAATAGATTCTTCTTGATCTTACACCATGAATGAGATGGTGGTTTTACATTCTATCAGAGCAGATTAAAATTAATAAACCTTGGTTGTAGTGAATTCTTTCTTAAACACCTAGGAACTCCATAGGGCCTCAATAAATGACTCTTTTAGATATTTTGAATGATTCAGAGCATCCAGGATTGGGATTTTGGTTGGTACAAACAACAACAATTTTATAATTTCATATTTCTATGCTAGAGGTATGTGCTTCACATTTTATTATTTCTCATTAGTATGTGGATTATGGGGTAGGGAATCGAAGGTAGATTTTCATGGTGTTTGGGTAGAGGTCAATAGAGAATTTATTATGGATTTCATGTGTTGAGGTGGTATACCCCTTCATTTTGGATGATCATACAATTATACACATACCATCCAAACATCCAAAACAATATGGTTCAAACAACCACTGAAAGACTCTATGACATCTATATATTCTTGTTTGGTTTACTGATGTTGTCACCCATTGGTGTTGACCGTTTATATGGCCTCAGTGAGGATTTATTTTTTATGTTGGTTTATTTTATGACCACATTATCCCCTGTAACCTTGTATTCTACCTCCTTGGCATCCAGATCCCTGGTAAGATATATTCAAATAATATTTTTGGGTGTGTTCAACATCATAGAAAGGATACGTTAAGTGGATAACATTAAAATATTTTAAAATTATCACTCCATCCATTAAGGATTCTATTTTTTTGTATGGTTACCTTAATTTGTACAGTATGGAAAGAAATCGTCAATAGTTAGGGCATGTTTTTCCTTAGACAAGGCCCTTTGTCTTGCATTGTTTACTATTTTGGATGATTATTCCATCCTATGGGAGGTGGATTTGATGGGTCCACCTTGGATATTTAGATCATTTATATTCTATGAAGATACACCCCTAGGGTGTAATTCTACCATTCAACTATATTTTAAGTCATGCAGTTATATAATTTCTATTCTTGCCTAGCAGGGACATCTTTCTTATCACCCTCTCTTTCTAATTTTCTTATAGTCATAAAGGTCACTTGCATCGGGGATTTTTCCAGTATTACCTACCGAAAATGAATCATTACCTTGGGAATGTCTTTTAAGAAAAAAAATCCCTAGTAGTGTGACCCCAACTCTTATAAAATGGAAAATATTTAGGGAGGTCATTGAGGCCAACCTCATAGGGTTTCCTAGGATCATTCAACATGATGAGATTAGTTTTCATGTATGGGAATAAATAATAAGGGACCTATTTATTTTTGAAGTAATATATTTCATTATTCCGTTCCTTAAATAATGTTCAATCCTAATCAAACTTCAACTCTAGTATGTGGTCATTTTTTTGAAGCTGCTACTCAGCTGGATGCACTGCATAGTTTACGGCCTTCATGGGTGTTTCAACGAGCAGTGTTACTAGTTTGATTATGATAGTGGATGTTTCTTCTTTTCCAGTACTTTTTCTATACTACCCTAGGATTTTAATACATAGATATTCCATATTTCAAGATTAATATTCAATAAATTATAGAAACACATGATTAAGGACTCTAATAGTTTAGTGTCTTTGGAGACTAGGTATACATACTTCTAATTTAGTAAAATATCTTCAACATCTCTCCTAAATATCTTCCTATCTAGTACTCTTCACAAATATAACATACTTAAAACATTTATTTATAACCTTTAAAAAGGAATCATAAGAAATCTTGAGCATAAATGTTTAGTAAGGGTTTTCAAGGGAGATACGTAATCTTAACATGAACATATGGGTTTGCGACCATAAGTATAACATACTGAAAAAATACCCTACATATCAATGATAAGAATATTGAGTAATGGAATAAATGTTGGCAGTTCATTAGACATTATTCATAAGGAATTAAAGTATCATGATCGATAAGAGAATAAAATTTGTATAATACGTGGAATTATGGCATACACGTAATTATAGAAATTCATTTCCACAGTAGTCAAGGATTACTACCAAGGTTATCATAGTGGATTGTGTTCAATCCTCAAACAATAATAATTTTCAATGTTTTCTCTCAAGACCAATATAGAAGACCTAGACCCTTACTGAACTAGGTTCACTCCCCATTCCATCCTTATATATCTTATCAGATATAAAAATTTACCCCAAGAATGGGACAGATATTTAGTTCCCACCTATTAAATAATGAAATTAATACACATGTGTTACACATGATTATAAATGATTCATTATATTATAACCCATGAAACAAAATGCAATTCAAAAACATTTTATTACATCATAACCAGTGAAAAAGAGAGAGATTTCATAATCATTTAATCAAAGAATTACCCAAGAAAAAAAAGAAGATAGTTAAAATGAATTTTATCATAGTATAACCCATGGAAGAGAACCATGTTTCATAATTATCTTTTCATCATAAACCATTCAGAGAAATAATAAAAATGGTATCATTGGTTCATATCCCTTTCAAATCATAAGTTACATAAAAGGATGTCATGTTATATGAAGAAGTATTTTGATAGATAAATCACTTGGAACATTTCTTTAGGAATATAAATTCTTATTAAATATTATTTTTTGAAACTAAAAAATCATAAATAGTTCTAGAAATCATTTTCTTTGACATATAATGAAATCTTTAAAATCATTTAAAAAATTTCATGAGGAAAATAAAATTTCCACATAAAAAGCATTTTTTAAAACATAATTTTTTTAAAAATAATTTTCCTTAAAAATAATATTGAAATCTTATAAAATAATATTTAAATAAAATAATCTTATTCATGTTGGGGAATTATTTTCATGGAATAAACATAAAAATAGTGTTTCCTTTCACATTTTCAAAAAAAAATCAAATAGGAATTTTTTACAAAATTGATAAAGAAGAATCCATTAATTTTTTTAGAAGTTAGACATAGTTAAAATATTTAATTAAAAAATAATTTCATGAATTTTAAAAATATTTTTTAATTTTCACTAGAAAAATGGTTTCGGAAGAAATTTTTTTTTATTAAAGAGAGAAATAAAAAATATTTTCTAAAAAAATTATTTTGAACTTTTGAGTACATAGTGGAAAATGAAAGGAAAACATGTATTCTCATGAAATAATTTGGGGATAAGAAAATAATTTAGTTTATTGAGAGTTAGATAATAATATTTCATAATTATAAATGTAATAATGAGCAATCTTGATAAATGAACATAATGTAACCTAAAACCCCTTCCAGTTTGGTAACATTGAATTATAAGCCCCATGAGATTATAAAATTAAATGAAACTTAAAGTATCATTAGAATAAATAAATTCATGATATTAAATGTATAAGGTGATTAATATACTCCTCAAAAAATAAGATAGTTTCATAACATGACACAAGTGTCAAACAAGGTAAATTGAGACAAAACCCAATTACTGATTTATTAGATCTTGAACCAAAAACCTCATAAAAGAGAGATAATGACATGGATATGTAAATAAACATAATTTTAGGGATAATAATAATAAAATACATTCATGGGAAGTATTTATATCACATAAATGAAACACATGTTGAATATGGGTTGTTTCTCACAAAAAATCAAAGTGGGATGGAAACCCTTACAATAAGTATGAACATCCATCGTACACATTCAATCATCATGTATACTAAAAATAATTTTATAATATATATCTATTATAGAAACATATGTGTTTATATATATATATATATATATATTATACCACATATTATTTACTTATGAGCACTTACTAATAATTTATTACTAATTTCATGTTAAAATAATGTTTTTAGTAATAACTGATTTTATTGTATACATTTTGATTTTTTATATTCATTCCAATTATTTTGATCATGGTTCCATCATATAAAAAATAATAATCATGTAATAATTATTATATTTATAAATCATTTATACTTTTAATGAAAATAATGATATTTTTTTGATAAATGAAGTATGTTCTGATTGTGGAGACGATAGGTAGTACACACACATGAGTAACATTTCCATTTTTAAATGATCATTATATAAAGGAGGTAAGAAATATTTTATCAGTACATAATGGTAATAATATAATAAATAAATTATTAATTATTTAAATACACTTATACATATCATCCATGTTTTTTGGTGATGAAAAGATAAAGTCACATTGCTTCATGAAGGTGGTAGTCCACATGTACACAAATGACATTATCATCTTTGAGTGAGTGAATAGGTTAGAAATAAAAGGATATATTATATTTTTATAATGATAAATATTTCATTAATATAATAAATATTTAATTTAATAACATATATTAATTAATTTTAGCCTTGTTTTTTTCATGTAAAGTGTTAGTGAAAATGAATCACATTGCTCCGTGAGGTGGTAGTCCGATGTACACACGAGAGACATTATTTTATCCTCTATGTAATGGAAAGTAAAAAAGGTATATAAGATATATTGAATAAATAGGTATAATTATTTTATAAATATCACAAAAACACACACACACACACATATATATATACATACTTTAGATCCATCATCGTACCCAACTGGAAAATATGGAAACAAAAAAAAATGAATGACATCGAATCCTATGGTGGTAGTACATCGTACACGTGAATGATGATTTTGTAAACCATTTTATGAATGTAAATATTTTTTAAGGCCATTCCACTAAAATTAAAAAATATAATTATATAGAATATTTTTATGTTTTTGTATAATCATGTTTTAAGAAAAAATTAAGGATGTGGATGAAGAATTAAAATAAAAACACTCATTGAATAGTGAAACCTCTTCTTCAGGTATCCTCCTTTGGTTTTCAATAAAAGAATCCCAAAAAGGATATTTCCCAAAATAGGGATTCAATAATTATAGGTGGGTAATTGGGAAGGTGTTTGGGATGGTATTGGACAAAACAAAAGGGATTTATGGTGTGAATAAGAGAGGATAGTGGGTGGCCTTTTATAAGTGAAGTGAGAGGCACACTTATAATTTTTTGAAAGGGAAAAAAGTGTAACCATGTTTTTATCATGTAAAAAGTATCCAAAATGGATTATTATATAGTATTATACATCATAGAGTTGTAAAATATCAATAAAATATATTTTATCTATGATTTAGGCCATTTTAACCATTATCTTTTTAGTTTAACCCCACAATAAACCCATTTAAACCTTAATAGTGGTATATAAATTTTACTTTTTTTACTATTCATTTTGGTAAAAATTAAAGTTAAAATTATTATAAAATATAAATTATTATTATAAAAAATATTTTACCCCTTTTTTAAAAATTTAATTCATATAAGTGGAAAATTTTAATATAAAATTTTCCCGCAAAAGAGATAAGAAAGCAGGTTTTCAAAGAGAAAATATTTATAAGTTTTCAATGTTTTAAAATCTAAATTCATTATGAAAATGATTACAATTAAATAAATTGTATTAATTTATATATAATTGAAATAATTTTACTTAAAATCCTATTTTAAACATAATATAACTTCACAAGTAAATTCAAACGAAAATGTAGTTTTCAATTAAAATTCAGTAATATTCAGTATTCAACAAAATTTTAATTTTTTTTTAAAAAATTATCTAAAATGAAAACTAAGATAATGGTGATATTTTAATTTAAAAAATGAAGTTTATATTTTAAAATAAATTATCTAAAAGTTACAAAAATTATTTTTAAAATAATCACTAAAAAATCTGATAAAACTATTTTTTAGAAAATAGTGTTTTCAGTCATAAAATTAGATATATTTTTATCTCTTATATAAAACACACATAAGATGATGGTTAAAAATTTGATTCAATATATAATATATTAATTTCCTTCAAATCATTCACCAAAAGTTATTTTTAATTTATTTATGTGAAATACGTTTGTTTGCAAATAAAATAATTTTTGTGAAAATGATTTGTTTCATTTTGAAATATTTTTTATTTTAATTTATAATTAATTGGTTACCAAAAAATTCATTTATATACATGTGTGATCTGTATTTTTTTTATATTTTAGTTAATACTATTCATACCCTTCATTCAAACAACTTGAAGATAACAATAATTTCAAATTATAATATTTTAATAGTATGCCACATTTTGTTTAAACTCAGTATTTGGTCTAATGATAGCTAAAATCAGTGTCATATGTAATACAAAATATAGAAAAGATAAAATTCATTAGAAAAAAATATTTCATAAAACTAGAATTATAATATTCTATCCCCCACAAAATAAATTTTACTCTTGAAATTTTTCCCAATCATCAAAGGTTTAAAATTTTAAAATTTATTTATAAAAACCTACATCATAAAAAGGATTAATAAAACATCCTCTTGGAAAAAACATAGGGATGTGTTGTAGTCATATAGAATAATAAATAATAGGTTTCTAAATAGGATAAAATATGTGGTAATGGAAAACATGGAAATGGAAAAAAATAATAAATAATTTTTGGGTATGATAGAGATCATTGGTCATAAGAAAGTGGGTTATCCATATATGGGTAACAGCCACAAAACCATAAACCAAAGTTGTGTGAAAAAGTTTATTGATATCTTAAAAAATTACGATAACAGGAAAAAAATTTATTTCAATATTATTTTCCTAATGTTGTATAATTACTTTCCATATTGACTGATAATGTATAAAAATATAGTTACATGATGTATTTTAATTTTATAGGCACAATTTCATTAATTGTTTGTGACTTATCAATTTATACTTCATTTATTACTCTAAGATATGTAATTTTCATGTATTAAGAACTAAAAAACCATAAAATAATGATAATTCATTCCATACATCTCTAGTTAAAAAACTTTTACACATATTATCCAATATGGATAAATCTTCAAATGGTGAAGTAATACTTTAATCTATACAATATCATCCAAAGCTAAACTTAAATCATTGAATAAATGGTTAGCCTCATTAACCTTATAAAATAATAAAATAAATAAAATTAGATATAAGTCACGAAATTTACAAAATTTTCATGTCATTAACCCCCCAAAAAACCTAAAGTAACTCTTAATTATCACATACTAATTATGTGAATACCTTAATCTTATATTCTCTTAAAACATGGTAATAAACTTAATCACCTAAAAACCATATTAAAAGAATACATGTTTCCTCATTCCTTTTATAAAACATAGAATATTTGATATATTCTATAAATCCAACACTGTTGTAAATTCCATCAATTATAGCATAAACCACTTTTTCAAAAAATAATTAATCAATTAAAATTTCATCAATAATATCAAGTTTTATTTATTCATATCATTAACCTATTTATCCAAGCATAATTATCTCAATATCTAGAACATATTAATGGTTATGTTCCCTTAATCAAAATATCACCATTCCATTAAATCACTTTTTTATTCTCTTCATGAGATTCCCCCTTAGGTAATATATTTTATATAATTCCTATACTTACCATATTTAAAACATTCAAAATTCAATTATACCTAATGGAGAACATTATTCCCATAAATTGAGTTAATAAAAATTTTCATTTTTCCATTGTAGTTACTGGATTTGTGTCTTTTTTCACACCCAAGACATTTTATTATCCCTCAGAGACATTCCCTTGAGTTTTTCATTCCACATTCATGATATATATAGGAAACTTAATCTTATTTTCTCCTTGGTATATACTACTTGAACTCTCAGAGAACTAGAATTTTCTCTTCTTTGGTGCGTCCAAGGGTTGGTTAAGGTTCATATTGTTAATCATGTTTCCAGATAAATGATTAGGGATAATAATAATATCATTTTCTCCAATCATCATCCCATTTGGCTTACCCTTAAATTTTTTTGTCACGTTTAATTTTTATCCAATTTTATTTGGTTCCCACCATTGACTAAAACCAAAAAAGGGTGTGAGTAACACTAATCGTAGTGGAAAAGCACTTAATCATGAAAAATAATATATAGGATGTTTAAATCATGACACCATATTTTAAATATATGACATGTTAGGCTTGACCTACGTCATCCATGATCAAAATATATTTAAATCATTGATGATGTTTCATAAATAGTTTTTGAATTTATAAAGCATATCCCCCAGGAGCGTAAAACTAGGTGTTTAGTAAAGCCCATAAGAGTGCACCAGATAACAATTCAGTCCATATCAATTTGACCATTTTGTATTTATTACCCTTAATTATCTATATTCCAAAGCCACATCCACTTATAGTATCACGATAGGGATGTAATTTCTTGGAAACCACATGCACTATCCTTTACCAAAATTACTAAAAATTTTCCTATATTTTGACTCATATTTAGACTTATCCATAGATAACTATGAATAATTATACATAAAACTATCCCTAGGTATCTAAATTAAGTTTTCTAATCCTAATTTCCAAAGTTTAACCAAATATTTCCTCTGAATCAAACAATAGAGACCTTGGATTTTCATATATAAATGAAACATATTTTTAGATGAATATTCAATACATTACACAAACACGGGACTGAGGACCATAATAGTTTAGTGTATTCATAGAATAGGTAAATGGTCATCTAATTTGGTAAAATATCTACAACATATTCCATAAATATATTCCCCTTTATTACTCTTCACAAACATACCCTACTTCAAATAATTCTTCATAACCTGGGTAATGGAAACAAACGAAAGGGTGAGCTAAGATGATCAGTAAGTTAAATCAAGGGAGATTCAAAAGGATAATAAGAACATAAGTGTATTGTAACCTGATAATAGTATATAAAAACCATACACTTAATATCAAAGATCGTAATCATGAGCGACAAAAAAAATATTGACAGTTCATAAGATATGAATAATAAGAAAATTAAATAACATGAGCCTATAGAGCATAAAATTCGCATAAGAAATGGAATTGTGGAATACACATAAGTATAGAAATTAAATTCCATAGTATTAAAGGAACACCTATAAGGATATCATGGTGGAATGGGTTTACTCTCCAAAAGCTTCATATTATTCAAGGTTCACTCTGCATACCTTCATAGCAGAAAAATCATCTTACTGAACTAGGTTAACTCCCCATTTCATTCCTCTCTTTCTCATGTGATATAAACCTTTACCCAATTAATTTTAGGGAGATTTATGTTCCACCAATCAAATATTAAAAATCATACATATATATGGAACAAGATCATAAAACATTCATGATAACATAACCCATGAAATGGAATGGGTTTTATAAACATTTAATCATATCATAACCTATGAAAAAGTAAAAAGTTTTATAATGATTTCTTCATTTCATCACATAATAGTTTATGGGAAAAAAGAAGGTTTCGTAAGAATTTATTCATATTATAACCCATGGAAGATAAATAATAAGAATTCAATCATGTGTTTATATCCCTAGAAAATAATAAGTTACATCAATGGATGTCATATTAGATGGATAATTATTTTTAAAGATACGTTACTTGGAATATTTCTTGAGAGAGATTGAATTTTTTTAAAATAACTTTTTAAAAAATTAAATTCCTAAAATATTTTGGAAATCAGTTTCTTTGAAAATAAACTTGAAAAAATATAAAAGAATCATTAACTATAATTTAAAACATTTATTGAGTAAAATAACTTTTTCATTTTGAAAAACCCTCGTTTTAAAACCTAAAACATTTTTAAAATAATTTTCTTTAAAAATAAAATTCAACATTTATATATAATTTTTGAAATAAAATAATTGTCTTGGTAGTGGGAAATTTTTCTCATCCTGTACAAGTTGAAATAGAGATTCCATTAACATTTTTAGTAAAAGAGAAATGGGAATTTTTTGAAAATTAAATGAAGATTCATTTAAAAAATATTTATAAAAATTAAAAAAAGGGTAAAATTTTAATTAATAAATCAATTTAATAATTTAAAAAAATGAAGAAATTTTAATAAAATATGATTTTTAAAGAAAATGGTTTTTCGACTGAAGAGATAAGTAAAGATTATTTTTCACAAAAACACTATTTTTAATTCTTGAGTAACTAAAGTGAAGAAAATGAATAGATTTTTTTCTTCTAATTATATAACTAGAGTAGAAGATAAAACATGAGTTTCTCAAGAGATATATCGTAATATTTCATCATTGTAAATAAAATCATCAGAAATCATGATAAATGATGAGATTGTAACATAAAACCCTTACTACTTAGAAAACATTAAATTGTAAGACCATGAAAGGATAACATTAAATGAAAATTAAAATATCATGAGAATAAAAAATTTCATGATATTATAGGTCAATGTTTATTTTTATATGCCTCATAAATGAAGATAGACTCATAGCATGACATAAGTCTCAAAGAAGGCATATTGAGACAAAAATAAGTTACCAGTTTGTTAACTCTTGAACCATAAACCTCATGAACAATATATCCTAAAATGGTTATCTAATAAAAAATAATATTATTTATAATAATCCTAAAATACAATCATTTTCAGTCTAAACACAACATAAAAAAGCACATGTTGAATATGTGTTGTATCCTAGAGAAAATTGATGTGAGATGGATATCCTTCTCCTTAAGTCTTAAATTTATTCATACACATTAGTACCTCCTATATATTAAATATAATGTTAATATAAATCTATTATAGAACAATAATTATACATATTATTCCATATATTATTATATTGTGACAATTTACTCCTCATTTATTACTAATTCCTTGTTAAAATCAGGTTTCCGGTAATATCAGCTTGGTTTTTCATTTATGTTTTAATTTTTTTTATTCGCAGTCCTCTTATTTTAATGATGGTTTTATAATATCCAAAATAATAATATTGATATAATTATAATATTTATACATAATTTATATTTTTAATACCGATCATTAAATAAGGTTTTGAGATATGAATTATTTCAAGATCATGGAGGTTATGGGTCATACATATGCATGAGTAAAGTTTCCACTAGTCAATGATCGTTATGGAAAGGAGTTAAGTAATATTTTATATTTATAGAATTAAAATAATATAATTAATATCATATTATTTCTTTTAATGTACTTATATTTATCATATATGTGGTGTGGTGATGAAAATAGAGAGACCCATCTTTTCGTGAAAGCGGTAGTCCACACGTACTTGAATGACATTATCATCTTTCAGTGAGTGATAATGTAAGAAACAAAATGATATATTATATTTTAATAATGATAAATATGTTATTAATATCATAATTATTTCATTTATATCACATATATTCCTTGAATATTCCCTTATTATTTTCCATGTAAAGAGTTACTGAAAACGAATCACATCACTTCGTGAGCTGGTGGTCCACTGTACACACGAGCGACGTTATCATATCCTATAAGGAATGAAAATTTTAAATTTATATATGATGTAGTGAATCTAAAAGTTTAATTATTCTATAAATATAATATATAAAATTTATATCATTCATAATACCCAATCATGAGTGGTTTTAATGGAAAAAATGAATGAGATCGGTTCATGAGGTGGTAGTATTTTGTACACATGAATTTTTATTTCATAACCCATTTTATAAAATTGGAGAAGGTTGTAGGTCATGAAATTTTAATAAAAACATATAAGTATATGAAATATAATAATTTTATTATATCAGTATGGTTTAATAATAATTAAAGGATGTGAAGTAAGACATATAATTAAAATGAATGTTGAATAATATTACCCCTTCTTCCAATATCCTCCTTAGGTTTGCACCAAAATCCTTCCTAGGTTGTATTTATGACCAAAATAAATATTCTGGGAAAATAGGATAGAATATTTAAAGTTATTTGGGTAGGTATTGGACGAACAAAAAAGGTTTTAATTTGTGAATAGGAGATGAAAGTGATTATCCCTTTATAAGTGATGTGAGTTCCACGCTTGTAATTGTTTGAAATGAAAAATATATAATGCCATTTTTTTTCTAAAAAAGGATAAAAGTGTATTATTATAGATAATTATACATTATTGGTTCTAAAAAATTTCATCCAATATGTTTTTTTATAATTTTAAGGTCATTTTAACACTTATCATTTTAGTTGAACCACTGGTAAACTCGTTTTTACCATAACCGCAGTAAATAAATTTTACTATTATTACTATTAATTTTGGTAAAAAAATAATTTTAAGTTATTAGATAATATAAATTATTAATATTATTATAAATTCTATTTAAATTTTTAAAAATTTTATTCACATATGTGGAAATATTTAATTTAAAATTAATCTTGTAGATGTGACGAGAAAGCGGGTTTTCAATGAGAACATGTTAAAAATATTTCAGTGTTTTTATATAAAAATTCCATAATAAAAAGATTAAAATGAAATAAATTATATTAATAAATATATAATTTGGATAATATAACTTTAAAACTAGTTTAAAATATAATTTTTATTTAATAAAAATTTAAACAAAAAGGTGGGTTTGAATTAACGTTTAGTATTTTTCACTATTTATCCAAAATTTAATCATTTCAAAATATTATAAAAAATATACCCTAAGATAATTTTGATAATATAATTCAAAAAAATATTATATTTTTTCAAATAAATTTTCTTAATGTATAAAAAATTATTTTAAGAAATTAGTGCATAAAAAGGTGACAAGAATGCTTTTTTAGAAAAATATTGTTTTTCAGCATAGAATTAGATTTCTTCTCATCTCTTATCAAGTAAATACATAAGATTAATGTTAAATTTTTTACTGAATTTAATATATATATATATATCATTAAAATAATTTTCTAAAAGTGTTTTGTTTAATTTATTTTAGGTGAACCTTTTTTTTATTGCGTAATTTTTTCTCTAAAATGATTTCCTTTAATTTCAAATAGTTTTTATTTTCATTTATAATTAAATAGTTACCAAAGAATTAATTTTATATACATGTTTAAACCATATATTTTCATAATTTATTTAACCTTATTCAATACTTTCATACCCACAACTAGAAGATTACTATCAATTTAAATAGTAGTATTTAATTAGTATGTCATTTTTCATTTAAAATTAATGTCATGTAATGCAAGATAAACTCATTGTTATATGTTTCTCAAAACATAAAAAAGATAAATTTAATTTGAAAATGTATTTCTCAAAATATTGGGGTGTTACATTTTCTTTTTGGTATAGTAACGGGTCATGATTTAGCCCTAGTTCATCATATGGAATCTTTTAGGAACTATCTCATTTCTACGAACATGAAAAATAAAATTAGGTATTTTGTTTGGATTAATGTTGTTTTATCTTATCGGTAAGGTTCTTAGAAAAAATATTCAATAATTTCTCATGCAATATTTTTATGTTGAGAGAGTATGTTAGACATTTCTATTTAGTGATAAAGTTAAATACCCTCTCATTCTCTCATTTTATTCAGTTATTGAAGTTAATAATCATTATATTCCTTAGTGTGGAGCTGAAATAAAAGTTAAATTGATTAAAAAGTTCTTCCAACTAGTGATTGATCCTATTTGAAGCCATTGTACCAAAACAAATATGGATCAATAGATATTTTAAAAAGTATCATAGTATTTTCACATCTTTATGACTCACGCGTCCATCATAGGGCCACATTATGGCACATAGTGTGTGAGATATTTTTTTAATAACATGTTCTATTGAAGGTAAAAAGGATAAAATTTCCAAAATTTTATGGGTAAAATGTTTTATCTACCCATTTGGGATATTTATTCCTCTCATTTTGTATGGTAGAGTGTCTCCCCTCTATGCATTCCATCTGAGCTGCTAGAGACTCAATGGTTTTGAGTTGTTTTAGATGTATGACCATCTTGACCACATCTTAAGAATGAGAAGTGATCAATGTTTTATAGGATTTTCCTACATTCATATCACATTGATTCTCAATTCACATTGGGAATATATGGATACCCTAATACAGTGGAGGCTTTCACCGTAAAGGTTGAAAATCACGGTTGTCCTCAACCTCTTCATTTATGTAAACTGGTTGTCTAGATCCAGAGCCTAACCGATGTTTAAATTCAATCCTTTTAAGAAATTAATTAAACCTAATTAGTGAGAGGAGGGATATTCACTTCCTCTTACAGGTGGTACTTAGTTGGAATATTTCCCTTGAATAATTCCTCATTGAAAAAATTTGGGTTATGTATCTCATTCTCATATTATGATAGTCATTCATCCATGGAAGGGATTTTATATGTTCTAGTTGATGTGTTGGTTATATTCATTCATTTTCTCTTATCCTTGGTGGAATATCACTACAATGGTGGCATCTCATCAATTTATGTATGTGTAACCTTAGTTTGTATATCAATGTCATATGCCTCTCAATGCATCTCTACTGCGTTGTGCCCCGCTGCATTCATGTCTTCATCCACATCATTTGCTGGAATGAATATGAAGAAATTCAATGAGGAATACTATGAAATAGTAGTCACCCCATCATTGAAAAAATAAATAGGCATCGTTTGTAGCCCTCATTTTCTCTCTGAGAGTTACATGGGAGTCTTGCCTCTGGCCCTTGGTCTTTTTGGTCAATCTTGGCCTACAACCCTTATAGAGTTTGACTGTATTTTCTCAATGTCCCTCCTATTTCATTCTATGATCAGTGAACTTTAGGGTACCTCTAAAAATAAGCACAAATAAGTCCATGAATGTTAGGGGTTTTCATGTGGTCATAAGAATGGATGGTGTGAAAACCATTGGTAGTCACTACCTAGCCTAGAGAAGATCGATCTCCTAAGGGGAGATGATAAAATTCCCCCCCCCCCAACTCTTTGGTATGGGGTTGATTCCAAGCTACCATTATTACTTTTTTATCCATTTTATGGTTATTTGATGTTTCCTAGAATGGATGTTGAGATAAAAATTCTCCCATCCCAAAAGGATGGTACTTTCTTGGAGCCACTACAAACTTCTTCGGGTCCCTCCTGGGGTTTAATAAGACTGTGGGTAAAGGTGGTGGTAAAAACAACCCTATATTGTGTGATGGGTTTTCTTATATATAGATTCCCTAGAATATACCATTACAAACTTCCTGATTTTGAACAATGTTTTCCATCCATGGGTTGGGTTCAGTGCCTACTCATAATGAGAGTTTCTCATTATAGGAAGTTGTTGAGAAGTTTAAGGCTTCAAATTCTTTATTTGAGGTGTGTTAAATTTTTTTATTAAGTCCTAGATTATGATATATTTATCAACCCCCTCCCTCCACTCTCAACGCATTTAGGTTTCCATCATAGGAAATCATTATTGGATCAACCAACTAGATCACACATTATTTGGTCCCTTGATTACCCATGTCGCTATGAAATTTCAAGGCATTGTATCTTGGGAGATTTTCCACCCTGGGGATGGGGTGATGTAAAATGACTCATGTTCTCCCCATCCTAGGATATAGATGTTTGACATGGATTTGTTAATTATTTTTAGAGGGTAATTCTGATATTAGGTCAATCATTCCATAGGATTTTACTGTGTCTTTCCAATATTGGGTTATGGGCCATGGATAGTGTGGTTAGGTATTTTTTACTATAGACTATGTTTATTTCATGGAGATGGATCTCACATTCATTATAAGGTAGGTGTCTAGAGTTTATCTATTGAATTTTTCTCACATATTCCAATATAAATAATACATGAAATATTTATTTAGATCATATATGAATTCATATTAAAAATAAATGTTTGTAAAAAATATTTTAAAGTACATTTTTGGCCATATGCATCCATATATCCATGTTATCATCTTTTATATCAAAGGCATACTCACACACCTAATCAAACCATATAGGTCACTTCTCTAGGTCACCTTCTAACCAAGTCAAGGATCACTGGTGTTTGATAGAGGATTATATATTATTAACCATGGTATTTTGATCACCCCTCATTATTAAGTTGTCTTAAAAAGGGGAGGATTTCTATTCCTAGAAAATATATTACTTTGGGGAGGTTTTTTAGGGAATATATTAGGGATAGTGTCCTTTTCATCCATCTCAATATGAATGCAATAGGGACTATATTAGAAGTTATCACATTTTACTTAATATGAAGAGTCAATGGACCCTTGAGGTACTACACATATGTGTTGTGAAGCCTTAAGGACATTACAATCAAGCATGGTAAAAATATGAGCCTCATCCTGGGTCATGTATAGAATTTTCTGACATACATTTTGGGGTTGAGAAGTATAATGATCCTTCTGTGTAGTGGAAGATGGAATATGATGAGGATCATCTATTACATCAGAAATATGAGTGCACTACTGAGAATCTATTAGACTATTCTAGGGGGCTTCAATATTTTAGGAATGAATAAGATTCTACAATTGGTTGGTTGTAAGAATTTTTCATTAAACCCTAGTTGAAGAGGGGGTACGATCCTGATTTAAATATGCATTCTTGGTCAAAATATGATAATATACCTCTAGAATGAGAGAAGGAATATGGGAATCATATTATACAACCTCTAAAGGATTCAAATGTAGCCTTTTATTAGCATGACTTGGAATATATTTCTAGATCTTGTAATCTTCTAGAATATGATGAGTAGCTAAATCAATAGGGATATAAGCGGACACTAATGTGATTTACAAAAATTGATAATGGACCTTTATTAGAGTGTGTATATGGTCCTTATATGAGAACGCCTTTGGAATATTTCACTGATTCTCTTATACAAGAATATGCACCAATTTGAGGAGTTTGCTAAACAAGGTTGATAGAACCCTATTGGAATAGAGATATGAGACCAGTACTAAGAATCATCATTTATTATAATATGTTGATAATATTATAGGATGGAAGCAAGAGTATGCTCATTCTATGGAGTAGAAACATATTATTATTGATCCCCCAGATATGATACTCTAGCTATTGGGATAGGAATATCTACCTACCCCTATATAATTGTTGGAATGTGTTTATAAAGTTTCTCCATCAGTACCAAAATATAGTGGCATTTCAGAAATTAATATACATGTACATAGGTCTAAACGTTCTCCTTCAGCATGACATATATGTAGAAAACACATATTTAAGTGGTAATATATTCCTACTTCTATCCTCCTTGTGACATCAGAATAGATCTATGGACTTTATTCATGGGTATTCGGAAATGTTCCTCCCCATACTTAATGTTGGGATATGTGGGTAGACTTAGTCTGGGTGATAAGGGATATGATCTTGCACATTGGATTCTGTGAGAATATTATAATGGGTTTAAATAGTGGCGGTGGGTATATGGGCTCAATAAACTTGTTCTTTAGATCACCACGTCTGAAAAGATATCCTTGGTGCCCAAGTATTAGATTTTAGGGTAGTAACCTGCCAGGTAATTCCCTCTGTAGGCGACCGAGGCATACAAGTGGGATGGAATTGGTGGCCTTGGTTGATAGGATCTCCGCTTGTAAACTCCCAAACCAAGGGGGAGATACAATATACAGTTTGATCCACAATACTAAGGTAATGAATGTGTTTATTGTCCTGCTTTGGAGATAAACTCCTTAAGTAGATGGTCTTGGTAACAAGCATTGACAGTTTCACTGTAGCATTCCCTGGTGTAGTTCCCCAACACAATTAGCCACCCAAATAGTGCTTTCAGTCCAAGTTCTATAGGCCTTAGACACAACTCCCCATATATCAATGGCTTCCTACTAGAAATTAGGGTGTAAAAGAGTTATATTTGGGATATTATACCATCTGGTGATGATATAGTAATGGTATAAAATAATAAATGTACATAGTAGAAGAAAATAAAGAATAATCACCCACCCATGCTGGAAGTAAAACAACAATAAGAAATAGGAGAATAATAATTAAAGAACATTAAAATAAATAAACATCCAAAACAGAGATTCCATTCATAAATACGAAATAGAGAATTCACGCAATAGAACTCATGTAATACAATAATCAAAATAGTCTCCAATGGTTTAACACAGTACAAACATATGATATAAGAATGGTAGTAAAAAATAAATAAACAAAAAATCTATATGAGACAAGAACCCATGATCCCATTCCTTCCATCCCATGCCGAAAACCACTAAGATTCAGCTCCTGAGCTCAAAACTTTACCTAAATGCAAAAACATAAAGTCTACATGCATCCTAAAGAGCCCATGTAAGGTTAGATAAGTAGTATTAGTATGACACCACCAACATGTTACTACATAAACGTTTTTGATTTATATGGTGTATAATGAAAGTAAAATAAAAACAATTATTGCACTTAAAATAAACCCGAGATTCTCTAGTGCTCAATAGTCACCAGGAAGCTAAAACCTGCTTTAACCATCACTAGAATAACCAAGGAGAAGAGGAACCTTATACCATTGCTCAAGGAATCCCATAATTTATCTATACTAGGTGAAAACGCAGGTTCCACCTCATAATGTCACATGACACCTCATTCCATGAACCAAAAAAAACATCCCAAAGGCATGTCGAATCAAAATAAATATGGTCCCTCGGACCCCAACTCGAAAGCACCCATCAGCTCGAAGCCCGAAGTGTAAAGGAACAATACTACTTGTTCTCAAAATAATAACACCATTAGTTCAAAGAACAATGTACTGAGTAATGGTTAATTCCATCTTCTAAAATAATATATGGCTCAATGGACTTAAATACAGGGAGCCTCATCCCCTAACCGATATCCTCATCAATCTCATATATTGGATCCTCACCATCCCTATGGGTTTCTGTGGAAAACACCTCCAACCCATAATTCTTATGCAATAACTATCAGAGGACTCTACCAACATGATTGTTCAAAACCACCTCAACATCTAAGTCAACCTATGTGCACATGACTCCAACCAATGATTTTTCCAACACATGTGAGTTAGAACCACCAAATAAAACATAAGCCACAACAATTCCTCACACCTCACGCCCCTGCATCCATGTTTCTCAGACCTGAGGGCCATTCCATCATAAATAACTTGTTCCATGTACACAACCTGATGTCCTTTATACATCAACTAATATCCAAGTCACAAAACCTATGATCAACATCACCTAGAAAACATATATAACTTGCCACACCAATCCTAATGACCACATTTCCAAAAACAGATAGCCATCACAATCTCAATCCTCAGGAAGATCTTGTCACATTCCCTTGAATCTAAGTAGTGTATCACAAGAAATTCACATTTATATAAAAATTCATAATTATTTAATTGAATAAATCAAATTAACTAAAATAATTCAATTTAATAGAAACAAATCAATTTAATATAAAGAACACACCTTGATCTAACTTCTCATGGTCTAGAGCCTCTCCTATAGATCAAACCAATTGTAGTTTCATACAATAATTCCCATAGGCATCTCATAAGGTTCAATTTAATTAATTAAAATAAACTGTAAAAATTATAGGGTCTTTCTAAGTCAATATAACAACGAGCTCAAATAATCACCCCAAAACACTCATGAAATCACAAAGAAAGGTAAACAACACCTGCCTCATAGTCATAGACATAGGCATGTCTAATATTATCATCTAAATTGAACAGATTTGGAATAAAAATAATTTATATAAACTCCCTAAAAATAGGATAAAACCACTTTCATGGATTTAGTGCACCTTATAGAGAGGGAAAGGAAGAAAATATGCAAGAAGATGTATAGCCTTACTGATACATATCTAAAGTCACTAACAGATCATAAAAAGAAGATTGGATGGAGGATATGGATCAATTCCTGCTTAGAAAAAGAAAAGGATGAACCCTCCTTTTTGTGTTCGACCAATGGAGGAGGAAAAATGAGGAGGAAATGATTTTTATATAATGATGGGGAAAAATATAAATTCACCACTTTAATGAGATTAATGGTTAGATCACATAGTTTTCTAAATATTGTGGCAACTATGTCGCTCCTGAATCTTAGGAGCCAGGCCCAGGATGATTATCCTATATGGTTGACTCTAAACATGTCCAAACCGCGTGTTCTATAGTGTGATGTTACTTCCCAAATGTCACTTACTGTGAAGATTGCACAAAGTTTATTAAACCAAGTAAAAAATATGAAGATTCCCTATCCTGAAAACTATAGAGGTCCCACATTATTTTTCACCTCATCCCACATGGTTTCCCTAAACTATGATCAATGAAAAAAGGGGCCACACAGATTTCACTAGGAAACTATACGATTGGTCCAAACCATGTGTCGCATCCTGCACTTCTAGAAAATAGGCCCTTTGGTCATCCGATGCATATGAAACCCATCTAAACACCCAATCCATTTTCCAAGCCTCTAAACCCATCTAAAAAGGTTTTGGGTTATCAGGAAACATTGAATTGAGATCTATAAAATGAAGAAGAAGTTGTAATTCCTACCAAACTCTAAAAATTCAAAATGGGTGAGGATTTTGACCTACTCCAAGAACCTGGGATGATATAATCTCCCCACATAAACATATATCATCCCTAAGTTATAAAACCAAAATCAAAATAGAACCAAACATTATCATATCTTAAAATTAACCCAAATAACCCAGTAAAAAGGGCACAAGTCAATAACCTAAAAGGGGATCCTAACCTTAGAAGTTACCAACCCAAATCACTACCTGACAAAAATCTCAAAAAATATGATGGTCCAACGACCATCCCCATACCCTATATCCTCCTGCGATGTATTTTCTCTCATACAACTCATCATGTGTTATCATTTCATACCTGACACCCATCAGGATCTCATACTGTATCAATGTCTACCTCATGTCCATGTTTCACATGAAACCTATAAGGTCCCAAATATCATCAGATGATAAGATCAATATTGGTGAATTGCACCTCATTCAAGTGTCACATTACAATGATGCCTGGATTCTTATGTACATCAAGTAACCAACATCTCATTAATTCCATGAAACTAATACCCCTTAGAATGCGTACATCTAATGATGCTCACATATAAATCCTGGTTCCACTCACATCATACATACATACATACATGCATACATATATAAATACATATATGTATATATATAACACACCTGATCCAGTTCCAAACTACTAAACAACACCTTGCTCGTCAATAATTACATATCATGCACTACGTGCACCCAAAATAGACATGCCTAAAAAGGATATTATAAAACAAAACAAAAAGGAACTTTATTCACACCCATGATGTACCATTGACCATCATCGTCTCAATAGTCTTCTATTACCCTACCATCTCTATGGAAACCCCCCAACTTGAAGCCCAACTGCCTGAAGCCTGACATCCCTACAGTACTCCACCATCCATTAGCCATTGAACCCACTGTTGGGTTTTGTCATCTCTACCATGACATCTACATGTTGATAAAACTCACCTACTATCACATGGTATTGATCTAGGTCCAATCTTAGAGCCCTAGGTCTTCCTCGATCCTTAACTGCAGGATGTACGAGAAGGATTCAAGCATAACCTCTCAAGATTCATAACATATACACATGCTTAAGACTCCTTTGTAGGAAACTAACATTGTGTTTGAAAACGTCCTGGATCTCCGCACCTGATGCACATCATCGACGATCCACTTCAAGATGGTATTCCTAAGACCCTGGTTTGACTTCCATTCTATAACTCATCTTAGACTTACATCCTACAATCGAAATCTTCTCCACTGAAATCATCAAACTCTGTCACCTATCTCAAGTATGACCTATCTATAAATTTTCTCTCATCTATGTGTTCATGATCCACTACCTCTGATAATTAGGTCAACCTGAAGATGTTCACATACACACAAATGGCATGTCCTCTACCATCCTTGAAATGCCTCGCCATCGAGATGTCATCACTCACCATGTTGGGTGTGTAGAGAGACACCTCGGTAAATGTCCATGTGTAGTCCTTGACCAATATGTCTCACTAATATAGGCTCATGAACTCCAAATCTCTCTCTTCTCTCAACATATCTGAGAAATAGTGATTAAATAACCTAACCTCAAAATTCTCCCAGGACATTCTATCAAGTCTTCCTACATGAGCTTGCACATCCCACCACTCCATAACCAATCCTAAATCATGTACATCTCCATCTTCACCCTCCACCCTGGAGGTGTCTCATGATGATTTATAATCATATGCATCTATTTGATCTTGTTCTCAGTAGCATGTGGTCAACCTTCCCCATGAAATAGTGGTGGGTGATGTGGCTAGAACATTTGATTCAAATGTGCCATTGAAGGCTTTACCACAAAGCTCTCTTATTGATACCCAGGATAACAGGTACCGGGCACTCGCTGATATTGTTTCCATTCCATAATCCAAAGGTTATGCAATTTAGCAGCTGCCCTGACTATACCTAATCCTATAAGGGAGCTTTTACCTATAGATCATGATCTACCCAACCATCTAGGGCCTCATCTGGTGTGTGATCCTAAGGCACCACATCACTTCCCCCTATATTCTCTTTATGATCCTGTCTAGGTAGAAACTTGTTGAATACCATCACATGGTCAGACAACACAAATAACATATATTTAATACAAATAATGAAATCAGTAACAGACAACGCAAACTCACTACCCTTAACCTTCCCCATCACAACCATGCCACATGGTATCATAGCCTCATGATCTCCTTACCCACTCATAACAGAGCCAAGTATCACACAGGCCTTAGATGATTCTCATCCTGATAAATGATGTCCCCTCAATCCAATGACCACGTTGCTCAACCTGGTGATCGATATCACCCCATTTCATCATACCTGGTTGTTCCTATAAGATCTAGGACTATATATATATAATATATATCATAAGAAATTTATATCACAAGAACACGTGTATATATAATTTAAACATCCTATGTTTCTAATTTAAGAAAAAAATGTGAATATTGGTTATCATTCCTTCTGAACTGTTATTTTCAACAATCCAACTTCTATTACCCTAACAAGTATAGTACCAATAAGGGAATGATCCACATGGAGAAATATTTTTTTTTGTTTTTTTATCTAGTTTTTAATTGGTTTAGTGAAGTTTACCAATTTTAGAGTCGATTCTATTATGTTTTGATAAATAGGTGATTAATTGTTAATTTCTTAACAAATTAATTGAATGATAAAGAGAAAATACAGAAATTTGGTTTTGAAGAAAATTTAGAGAGAAATGAGTCAAGGATGTTTATTTAAAGGTTATTATTAAACAAATATGCTTATGAGGTTGTGTTGTTCATGATAATTCACATCTCTGAGATTATTTAGGTAACATAACCCCCTTAGTTTGGTGAGTTTTGTTTAAATTAATGGAAACCAATTTATTTGGTCTAGAGATTGATTTATCTTAATTTATTAATTGAAATCCCTTTTGAGATAATTAAAACACCCAATGGTCATGAATTATTTACATAATAATTCCTTAAAGGATCCATAGAAATATTATTCTTGGTCTAATATGAGATTTATAGTGATATTTAGAAATAATTAATAAGGAATTATGAGAATGAAGAATAAACAACACAGTTACAACATCACAAATGAAAAATTATAACTCACAATAGTCCAAAGCCCCAACACATAGGGATTTAGCTACTCATAGAGTAGCTAGTAATTAAAGAACTTTTAGTACCTGAATAAATCATCTTGAAAGCCTTGGAGCAAAGGCTGTTAGGAAGGTAGCACAGATGCATTTTCCCTCTTCTCTTCTCTCCTCTTATTTATCTCTCTTCTTCTCTTCTTGGCTATTTCTGGAGTGCTCTCCCATTGAATATCGCAGAATGGATGAAGGATGAATGAATCTCAAAATTGGAGGGCCTACCACCTATTTAGAGGTTTTAGTAGTACACGGCTTGTACTAGGAAGTACACGGCGTGTACAGAGAAATACACAGTTTGTACTATTGGTAAACACATTTTGGCTATCTTTTCTCTGCATGTAGGTGAGCTAACACACCTTCTTTGACTTTGAACATAGAACCACCTGGTAAGTGGAGGTACACACTATGTATCGCTACCCCACACATTGTGTAATATGGTTCAAATGCCACTAACTGCTTCTATAAGTACACACTGTGTGTAGTATAACACACACGGCATATAATCTTTAGCCGACAACATGGGCGTGTAGTCTTTCTCTCATCCATCAATCGCTTCTAGAAGGATGTCCATGGCATGTAGCATAACGCACACAACATGTAATGGTTTCTAGAAACTTGGGCATGTACTTAGACTGGAAAATCCATGTTGGGGTACTGATACACGGCGTGTTTACTAAAGTACACACTATATAGTTTTAATTTTTTGATAAACTTCCCCCGATTTGTGTCTTTGGAATCTAAATACCTAAAACTCATCATGATCACCAATAAAAATATTTTTAACCACAAAAAAATTGAAATTTGTTGAATTTTTTTATTCTCATTAAAATATATGGAAACGTATACACAAATCAGGTAAATCAAACTCCCCACACTTAGCCATTTTCTTGTCCTCAAGAAAGATCTCAACATCTATTTAATAGAATTTATACTCTAAAAGGGAAGAATTTAACTACTTATAACTATAAATACTAAAACCATAGTAGAATATTTTCAAAAGGCACAAGAAAAATTTCATTTCCAATGATATTTTAATCATACCTCATATATAATCTAACTGAATATTTGCATCTTCTTTCATTCACATTGTTTAAATTTTTATAAATAAACATTCCACTTGATGATTTACCTCAGTAAAAGATACCACACTCATCACTCAATTTTTGTTTAATCAGAGTTATGCTCAATCTTAAGTATATGAACTATATCCATAGGTTTGAAAGTGTTATCATTCTCCACTGTAGAAATTTAAATCACAAAAATCATGAGGGCTTTCATGAAGGTTCAAATGATTCTAAGGAAAAAGTTTGGTAGGTAATGATAAAAATTAATCTCAGAGACCTGAAAAGGAGGATAAATTCTTAAAAAACAATTCATGCTATTAAAAATAAACCTTAATGAATATTCTCCCCCAATAAAGATTTCTCAAAGGTATCATTGCCATGATATTTCTTTTCTGATATGACACCATAAACCAATATTATGTCATAAATATTCTAGTCCCTCTTTTGCATTTTTTTTTATTTTTTTTGTTGAGGGACCACCAATAATGTAATTTACAAAAGGATATGGGAGCCTTTTTTCCAAATTAACAAGTGAAAAAATCCCCCACCTTTATGTTTATCGTTTCTCACCAAAATGTTCAATGAAAAACAAAAAAATACATCTCTAAATATAAAGTGAATAATCATGAAAAATTATAAAAGAATTAGGGTAAGAAGGAAAAATATCTATGTAATGTAGCTTCCTATAAAATAATTTCATGGTTTATAAGGGTTAAAAAAGATCAGATATAAGGTAGGTCTCTAGGTCAAAGGGTGAAAAACAATCAAATGTCTCAATCATTTTAACATGATTCTAAAATCGTCATGTTTTGAAGAGAACAACTAGAAAATTTTGGTAGTTATGCATATCTCAAGAATCTCTCTAGAAATAGGGTATAATAAATAATATGTCAAAAAGGTTTAGAATACCTCTAGGGAATGGAAAAATATAGGGATCAATCAGGTCATGACATGAATACAAAATGACACGTCTAATAAATATAAATTTTTAAGGCTTAAATTCCAAAATCAAATTATATCAGCAATAATTTTATAATTATTTGAAAATTAACATAATTTTGTAATTTTTAAAATTACCTTTTATGAATTTATTATTTTTAATTATATTTAATAAAAAAAATCAACAATTTAAAATATGTCAATTATTAATGATGTCGCCTAAATCAGTTTATGGCAAAGACTAGTGTAATTAGAAGCCCTCCCCCACACTTAATATAACACAGGGTCCCCTAAGTACAATACCAAGGAATAGGAGGAAAAATGGGAAAACAAGGGGGAAAGACGAGGGGATGTAGTGGAATAAGTAAACACAAAAATAGAAAAGACAAATAAATACTGAAGAATACTCCCTTTAGAAAGAGAGATTCCCAAGATGCTCTAGGGTTCCTATGACTGGCGATGGTAGGGAAAAAGAATAATGATAGACATACAAAATAGCACATCTCAAAAAGAGAAAAAAAAATGTAAATAATGAAAATAAATTTGTGATAAACTAGTCATGGGTTATCCTTAGAAGAGGCATCATCTGTAATAGGAGGATCGGGCAGTAAAGGAATGGTGACAGCAGTGGAGGCCATAGGCTCAGTGAGGGCCTTGCTCAGAAAAGAAGTAGCAGAAGTAGTCGTATCCTCGAGAGTGGAACCTGAAGCTAGTGTCTTTGTGGTGACACCTGAGCTGGTAGCAGGAGTGGTAGCAGTGAGGCTGGTGGTGGAGAATAGAACTAAATTTGTAGCCAGGGTTGTAAACGATGGTGGAGCTTCTAAAGAAGAGGCTAGAGTGGAGGCAGGCGCAGGTGCTGGGGGTAGTGGAATACCATAATGATGAAGATAAAGCCCCAACATCTTCTCAATATGGTCCTTATGACAATCCAGACAAACTTGGTGGTGATCTACCACGGCTAGGTAAAGGTTGAAGGATAGATCAACAAAGGGTGTGAAGGGTGGCGGGCAGGTGGAAGGCACATAATAATAGGGGATGGTGGAAAGGAAGGAAGGCTGGAGGAAGGGGTGGGAGGAGAGGGAACATTTGTGGGTGAATGTGGTGGATCTAGAGCAACAACACCAGCAATATCAGGTGGTTCATCCCTCACCCCTGTAGGAGAAGGGGCATCCTACACAAGCACAAAGCACTCTCCTCGTCGCTCAACCAACCTCATGTGCATAAGAATGAGGAATTCCATACAATGAGGAGAACTCGAGTGATCGTGAGGGATAGAAGGATCAAAAACTCCCAAAACGTGTGCCAACCAGGTGGCATAGAACCCACCATTTAGGTTGCCCTGATAGTCATGGATCATTGAGTGGAAATAGGATGCGACTATACAAGGGAGGTTAGGGTAGTCATGTCGAATGATACAGGTCAGGAGCTCTATGTATCGCCTGAACACAATGCCTATATCCTCATTGTGGGGAAAGAGAATGGCACTAAAGTACTAGTGAAGAAAGCAAAGAGGGGGGTCAACAATAAGCGTGATCTTCTATGATGTGGGGGTGTACCTGTGGGCAGGTCCAGCAAGCTCCCGCCACATGGAAACAAGGTCAGAGCGCTCAGTTTGGGTCAAGGTAGAGGCTAGCAGTAGGGTGGAAGGATGAGGGTAGAAGTTGCACCCTTAGCTAAACTCAGCCATAGTCAAGGAGAAAGGGAAGGCACCTGGCTAGAAATGAAATACATGAGACATATCTATGGGCTTATGAGGCTTATCGAACTCGAAGGTGGCCATAAACTCTAAAAATAAATCATGGTACATAGGAGTATTGAGCTAGAAAGTATCTACCAAGTGAGTATGGCCCAGAAGACCCCCAAGCTCCTACTATATGCCAAGGCGTTACAACACCGAAATGTCAAGGAAGTGACTACTCCGTAAAATAGTGTGGCATGAAAAGCACTGTAATCGTTCTGTTATAGGATGATCCTCAGGAAATACCAAGCACGGATGCAGAGGTGGCTGGGAAATAGCCAGTGCAGGTGGTGGGGGAATGGCTTGTGCTGGAGTAGATAGTCATTCCGCTGAGGTAGAAGATGGAGTAGTGAATACCTAAGTGAGCATAGATGGCTATCCAAAAGTTAGAGATACGGGCTCGGTTAGGTCCACCACTAGTGTGGATGGTAGCTCAAAGGAATTGGAGCTGGAATATGGAGTAGTAGAAGAGGAGATCCCATCCATAGTAGATAGAACTAAAGTCATTGTCAGAGGACCAGTAGTATAAGGGGTCGTAGGAATAGCCATATTAGTATATGTCGTAGGTGGAGGTACCATCAGGAGAGGAGGTAAAGAGTCCAACGCTGGGGGATGGAAAACTAGAAAATCTAAAGTGGGCTGGTCAGCCTGTTGAAGATGAATCTGATGGAGAGGAGGCCACTCACCCTTAGTAGTGGAAGCGGGCCACTTCCCACTCATAGAATCACTATCATCCATTCCTGAAAAATAAAATAAAAAAATGTAAAGTAAATAAGATGAAAAAGTAAAAGAAGAAAATTTGAACTGAAAACAATAGTAGAACTCAACGTGTATAAATAGGATACACAACATGTAATAGAAGCTTTGTAAGAACCCATGTACCTGGATAGACACGCAATGAGGGATTGTGTCATTCAAAAACCTAGTACACGGAGTGTAACCAGGTGTACATGTTGTGTACACCAACATGGTATGAGCCCCATTTAAAGATCTATACACTGCTCAATGTCGATAGGGGAAAAATAGAAATACACGATGTGTAAGTGAACACGGTGTGTGAGGTGTGTAGATCATCCACATGGGGTCCTCTTAAGGGATGGAGGACACGGTGTGACCTGAACAGACACATTGTGTAGAGGTACATCAGAAGGGGGTCTATGTCCCGAATAGACACGGTCAGGGCCATAAGTTATAGGGAGGCACGATACATGATGTGTACCAAATGTACACACCCTGTATAGGCCAAATGAAGAAAGTGTGTCATGTGTGGTTGTGTGCATAACGTACAAAACATGTTTTATTCGTGAAAGTTGTGTGCGGTGCGGGAAATCGAAACATTGACTAATCAAAAAATAACCCTAAATTCTATGAAAATAAGGAAATAGAGGGTGAGGAAGTGTTTACCTAGACGGAGGATCACAATGTAGTAGAAATAAGAAGCTAAAACACACCAAATTAATGGATTTAGATCGAGGAGGGTGGAAAGAATCAGGAGGAAGAAAATGGGGAGAGGGGGGGTCGCGTGACACGGGCTCAAGCAGGATGGGGAATGGCCTTTATATTCACAGTACACAGCGTGTACCAGGACCTACACGACATGTATTACTATTTTTTTAAACAACCAGATATGGTTATTATAGTAAACTATATAATAATTAATATTAATAATTAAAATAATATATATATATATATATAATTTACTAAAAATAAATATATACACATAATGTATCGGGAAATACACTTCATGTGTTCTAAAGTTGGAAAAAGAGAAGTACAACCTTTGGTTCAGTGCTTGGGGCGAGGTTCGAACCGGTGATTGGTCGATCCAAACGTAAGCCCTCAACCACTGGAGAAAAGATTGCACTACAACACATGTTTATGAATTATAAATATTTAATGTACAAGGCCAATACTACACAGGATGAAGAAAATAAATGTCTTGTGGTTTTTAATTGGAATAAAAGGGGTGAATTAGGAATATTATCTGAGTTTGAACTTGGGTCTTTTTGATCCAGGACCAAGACTCTGCCTATCTTCTAAATTCACCCGCATGTATGTTATTATTTCAAATACTATTTAAATTATGGAAAACTTGGCACACACAATGTATATCTAAATGCATGTCGTGTGGTTTTATTAATATTAAAAATTATGGAAATGGGGCGATTGTCAGGATTTGAACCCAAGTATTTTGGAAACTGGTATACAAACCTAGCCATCCGGCCCATCCCCATCATGGGTTTTCATTTATATAGGAAAACATATATATGATTTTTAAAAATACCACATACTCTGTGTAATAAAACACAAGTATAAAAAGGATGAACCCTGTGCTGAAGGTAGGTATGGAGGGATTCGAACCAGTGATGGCTTGAATAAACTTCAGTGACTTAACCATCAGCACCAGAATAATCATTTTTTATTATTTTAGTTAATATATATATATATATAATATTAGGAGTATAAACTAAAAAGATCAGTACAGGTCGTGTATACAGGTGGTACACGATGTGTAACCTCTTAGTTATCTCCAAGGAAGCACATATGTTTTAGGTAGTTGGCTCGACCTACCTACCTATTGTTACCTGAAATGAATGGTGGATATTTTACCCACCACAACCTCCATGTGATAATAAAGCTTTAAGTGTTTTCCATTCACCTTGAAAGATTTTCTGTCTTCACCAGAAATTTCCACCACACCATGGTGGAAAATTTTGAGAACTTGGAATGGTTCTAACCATCAGGACATCAACTTTTTTGCAAACAATTGCAGACCTATGTTGAAGAGAAATACCTAATCACCAGGTTTAATTTTTTGGCATAAAATCATCCGGTCGTGGATCGCTTGTGGCTTTTCTTTGTAAATTGTTTTGTTCTCATACTCCTCCTATAGGAATTCATCAAGCTTCTTGATATGGAACTTGTGCTTCTCTTTTGTAGCCTTCAAATCAAAATTTAGGGCCTTGAAATCCTATTAGGATTTATACTCTAGCTCCGCTAGTAGGTGGAATGGATTCCCATAGACAAGGTGGAATGGATGCATCCCCAGAAGTGTTTTGAAGGTGGTCTGGTATGCTCATCAGGCATCATTATGCTTTTTGGACCAATCCTTCCTTGAAGCTCACACCATTTTCTATAGGATCTATTTTAGATCATTATTTGATAATTCCACTTGTCCAATAGTTTGGGGATGATAAGTTGTTCCAATGTGATGCTTCACCCCATATTTAAGTAACACATTCTTCATTAAGGCATTGTCAAAATGTGTTCCCCTTTCGTTGATTAACACTCGAGGAATTCCAAATCTACTAATGATGTGATTCTTCAAAAAGGTCACAACTACCTTGGTCATTTCATGGGCTATAGTAGTGTCTTCCACCCACTTAGTGACATAATCCACATCGATGAGTACGTAAGAGTCCACATATGATGCGTGAAATGGCCCCATGAAGTAAATTCCCCAGACGTTGAAGATTTTGACCTCTAGGATGGGGTGTTGGGGCATCTCTTATTTTCATCCCATATTACCTATTCTATAACATCAATCACACCTGGTAACAATGTAACAAGAATCCTCTTGCATGGTAGGTCAGAAAAATCCATACTAGAAGATCTTCACTATCGTATGGTCTGGGCCATGATATCCTCCAACTGGTGAGGAGTGACAGAACTCCAGAACTTCTTGAGCTTCATTATCCTGGATGCATCAGCAAATCACCCCATCACCACATGATCTAAAGAGTATAGGTTCTTCCCAAAATTACCTATTGACATTGGATAAAAACCTCTTCTTCTTCTAGTAAGTGTTATTAGGGTGAATTACTCCTATAACCAAATAATTTTCAATATCTGCATACTAAGGTTGAGGTGGTCCATCGATCGAGAAAAGTTGCTCATCAGGGAAGTTTTCCCTAATGTCACTATCATACTCCTTCTCCAAATGAGGTAGTTCCAGGAAGTTGGGGTGGTCAGTAATAACATTCTCACTTCCCTTCTTATTGTGTATCTCCAAGTTGAACTCTTGGAGGAGAAGCACCCAACAGATGAGTTGTGCCTTCACATAATTCTTGTTTAGAAAATAATTGAGTGCTGAATGGTTAGTGTATACCATAACTAGGGATATAACTAAGTAAGAATGAAACCTTTCAAAAGAAAACACAACTTCAAACATTTCTTTCTGTGTGGTAGTGTAATTCACTCGTGCTTAATTTTGAGTTTTGCTGGAAAATTAAATGGTATGAAAGATGTTATCCATCCATTTCCCCATTACTGCACCCACCACATAGTCTCTAGCATCGGATATGACTTCAAATTGTACCTCCCAATTTGTAGAAATAATCATCAGATCTTCCACCATTCATTGCTTCAGATGCTGAAAAGTTCTGGCACATGTCTCTTCAAACTCAAATATGGAATCCTTAGAGAGGAGACTGGTGAGTGGCTGGGAAATATTTGAAAAGTATCTAAAAAACTGTCTGTAGAAACTGGCATGCCCACGAATACTTTTAATGTCTCTAATAGAATTTGGGATGGGTAGATTTGAAATAACTTCTATCCTTGCGGTACCAATTTCTACCCCTTTCATAAAGATCTGGTGGGCCAAGACAATACCACTCTGTACCATAAAATGGAATTTTTCCCAGTTTAAAACTAAGTTAGTGTGCACAAACCTTTCTAACACTAGCTCCAGATTCCTCAGACAAGTGTTGAAGGATTTTACATAGATAGAAAAATCATACATAAATACCTCCATGATTTTTTCTACCATTTCATAGAACATTGACATGAGACACTATTGGAAGATGGAAAGAGAGTTGCACATCCCAAAAGAAATTCTTCGATAAGAAAACATACTATAGAGGCATGAGAAGGTGGACCTTTCCTGATCTTCAGGGGAAATAGAGATTTGGTTTTATCTATAATAACCATTGAGGAAGTAATAAAATTTGTTCCCCTCCAGTTTTTCCAGTATATGATCCATAATGGGTATCAGGAAGTGATCTTTCTGCATTGTATCATCCATCTTCTGGTAGTCTACACAGACTCTCCGACCTATGATTGTCTGTGTAGGGATGAGTTCATTTTTATCTTTGGATACCACAGTAATACCCCCTTTTTGGGTACCACTTGCAGAGGACTCACCCATGGCATTTCTAAAATTAGTTATATGATTCCTACATCCAACAATTTGATTACCTCCTTCTTTAAAACTTTTTTCATGGGTGGGTTCAGTCGCCGATGTGGTTGCCGATAGGGTTTTTCTCCTTCTTCTAGGAGCACCATATGGGAGAAAATGGTGGGGTTTATGCTTGTTAGATCATAAATTGTCCACCCAATGTATTGTTTTCTTCTTTTTAGAACTTATAAGAGTTAATCTTCTTGATCTTCTATGAGTGAAGCATTTAGGATTACTGGAAGAGTGTTCTTTTCATCCAAATATCCATATTTTAGAGATGAAGGGAGATGTTTTAGGTCAAGTTGAGGTGCCTTCAGGATCGATTGAAATTTTTTTGTTTCCACCTATTCTCACTCTAAAATGTCTAGAATAACTAATCATTTCCATTAATGACTACCCTATCCTTAGAGAAAATTCAACTCCTCAGGTTCATCTTGGGTATCTGTGAAGATTGGGTCATTAATGATAAAAAAACTTACCAGACCATCATCCTTGCAGATAAAGTGCTCGTCCATTGTTGTAACCACATAGTAGACCTCATGTTTCAGTAGTGATTTGTGCTTGTCAGCCTTGAGGACATTGTAGGAGATTAATTGCCTACTCGTAAGATTTGTTATCCTTGGTGGACATCGATCAATGCCTTACAAGTGGCCATGAAAGGCCTTCCCAGAATCAAAGGTGCCTTCTAGTCTTCCTCTGTGTCAAGAATGATGAATTCAAAAGGGAGAATTTACCTTCTTACCTTCACCAGAATATCCTCAAGAAGCCCCTTGGGATATTTGATGGAGCGATCTGCTAACTGGAGGTCCACTCGGGTGGGCTTGAGATCATTGAGCCCCAGCTTCTTGAAAACTCCAAAGAGCATCAAGTTAAAACTGGATCTTATGTCACAAAGATATTTTTCAAACATACAGGATACAATGGTATATGGGATAGTGAAGCTACCAGGATCTTGAAGTTTTGGAGGAAGCGAGTGTTACACTACTGTCGTTCATTCCTTATTCAGTGAAATGGTTCCCATATCCTCCATATTTCTTTTTTTAGAGATAATATCATTTATGAAATTTGTGTACATCGGCATATAAGTTAATTCTTCTGTGAAAGGAATGTTTATGTGCAACATTTGTAATAGCTCCATGAATTTACCAAACTGATGGTCCAACTTCCTTTGCATTATCCTCTCTGAAAATGGTAAGCTAGTCTCAAAAGGCTTGACCACCTCTTTTCCCATACCATGTAATTACTACTTCTCTTTTCATGTTTCTTTTAATGAGTTTGGGTCCTTCTTTGTGTTTTCTTTAGTTGGAGAGGCTGAAGGTTAGGCTAGAGTTGTAGCCTCACATTGCTTTGCAGTTGGTGTCTGAGGTAGCTCCTTCCCACTTCCGAAATTGATTGTATGGGCCTATTATCATGGGTTCCTCTTAGTTTTATCCAGTAGTGTACTGGGTTTACTTGATATTATATGGTTGGAATTCTTCCCAATTTGACTTTTCATGCATCAAATAGAAGATTACTTGTTTCAAAATATTATTTTAGTAGTTGTTATGAATTTTGTTTGCATTTCTTCAAGTTTTTATGGGGATTATTGCTTAGTTTGTTGCGCAGCTGGTGAGGTGGTGGCTCCCTTGGTGATTGTAGGTGAGGGTTCTGGTACCCTTTCTACTAGTAATTCTCTTGTTGTTACTGTCTTGGATATGGGTTCTGGTACTACTATTGACCATATCTAGGTGGTCTTTGGGGTGGAGGACTTTTCTATTATTGTGTGTACCCTATGTTCATTTGTTCTCACCATGCGTGGTTTTGGTACTAAGGGTGCATATTCAGACCCCGGTTCTGAGAAACATAGCACAACTCTCTTGTTGAAGGGTTGGTAGTTGACCCTGGGCATTCACTAATTATGTGGTTGTCACCACATTCACCACATATAGGATGGTTTGCTACTTGAGAAAGGGATGTGTTATTCAGGTTCAATGCATCAATCTTCCTAGACACCGCATCCAATTGGGCATCGAGTATCGTGGTAGCCTAATTGTTGTGCATACCTCATTTTGAGTTCCCAAATCTAACTACCACTGGAATCTATTGGCTGACATTTCCTCTAAGAGGTCAAAGAGCTCTTCAAAATATTTCTGCATTACCGTTCCTCCAGCAGCGGCATCCACCACAGATTTTTTGTTTGTGGTTAAAATTCTATATAAGGTTTTTACTTGCATCTATAGTGGAAGTATGTGATGAGGACTTTTTCATTGCATATACTTGAAGCACTCTCAGGAATCGTATAAGGATTCTAAGTCATGCTACTAGAAGTTATGGATCTCATTCCGCAGAGTCACCGTCTTCGATGGTGGAAAGTATTTGGAAAAGAAGGGCCAGGGATAACACCTCCAAGGTGAGGACGGACCATTGAGGTAGTCCTCTGATCTGGTCTTTCTCTTTATCCCATAATGATAAGGGTAAGACGTGAAGATGGATGTCATCATCTGACACTCCGTGCTAATGGAAGGTGTCATACATTTCAAGTATAAATAATTTTTGAAATAAAATATATTGATTCTAAAACATACATTTGTTTATTTAAATATCACAAATGTCTGTGATTCTGGAAAATTTATGTGAAATATTATCTTAAAGAAATATATAAAAGTATTATAAAGTAATGAAATCTATGAATTAAAATGAAATAATTCCATTCTAGGATTAATAGATATTACCATTGTGAGAAAATGAGAATTAATACATACACAACATTTTTTCTATATATATTTGTATGCAGTGATAGTGAATAAATATCTGTTGGTTTTGGAAAAAATATTTAGAGGTGAATAATCACAATATGGTTGGATGAATTTAAGAGATATTTATTCTGCAAGAATAAAATGAGAATGAAATATGTAAAATAAGACACATATAATGCCTGTAAGGACAAGCTGTTAAGGAGAATGAAATATTTTGAGGTCATGGGGGAATTCCCCCATAAACTATTAAGAATAGAATTATTTGGAAGATTAATTTCAAATATATGAGTGAAAAAAATATTTTAACGGTTAATTATAAGGTTTCTATTGACAATTTTGAAAAACTAACAAAAAATTCCTATATAACATCTCTAAGGGTATCAAGGAAGAAGAAGAGGTCAATAGGATTCCAAATAAGTAGTCTATATTGTCATTATATAATAAGGTGAATAAAGAGGAGGATAATAATTCTATCTCACCAATTCTATGGTGTCAATATAAAATAAGGAAATTTATAAAGATTAGGAAGAAAGTTTTAGGGGTAGAGAGATTCTATAGTGGTTTTTTCTTGTTTGGGTTTTGGTATTTTCAAATTCAAGAGCATATATTTTTTTGAAGAACACATGTGGTTTAAATTTTAAGAGCTTCCAATGATCATATTTCATAAATAAGCTAGGATATTGGCTGTGTATTGAGATAGAAAATTCCATAGCTACTGAAATATCCAAATACTGTTAAATACTCTAGTGAGGAATCAAATTTGATCTCTTTAAATTTGTGACATCTATCTCAAACATTGGAAATGTTTCAATACGTGTGAAGGTTTTGTCAAAATCTAGTAGGATCCAAAATAATATTTTAATTCCTATCAATAGATAGAATAACCTATATAATATAGTGAAAATAGATTTCATGTTGATTCCTCCACTATAGTTCAGGATGATACGTTCCCTATAGAAACACATACTAGAATAGTGGATAATCTATTAATTATATTTATCCTGATCACTAAAAGTTTTACACTCCCAAATTCAGAGAAAATTTTGTAAAAATATTGTCTACCCTTTTCTATTTTATTTCCTTCATTTTTATATAGCGTTTTGGGTATGTGAATAGAAAAATGATACAAATATATCTTAATTCATAAATTTTTTTGGAATATTTATAAGGGAAAAAGTTTGAAATTAAAAAAATAATTTAATACAATTGGTCTCTCGGACACCACCTCTAAGGTGAGTATACCAATTAATGGGAAATTCAACTAGTATTAGATTCAAACTGGTCTCCTATAGCTAGATCTATTTGTTTAGTTTCATTTATATTTATTATAATTATATAAAATAAATCATTGAAAAAAAATCAGAAGATCTTCAAATTGATAATTTGTTTTATATCCCTATTAAAGGAGAAAGGGGGATTCATCTAACATTATGAAAAAATTAAGAAAAAATAGGACATAAAATTAGGGAAATTTTAAATATATAAATATGATATATCACCATAACCAAAAAGTGAATAAAATTTTTATTAGTTCTGATAAATATTTTTATTTTTTCCTTTTAATTAAATAAGATATAGTTGTGATGAGGTTTATTATATAAAATTATATCGGGACCTCAACTGGGTGGTCAAATATTATTTGAAGAAAGTTTTTATTGAAGTTTTCACTCACATACCTAAATTTATTAAGGGACTACAATATGAGAAAACATAACTGGAATTAAAATCATAGAAATGAAGAATATAGGGGTTTAAAATTTTAAAAAAACTTCACACTCTAACTATAATTTTTAAATATATTGAATAATCTATATTAATTATCAATAAATGGATTTATCATATTGAATATGAATTTAAAAGTATTATTTTTGTTTTTTTCAAAAGAAATAATTTTTGAGGAAGTTATCCATGCATTATGAAAACAACATTGAACTTATATAGAAATCAAATATGCTAAATTTTTAATTAATAAAAATAAAAAATTGATATTAATAATTATCAATAAGATTAAAATCATGTTCTTAAAGAAAACAATCAAAAAGTATAAAGTAAATATAATGATGGGGTTAAATTACATGTAGATAACAAGAACTATATAAATATGACATATCATAAGTTGCAGTTTTATTTGATAAAACTATATAATACCCATGTAAAATATTTCCAAACAATTTAATGTACATGATCATCTACAATATTTCTTATTAAGATACTTACATAAAAAATGATAAACTTAAGTGGTAAAAAGATCATGAAATAATCTCTTGATCCATCCATTATGTGTTCATAGAAGATGGTAACCCATTATCTTAATAATTATATTTTTACATATAAATTTTCTTCAAATAGTGTAGGTTTAAAATCAGAATAAAGAAATATTTGAGTGCAAATTTTATAAAAAATTCATCAGTGTGTCAAGGGTGGATATAAGTATTGAAAGTAATGTTTTAATATTGATTGTTTCAGTAGAAAATTTTTTATAAGTCATGTGAGAGAAATTATTTTTTTCATGTAGATTGGGATTTGAGTTTAAAAAATTAGATGGGATTCTAGAAGAAGTATTAAATGATATATAAGAACATGATATCATATGTCACAGCATTAATAGAGTTTAATTTTAAAAAAACATACTAATATCTTTTGAGTAACATATGAGTGATTTAGTTAAATTATATGGTGCTTTAGTTTTCTTGATTTTTAGTCTCATGTTACCTATCGTGACAAATATTACACACCATGAAGGATGTTTGGGATAAATTTTGTGCTTTTGGAGTTTAAGGTTACACAATATAACACTGATCTAAACCAATTACATAATGTGTGTATACACTTAGTGGAACTATCTATTGGAGCATCCAACTTTGAATATAATATTATTTCATGTAGTGGGTGAGACCAATTCATGTATTCCTATTTTGAAAATCCTATAAATCCTTGGAGAATTAAATATTAGGTGACCTTATTACTCAAAAAAAGGTTATGCACCATGAATATTTGGCACACAGCAAGGCCCATTAGGCTATTAAATTATTTTAAACTAAAAATTTAATTTTCATTCCATGAAGAAGAATTTCATTTCTGGATTTCTTGAATCTAGAGAGCTTGAACTGAACTGATGATATAGATATCCCAATATGGTGTTGGGGTTATTTATAATACCAAAAACTACCTATTTGGTTTTCCATGGTAGAGATATACCGGGAGTTAATCCAATGAATGGTTTTCTATAAATTTGTTTTAGAATTTAGTTATCGTTTGAGTTTCAAATTTGGAATTCAAAAGTACACATAATATATAGGATCCTATTATAAAGATGAAGTGAATCACTAAGTGAAAAATTAAGGGAGAAATCATTAAGATAAATAAAAATCAAACAACAACAAAAACACATTTATATATGTAATTTTAATGTGATGTGTGATAATTTTGAGTTACTTTGATGATTAGGATTTGAATAAAAAATTAAGTTGTATACCATTAATGTTTTTTAATTGAAGAAAAAATTATCATTGACTAAACCCCACATTTTTTGTGTTTATTTTGTTGATGTATATTTTTTATTTCATCCTCTATGTTAAATTTATTCTTGAATCCTTATCAAATGAAATGGGTGGAAGAGATGAATAGGCCATGGACCTTAGATGATATGTGATAATAATAAAAATATTACAATCACATTGTAGTGTAATAGTGGTTAATTTCTATTTCAATATATCATTGATTTTTTCTCCTTTCATGTTTCCTTTAATAGATTAATATTTAAAATGTAAAGGGGGAATCCTTATTTGATGGTTGTAATTATAATGTATGGATGAACATAATGAAATCTTATGTGTGATCACTTTGACCTGATGGTAACATCAAAATAGTACATCGAATTCAAATAAGTGATTCCAAGAGATGAGGAATGAAAAAAAGTTGACATGATATATTTTAATGATGATGAAAATGATTAGAATACTCTATTTTGAGTTTCATATAATCAAATTTTTTTGAATTTTCTGGATTATATCATTATAAATATGTTTGGGATAAACATTAAAATGTGTATGAAGGTGATAGAAAAGTGAAATAAAAAAATAATATGTTTTTAGAAAAAAGTTTTATAATACGAAAATGTGTTCTATTGAAAATTTGGATATCTTATTTATACATAATTTTGAATGTATGGGTGATATATATGGACTTGGTCAAGAGATCAAGGATTTTGATATTTAGAAAAATCTGAAGATTACAATTGATGTACAACACAAATGTGTCACCACATGATGAAATGAATATTTTGGTATTATATCTTGAAAACTTACAAAGAAATTATAAAACATATGAAATTTGGATAAATTATAAGAGCTCTTTCTAATAATCATTTTAAGTTATATAATTCAAATACAAGTAGAATAAAGTGTTTTAGGAGGCTAAAAATGAAAATTATGTTTGTGATAAGTTCTTATCCTTGGTGGAAGGTAAATACAATAGATTTAAAGGAAGTTTTGAGGGTAAAATAACCCTAGTATAATTATTTTGTAGAAATACTATTCATATCACTACTAGTTGTTTGATTATGTTCAAGGAGTAATATGGTGTTTTAGAATACTCACAAAAACAAATGACCCAATATCCTCTAAAAGGATAATTTATTCTCAAAAATGAAGTGATAAGAAGTTACAAAGAAAAATCTTTGTTAGAAAAGTTGAATAATTTTTTGAGGTTGATCTATTGGAAGGTATTAGAACTATGTTTATCTAATATATAAATAATCCATGATAAAATTGGTGGAAAAATAAAAACGTTTTATTTAAATTAGATGTTCAACCTAAAGGATTTATAGATCTACTAGTGGAATTATATTGTATTTGAGAGGATATTAACCTATATACAATGAAGAAGAATAAAAATATAGGTCTTCTAATGGAGTCAGTATATTATTTTTGATGGAGTATTTGTTTATCATCTTGAATTGGTAATAGAAGAAAGTGAGATGAATTAAGTGAAATTAGAATAAGATGGGAATTACATATTGAATATTAAAAAATATACTAATATCAATGTTAATCTTAATTTATTTTTTAGGGAGAAAATTAATAAAATATATACCCTTTAAGTGGAATTCATATCCTTTCAAAATAATCTTGAAATAGAAATTAAAATAGATTCTTTAAAGAAGAAACTTTAGTTGATGAAATTATCATAATATGTTTTTATATAAAGAATTGATTAAGTCATAATAACTTCTGAAAAAAATGATATTTAATCAAAGACCAGGTATAATGGGTAATTATGGCCTTGTTTTTATACTCATACATCAATAATAAGATTATACAATTTAAAAAGTGAAGTAAATATAGTTAAATGGGAAAAGTCTCAACTGCCAAGAACATATAATCAAGAAAGGAGTGAAGAAATTTTAATTTATTTGACATTGGTCATATATTAGTTAATTTCATGAATAGAATATGTAGATCATCTTTTTAATTTAAAATAAAAATGTACTCAAGATTGTCCAATTGAATTCCATTTGGAAAAAGGATTTATCCTTTTAAAAGAAAATATTTTGATCTGATGGATTGTGTTGAATTAAATAAGAAGATAACCAAAAAAGTATCAACTAATTTTGTATACTCGTTGATTCAAATAATGTTAAGATTTATTTTTTATCTAAAATTTCATTGAAATAATTAAATAGTAGTGGTGACTTTATTATTAATAGTGGGTGTTCATCATATCTCATAGGTAATAATAATTTTATGATGAATGTTAAGGGGGAATTTTATGGAATATAAAATTTTGAAATTATGAAGAATTAAATATTATAGTAAATAGAGATACCTAGTCGGATAGTGATGAATTGAGGGATATTGATGTATATTATGATGATAGACATTGTCATAATTTATTGAGCATAATTCCTCATTATTACACGGGTTTTGAAATAAAATTCAATTAGAAAGACAATAGTTTCAATGGAAAGATAAGGAATTATATTAAGAAATTTTGATGGGAAAACACAAAATATATTAGGTTTACAACAAAGAAAATAATGTTCTTCTAAAACCGGAAGAGGAAACTAATTTTGGGTTCCAAAGTCTAAGCCACATTAATCAAATAAGTATAGATAAAAAATTTATACTCATAGATGTAGAAGTTATTCCTAAACTAAAATGAGATCAAGAAAATATTTATGATGTTTTTATTTTAGGAATGATTATTCAAAATCCATATTCACCAAAGTATTAGTGTAATGACCCGAATCCGGAGCCCCTCCACTGGTGTCCCATACCTGGTTCACCACATGACCTCAAGCGCGTTTCCCCAAATGCGAGAGGCTGCTGACTAGTAGCAAGGGCCTTGGTGAGTCAGTGGGGAAATTATACCCTCATTCGGTAAAGTATACAGCAGAAGAAAAACCAGACAGAATAGTGGAAACAATAAACAGCATACAACAACTGAACTGAACAACGGAAGCAATGTATAAAATAATGATGATGCAACATGGTACATATGTCAATGGAAAGCAGTAAACAAACCAACGTGCTGAAGTACAACTGAAAAACAAGGTTCAAAAGAAAACAAAGTAACTTCTCAGCATCGCAAGCCACGGCTCGGTCCCATGCTCTCCAACTCCAGTGCAATCAAGAACCTGAAGTAGAAGGGATATTTCCCTTATCTATACCTGTAGAAACATAGTCTTCTTGGGCCCAAAATCATGGCCCAAACAGGGTGTGAGATACAATCCCAGTAGGCAATCACCCAAATATTTGTGCCTAACTGTCAATGAATACATGGCAATAATAAAACAAGAAGTAGTAAACAGGAAAGCACAAGCAGCTACAATCCACATTTCTAACAAATAAGTACACAAGTAAACAACCAGCAACAAGAAGAAAATAGGTAACCCTTTGGGTATCTATCACAGCCTAACCCCTATGGTTCAACCTACAAGTACTAGCAACCCTCTAGGAGGCACACACAGTATCACCCTTCTGGTTCATCTAAGTAATAGACTCTCTAAGGAATCACTCACTGTCAATTCCCCCTCTAGTCTCGTATCATGCTAAAGGCTCTCTGGGGAAGCACTCAACATCTCATTCTCCCTGTGGCCCGCGTCGAGGAACTACAAACTCTCTGAGAAAGCACTCATCGTCAATTCCCCTGATGGTCTCACATCGTATTAAAAGACACTCTGGAGAATCCCTTACGTCAATTCTCCATATGGTCTGCTAAACTAGGTACTCACAGTCCTATGTGAAAATAAATATGTTCAGCATGCATACATCATACAAGTAAACCTCAAGAACTACTTGGCTATCATTCTAAGGCTCAGCAGCATAACAAATTAATAGTTCCACTATCCTACAACTAGGCATGACAACTGGAAACTTTAAGCAGTACAACAAGCATGGAAAAGAAACCTGAGCACAAAATAAATTACTCTACTGACAAGAATAAACATCTACTACAGCAATCAAGAAAGCAGGCAAATAGTAGGGAAAAACAGGGAACCCATAATTCCCCACCCAAGGGAATTTGTGGAATTTGCACAAATTACTCATCGACTTTCAACAGAAAGGCACAAACCACCAACCTCGATCCTAGGAGATCGATATACGTTAACCATGACGATTAATTCCCATTAAAACATCGTAGATATGAGAAAATGAACAAAAATCTCAACCCATAATAACTCAAAAACAAAGAGGAATCAGAAAAAAACGATCAAGCAGAAGGAAGGAATCACCACTGCGATTCCAACACAACCGACCATGCTCGAATCGGATAACGGATGAAGAGGAGAAATATCGTCGAAGATTCGGTCGTATGGGTTGATCTCGAACGAACGGGACCTAGAAGGATGTGTTTTTGTGCGTCAAGCGCGACCCCGGATCATTTAGTGAAAAAAAGTACACAGCGTTTACTTTTAGAGTACACGGCGTGTACTGGGTCTTTTCCATACTCCGCCAAAATCGGCCTCCACGTCACCCCTACACACCGTGTATGTGTCCCGGGAATGGTTAACACACGGATTCAAGCCAGAAAAGAGTACACGGTGTGTACTCATAAAGTATACGGTGTGTACTTAAAAAATTTCCAGAAAGTTCATTTTTCTTAAAAACTCCAGAAAGAGGAAAAACATACCTGAACGAAGATCGGGGTTTTTACAAACTTCCCCCCTTAAAGAAATTCATCTCTGAATTTCCATAACTTTGTGTAGAAGAAGAAACCCCGAATAGCTCCGGCCACAGCAATCGTACACCGGCCTCCCTTTCCCATGTCTCATCATGTACTCGCTCGTGCGGCCATAGCACCCGTAACAGAGGAACAGACCACCTGCGGAGAACCTTTGTACTGCGATCGACAATCTGGATAGGATGCTCCTCAAATGATGCATCTGCTTCAAGATCAACCTCCTTAGGTTGAAAGACATGAGATGGGTCTGAAAAGTAGCGTTGGAGAAGAGAGACATGGAAGATGTCGTGCATGGCCTGGTACCTCTAAGGTAGCTGCAACCGATATGCGACCGGCCCCAATCTATCCAAAACCTCAAACGGCCCGACGTACTACGGTGAAAGCTTACCCTATCTCTAAATCCTCTTGTGTCCCAACCTCGGTGCGACACGCAGGAAAACCTGATCTCCGACCTCGAACTCCAGAGGTCGTCTCCGCTGATCAGCATAAGACTTATGTCGGGACTATACAGTATCCATCCGCATCCAAATCAGCTCTATCTGCTCCGAAGTCTCCTGTACAAGACGAGGTCCCAAAAAAACTGCCTCTCCTGCCTCCAGCCATCATAAGGGTGATCGGCATGGCCTACCGTACAAAGCCTCGTATGGTTCCATCTAAATGGTCACCTGGAAACTGTTGTTGTAGGAGAACTTCACCATAGTAATATGCTTCTCCCAAGAACCGCCAGAGTCTAGGATGCAAGCTCGGAGCATATCCTCAAGCACCTGGATCGTGCGCTCAGACTGTCCATCAGTCTGGGGATGGTATGTTGTACTTAAAAGTACCTGTGTACCCAAGGCCTTCTGAAGTTCTTTCTAGAACCGAGAAGTAAAGCGCACATCCCTGTCTGAAACAATGGAGAACGGAACTCCATGTAGACGAATGATCTCTCAGATGTAAAGTCATCCTAGATCATCAACACTGAAGGTCTCCTTGATCAGCAAGAAGTGGGAAACCTTAGTGATCCTATCGATGACAACCCAAACATCATCGTTTTCCCGAGGTGATCTCGGCAACCGGGTTACAAAGTCCATCGCAACATCGTTCCACTTCCACTCTGTAATGGGTAATTGTTGTAAAAGGCCTGATGGTCGCTGATTCCCTGCTTTCACCTACTGACAAGTAGAACATCTTATGAAAAACCCAGAAACATCTTTCTTCATACCTTTCCACCAGTACTGGCGATGAAGATCCTGATACATCTTGGTGATTCCAGGATGAACTGCCCAAACAGAGGAATAAAAATCCAACATCATCTCCTCGCGTATGTCTGCTGGCACCCATACGCGTCCCTGGAAACGCAATATCTCATCCTCGCTCACTGTCCATCCCGGAATAGGGTCCTCTCCTGAGACACCCTCCCGCAGGACTAAGCCTTCTGAGTCTGATAGCTGCCTCATCCATACCCGATTAAGAAGTGTAGAGGTAACAGCTACAGAAGAAAGGAAAGTTTGTCCCTATCTGTTGTGCACCTCCAGATGCATCTTAGAGAATAGAGCCTTCGGCTGCCACTCACTGCTGGCCTCCTAAACCGCCTGAACCTGAGTTCTCCTACTCAATGCATCATCCACTATATTTCCCATTCCTGGCGTATAGGCAAGCTCAAAATCAAAGGACTGAAGATACTCGACCCACCTGCATTGTCTCATATTCAGATCATGCTGAGTGAAGATATACTTGAGACTCTTGTGGTCGGTGAAGACCACAAAGTGCTCTCCTAGTAGGTAGTGTCTCCAACAGCGTAGGGCATGGACAATAGCTGCCAACTCGAGATCGTGCATCGGGTAGTTCCTCTCATGTGGCCTCAACTGCCGAGACCCATACACAACGACTCCATCTTCCTGCATAAGCACAACTCCCAGCCCGATACTTGAAGCATCACAGTAAATAGTGTAGCTCTTGCCTGGCTCTGAAAATACTAGTATCGGTGCTGACATCAACCTCCCTTTCATCTCCTGAAAGGCTGACTCACAAGAATCTGACCACAACAACTTCGCCCCCTTCTTGGTCAGACCTGTCAAAGGTGATACCAGATCAGAAAAGTCTGGAATGAAGCGTCTGTAGTATCCAGCCAGCCCTAGGAAGCTCTGTACCTCAAATATGTTCTTCGGATGCTCCCAGTAAACTACATCTCTCACTTTCTTTGGGTCCACAGATACTCCTGCCTCTGAGATGATGTGACCCAAGAAGTGAATCTGATCCATCCAGAAGTGGACCTTTGAGATTTTAGCATAAAGTCGGTGCTCTCTTAGTGTACTCAGAATAATCTCAAGATGTGTGGCATGGTCGTGTCAAGTGTGAGAGTACACCAAGATATCGTCCACGAAGACCACGACGAAGGAGTCCAAGTAAGGATGGAATACTCAGTTCATCAGTGCCATGAAAACTGCTGGTGCGTTCGTTAAACCGAACGGCATAATTGTATACTTTTAAAGTCCATATATAGCGACCCATACTTTACATACATTGTTAATACTTCAAAATTGAAGCATACTTATTACAACATATAACAAAACCATGAAAGGAACGTATAGGTATAGTGTCTTTAGAAACTGGGAAACAAAAACAACTGGTTCATAAAGCATCTACACTGTCTCCCATTTATTTCATCATATCTATAGTCCCTTTTTGGAATATCTTACTTAATACCCTTATTCCTAACCTGGGGAAAGAAAACATACAAAAGGGTGAGCTCAAATTCTCAGTAATGGTAAACAAAATAAATATCAATAACATCAAATTCATAAGAACATAACATTTTGGAAATCTTACCCTCCAAAAGAGATCATAATTTCATAACATGGGATAAATCATGGCAGTGAAATGTAATAACAATAATCATAACTTAAAACATGAAGCTTTATGTCATACACACATAATCATAGATAATCATTTCTTATTAGTCAAGACTCATTTCCAAGACTATCTTAGTGGACAAAGTCCATTTCTGAACTGATTTCACTCCTCGTTTCAGTCCTGTTTCACTGAACCAGTTTAACCTGTCATTCCAGCCATATCTATCTCATGAGATATAAAATATTTACCCAATGAATTGGAGGGAGATATAGGTCCCACCCATCTCATAATGATACCATTATTATGTGTGACACAAAATCATAAACCATACATCATAGCATAACCCATGTAATAAAAATGGGAATCTTAAACATCGTGACATCATAAAACAATTCATATAAGATAAAGGAATTCATAAAAATAATTCCATCACAACATAGTCAAATCAATGTAATAATAGGTATAGAAATAATACCCTTTATTATCTTAGATGGAAAATAATTTTGATAAAACACTTGAACTCCATTCTTGAGGAAAATATCATTTCTACTTCAAAAACACTTTTCCTTTCTTAACATGTCATAGAATTATAAAGTAAAATAAGTTGATTAAAAATATACTTAAAAACTTGTAAGGGAAGCTTCTTGGAAATAATGTTTTAAAAATCCACTCATGCCGTATAAGTTAAAAAAACATTCTTCTCGTACTTTTTTTGGAAAAGTCAAAAGTACCTCTTACGAAAAACGACAAAAGATTCCTTTAATATCTTTTACTAAAAACTCACCGAAGGGTAAAATTAGATATAAACTATTCTACAAGGATATAAATATTACATATTGAGGAATCATGGATGTGGATGATAAAATACACCCCAGTAAATTCCAAAGTATAAACAATCTTGGATAAAAATGAGATTGTGATATTTCCCTTACCTTAGGTCTGATTTGCTTCGTAAGTGTCCGAACCTCCTGTATAATGATTTAAATAATGTTATTGGCTTATTGCAGAATAATAATTATTGTTATGATATCATATATGGTCATATTCATAGCTTCTTATTAGTAATATTTCATTACTACTTGTTATTCGGGTGTTTATTACTTTTTGTTCTTATGCGTGTTTTGTCGAATAAATTCTTATTCTTCTCTTTAGGTTATAGATACCTAATTTCCAGAATGGTATTAGTGTAATATATATCATATTCATTCATTCAATTCATTTATATAATCATTATGCAATGAAGATCATGTAGAAAGAGTCGCATCACATCGTGGAGACGGTATTCCGTACGTACGCACGAGCGATGATATCGTTCCCATGATCGTGGAATTTTATTGGAGTGTATTTATACTATTTCAGAATCCATATCACTTTATAATAATCATATATAGTTATTATTTACACCATTATACCCATCCAAGTTAGGTGGTGGGGGAAAATAGATTACACCACGGCGTGGAGACGGTATTCCGTATGTACGCACGCGCGATGATTTTGTTTTGCGTAGGATGGATAGATAGTGAAATAGGGTTGATTCATACTTATAATAACATATCAGTATACGAGTGATACTAATGTTATTACTTCATAATGAAACAACTAAATAATAAGAAGTGGAAAAAGAAATAAAGATAAAAGAATCGGTAACGGACATTACCTCTTCTTTGAAGCGCCTCTTTGAGACCTCTTCTTAGGGCACTACAATTGGTCTTTGAAGGAGACCAGAACCTCTAGGATGTTTCTAGGGAAGTGGGGAAGTGAAATGGGTAGGGATTGGCCGAGATTGAAGGCTCAAATTGGTGTGAGGAGTAGAGGGAGGAGGTTCCCTTTTATAAGGGAGGAGAGGGGTACCTTTGGAAATATAAGAAATATTAGTTTATATTAAATCCCAACCCCACTTAAAAACTTCCAAAATGACTCATATCCGAAGATTAGATGAGATAGGGTTTTAATATCATCAACCAACAAAATTTAGACATGTTAGGAATTTATTTTAAACATTATTAACTTGATTTATCCTTATTTATCAATTTAATTTTATCTGTGGTAATAATATTCTAAATTTTAAATTATTATAAATAAATACATATGTGTGGTGAATTTTCTATAATTTGACACATTATGACATTGTAGACCATATAAATTTTAATTTATAATTTTTAAATATTTTGTGATTTTTAAACAATTTTATAATATGTTATTTTTATAAAATAACAATAGTGTCAATTTTGATACTATTTGTTTATTTGAATTTAAATAAAATATATACAGAAGATGTGTTCGAACTAAAAGCTTTAATAGATACATAAAATGTCATATGTATCTATAAAATTAGTGGAGCACATTAAATAGTTCATATAATATTTATTTTAATATTTTTAAAACCATTTATTTGATATTTTAATTAATAGAATAATTTTGAACATCACTATTGTGTCATAATTAATGATAATTATTGAATCCCTAAAAAATTCTAAATAAATTCCTATGATGTATATAATTGTATTAAATTTCTGGAGACTATTCATGTTCTAAGTTTAATTAATTTTATCACTAAATTAAAATTATTATACTTATAAGATTTAAGAAAGTGACTTGTTGTCACATTCTTTGGTTTTAATAATAATTAAATTATATTTATGGAAAAAAGTCAATTAAATGAATCTAATAAGACTCTTAGGTGATATGGGTCGACTTTTAGTCATCCAATAGGATTTTGGCAGGTGTTAGGATAACTTTATAATCTTATATTTACCCTTAATTACACGATTTACCTTTAACTATGGTAAATAAAATTTACCGTAGTTACTATTCATAATGCCCAAAAATAAAAAGTAGCCTATTAACAAAATTTGGACCCACTTATTCTGAATATGGAATCCATTTTTCAAAATTAAAAACATATAAGTTGCAGTAATTAATTTAAAATAAATCCCATTGTTAAGAAAATGGGATTTATAAGTTAAAACATTGTCAAAGATTAAATTGTTTTTACCTATGAATTCAATGTGAAATTAATGCTAATGACATACATTATATTAAATGGTAAAAATATATTCTATTTATAATTTAAAACCATTAAATATTATAATTTAACCATATAAAATATCTCAATGAAAAAAGTTGTTTTTAATTAAAAATTAGTGTATTTTTACTATTCATCAAAATATGAAAGTTATCAGAAAAATATAAAAAATTTATCCAAAGTAAATTTTTGTATCCTGATTCAAAATAAGAATTTTATTTTTCCAAATTGAACTTATAAACATGTCAAAAACTAGATTTATTGTGGGTGCGCCATCAAAAGGCGGCAAAACTGCATTTTTTGAAAAATACTTATTTTACCCGAAAAATTTATTTTTTTCCCTTACCATGTTCTATAAAATGTGTAAGATGAATAATAATGTTATAAAATTCAAAATGTAGTTAATAATATTCATAACGGCTAGCCCATAATAATATATCGTTGTTCAGTGAAACTTGGTATTGCGTACTACACACGCTATTGAGGAAGGTCGCGATTGCGTGTAATGCAAGCCAAGTCTGTATTGTGTGCTGTGAAAGATTACTTTGGTGTTGCGTATAACATAAGACATAAAACAAATTCTCATAAAATCTCAGGGGGTTACATTCTACACCCCTTAAAATGAATTTCTCCCTTGAAATTCGTCACTTCATTACAAACAGATGAGGATACCTCTCCCTCATCATATCCTCAAGTTCCCATGTAGCTTCTTCTAATTGGTGGTTCCTCCATAAAACTTTCACCAAGCGAGTGGTCTGGTTCCATAGGACTTTTTTGCTACGATCCAAAATCTCTATCGGTTGTTCTTCATAAGAAAGATCTTGCTCCAGCGGTATAACTTCTGATCTGAGTACATGTGAAGGATCAGGTATGTACTTTCTCAGGAGAGATACATGGAACACATCGTGAACTTGAGAGAGATTCGGTGGAAGCGCCAATCGGTAAGCTACCTTCCCAACACGATCCATAATTTTAAAAGGATCGATATATCTAGGGCTCAACTTTCCCTTCTTTCCAAATCTCATGACCCTCTTCCAGGGAGATATTCGTAAGAACACTTTATCACCCACTTCAAACTCTAGGTCTTTTATTCGGTTGTCAGCATAACTTTTTTGTCGACTTTGAGCTGCTCTTATGTGTTGTTGAATAGATCTAACATTTTCTTCCATTTTATCAACAAGATCAGGTCCTAATAGATTTCTTTCCCCAACTTCATCCCAGCAAGTTGGATTCCTGCATTTCTTTCCATAGAGATCTTCATAAGGAGCCATCTGAATACTGGAGTGAAAGCTATTATTATAAGAAAATTGCACCAAAGGTACGTGTTGATCCCAACCACCTTTAAAATCTATAGAGCCAACTCTCAACATATCTTCTAAAGTTTGAATTTTCCTCTCAAACTGATCGTCTGTCTGAGGATGATAAGCAGTACTGAAACTCAACTCTGTATCCAAAGTATGCTGAAGACTTCTCCAGAACATTGAGGTAAACCTCGGATCCCGATCAGATATAGTAGAAAGTGGTACTCCATGCAATCTTACCACTTCCTTTACATATATCCTGGAAATCTAATCTAGAGAGAAATCCTCTCTAATAGCAATGAAATGTGAAGACTTTGTAAGATGATCAACTATGACCCAGATAGCATTATTGCCTTTGGATGTTTTGGAAAGTCTGGTGACAAAGTCTATAGTGATGTTTTCCCATTTCCATTCAGGTATGGGTAATGGTTGTAACATCCCCTTAGACTTCTGTCTCTTAGCTTTAACTTGCTGACAAAACAAGCATTGAGAGACATATTCAGCAACATCTCTTTTCATGCCATCCCACCAGAAGTACTCTTTCATGTCCCTATACATCTTCGTGCTTCCCGGATGAATAGAGAATGAAGAACTATGAGCCTCATCCAGCAGCTCCTTCTTTAATTCGGGTATGGGAGGAACACAAACCTGATTCTTGAACTTTATTATCCCATCACAGTCAAGGTTGAATTCAGGAACATTTCTCACCTTCTTTTGTAACTCGACATCTTATTTCTGTGCCTCTTGAATCTTCACATGTATAGATGGTTGAACATTCATTTGAGAAAGATAAGATTTCTCCCCTTCCATTAAAATTCCAAGATCCATCCTTTGTAAATCCATAAATATTAGATCTTTTGTAATCCTCATCATGGATAAGATAGCATGGTCTTGTCGACTTAATGCATCTGCTACCTTGTTTTCTTTCCCGGGGTGGTAATAGATTGAGCAGTCGTAATCTTTAATCAGCTCCAACCATCTTTTTTGACTCATATTCAGCTCCTTTTGTGTGAAAATATACTTTAAACTTTTATGATCAGTATAAATATCACACCTTTCACCATAAAGGTAATGCCTCCAAATCATTAATGCAAAGATTACCACAACTAACTCCAAATCATGAGTTGGGTAATTTTTCTCATGGATTTTCAACTGTCATGAGGCATAAGCTATCACCATATCATTTTTCATGAGAACACATCCCAATCCCTTCTTGGATGCAACACTGTAGATCACAAACCTTTCTCCACTGCAAGGTAGTGTGAGTACAGGTGTATTGGCTAACCTTCTTTTTAGCTCTTTAAAATTTTCTTCACATTCCTCTATCCAAACAAACTTAACTCCTTTTCGAGTCAACTTGGTGAGTGGGTCAGATAACCTTGAAAAATCTTTCACAAAACGTCGGTAATATCCAGCCAAACCAAGAAAACTTCAGATCTCGGTTACTGTTGTTGGTCTCAACCATGTTTCAATAACCTCTGTTTTTGCTGAACCCACAAATATCCCCTCTTTTGAGATTATGTGACCCAAAAATGAAACTTTTTGAAGCCAAAATTTACATTTGGTAAATTTGTCATAAATCTTCTCCTTTCTTAGGGTCTTTAATAAAATTCTCAAGTGATCTTCCTATTCTTCCTTGCTCTTTTAATAGGAAAGAATATCCTCTATAAAGACTACCACAAACTAATCAATATAGTCTCTAAAGACTCTATTCATTAGATCCATGAAGATAGCAGGGGCATTAGTTAGACCAAATGGAATCACTATAAATTCATAGTGTCCATACCTTGTACGGAAAGTCGTCTTTGGTACATCCTCCCTTTTGACCCTTAATTGATGATACCCTGAATGAAGATCAATCTTGGAAAAGTATTGAGCTCCACATAGTTGGTCAAATAGGTCATCAATGCATGGGATAGGATATTTGTTCTTGATAGTGATCTTGTTAAGTTCTCGATAATCAATGCAGAGTCTCATTGATCCATCTTTCTTCTTAACAAACAGAATAGGTGCTCCCCAAGGTGACGCACTAGGGCGTATGAATCCTTTATCAAGATTCTCTTGGAGTTTCTTCTTCAATTCGTGCAACTCAATTGTGGTCATTCTATAAGGTGTCTTTGAAATAGGCAAAGCCCCCGGTACAAGTTCTATTGAAAAATCAACTTCATGATTTGGTGGAAGACCTAGAAATTCCTCTGGAAAGACATCATAAAATTCACGTTTACTGGGAATATTATTAATCATGAGTTTTCCCCAACCATTTGAGATAAATAAGCTTCATTTAGTGGAATCAAGACCCATAAGATAGAATAAAGTTCCACTGGAAGGTTATGTTCATCCTTGCATCGATAGACGATCATAGATTGATCTGGAATATGAAATGTGACTTCCCTTCTTCAGAAATTAATAATAGATCCATATAAAGAAAGCCAATTCATGCCAAGAATCACATCAAATTCCAAAATAGGAAGGATCACAAGATTTTCAGGAAGCACTTTCCCACAAACTTCAATCAGAGAAGAATTGTAAACTTTTGATGCGACTATTGTGCCATTAGGAGTTGTCCCACCCAACTCAACATCTAATTGTTGAGGTAATACGGTGATACCCTTATAAAATTCTTCAAAAATAAAAGAGTGGGTGGATCCAGAATCAAATAAAACATTTGCTACTTTAGAGTGGATGGTAAGTTTACCTCTCACCACTTCGTTGTCGTACTCCACATCGCCGATAGTAATTGCATGTGACTTTCCTTTGTATTTCGCCTTAATATTTTGTTGACATCGATCATCATCATCAACCCTTGGATTTGGGCACTGATTGGCATAATTCCCCATCTCCTTGCACTTGAAACATTAAAGTGTAGTAGGTTCATTCTGTGTATCCCTTACTTTGTTTGCATCATTAGACATCTTCTTCCCATTATTTCGACATTCAATTGCCCGATGACCTTATTTTCCACACTTATAACATTTTCTTGTCCCCTTAAGACAATTTCCTCCATGTTTCTTCCCACACTTTGAGAATAAGGGAAAACTCATCTTCTTTTCAGTGTGGTCTTTAGATGTTCCTTTGAATTCAATTTTCCTCTTCTTATCAAACCCATGTGACTGATGGGTTACACCAATCTCAATCTCAACCTTGAGAGCACATCGAACAATTTCCTCATAGCTATTGAAGTCCCTTATGGCTAACGCCCTTTGAATACTTGGTTTTAAGCCACTAAAGAATCGATCGATCTTACTCTCAGGTTGGATAATAATTATGGAAGCTTAGCTTGAAAGTCTTGTAAAATTTTCTTCATAGGTACCACCAGATTCATCATCCTTTTGCTTCAGTTCAAGAAACTCCTTCTCCATCTTTGTTCGAAGAATACGAGAGAAATACTTATAGAAAAATAAGTTCTTAAACTCATCCCATTCCATGGACTCAATTTCACCCCTTTGCCTAGTATTCTTAATAAGATTCCACAATTGTTCAGCATCACCTTCCAAACGATACACTACTAAGATGACTTTATCATGTTCAGAACATTGAAGAACTGAAAATATCTTTTCAGTGGTACTGATCCATTTTTCATCCACTAATGGATTAGAAGACCCGCTGAATGAAGTTGGATGCTGCCTCATGAAGGATTGGATAGAATGTTGCTTCTTCCTTTGCTCATTTGGAAGTCCTGCATGATTCATAGCTTGAGAAAGTTGTGTGAGCATGGCTACAAGATTTTTCATTCCAGCTCCCATAATGTTGGGTTGCTCAGGGGGACAATCATTGCATTGCTCGTCGCATTCCGCATTAACACGGTTTCTTCGGGTTCCATCCATTGACTAAAACCAAGAAGAATATTGTGAGAAACACTAATTATAATAGGAAAATAACATAATCAAGAATAAAATTTAACACTTAAGGTCTTATCATAGGTTGTTCATGGCCATTTATAAAACACTAATATTGTGTTCTATGCTTAGACTTATCCATAGGGTTCTTACTAAGGCTTTCACATCCTAGTTTCCAAAGGATGACTATACCTTTCCTCTGATACCAACTATAGCAACCCATACTTTACATACATGGCTAATACTTCAAAATTGAAGCGTAATTATTAAAACATATAACAAAACCATGGAAGGACCGTATAGGTATAGTGTCTTTAGAAACTAGGAAACATAAACAACTGGTTCATAAATCATCTACACTGTCTCTCATTTATTTCATCATATCTATAGTCCCTTTTTGGCATATCTTACTTAATACCCTTCTTCCTGATCTAGGGAAAGAAAACATACGAAAGGGTGAGCTCAAATGCTCAGTAAGGGTAAACATAAGAAATATCAATCACATCAAATTCATAAGAACATAACATTTTGGAAATCTTACCCTGCAAAAGAGATCATAATTTCATAACATGGGATAAATCATGGCAGTGAAATGTAATCACAATAATCATAACCTAAAACATGAAGCTTTGTTTCATACACACATAATCATAGAGAATCATTTCTTATTAGTCAAGACTCATTTCCAAGACTATCTTAGTGGACAAAGTCCAATTCTGAACCGAGTTCACTCCTTGTTTTAGTCCTATTTAACTGAACCGGTTTAACCTTCTGTTCCAGCTATGTCTATCTCATGAGATATAAAATCTTTACCCAATGCATTGGAGGGAGATATAGGTCCCACCCATCTCATAATGATACCATTCTTATGTGTTCCACAAAATCATAAACCATACATCATATCATAACCTATGTAAAAAAAATGGGAATCTTAAACATCGTGACATCATAAAAAAATTCATATAAGATAAAGGAATTCATAAAAATAATTCCATCACAACATAGTCAAATCAATGTAATAATAGGGATAGAAACAGAACCCTTTATTATCTTAGATGGAAAATAATTTTGATAAAACACTTGAACTCCATTCTTGAGGAAAATATCCTTTCTACTTCAAAAACACTTTTCCTTTCTTAACATGTCATAGAATTATAAACTAAAAGAAGTTGATTAAAAATAAACTTGATAACTTGTAAGGTAAGAATCTTGGAAATAATGTTTTAAAAATCCAATCATGCCGTATATGTTAAAAAAACATTCTTCTCGTACTTTTGTCAGAAAAGTCAAAAGTACCTCGTATGAAAAATGACAAAAGATTCCTTTCATATCTTTTAATAAAAACTCACTGAAGGGTAAAATTGGATATAAACTATTGTAGAAGGATATAAATATTACATATTGAGTAAACATGGATGTGGATGATAAAATACACCCCAGTAAATTCCAAAGTATAAACAATCTTAGATAAAAATGAGATTGTGATATTTCCCTTACCTTAGGTATGATTTTCTTCATAAGTGTCTGAACCTCCTGTATAATGATTTAAATAATGTTATTGACTTATTACATAATCATAATTATTGTTATGATATCATATATGATCATATTCTTAGCTTCTTATTAGTAATATTTCATTACTACTTGTTATTCGGGTGTTTATTACTTTTTGTTCTTATGCGTGTTTTGTCAAATAAATTCTTATTCTTCTCTTTAGGTTATAGATACATCATTTACAGAATGGTATTAGTGTAATATATATCATATTAATTCATTAAATTCATTTATATAATCATTATTCAATAACGATCATGTAGAACGAGTCGCATCACATCGTGGAGACGGTATTTCGTATGTACGCACGAGCGACGATATCGTTCCCATGATCGTGAAATTGTATTGGAGTGTATGTATACTATTTCAGAATCCATATAAATTTATAATAATCATATATAATTATTATTTACACCAGTATACGCATCCAAGTAAGGTGGTGGGGGAAAATAGATTACACCATGGCGTGGAGACAGTATTCCGTACGTACGCACGCGCGATGATTTCGTTTTCCGTAGGATGGATAGATGGTGAAATAGGGTTGTTTCATACTTATAATAACATATCAGTATACGAGTGATACTGATGTTATTAATTCATAATGAAACAACTAAATAAGAAGAATTGGAAGAAAAATAAAGATGAAAGAATCAGTAACGGACATTACCTCTTCTTTGAAGCGCCTCTTTGAGACCTCCTCTTAGGGCACTAAAATTGGTCTTTGAAGGAGACCAGGACCTCTTGGATGTTTCTAGATAATTGGGGAAGTGAAATGGGCAGGTATTGGCCGAGCTTGAAGTCACAAATTGGTGTGAGGAGGAGAGGGAGGAGGTGCCCTTTTATAAGGGAGGAGAGGGGCACCTTTGGAAATATAAGAAATATTAGTTTATATTAAATCCCAACCCCACTTAAAATCTTCTAGAATGACTAATATACCAAGATTAGATGAGATAGGGTTGTAATATCATCAACAAATAAAATGTAGACATGTTAGGAATTTATTTTTAACATTATTAACTTGATTTATCCTTATTTATCAATTTAATTTTATTTGTGGTAATAATATTCTAAATTTTAAATTATTATAAATAATTACATATTTGTGGTGAATTTTCTATAATTTTACACTTTATGACATTTTCGACCATATAAATTTTAATTTATATTTTTTAAATATTTTTGTGGTTTTTAAACAATTTTATAATATGTTATTTTTATAAAATAACAATAGTGTCAATTTTGACACTATTCACTTATTTGAATTTAAATAAAATATATACAGAATATATGTTCAAACTAAAAGCCTTAATAGATCCATAAAATGTCATCTGTATCTAGAAAATTAGTGTAGCACATTAAATAGTTCATATAATATTTATTTTAATATTTTTAAAACCATTTATTTGATATTTTAATTAATAGAATAATTTTGAACATCACTATTGTGTCATAAATAATGATAATTATTTAATCCCTAAAAATTATAAATAAATTCCTATGATGTAGATAATTGTATTATATTTCTGGAGACTATTCATTTTCGAGGTTTCATTAAGTTTATCACTAAATTAAAATTATTATATTTATAAGATTTAAGAAAGTGACATGTTGTCACATTCTTTGGTTTTAATAATAATTAAATTATTTTTATGGAACAAAGTCCATTAAATGAATCTTATACAACCCTTAGGTGATATGGTTAGACTTTTAGTTATCCAATAGGATTTTGGTAGGTGTTAGGGTAACTTTATAATCATATATTTACCCTTAATTACCCGATTTACCTTTAACTATGGTAAATAAAATTTACCGTAGTTACTATTCATAATGCCCAAAAATAAAAAGTAGCCTATTAACATAATTTGGACCCATTGATTCCAAATATGGAATACATTTTTCAAAATTCAAAACATATAAGTTGTAGTAATTAATTTAAAATAAATCCCATTGTTAAGAAAATGGGTTTTAGAAGTTAAAACATTGTCAAAGATTGAAATGTTTTTACCTATGAATTCAATGACAAATTAATTCTAATGAAATACATTATATTAAATGGTAAAAATATATTCTATTTATAATTTAAAACCATTAAATATTATAATTTAACCATATAAATTATCTCAATGAAAAAAGTTGTTTTTAATTAAAAATTAGCATATTTTTACTATTCATCAAAATATGAAAGTTATCAGAAAAATATCAAAAATTTATCCAAAGTAAATTTTATATCCTGATTCAAAAGAAGAATTTTATTTTTCCAAATTTAACTTATAAAATGTCAAAAACTAGATTTAATGTGGGTGCGCCATCAAAAGGCGGCAAAACTGCATTTTTTGAAAAATACTTATTTTACCCAAAAAAATTATTTTATTCTCTTACCATGTTCTAGAAAATGTGTAAGATGAATAATAATGTTATAAAATTCAAAATGTAGTTAATAATAATCATAACGGCTAGTCCATAATACTATATCGTTGTTTAGTGAAACCCGGTATTGCGTACTACACACGCTATCGAGGAAGGTCGTGATTGTGTGTAATGAAAGCCAAGTCCGTATTGTGTGCTGTGAAAGATTCCTTTGGTGTGGCGTATAACATAAGACATAAAAAACTCTCATAAAATCTCAGGTTGTTACATTCTACCCCCCTTAAAATGAATTTCGCCCTCGAAATTCGTCACTTCATTACAAACAGATGAGGATACCTCTCCCTTATAATATCCTCAAGTTCCCATGTAGCTTCTTCTAATTGGTGGTTCCTCCATAAAACTTTCACCAAGTGAGTGGTCTTGTTACGTAAGAATTTTTCGCTACGATCCAGAATCTCTATCGGTTGTCCTTCATAAGAAAGATCTTACTCCAGCGGTATAACTTCTGAGCTGAGTACATGTGAAGGATCAGGTATGTACTTTATCAGGAGAGATACATGGAACACATTGTGAACTTGAGAGAGATTTGGTGGAAGCGCCAATTGGTAAGCTACCTTCCCAACATGATCCAGAATTTCAAAAGGACTGATATATCTAGGGCTCCACTTTCCCTTCTTTCCAAATCTCATGACCCTCTTCCAGGGAGATATTCGTAAGAACACTTTATCACCCACTTCAAACTCTAGGTCTTTTCTTCGGTTGTCGGCATAACTTTTTTGTCGACTCAGAGTTGCTCTTATGTGTTGTTGAATATATCTGACCTTTTCTACCATTTCATTAACAAGATCAGGTCCTAATAGCTTTCTTTCCCCAACTTCATCCCAGCAAGTTGGAGTCCTGCATTTATTTCCATAGAGAGCTTTATAACAAGCCATCTGAATACTGGAGTGAATGATATTTTTATAAGAAAATTACACTAAAGGTAGGTGTTGATCCCAACCACCTTTGAAATCTATAGAGCAAGCTCTCAACATATCTTCTAGAGTTTGAATTGTCCTCTCAGATTGACCGTCTGTCTGAGGATGATAAGAAGTGCTGAAACTCAACTCTGTATCCAGAGTATGCTGAAGACTTCTCCAGAACGTTGAGGTAAACCTCGGATCCTGATCAGATATAATAGAAAGTGGTACTCCATGCAATCTTACCACTTCCTTTACATATATCCTGGCAAGATGATCTAGAGAGAAATCCTCTCTAATAGCAATGAAGTGTGCATACTTTGTAAGACGATCAACTATGGCCCAAATAGAATTATTTCCTTTGGATGTTTTAGGAAGTCCGGTGAAAAAGTCCATAGTGATGTTTTCCCATTTCCATTCAGGTATGGGTAATGGTTTTAACATCCCCTTAGACTTCTGTCTCTCAGCTTTAACTTGCTGACAAACCAAGCATCGAGAGACTTATTCAGCAACATCTCTTTTCATGCCATCACACCAGAAGTACTTTTTCAGGTCCCTATACATCTTCGTGCTTCCCGGATGAATAGAGAATGAAGAACTATGAGCCTCATCCAGCAGCTCCTTCTTTAATTCGGGGATGGGAGGAACACAAACCCGATTCTTGAACTTTATTATCCCATTACAATCAAGGTTGAATTCAGGAACATTTCTCACCTTCTTTTGTAACTCGACATCCTCTTTCTGTGCCTCTTGAATCTTCACATGTATAGATGGTTGAACATTCATTTGAGAAAGATAATATTTCTCCCCTTCCATTAAAATTACAAGATCCATCCTTTGTAAATCCATAAATATTGGATCTTTTGTGATCCTCGTCATGGATAAGCTAACATGGTCTTGTCAACTTAATGCATCTTCTACCTTGTTTTATTTCCCAGGGTGGTAATGGATTGAGCAGTCATAATCCTTAATCAGCTCCAACCATCTTCTTTGACGCATATTCAACTCCATTTGTGTGAAAATATACTTTAAACTTTTATGATTAGTATAAATATCACACCTTTCACCATAAAGGTAATGCCTCCAAATCTTTAATTCAAAGATTACCGCAGCTAACTCCAAATCATGAGTTGGGTAATTTTGCTCATGGATTTTCAACTGTCGTGAGGCATAAGCTATCACCATATCATTTTGCATGAGAACACATCCCAATCCCTTCTTGGATGCATCACTATAGATCACAACCCTTTCTCCACTGCAAGGTAGTGTGGCCACAGGTGCACTGGCTAACCTTATTTTTAGATCTATGAAATTTTCTTCACATTCCTCTATCAAAACAAACTTAACTCCTTTTCGAGTCAACTTGGTGAGTGGGTTAGATAAAATTGAAAAATATTTCACAAAACGTCGGTAATATCCAGCCAAACCAAGAAAACTTCAGATCTCAGTTAATGTTGTTGGTCTTGACCTTCTTTCTATAACCTCTGTTTTTGCTGGATACACAGATATCCCCTCTTTTGAGATTATGTGACACAAGAATGAAAATTTTTGAAGCCAAAATTCACACTTGGTAAATTTGGCATAAATCTTCTCCTTTCTTAGGGTCTTTAATACAATTCTTAAGTGATCTTCCTGTTCTTCCTTGCTCTTTAAATAGACAAGAATATCATCTATAAAGACTACCACAAACTGATCAAGATAGTCTCTAAAGACTCTATTCATTAGATCCATGAAGATAGCAGGGGCATTAGTAAGACCAAATGGCATCACTATAAATTCATAGTGTCCATACCTTGTACGGAAAGCCGTCTTTGGTACATCCTCCCTTTTCACCCTTAATTGATGATACCCTGAACGAAGATCAATCTTGGAAAAGTATTGAGCTCCGCGTAGTTGGTCAAATAGGTCATCAATGCATGGGAAAGGATATTTGTTCTTGATAGTGATCTTGTTAAGTTCTCGATAATCAATGAAGAGTCTCATGGATCCATCTTTCTTCTTAACAAACAGAACAGGTGCTCCCTAAGGTGATGCACTAGGGCGTATGAATCCTTTATCAAGATTCTCTTGGAGTTGCTTCTTCAATTCCTGCAACTCAATTGGGGCCATTCTATAAGGTGTCTTTGAAATAGGAAAAGCACCCGGTACGAGATCTATTGAAAACTCAACTTCACGATTTGGTGGAAGACCTGGCAATACCTCTAGAAAGATATCATCAAATTCCCCTAAAATGGGCATAATATTAATCTCGATTTCTCTCCAAACATTTGAGATAAATAACCTTCATTTAGTGGAATCAAGACCCATAAGATAGAAGAAATTTCCACTGGAAGGTTATGTTCATCCTTGCATCGATAGACGATCATAGATTGATCTGGAATATGAAATGTGACTTCCCTTCTTTGGAAATTGATATGAGCTCTATATAAAGAAAGCCAATCCATTACAAGAATCACATTAAATTCCACTATAGGAAGGATCACATGATTTGCAGGAAGCACTTTCCCACAAACTTCAATCAGAGAAGAATTGTAAACTTTTGATGCGACTGTTGTGCCATTAGGAGTTGTCACAGCCAACTCAACATCTAATTGTTGAGGTAATACGGTGATACCCTTAGAAAATTCTTTAGAAATAAAAGAGTGGGTGGATCCATAATCAAATAAAACATTTTCTACTTTAGAGTGGATGGTAAGTGTACCTCTCACCACTTCGTTGTCGTGCTCCACATCGCCGATAGTAATTGCATGTGACTTTCCTCTGTCTTTGGCCTTAAGATTTTGTTGACGTCAATCATCATCATCAACCCTCAGATTTGGGCATTGATTGGCATAATGCCCCATATCCTTGCACTTGAAACATTGAAGTGTAGTAGGTTCATTCTTTATATCCCTTCCTTTGTTTGCATCATTAGACATCTTCTTCCCATTATTTCGACATTCAATTGCCTGATGACCTTATTTTCCACACTTATAACATTTTCTTGTCCCCTTAAGACAATTTCCTCCATGTTTCTTCCCACACTTTGATCATAAGGAAAAACTCATCTTCTTTTCAGTGTGGTCTTTAGATTTTCCTTTGAATTCCATTTTCCTCTTCTTATCAAACCCATGTGATTGATGGGTTACACCAATCTCCATCTCAACCTTGAGATCACATCGAACAATTTCCTCGTAGCTATTGAAGTCCTTTATAGCTAACGCCCTTCAAAGAATTGGTTTTAAGCCACTAAAGAATCGATTGATCTTCGTAGGTACCAACGGATTCATCATCCTTTTGCTTTAGTTCAAGAAACTCCTTATCCATCTTTGTTCGAAGAATAAGAGGGAAATACTTATTGAAAAATAAGTTCTTGAACTCGTCCCATTCCATGGACTCAATTTTATCCCTTTGCCTCATATTCTTAATAAGATTCCACCATTGATCAGCATCACCTTCCAAACGATACACTGCTAAGATGACTTTATCATGTTCAGAACATTGAAGAACTGAAAATATCTTTTCAGTGGTACTGATCCATTGTTCAGCCATTAATGGATCATAAGACCTGCTGAATGAAGGTGGACGCTGCCTCATGAAGGATTCAACAGAATGTTGCTCCTTCCTTTTCTCATTTGGAAGTCCTACATGATTTATAGCTTGAGAAAGTTGTGTGACCATGGCTACAATATTTTTCATTCCAACTCCCATAACATTTGGTTGCTCAGGGGGAAAATCATTGCATTTCCCGTCACATTCCGCATTAACACGGTTTCTTCAGGTTCCAGCCATTGACTAAAACCAAGAAGAATAGTGTGAGCAATACTAATTATAATAGGAAAACCACATAATCAAGAATAAAATTTCACACTTAAGGTCTTATTATAGGTTTTTTATGGCCATTTCTAAAACACTAAGATTGTTTTCTATGCTTAGACTTATCCTTAGGGTTATTACTAAGGCTTTCACATCCTAGTTTCCAAAGGTTGACTATACCTTTCCTATAATACCAACTATAGCGACCCATACTTTACATACATGGTTAATACTTAAAAATTTAAGCATACTTATTACAACATATAACAAAACCATGGAAGGACCATATAGGTATAGTGTCTTTAGAAACTGGGAAACATAAACAACTGGTTCATAAAGCATCTACACTGTCTCTCATTTATTTCATCATATCTATAGTCCCTTTTTGGCATATCTTACTTAATACCCTTCTTCCTGACCTGGGGAAAGAAAACATACAAAAGGGTGATCTTAAATGCTCAGTAAGGGTAAATAAAAGAAATATCAATCACATCAAATTCATAAGAACATAACATTTTGGAAATCTTACCCTGCACAAGAGATCATAATTTCATAACATGGGATAAATCATAGCAGTGAAATGTAATCACAATAATCATAACTTAAAACATGAAGCTTTGTCGAATACACACATAATCATAGAGAATCATTTCTTATTAGTCAAGACTCATTTCCAAGACTATCTTAGTGGACAAAGTCCATTTCTGAACCGAGTTCACTCCTCGTTTCAGCCTTGTTTCACTGAACCGGTTTAACCTGCCATTCTAGCCATGTCTATCTCATGAGATATAAAATCTGTACCCAATGCATTGGAGGGAGATATAGGTCCCACCCATCTCATAATGATACCATTCTTATGTGTGCCACAAAATCATAAACCATACATCATAGCATAACCCATGTAATAAAAATGGGAATCTTAAACATCGTGACATCATAAAACAATTCATATAAGATAAAGGAATTCATAAAAATAATTCCATCACAACATAGTAAAATCAATGTAATAATAGGGATAGAAACAGAACCCTTTATTATCATAGATGGAAAATAATTTTGATAAAACACTTGAACTCCATTCTTGAGGAAAATATCCTTTCTACTTCAAAAACACTTTTCCTTTCTTAACATGTCATAGAATTATAAACTAAAAGAAGTTGATTAAAAATAAACTTGAAAACTTGTAAGGGAAGATTCTTGGAAATAATGTTTTAAAAATCCATTCATTCCGTATAAGTTAAAAAAACATTCTTCTCGTACTTTTTTTGGAAAAGTCAAAAGTACCTCGTATGAAAAACGACAAAAGATTCATTTCATATCTTTTAATAAAAACTCATCGAAGGGTAAAATTGGATATAAACTATTGTAGAAGGATATAAATATTACATATTAAGGAAACATCGATGTGGATGATAAAATACACCCCAGTAAATTCCAAAGTATAAACAATCTCGGATAAAAATGAGATTGTGATATTTCCCTTACCATAGGTCTGATTTGCTTCGTAAGTGTCCAAAACTCCTGTATAATGATTTAAATAATGTTATTGACTTATTCAAGAATCATACTTATTGTTATGATATCATATATGGTCATATTCTTTAGCTTCTTATTAGTAATATTTCATTACTACTTGTTATTCGGGTGTTTATTACTTTTTATTCTTATGCGTATTTTGTCGAATAAATTCTTATTCTTCTCTTTAAGTTATAGATACATAATTTCCAAAATGGTATTAGTGTAATATATATCATATTAATTCATTCAATTCATTTATATAATCATTATGCAATGAAGATCATGTAGAACGAGTCGCATCACATCATGGAGATGGTATTTCGTACGTACGCACGAGCGATGATATCGTTCCCATGATCGTGGAATTGTATTGGAGTGTATGTATACTATTTAAGAATCCATATCACTTTATAATAATTATATATACTTATTATTTACACCATTATACCCATCCATGTAAGGTGGTGGGGGGAAATAGATTACACCACGGCGTGGAGACGGTATTCCGTACGTACGCACACGCGGTGATTTCGTTTTCCATAGGATGGATAGATAGTGAAATAGAGTTGATTCATACTTATAATAAAATATAAATATAAGAGTGATACTGATGTCATTACTTCATAATGAAACAACTAAGGAAGAAGAAGTGGAAGAAGAAATAAAGATGAAAGAATCAGTAACGGACATTTCCTCTTCTTTGAAGCGCCTCATTGAGACCTCCTCTTAGGGCACTACAATTGGTCTTTGAAGGAGACCAGGACCTCTAGGATGTTTCTAGGGAAGGGGGGGAAGTGAAATGGGAAGGTGTTGGCCGAGATTGAAGGATCAAATTGGTGTGAGGAGGAGAGGGAGGAGGTTCCCTTTTATAAGGGAAGAGAGGGGAACCTTTGGAAATATAAGAAATATTAGTTTATATTAAATCCCAACACCACTTAAAAACTTCCAAAATGACTCATATCCAAATATTAGATGATATAGAGTTGTAATATCATCAACCAATAAAATTTAGACATGTTAGGAATTTATTTTAAACATTATTAACTTGATTTATCTTTATTTATCAATTTAATTTTATTTGTGGTGATAATATTCTAAATTTTAAATTATTATAAATAATTACATATTTGTGGTGAATTTTCTATAATTTGACACTTTATGACATTGTAGACCATATAAATTTTAATTTATAAATTTTAAATATTTTTTTGATTTTTGAACAATTTTATAATATGTTATTTTTATAAAATAACAATAGTGTCAATTTTGACACTATTCATTTATTTGAATTTAAATAAAATATATACAGAAGATATGTTCGAACTAAAAGCTTTAATAGATCCATAAAATGTCATGTGTATCTAGAAAATTAGTTTATAACATTAAATAGTTCATATAATATTTATTTTATAATTTTTAAAATCATTTATTTGATATTTTAATTAATAGAATAATTTCAACATCACTATTATGTCATAATTAATGATAATTATTTAATCCCTATAAATTTTAAATAAATTCCTATAATTTAGATAATTGTATTATATTTCTAGATACTATTCAGTTTTTGAATTTTCATTAAGTTTATCACTAAATTAAAATTATTATACTTATAAGATTTAAGAAAGTGACATGTTGTCACATTCTTTGGTTTTAATAATAATTAAATTATTTTTATCGAAAAAAACCATTAAATGTATCTAATATGACACTTAAGTGATATGGGTCTACTTTTAGTCATAAAATAGGATTTTTTTCAGGTGTCAGGATAACTTTATAATCTTATATTTACCCTTAATTACCTGATTTACCATTAACTATGGTAAATAAAATTTACCGTAGTTACTATTCATAATGCCCAAAAATAAAAAGTAGCCTATTAACATAATTTGGACCCACTTATTCTGAATATGGAATCCATTTTTCAAAATTAAAAACATATAAGTTGCAGTAATTAATTTAAAATAAATCCCATTGTTAAGAAAATGGGATTTATAAGTTAAAACATTGTCAAAGATTTAAATGTTTTTACCTATGAATTCAATGTGAAATTAATGCTAATGACATACATTATATTAAATGGTAAGAATATATTCTATTTATAATTTAAATCCATTCAATATTATAATTTAACCATATAAATTATCTCAATGAAAAAATTTGTTTTTAATTAAAAATTAGCGTATTTTTACTATTCATCAAAATATGAAAGTTATCAGAAAAATATCAAAAATTTATCCAAAGTAAATTTTTATATCCTGATTCAAAAGAAGAATTTTATTTTTCCAAATTTAACTTATAAACATGTCAAAAACTAGATTTAATGTGGGTGCGCCATCAAAAGGCGGCAAAACTGCATTTTTTAAAAAATACTTATTTTACCAGAAAAAATTATTTTATTCTCTTACCATGTTCTAAAAAATGTGTAAGATGAATAATAATGTTATAAAATTTAAAATTTAGTTAATAATATTCATAACGTCTAGTCCATAATACTATATTGTTGTTTAGTGAAACCCGGTATTGTGTACTACACACGCTATCGAGGAAGGTCGTGATTGCGTGTAATGGAAGCCAAGTCCATATTGTGTGCTGTGAAAGATTCATTTGGTGTTGCGTATAACATAAGACATAAAACAAATCTCATAAAATCTCAAGGTTTTACACCATATCTGCTCCTGAAGGCTGTCTGAGGTATATCTGATGGTCTAACGCGCAACTGATGATAACCGGAACTCAAATAGATCTTCGAGAAAACTCAGGCTCCTCGAAGCTGATCGAAAAGGTCATCGATCCTAGGAAAAGGATATCAGTTCTTAACCGTCAAATGGTTCAGCTTTCGATATTCCACACAAAGTCGAAGGGTACCGTCTGCCTTCTTCGAAAACAGGACAGGAAAAGTCCAATGAGAAGTACTGGGTCAGATAAAACCCTTTGTCTGCAACTCCTCCAAATGCTTCTTGAGCTCCTGCAACTCAGGTGTGGTGATCCTATAGGGAGGAATGGACACCGGTGCCGCTCCTGGAACGAGCTCAATATAGAAGTATACCACACGCTCCAGAGGAAAACTTGAAAATTTCTCTGGAAAGACATCCTTGAAGCGATCCACCACTAGAGGAAAGTCCAACTGTGGTGTCCCCTGATCATCTAGATAAATACTAGCAATCTGGGTCGTCACCCATCCTAGCCCATGATGCTCGAGTCCTGCTCGACTCACCTGAACATCCCACATGCCTCTATGAAGAAAAGATTCACCCTCTGGTGAAACGAAACTCACTCTGCGGCGATAATAGTCGATGACTGCCTGGAAGGGAACCAACCAGTCCATTCCAAGGATGACATCATAGCCTGTGATCTCTAGGACATATGGATCACATATGAAATGATACCCTATAACTGCGAGAGGGCACTCTCTACACTGGCGTACTATAGATGTCCTCATCCCTAAAGGTGTGTCTAGTGTCAACGAGTCGGCAGAAGAAAAGATGCAGAGTCCAAGGATCTTCTTGATAGCAAAAGAGATAAATCTATGAAAAGAGACAGTATCGAAAAGCAATGAAGATAAAACTGAGGCTACTAAAATCATACCTCGAACTGTAGAAGGGTCAGGATCCTGCTCCTGATAAGTCTACTCCACGGCGAAAGACTGGCCTGCACCGCGGCCCTACGCCCCTGGCTGACCACTCTGAGTTGAACCTCCCTGCTGGTGCTGAGGGACTGGTGGCTGACTGCCACGGCCTCGATCTCCACCTAGGCCTGATCGGCCGGAAGAACTCCAGTTCCCCGACTGGTGAGAAACTGGTGGTGCTTCTCCTGAATGAGGAATCATGGAAGAACCCCAGTCACCAGATGCTGGTGAGAAAACCTAGAAGAAATACTGAAGGTGACCCATCTTGCCGCAAGATCAGCACTCCACGGGGTCCCTCTGGCACTGTGGCCTCGTGTTCCATGACCGGCCACACTTGTAGCATGTCACCTAGCTGCCTGATGATGCATCACACTTCCTCGGGTCACCACGCGTAGACTCTCTATGGTGCTTCTTGCTATCATCAGGAGGCAAACTGGCTATAGAAACAAAACCGCCCTATCTCGCAGCTCCAGAGTCTCTCAGATTGTGCTCCGTAATCATTTCCTGGTTGACGATGGAAGTGATGGAATATAGCTGGAAGATGTTCACCTACGAGCGGATCTCTCTCCTGAGACCATCCTCAAAATTCTTTTCTAAGAACACCCCACTTCCATCCCGGAGGGGTGTGAAACGCTGCAGATCGGTGAAGCAAGAGGAATACTCCATGACAGAAATAGTACCCTGCTCTAAGCTCATGAACTCCCAGGCTCGGTCGGCCCTCAGGGTCTCCGAATAGAAGTAGTCTTAGAACACGCGTTGGAACTCCTCCCAAGCCATATCCTGCTGATGACCCGCCTGTGAGATTACGTCCCACCACCTCTTGGCGGAGTCTCGGAGCATGTAGGTGGCAAGCTTGACCCGTCTCTCTGGAGGCGTCTCCAGATGCTCGAAGATAGTCAGCATGGATTCCAACCATGACTCTGCAGCCTGAGGTCCTCCTTCCCTCGAGAAAGTAGGAGGATGCTGCTTCTAGAAAACCCATTTCAAGTCTTCCATAGTCGTGGTAGGAGTTGGAGCTCCCTGGAAGGCCTGCGTCATCCTCATGAAACCTACCCTAAACTGAGCATCAGTGCCTGCAACTGGTATGATAGCCGGTGCCAAGGCTGGCCCGACTGGAGGATCTGTAGGAAGTCCCTGATCAACCCTGTCTGGCGTCTGATCACTACCTGAAGATAGACGTATGACCAGAGGACATCTCGGAAGCATAGCTCTGAAAGTTCAAAGCATACCTTAGATCAGGAAAACAAGGATATAGAACACAATAGTACGAAATGGAAACATGGAAAGGAAAACACAAAAGTTTACAAAACTCGACTACACGGCGTGTATAAAAACTACACGGTGTGTTCACTTAAACCACTGACATGGGCATGTGATTCTGCCACCCCTGGTCGTGTAAAAATCCAGACTACACGGCGTGTTTTCCCCACACACGGCGTGTACTTGAACTCTACTCCCCTGCCCAAGTCTCTTTACATGGCTACCCCACATGGTCAGACTTAACCCAAGACTACACGACGTGTTCTAAGCAAAACACGGCATGTACTAGACAAGGATTTGGCGGCCCGTGTTGTTATACACATGGCTATCTATAGGGATGAACCTTACACGGCATGTTCTAAACAAACACGGCGTGTATAGGTGAAGGTGACACCACCCCGTGTTGTTCGTGACACAGCCGGGTACCTGAACAAGACTACATGGCGTGTTTCAAACAAACACGGCGTGTGGAAAAGAAGTTGACACTGTCCTGTGTTATTCGTGACATGGTCGGGTACCTAGATAGGACTACACGGCATGTTCCCTGTGGACACGACGTGTTCTACCTGAGCTTCCCCTACCTATGTTGTTAGTGACACGGCTGGGTACACAGCTCCGAACTTACATGGTGTGTACCTATAGTACACGGCGTATTCCTGAAGTTACTTTCACGACACCGTGTTCTGCTCACACGGTCAGTGACATGGCCTGAAGACTACATGGGGTGTATCCAAAAAGTACACGCCGTGTATTCTGGGTTTTTCTAGGCAATAGCTCAAAAACTGCACAGAATCCCAGAAACACTAAAAACAAGGCAAAGAGGTGCCAAATTTCGATTTGTGAGGGCCCATACTCCCCGCGAATCAATGCTTGGCATCTCCTACAGTCATAGACAAGAGAAACCAGGATCATGAACCACCAATTTCCGATTAATGAGGGACCATAACACCTCAAGAAACAAAAATTAGTGTTCATTTAAATGAAGAACAACACAACCAATTTTCTAACATAACAGCAGAGAATGTATCAAGCATCTGTTACAACAGCATGCATAATCTAAACAAAGTCTATCACAACATCATGCAATTGCTAATGCGCCCTAGATGGCCTGGAAAGAATGTATGGCATGTGATTTTTACAGGTGCCTATATGATGCATGAGATGGAATACCCTCATCTCATCAGGTTGCAACAGAAATAGTACCGAAATATCAATACAATAATATCACAAGTCATGTGAATCACTCTAGGTGAAATCATATCAACCATACAATCTCAAAACTAGAAACTAAAATTAACGAGGTAGTATGGCTTTTCCCTATACATGGGTTAGCTACTCCAGAGCACAGCTTAATACCAAGTACTGAGTCCATCCTATCCCTAGCTAAAGTCTCCAAACAGTAAATCAAGAGAAAAGAACCCCTCTGATACCACTTTGTAACGACCCGAATTTGGAGCCCCTCCACTGGTGTCCCGTACCCGGTTCACCACATGAACTCAAGCGCATTTCCCCAAAATCCAGAGGCTGCCGACTAGCAGAGAGGGCATTGGTGAGTCGGTGGGGAAACTATGCCCTCATTTGGTAAAGTATACAGCAGAAGAACAACCAGACACAATAGTGGAAACAATAAACAGCATACAATAACTGAACTGAACAGCGGAAGCAATGTATAAAATAATGATGATGCAACATGGTACATATGTCAATGGAAAGTAGTAAACAAACCAACGTGCTGAAGTAAAACTGAAAAACAAGGTGCAAAAGAAAACAAAGTAACTCCTCAGCATCGCAAGCCACGGCTCGGTCCCATGCTCTCCAACTCCAGTGCAATCAAGAACCTGAAGTAGAAGGGCGCTTGCCCTTATCTATACCTGTAGCAACATAGTCTTTTTGGGCCCAAAAGCATGGACCAAACGGGGTGTGAGATAAAATCCCAGTAGGCAATCACCCAAATATTTTTTCCTAACAGTCAATGAATACATGGCAGTAATAAAACAAAAAGTAGTGAATAGTAAATCACAAGCAGCTACAATCCACAGTTCTAACAAATACGTACACAAGTAAACAACCAATAACAAGAATAAAATAGGTAACCCTATGGGTAGCTCTCACGGACTAACCCCTATGGTTCAACCTACAAGTACTAGAAACCCTCTAGGAGGCACACCCAATCTCACCCTTCTGGTTCAGCTAAGTAATAGACTCTCTGAGGAAGCACTCACCGTCAATTCCCCTTATAGTCTTGTATCATGCTAAAGGCTCTCTGGGGGAGCACTCAACGTCTCATTCCCCCTGTGTCCCTCGTGAAGGAACTACCGACTCTCTGAGGAAGCACTCATCGTCAATTCCCCTTGTGGTCTTGCATCGTATTAAAAGACACTCGGGAGAAGCCCTTACGTCAATTCTACCTATGGTCTGCTACACTAGGTACTCGCAGTCCTGTGTGAAAATAAACATGTTCAGTGTGCGTACATCATCCAAGTAAACCTCAAGAAATACTTGTCTATCATTCTAAGGCTCAGCAACATAACAAAGCAACAGTTCCACTATCCTACAACTAGGCATGGAAACGGGCCACTTTAAACAGTACAACAAGCATGGAAAAGCAACCTGAGCACAAAATAAATTACTCTACTCACAAGCATAAACCTCTACTACAGTAATCAAGCAAGCAGGCAAACAGAAGGGCAAAACAGGGAACCCACAATTCTCCGCCCAAGGGAATTTGTGGAATTTGCACAAAATACTCATCGACTTTCAACAAAAAGGCACAAACCACCTACCTCGATCCTAGGAGATAGATATACGTGAACCATGACGATTGATTCCCCTTAAAACGTCTTAGATCTAAGAAAACGCACAAAATTATCAACCCATTATAACTCGAAAATGAAGATGAATTAGAAAACAAAGCTCAAGTAGAAGGAATGACTCACCGCTGCGATTCCAACGCAACCGACCATGCTCGAATTGGAGAATGGATGAAGAGGTGGAAGTTCGTCGAAGATTCGGCCATACGGGGCACTCTCGGACGAACGGGGCCTAGAAGGAGGTGTTTCTGTGCGTCAGGTGTGACCTTGGTTCATTTAGTGAAAACAAAAGAAAGTACACGGCGTGTACTGGGTCTTTTCCGTACTCCACCAAAATCGGCCTCCACGTCACCCCTACACACCGTGTGTGTGGCCCGGGCATGGCCAGCACATGGCTTCGAACCGGAGAAGAGTACATTGCGTGTACTCAGAAAGTACACAGTGTGTACTTCGAAAATTTCTAGAAAGTTCATTTTTCATAAAAACTCCAGAAAGAGGAAAAACATAACTGAACGAAGATCCGGGTTCTTACAATTAGTGAGCATCATGTTTGTTTAATTTGGTCAATATTGATGTATGTTGTCCAATTGGTTAGGTGAGAGTGTATAGTGATAAGTAACTCATCATGTTTGTTGATGATTTTTATTGTATAGGTTTTCCCACGTCTATACAATAAATAAAAAATGTGTTGAATTGTATAAAATATTTCAAAATTAGAGTAGAAAATGACACAAAAGGGCTATAAAATTATAGTATCGAATAATTAAACCATGTTCACATATTATTAGGTTTAAAATTACCTTGAAAATATTAGTATTAAATAAGTAGTATTTTAAGTGAGCACCCCTTTCACCAAATAAATGTTTCTTTGGAAGTAATAAATTATATGTTGAATTTTATTGAATGAATATTATTGATATTGAGTGTAATATCATGTCATTACTATAAATAAGAAGTGAATGTTCTTGTATATACTCAGGACATATAAATATTCCATATAAAATGTAACATAGAAGGAAATCCTCTTTAAATAATCTTAGAGTATTTTTATAAAAATTATTTACCTAAAACAAAGAATAAAATCAAGGATAGTGAGATGATGTAGGGGTTAGAGGCATATTCCTAGACTATTCATCAATGATGAAGGCCAATATGTTCTTTTAGTAAATGTTCAAAAAAAATATTTAGAAAAATAATGTAAAGTCATTTGAACATGAATATAATAAATGTTCTGGAAATATTTTTCCAATAGAAGTTCTTGAAGAAGATAAATAGATAAATATAGATGAGGGAGAATGTAAGACTATTTAAAATTCTGATGATTCTAAAATCAAATATATGATAGAATAAATTAGAGAGGTGAGTCCACTTGTGACTCGATCAAGAAGGAAAGGAATTCAAGTTGATCTTGGAAAAATTTTCAGATAAAAATATGTTCTTCCACAGACATATAATATGTAGAGAATAGAGCACACTACTCTATTTTTTTATCAAGCCCACATTATTTGATGATGTGGAAAATCAATATTCTTGGGTGAAATTCATGAATAAATAAATAAATTATAATGAAAAAAATCAAATGAATGATCATATATATAGTGTTGAATATCATAATTTTTTTATATAATTTTTTTTATTGATAATAATTTTAGTGGTGATATATATGTGATATGAAATAAATAATAATATGTGTGTTTGGGGTATGTATAGGTTGATGGTATTGATTATGATGAAACTTTACCAAAGGTGTAAATGCTGGAGTCTTTTAAACTCATCATGGTATTGGATGAACAATGAAATTTTTGAGTATTCCAAATTAATGAAAATAGATAATTACTAAATGTTTTCTTAAATAAAAAATCTTTTATAGAGTAGTTATATGAATATATTATTGGACATGATAATTAAATGGTGTAAAGGCTAAGAAAATATTTTGAAGTCCAAATGTATGAGGCACATACTTGGTATACATGTATGGATTCTTTTACATGAGAGACGAAGTTTTATAGAGAATAGGATGACCATAACAACTAATTAAACATTTCAGAAGATGAACTTTTTATAGTCATGGTGTATACATAAGAGATTGTATTTGGAGGTGGTAAGAAAAATTTTCATAAGTTTTCTCAATTAATGAGATTATAATTTTATATGTTATTTATTATATAATTAAACTACTCTTTAGGGATAAAAATAAATTGAAAGTAATATATTATATTAACCTTAGTGGTAAATATAAAACTGAAGTGATTAAAAATTTAAAAATAGTGGATAAAATTCCAGTTTTAATGTCAATGTAAATTGGAACTAAAATTATAAATCATGATGTTATTAAAAGAGTTTAATCAAGAATGTATAGAATAAGTTTTGAGATTTTATATTATCTTACTATCACAATGATATATATCTTCCATACTGTATTTTTTATAGATTTTATTTTGAATTTTCCTAAGAAATAAATAATATATGAACATGATATATTTTATGATAAAACTGAATTATGTTTTGATGTTCATGGATGTAAAATAATAATAATATTTTTTTCTTATTTATATGAAAATTGGGATGGTGACATTATTGGTTGTAAATCTGAATGTGGGGAAACTTTCACAATGGAAGAAAATGAGTTGGGTGGATAAGTACAAAATTAATATTATGTTCCATTAAGTAAAATGTAATTAAACTATATTTCAGTAACTAAGGCCTTTAAATATATTATATGGATGAAGAAACAATTATAATATATTATATAAATATTGTTACAACCAATTTTGGTTTAGTATGACATGAAAAAATCCATCGAATTAATGAGGAATATAGTTAAGAACTATACCAAAAGGCATATAGAGATATAGTGTAATTTTATAAAATAGGAGGTTTAGAATAAAATTTTGATACTATAATTTATTGGAACATATAAATAGGTGGGAGATATCTGCACCAAACTAGTAGTTAAACATTCCTTTGAGAACAACTAGTTATACCATTGAATTATTATAATTTCTTGAAACTAAAGAGGTGCAATATCCCCTATCACCATTTTTTAATATAAATTTTGGATATTATATGTTTTTATAGGATCTTTTCTATTGTTTTATTGAATAAGATATAGGGACAAAAAATCCTAGAGATATGGATGATGTTTAGCCATGTGATCAGGTTGATTCTCAATCAAAAACATAAAAATAGTTAAACCATTCTCTTATTTACTAAAATTAATATTGAATCGTGTAGGAATGATGAACTTTTTATTATTAATTTCTTATTTTTATTCATAAATATGTAAAATAATAAATTTTAGAGTGAATTAACCCTTTTTATTTAATTTTAAAATGAGGATAAAATAAAAATTATTTGAGGAAGAAATGTTAGGTGAGGAGAATATGATCATTCCTTTAGGGGAGCATGATTTTCTATTAAAACATTAGAGATTTTAAAAACAAATAGTGGGGGATTATTTAACCACATTATATAATGATATATTTTTTATTAATAGGAAGTTTTTGGGTACTATTGTGAAGGATCTTGAATTCTTTGGAAACAATTAGAAGTCGAATCGAGATGATTAGAGAAGATTCTATATGTATCATTAAAGAGGAATATATTTTCTTAATATAGAGTGTTATCCTCTAAATTTATTTGAATTAAAAAATATAGAATGTTCCCATGAGTTTTATAAGGATCATTTCATTAAATTTTAGGGTTCTTTAAATTTCTATTTTTTAAGTTTCATGTTAGATTCTATGAAACAGACATCAAACTATAAATTTTTTTTGCAGAAAATTCATTGGTTATGGAGTTTATTGTTACACACCATGGAAGGTATGTCACATAATTAAATAATGTAATATTATATTTATAAGTATTGTGTGTTGGATTCCTTAGATATGAATAAAAATCTATATAATGATGAGCATGAGACAACGTCAGGAATTCCCACCCTGGAAATCCAACAAGGTAATGATAAATTAAATCTTCGGTTGTCTTACTACTTAAAATTGGTGCACATCAAGAAGCTTCTCTATACACATATGTTGAAAATTAATTTTACTTATCATGACATAATTTTTTTTTACATAGTGATTTCTATAATCTAAATAGTTTGAGGAGAGATGATGATATGGATACCACATGAATTTTTTTTCATTATTTGGAAAAAAAATAACTATATATTCAAATTTATATAGTATAGATATACATGTAGTGGATACACTATGATGATATGAATTATAGGAATTAAGAATTTAGTTATTATTTTAATTTTACAAATGAAATTAAAATATACTTTGGATATAAAGGATCTTATTTTATATAAGTTGTTGATCAAGATCCTAAAAATAACTATGGAAATCATTATGATCATAAAATGAAGAAATATATAAAAATATCATTTAATATTTATAAGTTTATAGTGAGGTGTGATAATTTTGAGTTACCTTAAAAATCAGGACTGGAAGATCGAATTATTTTGTGTATAATTGAATATATAGAATTAATGAATAAAAAACATGGAAAACAACCTTGTTTTTAGTGATGATTCTTTAAATTGATATCATTTGAATTTGACCTATGCAATAACTATGTTTCCATATACATTTTAAATATATTAAGTGGAAAAGGTTAGTGGTTTTAGATTTCTAATATGTTGTGAGTTCATCCAAAATTATATTATCAAATAATATTAAAATAGTGGTTAATTAGAATATCAAAATATTGATGATTTTTCCTCATTGTATGAAACCTTTTTTTAGTGAACCAAATAATATTTTTTCATGATATTTGCTATTTTTCCTCTTGGTTTTTCTTACAAAATTTATTCATTTTTTATAAGGTTATGGAAATATTAAATATGTTTTATTGATAATGATAAATTTAAAATCAATATAATTCACCCCCACCCATCTTTGGATGAATAGAGGGAGAAAATGGTAAAATTTTAGGTATATATAAGAATATATTCTCTGTGAGATGAAACCAAAAGAATAATATATCTTTTAAAAAATAGCATGATGTATAAAATAAAATATCCAATAAATCTATTACAAATGTGCGTAGTAAAATTTTCATAGGTAATTTTTGGAATTGGGGTTCTAGAATAAGTTCTTTGATTTTTGGCACAATATATCATTTTATGAAGATCATATAAGACTAAAATTTCAGGGCATTAGATATATAGGTAAAAATTAATTATGATCAACAAAATAAATTTTTGTAGAATAAAGTAAATCTATCCGAGAAAAGTAGATTCTAAAGTCTTAATAATTTCCATGAAAGTTGAGAAAAATGTGATCAAAATAATATTTTTTATGGTATTTTCAAACTATGATTGATTAATATTATAATATGATGATAAGAGTATAAAAATAAAATTAAAATTGGTAAATAGAGAAGATTCTTCCTTTTTGAGTAAATAGAATAAGATATCCATTCAAACTGCTCCAAATAATTCATTAATGATAGATGAAATGGATGTAACACCAATTCGATAGAGATGTTTCTAAAGCTGTAGAAACTTACACATCATAAAACATTTCAAATTGGCAATGACCATCAAATTCAAAGTGATCATGATGGAGAAAAATGAATAATTGATCTAAGAGGTTAATAAGTGGATTGGTTTCATGGAGGATATCTAATAAGAATAAAATAAAATATTTACAATGAATGGAACCTTAATTAATATGGAATACCATTGTAGAATGTGAAAATTATCTCGGAATATAGTATAATAGTGTCAAAAAATGTTTACCTGATCTAAAATAGTTGTTAAAAAATAAAGTAAAAATAAAATGGTTTTCTTTTTTCAAAAGTTATATTATGAAAATGAATTCTACACTTAAAAATAATATTGAGAATGTTACTAATGAAGACATAACCATATGGATAGAATATATGGAATTGGATAGGTAGTTTGATCAATCATAAAATAATTAAATCTCTTTTCATAATTAAGTGAAGAATAATATTACATCAAATAAAAATACTAAAAATAGAAGGAAATCATTGGTTCTCAAAGAAGTAAAAATTTGAAAAATCCTTAATAAATCTATGACATATATTTCAAACCATTTTATTGTTGTAAAGAAAAGAGTTGCTTGATTGAGTTCCATGACTACACCCCATTACTCAAAATAATGTTATTATTAACTACTCAACCTTTTCACATGTCCACTATATTTATATTCAACTAAAAAGAATAAAATGTGATATATCAAGAAAGATAAATAACTGAATAATGTAAATTATACATAATGATGGGTGAACTCCATTGAGTAAAATTTTGGTTGCTATCATTTTTTACTCACAACTCAACAGTTGGAATCAAAATATTAATCTTGTATATCTCCCTTGAAGAGAAAAAATCCACAAGGAGGTCTATCAAAGAAAATAACTTAAGGGGGGTCTAATAAAATGATCATGCTATTATATTTTTATTATTTTATGAAGAAATAAAAAATTCTAAACATCAATTGATGAAGATTTTGTTGTAGGTATAGTGATAACTTGTAAATTCTTATTTTATATTGTATTAAATATAGTTATTAAGTGGTAGTTGTTATTAAACTGAAAAATATTTTGAAAATGGGAATGAAATTATAACTCATGAATGTTCTTGATGTGGTTTTTAAAGATCAAGGTATGATAGAAAACTCTTATAAAATCTATTTAAACAAATATAAAAAAGATAAATGAATATTGGTATTTCATAATCAATTTTTTATTAATAGCATGATGTTTAGATTATTCTATATTGGTTTCTACACCATGTATTTTACAAATAGACATATATTTGATTAATTTATGGATCATTACTCTATAAAAAAGTGATTCCATAAATCTCTAAAAGAAATATGTTTTTGTTTATATCAAGTGAACTGTCTCAATAAAGAAAGTATAATTAAAGAGGAGAACAAATAGGAGAATATTATTTTTTTAAAATTAATTAATTTAAAGAAATTAAGATAATTTTTCCCTTACACTTAAATTTATATTTATTTTAAATTATAAGGATAATTTTTTAACTATTGAAAACATATTCAACGTATCATTTATAAAGTATTTCAAGGTATTGACACCAAATATAAAGGGATGGATTAAAGATACCAATAAACCTTGATTTTATTATTTCAATAATCATATCAATATGATTTTTCTACTATAGAGTATGAGTTCAATGATTACATGGGTTTTTTCCATTTTAAATGAAAAAAAAGAATGATATAAAATGAGATTTTTTTGTGTTATAATGTAAACTCGTTCAGTGGAAAACCACATTAAAAGCTGGGGATTGTTGATCTGATCTTAATTAAAGTTAATGAGACATTATTTTTTTTATATGTATCATTGTCCACAATAGGTTTTAAATAGTTTTTAAGTGAAATCTATATTGGATATATTATAGAGCTTTGATTGATCTAAAAATAAAGTAGTGTAAAAAATAATTGATACTATAAAAAACCTTAAAAATATTCTCCATCATAAAGGCTATTATATTTAGTTTATAATATTTTTTGGATTAAGGGTTTAAGAAAAGGAAATAACTATGAAATTAAATTACAGTAAAAGTTCCAAAAAATACCCTAAATTAAGAACACATGTGCTTTTAAAGAATTTGGAATTATATATGGTAGTTTTCTTGAGATATTCTAGTAACTTATAGAGATGTTTATAATTTCTTAGAGTTATTGAGAATTACCATAGTGAAATTAAAGATTTTTTTTAAGTTACATGAAATAATTATTGAATTCCATGTTCAAAGTGAGATTTTTGATATATCTAGATTTATAAATATGTTTTTACTTAGGAAAGAAAATTTGAAAATTCTAAAATTCCATGTATACATAATATTTTCTCAATATGGTATGTTATATATTTCCATGATTTTTGTACAAATTGTTTTTATAGGAACTAAAATGTTTTATTTTTTATTTATTTCATATTTGTTTTATTATTTTTTATAATATAAATCAGAAAAAGTAGGTATTCATTATGATGTGTACTTTTTTTTTGAAATGTATAAAATATATAATATCATAAAGAACATAATTAAGCATGTGTAATATATTTTTCTTGATATGTAAAGTATATACTGATGAAAAATATGAAAATATGTCAAAGAAATATATTTTGATGATACATATGATACTTGAAAGCTCCATAATTTATTTTTAATTGAATGTGAGGATGTAGAAAATCCCAAAATCATATATGTTGTTTAATATCAAAAAAATAAAACATATGAGTCTTCAGTGTTAGAAATATTGAAAATTTAGAACCCTCACTAGCCTGAATATGATATTTTATATCTTACATATGTATTTTTACATTGAAAAAAAAAGATTTTCCCCCAAGTAAATAAATTATGAAACACATATTAATAAAAAAAAATATCAGTTTCAAAACTATTTTTTATTTATTTAGACATCATATATGAGATCTTGAATCAATAAATGTGATAATAAATATAATATTTAAGTTATAAAAAAGAATATCAAGAAGTAATGAAATATCTGAATTAAAATTCATGTTGAATCTCAAAATAGTATTATAGAATGTTGTCATTCCATAATAATTATAACCTAAAAAACAACAATACCCATACTGCATATTTTTATACAGTTATAATTATTGAATGTTTTTTGGTTTTGTATAAATATTTTTGGAAGTAGATCCCTCAGTCCATTAGCTGAATTTAGTAAAAAAATTTTGCTTATGATCAATTCAAAAGGAAATGTGTTAATTGATAATATTGTAATACCAGTGAGGGTAATAAATAAAGGAGAATGAAATATTTTGAGTTTATTAGAGCATACCCATTTGAACAAATATAAGGACAAATATAGAGAGGAATGTTTTTAGGAAAATGATTGAGAACATACTAAAATTCATTTATATAATGGTATTTTTATAAAAATATAGGATTATGGATTATTGGTTAGTTTATGATAAGTTGAAAATATAAATGGGGGAAGAATAAGTTTGAAATTTTTGGGGAAATATATAGATAACCTAATAAATAATTTTTGAACAACATATCTTTTTGTCTGGATGGATTAGAAGTTCTAGAATTCAGTTGTAAGAACTAATACAGTGTGTTGAAGTAGAATATGAAATAGATTCAAGAGCTATGATCTAGTTGGTGGAATATATAGCATAGAAGAAAATTTAGAAGGAATAAAAATTATATTTTAAGGGGATATTGAGATTTATTGTTTTTCATTATATGTGATTCATCAAATTAATATTAAGGAGTTTCTAGATTTTTATAATCACATGATGATATAGTGTTAAGAGAAGTCAGTGATCAAATTCTAGTAAATATATATAAGACTAGATTATTATAGTGATATACATGCACACATGTATTAATATATCTAGATAAAATCAAATAAAATACATAGAAATGATATTTCATCACTTTGATGTTATGATATCTATTTCAGACTAATGATCCTCATTAATAGGTTTACATGCTATGTTCAAAACTGGAATATTATAGTATAATATTTTTATTTTTATTGGGAGGTAAAACTACCATTATAATATGATGATGGTGGAGTTTCAAGTGATTCTTGAACTTGGTTATATGATTATTCCTATCCATTTTTAATGCTTACTCAAATACTAGAAACTCTATTACTTAGACTAGTCCCAATCACAACAAGAGTTAGGTACCTAAATTAGGAATGAAATTTCATAAAATATTTTCTGTTTCTCAATTATTTAGTTCATTAATTTGTATATTATATTTTTTCATGGGAAAATAATCAAATTTATACTTATATCCTAACCAATAATAGGGGTTCAAATATTTATGGGGGTAAAATTATGAAATAAAACAAGAAATTCAGAAATATTTCACACCTTAATTCACCCTTACCCCTACCCTCGTAGGTGAATTGGCCAACTAATTGGCACTTCACTCTAGATTTAATTTAATTACATTTTATTTTTAATATTTTAGAAGTCATGGACTAAATAGGAAGAGTACCTCTGGAACCTAACACTTTTTATGAAAAAAAAATTTCTTCTTGAACTACTACAAAATATCATTATTTTATATTCTGTACTAGTAATAATAAATATGTTGCATCTTATAGTTGTTGTTAACTAGTGGTTTTGATGAAACATTCATTAAATAATTTTTTTTAACATTTGGAATATGTGAAAATAAAATTTTACAACACTGGTTCTATAAATATTTAAAAATATATATAATTATTCATTTTAGGAGTAAGTACATTGAAATTAGGTCTTATTTCATTAGGTATCATACTAAAAATTGAGATTTATATCTTGATTTTATTAATAATGGAAATAATCTAGGAAGTGTTTTCACTAATACATATATTGCTAATCAAGTTGATTTTTTAATGGTTAAATGGGTTTATTTTAGTTTAAATGAGTATATTATCCTTTTATTAATTTTTATGTCATTTCTTATTTTCTACATAATCATTAACCTTTACGTATTCTCTATATTGAGTTTTAAACCTTGAATATAGACCTTATACCCTTATGTATCTTGACATGTAAATGTAACTATTTTATTTATAATAGTATCTTTTTTTATTTACTCAAACATTTTCCCCTTATTTTAATATAGTATATTTCAAAATTAGTGATATTCAGGATTCCTTTAAATTTAATTTATCATCTCATTTGGTTAACTTTTTATCAATTTATCCTATTGTATTATTTAAAAATCATTGTATCTGGATTCTAAATCATAATACATTGAACCTCCAAAATTATGTTGATCATATAAAAGATAATTAAATCAAAGGATGAATCATCTTGAACTTCAAAAAAGGCTAGACCTTCTAGTTCTCAATGAAAATTCTTAACTGTGAATGTTAATAAAATTGATTGAAATTAATTATTTACAATTATTATATGATATACTTTGTGGGAATATATATTTAATAAAATTAAATCCAATGATTATATTTGAATAAAATTATGTGAGTTATATTATAATTCATGTTTTACTTTTTAGGGACCAAGAATATTTTCTGTATCAATGGTAATTGATTATGAATTTTCATTTTGATCTAAAGAGATGGATGAAGATTTTTTTTACCTTCATGGTGGTAATTCTATATTCTACAAATATTATATAGATGATGATGAAATATAATTTACACATATAATTTTTTAACTTATTTGAACTTAAGTTACAAGTAATATTTTTTAAAATGTTTCATAACATGAGTAGAAGGTTATTATAATAATTTTCAAACTAGGATTTCCCAAAGAGATATAGTATGAACAACTTTATATTTATTTCAAATTAATACATTATTTATTAAATAAGATTAAATTTAATACAACCGGAATGATTGATAAGTCTAGTGTCTTTTTTAATTGGGTACATTACATAATAACATAAAATAGGAAGAAACAATATCTTTATGAAAAACTTCTTTAATGTGCTCTCTCTTAAAACTGCATTGGATAACCTTGGGACATACATAAGAAAGAGGTGTTCTACAAAGCCTAGTAAGGGAATAAACATGGAAAAAACTAAAATAATTAATACATTTAAGACAATAGTCATATAAATAGGGAATAAAAGGAGTGATAATAGTAAATATGAACAATGAGGCATGATATAACATGATAATATAAAGTCAACATGGGAAATGTAGAAACGTCTAAAAACAATGCATCATCAATATATATCAAAAATAAATGCCAAGAAATCATGATGGAAAAAGTCTCATTATTGATTAGGTTTACTCCCTAATCCATTACATGTCATCTCATGAGACTAAAACATTACCCAATGCATTGGAGCACTATATAATTTTGGGTGCAGCTGTCACTTTCATTTCATTATCATACTTAAGTATGCCACATAGATAATAAAACATGGATTCATTCGTCATCATATTTTATTACATGATCAATGTGTGAGTAATAAATACATTTAATTCCTCAATCAAATAATTTTAAGTTCATAAAATTGAACACCCTTGATAGTAAATGGGTATGGGTATTCACTATACAATTTTTTGGCATCGAAACTCAAGGAGAAATTTTAGTAGCAAAACAACATCACTTAAAGATTCATAAAATGGGTTGATGATAAAGAAATGGGTCTCTTACCATTTTTACATAAAATGTATGGTAATAGAGACATTAAAAACATATTCCAACATTAACAATTGAAAATATAAGTCAAAGGATAATAACAAAATTTTACTAAAGGAGAGAAGGAAAGGATCCCTTACTAAATCACGATATGTTATCCGATGTATATAAAGGTTCATGAGAGTGATTAATGAAGGTTAAAGTGTTATATAATCACATTTAAATTTAAATTATGGTAAGGGGTTATAGGAAAATAAAACCAAACATCCATAATTTGAAACTAAGAAGCATAACTTAAAAGAGGTGCTTGAATGGAAATGAGAAGAGAGAAGTCCCTTACCATGAGAGTGTTACTCCAAATTCCTGGGAGGGGATTCTTGAGAGCTTAGGGGTAATTTGGGAGGACTATAGTGAGTGTAGTAAAGATTAATGATGTTATCCATGGATTTTTTAGTTAAGTGAAAATTGAGTTTGGGTGGGTTTATATAGGAAAATAATAGGGAATTCTTTATCATTTCTCATACTTAGGTTTTGGACTCCATACAATAAAATAACCAAAACCAAAAACCTTCCCATGGTTTTTTTCCATGGTTTCTAAAAAAGTGGGATGTTTTTTATTATTTTATAAGTTCAATTTAAAAAAGTATTAAAATATTACCTTCGGTGATGTGGAGGTCAGTTATGCTCTTAAAGAGATGATTTTAAAACCCTAAAATAAAATATCATTTTTGGAGGATTCATAAAGAAGTTATAAAATTAATAAAATAAACTTAAAATCACTTTATTTAAAATTTAAAACATATATCTGGTCATGTATCACCATTATAATATTTATAACATTGGGTTTGGTTCATTATGATGTCATAATACACACCATATATTTATACCATATTTAATTTTTACCTGAAATTTCAATTATCTCATAAAATTTTGAAAAATTCACCATTTGAAAAGTTCAACATTATGATTGAAAAAAGTAAAATTTATTTTATTTAAATAATTTTTAAAATATGTAAATTTTTACTTTTAAATAATAATTGACATTATTGAGAAATGATGGTTTTTTATAACAACTATTTTTGAACCTTTATAAAAATTACATTGGACTTCATAAAAATTATATGATCACTTATATTTAATATGCATTATTTAACAATAATATTTTATTAATTTAAAAAATCTATTAATTCATCAAAATAAATTACTTAATTGAATTTTAACTTTACCTAAAAATATTATTTGTGTTTTATTTTATCAAAATAAAAATCATTTATAAAGTAGCAATAATAGGATGAAAATATATTCAGTATTCTATAAAAAAATTACATAGTCATATAACTAGAATCATGGAACATATCCCTTTAATAAACCATTAAACTCCTCAAGATTAAGGTTCATGAAAGTTATTATTTAACGGCATGGTTTGGCATACATGGTTTTGATCGTGATCTTGATGAGCATGAAATTCTCTTGTAAATGATTTTGAAAATTCCTAATTTGTGAGATCTTAACATGGGATTGGTGAAGGGAAATATCAGTGATTCTATCTCCCCCATAATCTCTGATAAATGCGATTTATAGGGTATGATCCCACTTTTTGGGGCCATAACTTCCTTTTTCTTTTTAAATTGGATTTGTTAAACCCTTATATTTATACTAAGAATGTGAAAACTATTAAATAATTATATTATCAATGGTAATGATGCTTTACAGTCATTTAAATCTGATAATATATAGTAGAACCAATGAAGTGAATTTGTTCTATATAAACATATTACATAATAATCCATTCAATTAAATCACTATAGAAATTTTATTTATAACAGTTCAGATCATTATAAGCACCCCACCTTTAGAAAATTCACACGTGAAATTTTCATTTCCCACACAAAAACTAATAAGGGTAACTATGTTTCATCACATATCCATATTCCCACATCTCTTCTTCAAAAATTTGGTTTCTCCAAATCACTTTGACCATTTGTTATATCTTATTTCGTAGAAATTTTCCTCTATGATCTAAGATCTTCATCGACTACTCATTATATAAGAGGTCATTTTCTATAAAAATAACCTCTAGATTGAGTACATGTGAGGGGTATAATATGTAATTTATTAGGAATGATAAATGTAATACATCATGTACTTGAGATAGGTTGGGTGGGAGTGCTAGTAGATTATCCATTTCTCCAATGTGATGAAGGATCTCAAAGTTTCTGATGTATCAGAATAACATTTACCTTATTCCCAAATCACATGACTTTCTTCCAGAGATATGCAAAAAAATTCCATGTCACCAACATCAAACTCTAAGCCTCATCAATGATTGTCAGCGTAACTCTTCTGTTGACTATGAGCTGCCTTGATATGCTACTAAATGCTCTCAACCTTTTCCCCCAATTCTTTGAAAATTTCAAGATGTAATAGTTTTTTTCCCTAAACACATCTCAGCATACAAGTCTTCTTCACCTCTTCTCATAAAGGGCTTCATAGGGTTCATTTTGATGCTTGAGTGGAAACTATTATTGTATGAGAACTGAACTAGAGGAATGTTTTGATACCATACTCCTTTTAAGTCAATGGATCATTCCCTCAACATGCCCTTAAGTGTCTTTATAGTCTAATCAGATTGGACATTGGTTTGAGGGTAAAAATCCATGTTGAAGTTCAACTTAGTATTTAGAAAATCATGAAGATTCTTCTAGAAACTAGTGTAAACCTTGGGTCTTTACTATATATAATTGATATTGGTGTTCCATTTAGCCTCACCACTTCTCTAATGTATATCTTTGGAAGTTGATCGAGTGAGAAATCTTCTCAAATTGAAATTATGTGAGCAGTCTTCATAAAATGATCCACCACAACCAATATAAAATTATTACCTCTTGATGTATTCAAAATCATAGTAATAAATTCCATGGTGAGATTTTCCCATTTCAATGTAGTTATGGGTAATGGTTTTATAAACACTGTGGAAATTTTTCATTCCACATTCACTTGCTAACATACAAGAAATATTGATGTTTATTTCAAAAATTCCTTGTTCATATTTTCCCACCGATAGTGATCTTAGAGATCTCAATAAAACTTTTTTCTTCCTGGTTAGATATAGAAATTAGAACTATGTGCATCATCAAACAACACCTTCTTTAACTATAGATTCCATGGTAAACAACGTATTCAACCAAATATCGCATACCCTTATACATTATCATTGAGCTCTATGGATTTCCCTTTTCTTATAGTTTCCAATTTCTTCTGGATTACCACATCAATTATTTGAGGAACCTTAATATTTTCTAGAAGGGATGGTAGGAAAATCATTTCTAAATGTATTTATGATGTTTCTTCCTTTATTATTACCATGTAAATAATTTCCAAATCTAATAAGATCATATCCCTATCAATTCTCATCAATGATATAATTTCTGGATCCTTTTTACTTAGATCATATAACATTTTATTCTCATTAATAAGATGGAAGTGGATTGAGAAGTCATAGTCCTTGATCAGTATAAAGACTATTCATTGGTGTAATTTAAGATCTTTTTGTGTGAATATATACATTAGGATTTTGTGATCTAAATATATTTCACACCTCTCCCTAAAGAGATAATGTCTCCATATTTTCAAAGTGAAGATCACTACAGCCTACTCTAGATCATGTGTTTCATAGTTCTATTCATGAACATTCAATATCCTTGAAGAATATGCTATCACTTCCTCATTTAGGATTAACACACATCCCAAGACCTTATTTGAATCATAACTGAATACAATAAAAAGTTCTCCACTTGTGGGTAGTATGAGTATAAGTGCATTGATAATCCTCTTTTTCAACTCCATGATGTTATCTTCACATTCATCATTCCAAAAAAAACTTGAATCCCTTCCAATTTGGCTTGGTTAGAGGTTTTTACAATTGTGATAAATTTCCCACAAATATATGACAATACCTAGATAATCCAAGGAAACTATGGATAATAGTCATATATGTTGGAATCATCCATCCTTTACTTGCTTATGTTTTTTGAAGGGTCTATAGATATCCCATTTCTTGTGATAATATTGTCTAGGAATGATACTTCCTTCAACCATAACTCACATTTTTTGTATTTGGTATAAAGTGTATCCTTTCATAAGGTCTTTACCACAGTGCTCAAATACTCCTCACAAACATCCTTTATTTTGGAGTATATTAAAATATCATTGATAAAAAACTATGAAAATTTTGTCAAGGTAATCTCAAAAGTCAATATTCATCAAGTATATGAAGATTTATGGAGTATTATTGAGTCATAATTACATTACTATGAACTTATAGTGCCTATATATTATAAAAAAGTGTTCTTGTGGATATCCAACTTCTTTACCCTTACTTGATAATATCCTAACTAAAGATCCACCTTGGAGATGAATTGTGGTCCATGTAAATGATCGAACAATTCATCAATCCATGGGAGATGATACTTTTTATTTATTGTGATCTTGTTGAGATCGTGATACTCAATGAAAATGTTCATTGATCCATCCTTATTCATAAAAAAGAGGACTAGTCCAACCCACAGTGAAGCACATAGGTGTATAGAAATTTTATCAATATTATTATGTAGTTGTTTCTTATGCTTCTCAAGTTTCACAGAAGCCAATCTATATAGAGTCTTTAATAATGGTTACACCCCAAGTATAATCTCAATTTAAAACTCTACCTCCTGGCTAGGACGAATTCAAGACAATTATTTGAGAGGCACGTCAGCATATTCCCTCATAATGGGAATGTATTCAAGGATAACAATTTTCATATACTCAATAATTTGATCCAGATACGCTTTCTCATAGGGAAATAATTTTCATTCATGATATGTTTATTGTAAATAGGATTAATCCTCCTCCTTTCACTTGTATATAATATGAGAACAATTTAAAATACAGATATTTATTTCCTTTCACTGCAATTTATATTATCTCTATATAAGGAAATCCAATATATACATAGAATTGCATCAAATTCCTCTAAATAGAGCCTGGTATTTTTTCATGAAGATAATTTTCATAAACTTCAACATGTTTTGAATTATCATAGTTGTTTTACCTGATGATATAAAATCATTCTAGGTGGTTATTCAATGTTCTAAGATAACTTACATGACATTATAATAGGGAATTAATTGAAATAAAACATGGAATAGATAGTTATTGAGTAGAGGTTACATGTACCAAATTCATCATGATCCATGTCATCATAAAAATTTCCATGATCCCTTGTTCTTGGAGATTTTTGATGTTCATTATGATTCTAATCCCTTGGAATAGAGCATTGTCTTGGGTAATGATCAACTAATGCACATTTTAGTCATATAACTGTATAAGGAAACTTATATTGAACTTTATTTCCATCTAAAAAATTATCCATTTTTTAGGGAAATTTGATACATTATGCCCCATATTACAACACTTAAACTATCCCTCGGTTTCTTTGTGACACTTTCCTAAGTGCCTCTTTCTACACTTTTTTCACAAATGAAATTGGGTTTTCTTACTTTTAATGCTTTTATCAGACAAAATTATTTGAGAAACCATCTTTCTATTCCTTAACACCTTTGGGTATTCTAAAAAGTGAAAATTGTAAAATTTAATTTTTTATAACTAGTTTGGAATAATAATAATGTGTTCTACCTAACCTCATATCCATTTAGGCATATCATTTGGGAAGTCATCACATTTCCCTTGAAATTGTTTGTTTACCAGATTCCTACTATTTCTAGATATTAGATTAAATAAGGGAATAATTAGGGATGATTATTTTTAAACTATTAAAAATATAAATGAGAATCTAATGACATTAAATATATAACTTATAAATTACATATATTTCCTTAACTTATTAATTTCTAGGCTTCAATCTATGTTATCCATAATCAATTTCCTCACATATATTCTTATGGGAATTTTTTGTTCCCTTAATAATGGTTCATAAAGAGATAATTAATTTACTAGAGCACATCCCATTGGAGTTTCAAAATAGGTGTGTAGTAATTCTCATTATCGTTCACTTGTTCCTGGTCGAATCAATCGTAAAGTAGTGTTTTTAGGTTTTATACACATGTACATATGTTCCAAAGCCACATCCAATTGTGTTATCTAGAAAAGAATGTTTTTTATTGATAAACTATTTAATATTTACTTACCAAAATTTAGAGATGTTTATTATACTTATTATTATCCCTAAGGTTTTCACTAGAGTATTATAATCCTAATCCAATAACTAAGTAAACATGTCCTTTTATACCAACTATGAACACACTTCTCTTTATTTCACATTAATACATGATTTATTACATAAGAAAACATTTAATACAACTCAAAATATCGATAAGTCTAGTTTATTTGGGAATTAGGTACATCACATAACAGATTAAAACAAGAAGTCACGTTATCTTTATTGAAAACTTCCATAACATGATCTCACTTAAAACTACATGGGATAACCTGGGGACATACATAAGAAAGGGGTGAGGTATAAATCTTAGTAAGGGAATAAAAATGGAATAACATAAAGTAATTAATACATGTTATGAAATAGTAATATAAATGGGGAATAAAATGAGTGGGAATCATAAAAATGAAAAATGAGGCATGATATAACATTATAACATAAATGCAATATGGAAAATGTGGAAACATCTTAAAACACTACATTATAAACATAGGTTAAGGATAAATGCCCAGAAATAATGATGAAAAAACTCCCATGATGGATTATTTTCACTCCCTGATCCCTTTAATGTTGTATCATTAGACTAAAACATTACCCAATGCATTGGAGTTCTATATAATTCTAAGCACATTTACCACTTTCATTTCATTATCATGTTTAAGTGTGCCACATAGATCATAAATCATAGATTCATTAATCATCATATTTTATTCCAAGATCAAGGAATACATAATAAATACAAGTAATTCCCCAAAAAAAGTAGTATAAGTGCATAAAGTTGAACACCATTTATTGGAAATTGGTATTGGTATTCACGACACAAATGTTTGACATGGAAAATAATAGAGAAATCTTGGCAGCATAACGACGTCACTTAAAGACTCATAAAATGATTTGGTGAGAGATAAATGGGTATATTATCATTTGGAATAAAATTTAGAATAATAGAGACATATAAAAATATATCCCAACATTAGGAATTGAAAATATAATTCATAAGAGAATGAAGAAACTTGGATAAAGGATAGAAGGAAAGAATCTCTTACTAAATTTTGACATGATAATGGGTTTAAGTAAGGGTTCATGGGAGGGATTAATGAGAGTGAAATTGGTATATCATCACATGGAAATAAAAATGAAATTATGATTGTTTTAGAAAAACAAACCCAAATATCCAAAAATTCAAACTAATAAGCATAACATAAAAGAGGTTCTTGAATGGAAATGAGAAGAGATAAGTACCTTACCTAGAGAGTATGACTCCAAATGTTTAGTAGCGGATTATTGGGAGATTAGGTGAAGATTATGTGGAATATAGAGAGTGTACGTATGATTAAGGATGTTCTTCAAGGATTTTTAGTGAAGAGAAAATGGATCTTGGGTGGGTTTATATAAGAAAAGAGTGGGGGATTATTTATCATTTTTCAAACATACATTTTGTACTCTATATAATAAAATAACCAAAACCATAGAGATTAACATAGTTTTTACCCAATTTTTTGTCTATAGAGGGGTGGATTTTAATATTTTACATATTCAAGTGTTTAACTGATTAAAATATTACCCTTGGTGATGTGAAGGTGATTCATGCTCTTAAAAAATTATTTTGAAACCATAAAATACATTTTTGGTTTTTCATGATTCATAAAGGATTTATAAAATATATAAAATAAACATAAAATAAAATTATTTTTAATTTAAAATATATATTTTATCATGTATAAAATTTATAATATTTATAAAATAACTTATGGTTCATTATGATGTCATAATACACACTGTATATTTATATCATATTAAAGTTTTACCCAAAAATCAAAATGTCTCGGAAAATTATAAAAAATTAATGGTTGGATAATTTTGAAGTTATAATTCAAAATATGACATTTATTTTATTCAAATTATTTTCTAAATATTTTAATTTACTCTTTTAAAATAAGAATCAACATTTATTGAGAAATGCTGGGTTTTTTATAATAATATTTTTTGAACCCTTATAAAAACTAAATTTGACTTCACATAAATTATATGATCATATATATTTGATAAAAACAATATAATAATAATATTTTAATAAAATATTATTTATTTGAAGAATCCATTAATTAATAATAATAAATTTATTAATTTAATTTGAATAATACCCAAAAATATTGTCTGTGTTTTATTATATCAAAATAAAAATCATTTATAAACTTATAATAATAAGATGAAAATATATTCATTATTCTATAAAAATAATGTATGTACTCATATCCCTAGTTTATTAAAAAATATCCCTTTAATACACCAGAAAATTCCATAATATTAAGGTGAAAAATGGTGAGACTTTTATGGGTTGGTTTCTTGTATATGGTTTGGGTCGTGATATTGATGATCTTGAACTATTCACGTAAGCAGTTTCAATCATTATTAAATTTTTGGATATTATCTTGGTCTTGGTCAAGGATAAATTCCAGTTATTCTATCTCCCTAAAATGATCCAATAAATGGGATTCATAGGGTATGAACATGCTAATTGAGTCCATCAATTCTTTTTTTGTCAATTGAATTTTCTAAAACTCTATATTTATATTAACCATGTGATCACTTTACAATGTATATATTATCAATGAGGATGATTCTTGATAGTCATTTAAACCTAATAGGATATAATAAAACTAAATAATTGCACGTGTTTTCTATAACCATATTATATTATAAGATATTTAATTAAATCACAAGGGGAGTTTTATTTATAATGGTTTGGGTCATTACATATATTGATTGTGAAGAATATTTTCCATGATATGAATATATTATATCTTTTTTTATTTAAAATAAGATTAATTTTCCTATTAAAATGTTTAGATACATGATCCACTAAAATTAAGGATGAATGAAATTATATTTATACCCCAATGGAAGGATTCTTACCTTTTAGTTGGTGGTCAATATCATTGTGATTGCTATTGTTAAGTGTCACCATAGAAATCATATTTTTAGTATAGTTGTGAGAAATATTATTTATACATATAATTATTTAACTAACAAAGGTATTGTTATAAAGATGAAATTTCAGGAAGAAATAGATAAAGAAGAAGATATCCCTACCCCTATTAAGGGTTATCCAATACCCTAGATAACTAATGAATTTTCTAGTTTTTCTAAATCTACAGTAGATAAACCAATATTCCCATTACTAGGAATAAATAATTGTTGAATTTAGAGCTAATAATTTAGAGGACTTGGTGAATGGATAAATAATTTTTAAAGAGTATCATCTAGAGATTGGAGTTGAACATGGTAAACATTTTAGAGATTAGCGTAAGGAAACAACTGAAAAATGTTATAGAGTATATTTTTTCCAGAGGAAAAAAATTATTTATGATGTGGATATATTATCTCTTATTTATAATGTGGGAGGTGAATAAATAACTTAACTCTATACTTAAAAATTAATCTTATCATGTATTTTATGAGCATGTACAATACTTATCTAAATGATTATTTTTTGAGTTGAATGGATAAACTATTGAAATAATGTCTAATACAAAATAATATACTAATAAATTAAAAGTATAGGAATAAAATTATATTTCAAAGTATTATTTTTTTATATTATATCTAAAATATTTTCTAAAAATATTTGTATAAGCTCAAATAGATGTTGAAATATCAATCTAAAATGAGGAACAATACAAAACATGTTCAATAAAATGTTCCATCTTCTATGTGAGAATAATAAAAAACCATTAAAAATATTTAAATATTGTTTCATTATATTTATTCATATTAAATTATATGATTTCATATTTATAGTGTTACTCATTGACTATGGGTCCATTTTAAGAATTCAATGATGAGTTATTTTTTATATCCAAACAAGTGAAAACACTAGTTAAAAATGAGTCCAATAAAGATAAGTGGACCTTGAATGAGATTTTATTTAAAGTAGAGATAAATTTTAAACATTTATATAAAATCATCTAAAAAAATTGTAGAATCAAATGCTGCAAAATTTTTGTGAAATAAAAGAAAATATCCTTTAAATATAGATTTACAATTATTGGGAGATAGAAAAAATAAACTTTTTAATAATGTTGGTAATATTATTCCCTAAATATATAAATATTTTTATATGGAATAACATAATGAATAATCTTAAATTTCAATATTCACTACTAAAGGGAAGGAGATTGTAGTCTATAATGAACACTAGATTAAACCTGTTTCTGATGTTGCACCAATTATCTATAAGGCACATCTAGATATGCTAGAGAACTTTATGGCTTATTATGTATGAATATCATAAGAGTTTGGGATAAAAAAACAAATGTATATTTTTTATGGAAAGGATATTCAATTTTTATTGACAATTAAAAATATGATATTGTCTCAGGGTTATGAATATGTGAAAATGATTTTTTAACATCAAGAAAAAGTGAGCTAGGACCAACTCTAATTTATACATATCATGCTAGAAGAGAGAAGTTATGTAATATTTACATTCCACCCACATCATATCATGAAAAATATATATGTGGTATTTAATTTTAATAGTGTAAAACTACAAAAGCATCAACATATGAACCTAAAACATCTAAGTTTATATATTCAATAACTTCTATATTTGACATGAATCATATTAATAAAATTTATGTATAAATGAAGGATATTGAATTATATAATTATAAAGTGACTAATAGACTTAGAGAAATAGGGTATATTCTTGTCACCCATCATCTAAACCTAAACCCATGGATAAAAAATTGAATATTCTAGAAAACTAGTCATTAATCCAATAGATTGATCTTTTTCTTATGTTTGATTTTGTTTAAATTATTTTATTACATTGTGAATTTATATAGATTATTATATAATATATTTATTAAATAAGTTCATATTATCATCAGTGTTATATATTCTTATAGTTTATAAATTTATTTTTCAATATAAATGTGTTATACCCTCTTATGTAACATCATTTTTTATCTCAAAAAAGGGGTAAATAATTGGAAACACTAAATTTAATTGTACTACTATTTTTTTATGTGATCCCTCTGGGTCACTTGTATCATTTTCCTTTTTTATAGCTTGTACCTATTGAGGTTATAAAGGATTTTTGGAATCAAAGGTTTCTAATTTTGAGTTTTAGGGTAAATAGTCTTGGTACATTTTATGTTTATAGTTTTTAGTAATCATGTGGTAATATTGTCATAGGGTTTTGTTGGTTCAAGTAATGATTTTCAAGATTTGTTTAACTATTTAAGTCATCTGCCAAACCATAGTGATGAAGGGGTTTTCTCAAGATTCTATCACAATACATGATAACAGTTTTTCAAACCATTCTACTATAAATTGGTAATTATGTGCTTCATTTTTTAATTAGTATTAGCTATCACATGGTTAGTACATTGTTTTTCTAACTATATGGCCTAACCCTGTGACCCATATGGGTTTATTAAAAATAGAAAATTACCCTAATAACAGTGTTCAATTTTAAACATAATCCCCCCTAAATCCATCATTATCTAAACCCTTCCATTAATTGATTATATAAGAGATTATTACATTGGCTCTTTAGCATTTCTATTTCATTTGTAATGGATTGATCATGATATATTTTTATTTACACCCAATATCTTCTCTACTTTATATATTTATCTATGATCTCTCTTCCCTTTGTTTCATTGGAACACTATAGGGATATTATTTTAGCATCTATAGGTTTTTATGGGTAATTGATGATGTTTCAATGGATATATGCTAGATATTGATCAATATTTTCATTTCCAACCACCATTTTCGATGGTAACTATGTTTTCTATTTTGGTGGGGTAGGTGTCTTTATACAATGATTATTTTTTGTCAACTAAATATTTATTCTTTTATATTTATTTTTATATTATTTTGGAAATGATCAATATAAAATGTGTGAGGTCTATTTTTTTGTAAATTCATCTTTAGTATCTCATAAATTGGTTTTATATAAGTTTTTTTATAAAGGTGAGTTTTGAAATTCATGGGTTTGAAGAAATGGTTCAATTATATATTTTAATCTAAAATATATTTTCAAGAATGGTAGTGGTGATTATTCACTTTTGAATTTTTTTATAAAATTATGATCATGTTTGATGTGGATGTTTTGTGAAATCAAAGTACATACGAACCATAGTTGTGTCAAGTTATGAACATTGCACGTATCTAGTTCACGAGGCAACAAAAAATATTATGGATAGGTTATCATAATTTTACAATAGCTAATGGGTATCCTAGTACTAAAATAATATGTTATAATTTAGTATCATTATGAATCATGTTAGGAAATATTAGTGTTACTTTCATTCCCTAGTGTTGTATTCACATATGATTGATCCCAAATTATGCTTGGTTTTACTACATAATGGTACTATTTGATGATGGAATACACAAATGTCTATATTATTTTTTACCACGGTTGATTTTTTAACATGTCCCTCTATATTTAACTTAATTAAATTGTTTTATTATTGGTTTGATTTAATTATTCTTTTTTTATAGAAAATTAAAGGATTTTTTAAATAAAATATTTTCAATTAAAATAGAAATTTGAGACTTTTTTTGTTTTAAAGCTAAAACTAATGAATTTATGGTGAATTTGTTTTATAAAATCTAGGTAGTATAATATTGGGGCTTGTATTCATACCATGAATATTCCTTTAGGTTTATAGAGAAATAATTTTTCATAATACATGTAAAGTCATTAGAGTCATGTATGTCACTAGATTTTCATGGTTGATATTTTGTTTATAATGAGTTAGATTAGTGTTGATATATGATCACATATAAACTTATCTTAGGATATGGTTTGTATTTGTTTTTTTATTATAATTTTGTCTTTATTTTTATATTCCATGGTTATGAATATTTTATTTGGTGATATACTATTATTTTTTGTCATTTTTTCTCATAAGGAAATCATTGGTTTATATGTTCATATCAAAATATGGTGAGTTAGGCTAGGTGTCTTGTCTTATTGACCCTATTTGGTTTGATGAAAAATCGTATCAGATGTAATACCTAAATGAAATTTTATTACAATGTATAGGGTTTTCTTGGGGATTATGGTAAATAAGAGTTAAGATCATAAAATCTTAGATGGTAAGTGGAGAAGGGTCCCTCACAATATCCCTTTAATATCTGACCTCAAGTTACCATGGGTGGTCAGGTATTCTTCATCATCAATTTGGATTAATTTTTAGGTTTATTTAGAAAAATATAATTTTGGGTTCCCTTAGATTAATCTTGATATATTCCCCTTTTGGTTTTGTAGTTTTATTTAATCATTGTTGGTTAAGGGATTTATTTCATATTTTTGAAGATCAAGTTTTTATTCAATAATGTGTTCCTAATTTAATCAAGTGTTGTCTTTTTTGATCAATTGATAATGAATCATTGAATAATATATTCAAATTATATTTAAGGACCTACAATTCCAATCCCATTGGAAAACCCACCTATTGAATCTGATTTAGGGGAAATAGTGATATGAATGATTTTATATTATGGTCAAGATGGGGTTGAAAGCCATGAAAATATGGTGGATCATGATTTGTAGTTTATCAAATAGAATCCACCAGTCATTCATTTTGATAATATAACCCAAGAACATTAGGAATGGGTTAATGAAATAAATAGGTATTTCTATCTTCTAAATACCCCATATGACTCAAAGGTAGGGTGAAACACTTATACATTTAAAGGAGAAGGATGGAAATGGTGGTGTTCCATCATAAAAAATAAATTACATGAGGAAATCACTTGGAAAACCTTCAAGAAGGTCATAAATAATTATTTTTAAAACAAGATGTTATTTATGGTGATGGTTTAGGAGCATGTGATGTTGGATAAAGTATACCTTTTAGTGGTAGAATATGATACATGCTTTTCAGATTTTGATCAACTGTATCCATAACATGTCACTGATGACTACCTCAATGATTGACAGTTTAAGATGGTTCTAAATGATGATATTTTATCAATACTTATTCTAAGGTGTTTTTTGACATTTTTTTTGGTTATTGATATGGAAGCTATGGATGTGGAAGATTTTTTGGGAAGATAAGTTATAGAGGAATTTCTGTTATAGTTTGGGGGATAAAAATGTAGCGTCTGAATAGAATTAGAAGAACAATACGGGTTCTTAGTTGACATCAAGAATATATTCTGTGGATTCATCAAGTTGGAAATTGGTTAGTATTCTATTAGTGTGAGAAACCTGACTTTATGGTAGAACCCAATATTTTCCATCATCATAGTCAATTTGGTAAATCTTCATTGCTTCAGTATAATAGTGTCCCTTGTTCATTTAGAAGTAGTGAATTGTGATAAATCACATTCTAATTCAAAGGGGGATAATCAAGAGGCAAATAAGGACTAAAGAGTATTTGAATTTAGAGGCCTTGTATATTGGAGTATGTACTAGAATAATGGGAATCATGGCTAGCTACTGTGAGTGGTATGTTATTTATTTTATCCCTTATAGTTATAGATTTTTTTGATAGAGGTGAATGTTGTAATTTCATATTGTTTAAGTTGATTTATGTGTTGGAATTATTTTTCAACGCTTATAACATTTATGATTGATATTTCCACTCCCTTTGGGAGAAACAAGGAATAAGGTTTCAAAGTTTCCATGTTCCATGTTATAATCACTAACCATGAGGCCATGTATGATTTTCTAATTCTTGATCATTATATCATTTATCTTATCATTTACATGGAATGGATGGTCAATTTAACATCTCATTTAGATTATTATCATGTTTTGGTTTAGTTTCCATCTCTTGATGGGGTCAATAAATTCATTCAGGGGGATTGGTACCATAGATCCAAGATTGTATTCCCTATTGAAGTTCTAAAGGATCGAATAACAAATGAGAATGGGGGGTGTATTATTTGTTCACTCTTTATAAATTCCAAAACATGTATAAACATAACCCCTATAAACTCTTAATATTTATTTCCTTATAGACTTTTAGTAAATAATCATTCATGAAAAAGTAGGAAAGAAAGAAAATAACACAATATTTCTAAGGTTCGACCTCAATGTGAGATCCAACATCCTTTTCATAGCCACTTCCTTGAGTCTTTAGAAATACACTCTTATGAAGAAGTGAATAAATATTTTCCCAAATATCATTAGACCCATTCTATCTACTGATAGGAAAGATTATAAAAACTCCCACCAGTTTACAATTTTTTCTTATAAAACAATTGATCCAAACAAAAGAAAAAAGTAATTATTGAAACTACTCCATAATTGCTCAATATGAATCCTCAGTCCGATTTGGAAGGATCCAGTTTTATCAATCTGATGAGTCTAGATCTGATTATCTCAATATAATTATTATGGATATGATTATATCAATACGATGATTCTAGATCTGATTCTCTCAATATGATGAGTTTGGATCTGATTCTCTCAATACAATATATCTTGATCTTATTTGATCAAGATGATAAGTCTAGATCTGATTCTCTCAATACGGTGAACTCAATACGATGAATTCATTATCAATATGAAAAACTCAAAATCTTCTCAAATACTCAATAATATATTCTTCATTCCAATTTTTCAATCCAGTTAACTGAATTTGATATTCTCAATATGATCTTTCTCAATCCAATATATAAACATTCAGATGTCTGGTCCTTCTCACAAAATCTCTAGACAATAATTACTTTTAGTTGATTTATTCTGCACTCCACCTTTTCCTCTATCTTGAAAATTACACACATAGTGAATGATTTGAGAAAGTATTTATAAGTGACTCAGAAAACAAAAGTGGAATACTTGAAAATTTCATCACTTCCCAAAATTTCAAAAACTCAAAAAATCTCTCCTATTTAAAACTTTAACTTTTACTTCTTCAGACCACGTTATATTTATTCTAGATTTTTGAAAATTTTAATTTCATGTTTTAACTCTTAAACTCTTCATAAAACTAGTATAGTTTTCTTTTTGAGTATTCATCATAATCGACTCAATAAGATTTATGTTTCTTTATCAGTGAATCGGATTTCTATTTCTTTCTCATTGAATTTGAATTATGTTTCATTATTAGTGAATCTAAATTCCATTTCATATTTAGTGAATATGAATTCTATATCCTTCTATGTGAATACAAATTTTGTATCCTTCTTAGGTAATCCAAATTATGTATCATTCTCATTTAATTTTAATTTTTTTCTCCTTCTCAATGAATTACTATTGAATTCTCATTTATGATGGAATCTACATACTGTAACATTCAAATTCTTCAAACCTCTCCACCATTTCTTCAAAATATTTTATCATGAAAGTTTTAATGATTTTTGTGAACTTTTTGATCAGAAAATAATATTCTGAATTTTTTATAGAATGTATGAGTACTTTATAACTCCTATCTTTACTTTCTTAAATAAACTTATTCAGCATCAATATGAATTCATCACTCAAAAACATAATTCTTTATCTAATAATGGAAAAGGAAAACTTCCAGTAATCAACCATTTTTGTTTCCAATTCTTCTAGGTTCGATTATCTAAATCTGATGGAGATGAATACGATACTCTACGTATTATGAATTTTCATTACCATGGATATGGGTCTGATTCCTAAATAACAAAAACTCTCTTTTAAGAAAATTATTTTTCAAAAAATAGAAAAACATTGTAAAAAAATTGTCACAAAGGTTCTTTAATCAATCCCTTTAGATTTTTTTACAACAATCTTTAAAATCTTTTCTAACTCTCATAATTTTTTTACAACTCAAATTTTACAAACAAATCAAGTTTTTTAATATTATCAAAACATAGTCATTCTCAAAGGAGAGTGCCTTGACACTGCACTATTAGATAAAGTAATGTTTTTAAAGGAATTTTATCCCTCTATAGAAAGAATTTTTTCTGGAAATGTAAAGATAAACCAGAAATCTTATCTTTTCCTCTCTCAATTTTCTTTTTCTATCCCACATTATATGATAACCATGACTATAGATTCATTAAATAAAGATCAGTAAAAGCTTCTAACAAAGTACACAGTTGTTGATTTATATCACCCTTTGTGAACATAATCCAAATAATGGTGGGGGTTCTTCCTTATGTGTTTTAGGAAGACATGGGATGAGGATGAAGAAGATGTTGCAGCCTCAATTCCAAAAACCTTTCCTTCTTCATTTATCTTGTAAATATATCAGCAATATGATACTTTATGGAATTGTATTCTAGTAAAACATATCCAATAAAAAATTTCTAGTTTATAAAGTGAAACTTTATATCAATGTGTTTTGATCTTGAATGTTGGATATGATTCATAAAAACATCAATTTCATCTTGATTATCACAAATCATCTTCAATGGTTTATAGAATTTTACTTTCAAATCTTCTAGTTGAACTTTCATCCACAACATTTGAGTACAAGAATGAGTAGCTGCAACATATTCGGATTTAGTTGTTCTCAAATTTACTGAAATTTGTTTCTTAATATTCCAACTCACACAACATTCACCCATGATAAATTTCCCCATAAGGTCAATTTTCTATCATTACAATCTCCATCCCAATCAAAATCAGTATAACCATGAAACATCATCTAATAATTTATTTTTTATAACAATCCATGTGAAGTTATTCCTTTAACATATCTTAGAATTCATTTTTCATCCATCATATTTGATTCTTTCAGATTACTTTGATACCTAGAAAGCAAAGTCACAGCATAAATGATATCAAGACTTAATGCTATAAAGTAAATAACACTTCTTATTATCTTCTGAAAGTCTTTTTGATACAAACTTATTCTGGATTCATCTTTACTCAACTTTATGCTCGTTGAAATATAATTTAAAACTTCTTTTCATTTTTCCATATCAAATGTCTTTAACAATTCTCTAGCATAATTTTCTTGAGAAAAGAAATTTTATTTTTCCATTTGATGACAATTTAAGATATAGAATAAAGTTAATTCTCCTAACATAGACATTTCAAAATTCTTCTTTATTTATTCAGTAAATGTTTCAAAAACACCTTGTATATCCCCAGAAAAAAAATTATATCATCTACATAAAAACTAAAATTGGAGCTCTAGACTCAAAAAAATTCACATATAAGTTAATATCAGCATTTCCTTTAGAAAATTTCAACATTATCATACAATTTTCATGTTTAGAATAACAATAACGTGGATTTTCTTTCATCCCATATAAATATTTCTTCAATTAAAAAAAAATTATCCTCATTAAGTATAAACCCACAAGGTTGTTCTAGGTAAAATTCTTCCTCAATTGCACTATTTAAGAAAGATGACTTTACATCCATCTAATAAACTTTTTATTTATGATGATTAGCCACTATAAGAAACATTTTAATAGTTTCAAGCCCTGCAAATGGGGAAAGGTTTCATCAAAATCCACACCTTCCACCTTTGAATATCCTTTACACACATGTCTTACTTTATTTCTTGAAAATTCTTCTTGTCGATTCAATTTGTTTCTATAAACCCACTTTTTTATGATAAATTTTTTTATTTTCTAGACAAGGAACAAATTCCCATAATTCATTCTTCTCAATATGATCCAAATAATCATTCATAACATCCAAAAAAAATTATGTTGAATAGCCTCTGAAACAAATTCCAATTAAACTTTTGAGATATCTGAAGTATGATTTTCTAATTAAAACATCCTTCTTGTATAAACTAGATCATTTTTATTTCTAATAATTTTTTAGGATTTGACATGTATTTTTAAGGTAGTAAATTTCAAAGTTTCTTTCCTATCTTAAATTTCATCATCACATGATGCTTCTGAATCTTGATAAGGATCTATTAAATTACTTTCACTATTACTGTAATTCTCTAGTTTATCCCCCTTAATATTCAAAAAAAGTTTTGTTAAGGAATATTTATTTTCAATTAACTTCACATAATATGACTCCACCAACTTTTAATTTTTTTTCCAGCATTTTTAACTTCTTACATTTGTAAAATAACACATAAAAGTTCCTTCCTCAACTTTCTCATTAAACTTTCCCAAATCTAGATTTTTTATTTTGAGAAAAAATGGACTTCCAAAAACTTTGAAGTTTTTTAATGAAGGTTTTTATTATACCACATTTCATAAGGATTCATGATAGATTCCAGTCTCAACGAGAACCTATTTTGAACATGTATAAAATTATATATAGCTTCTCTCTAATAGAATATTGAATGATTTTATTCTTCTAACAATATCTTCCCATTTCCACCAATCTTCTATTATTTCTTTATACTAATCCATTTTGTTATGGAGTATTGGGATAACTATAATCATGTTTGATACCACTCTTTCTCAGAAAAGTTTCAAAATTATTGTTTATGAATTAGGAATCATTATCTATTCTCAATAACTTTATATAATCCCCCATTTTATTCTCAACTGATTTTTTGAAAAATTAAACATTTCCATATCCATTGACTTATGATTCATAAACATGATGTTTGTAATCTGAATGAAATCATCAATAAAAGTGATAAAGTAGGACTCTATTTTTTGTTTATTTATGTCTCATCTCACCATGTAAATCAGAATGAATAAGTTCAAAAGGTCTAGTAGATTGAATATCAATTCTCTTATGACTTTTGTTAGTCATATTTCCTTTAAGTCAAGTAATACAAACATCTTTATATCTTATTTTAAATTCTAGAAAATTCAAAATGACCTAAATTTTAGAATTTTTATTCAAATATTTCTACCCAAGGTGGCCAAGTATTTGATTCCATGATTTTTTTATCTTCATCACTCAGGTAACATGAGTTGTAGAATTATTCTATTTGAATGATATTATCACTGGTACTTTCTACTTTTGTAATAACATTTACATATTTTATACTTTTGATGATATAAAAATATTTTTTAAAATAATATATTTTCCATCATCACAATGTTGAATCACACTCAGTAAGTTATGTTTTATCCCATCAAAAAGTAAAACTTCCCTGGATTTTAATTTTTTTGCTTTAATCTTAGCCATTTTGATTCCTCTAATTTTTAAGGAACTATCATTCCCAAAGTTGATTGATCCTTCATCATGTATTTCAATATGTTTCATATAACCTTTAATATTTTATGAACATAAACTATCAAGTATCCATGGTTTGTGCCTTTTAATTTCTTTCAAATCTTTTTCAACAACAACAACTCTTTCCTCAACTTTATTTTTTCAGATTTCCTTTTTTCTATCATAATAAACTTGTTCTAGAAGGAGTGTCATACATATTTCAGAATTATGATCAGATTGATCACATATTTCACATAAATCTTCCAAACGATAAAATTGATTTTTTTTTGGAAAGTTTCTAACATCTTGAGAATTCACCTTTTCAACTTTATGTAAGTTAAAAAAGTTTCTCATTATACTTTCACTATTTTATCCAATTTTCTCAAACCTTCTTCTGGGTAGAGATATGTTATGCCAAAAATATATATTCTCCATGTCCATAGACTACACAACACCAAAAATAGCCATCAAATATTTATTTTCTATTCAAGAATGATCTTTCCTGGTAGAAACCTTATTGAAGTTGGAAACTTCTTTAAGGTCTAACGTACTCAGTATGTGGACCATATTTTATTTTGAGTGAGTTCTCAAATTTTGAATATTTGATAGATTTATTATATCATTTATCCACCCATGATTTCCAAATATTTTTTTCAAAACCATAAATATTAAAATAATTAGATAAAACGCTATTTTTAGTAAGAGAATATTTCACTCGATTATTGTATTGATCCTTCTCAGCAACTTTTGAAGTCTCATATTTTTCTTCTGAAATTTTTTTGAAGTTTTTATTCATCTCAATAATGGTACTTTATAACTCAAGAAGTTTTAATTAAAACTTTTTAACCTCTTCTTCCATAACTTCCATATTCTTACTAAGATCTTCAATCACCTTTCTCTATTCAGAAATTCTATGTTTATTACCTAAAATTTCCTGAATGTATTCCACCTCCTGCTTAATGACATCTTTTCTTCCATTAGAAACTTCTTCAAAATCATTATTCATTGATCTAATTTATTTCTTGAGATTTTTTTTAAAGACATAAAAAAAGTTAGTTTATGAGATGACACTATCTATAATATTCTTCACCACCTTCTTCACTCTATGAGGAATATTTTTTTTCTCAACTTTTGCAATGAATGTTTTTATTTTTTCTGATCATTCATCTTCAGAAGAATTATTATTAGTTGAGTCCAATTAAAATTTATTGACCAAAAAAATTCTTTTTATTCTAGTAAACTTATTCCTATATCTATTGGAATACTTTTATTATGTATCATTTTTTTTCCACTTCTCCTATCAAGGTTTTTCATTATAATCATATTGAAATTCACCAACTTTATTCTTGGGTCAATTCCTATAAATGTGTCTTATTCCACCATACTCAAAATATTTGAGGGGAAGTTTACCTCCATACTTTCCTCTTCCTCTTCGATAGGTCTTGGATATAACAGACATGATTTTATCATTCAACTCATCATCCTCTTTACCATCAGAGTCATAAGTATCAACATCTTTAACATTTTGGATTTTATTATATCTTATAGCTTCAAAATCCATTTCATCTTTCAAATTATTTTTAAACAATGAATATTTCCTCATTTTATAAGGAACTTTAATGTTATACAATTCATCAAGAGATAAATCATCCTTATCTTCTATAGAATAAATTTTAGTATCGAACCTATTCAAAATGTTTCTCATAAGATTTTTCAAAATTATTGAATATTCCAAGAAATCTATGAATTCTCTAATGTTGTAAATAATTTATTTTAATTTGGTGAATTATTCAACAATAGTTTTTTATCTCTCATTATGATTCCTTCATAATTACTATTACATATTTTTATCTTTTCTTCATTAACATTAGTATTCCCTTAAAAACCACTTTCCATCTTGTCCCATGTATTTTTTTAAGTATTTAGACCCACCACCTTCTGATAAATTTTTTTTATAAGGACATGAGAATTTCATTTCTAGCATTTCTATCCACTTTTATACTTTTCTTATCATAAAAGGTCATCAATATATCTTTCTTGATAGGTGTAAACACAATAGTATAAGCATAAAAAACTTCTAGGACAAGATATAGGAGATAAGGAATCATCCTATTTTTTCATCCATAATAATGTTTTCCATCAAATGTATAAATTACTCTACTAGTGAAGAATTGGTATTATCCATGATAAATATTCAATAATGGAACATGTCTCTAATAATAATTGAAGTTACAAGGGATTAAATAACAACTGTTGGGGGTGTTGAATCATTTGTTCACTGTTCATAATTGTAAAAAAAACTGGAAACTTAACCCCATAAACTTGTTAAATTTTTTTCTTTTTTGAATTTTAGTAAATAATTATGCATGAAAAAGTAGGAGAACAAGTAAATAATACAAGATTTATAAGGTTTGGACTTAGTGTGATAACTTACTTCCTTTCCATATCCACTCTCGTGGGTTTATGGAAAGACAGTAGTATGAAGAAGTGAATAAAACTTGTGAAAAATTCCATTAGGAACCTTTTATCTCCCGATAGCAAATATGTTGTTGAGTCTCTTCAGATTAAAATATTTACTTATAAAATAATAGATGCAAACAAAATAAAAAATATTTTATTGAAATTTATCCATAATTTCTCAGTCCAAATCCTTAGTATGATTTGTATGGATCATATTTTCTCAATATAATGATTTTAGATCCTATTATCTCAATACAATTAGTATAGATATGATTCTATCAATATGATGAGTTTGGATCCAATTCCCTTAATACAATGAATCTAGATTTGATTCTCTCAATACAATCAGTCTAGATCTGATTCTCTCAATATGATGAGTCTAGATATGATTCTCTCAATAAAATAGACTCAATATTATTAAGCCATTCTCAATATACAAAACTCAAACTCTACTCAAATGATCAATACGATCTTCTTCAGTCTAATTGAGTTAATCTGATTGACTGAATATGATATTCTCTATACAATCTCGCTCAATCTAATAAATCATTATTCATCTATATGATCCTCCTCACAAAATATCAGGTCGGTAAGAACATTCACTTTATTTATTCAGTGCTCTGCCTTTTTCACTTGTGTGAAAATTCCACACATAGAAAATGATATGAGCAAATATTTATAGGTGACTCATAAAACAAAATTAGGAAACTTTGAAACATTCCATACTTCTTCAAATTTTAAAAAGTCAAAAAAATATATCACATTTAAAACCACAACTTTGACTTCTTTTAACCTCCTCATATTTCTCTGAGATTTGTAAAAAAATTTAATTTAAAGTTTGACCACCTCAACTCTTCATAAAACTTCTAGAATTTTCTTTTTGAGTATTCTTAATAGTCATCTCAACATGATTTCTATTACTTTCTCAGTGAATATGATTTCTATTTCTTTCTCAGTGAATCTGAATTCTATTTCGTTCTTAGTAAATCTGAATTCTATTTCTTTCTCAGTGAATCCAAATTATATATCCTTCTCAATGAATCCAAATTCCATATCATTATTAGTGAATCTGAATTCTGTATCCTTCTCAATGAATCTAAATTTGGCACCCTTCTTAGTGAATACAAATTCTATATTCTTATCACTGAATTATGATTTAATTCTTATTTATAATTTAATATCTATATTGCAACTTTGAAATTCTAAAAATCTCTCCACCATTTCTTCAAAATATTTTTTCATGAATGTTTTCTTGATTTTTGATAACTTTATGATCATAAAATCACCGTCTATATTTTTTCATACAGTTTGTGAACTTTATAATTCCATACTTTACTTTCTTTAACAATCCTATTCAGCATCAATATGACTTAATCACTTAGATACTTCTTAATTTCTATAATAAATGAAAAGGAAAACTTTCAATAATAAAAAATTTCTACCTCAAAATATTTTGGATATAATGATCTGAATTTGATGTAGATGAATAGGATACTCAGAGTCTGATGAATTTTCATTATGATAGATGTGATTATGATTCCTGAATAACAAAAACATTCTTTTACAAAAAGGTTATCTGTCAAAAAATACAAAAACCTTGTTAAAAAAATTTATCACCATGGTTCTTCGCCTATTTTTGTTAAGGCTGAAATTATCATAATCCAATTTTCAAATATGTTTCTTAATGTTTCTGACCAGAATCTATATGGGTAACATTCTACCATGGTGGATGGGAACCATGATTTTTTCCCTAATTATTTATAAGGGTTACCGACCTAGGGAAAGGTCTATACTAATGACCTAGTCCTAGGGATGTTTATAATCTCATTACCATCTTATCACATAGAACATATAGATTTAATGAATCTTAAGTTTATGCCTTAGGATCCTAATGACATTGTATTTATTTGATTGAGTGTGAAACCATGAGCTTTATTAGTTAAATTTTTAAAGTGGGTTGTTGTAAACCTATGGATTTGTGTTGGTTACAAAATGCATAATCTGGAGACTGGTATTAACAAGTAACCTTTTCTTACGATTGATAATATATTTGACCAACTCATGGGATCCATATGGTTTTCTAAGATTGATCTTTGAACAGGGAACCATTAACTGTGATTCCAATATGTGGATGTTACTAAAACATTATTTAGGAGTAGGTATGTAAATTATGATTATTTAGTATTCCATTCATTCTTACTAACACTCCATTATTTTTTTATGAATTTGATGAATTAGATCTTTCATCGGTTCTTGGTATCTTTGGAATTTTTTTTATGGAAGATATTTAGGAGTATTTGGTGTCAGAGTATTCTTTCTAAATGTCTTTTTTGGATCCATGATGTTAATTTTATATTTTATTTCATTTTTGAGAGGGGATATCAGTGAATCATAAAAATTTCATAGTAAGGTTGTATTTAGAGAATGAAAAAAAGGTGTTTGAGATTTAGATCTTCATGGGATAATGTGGTTATTATAGAAATTGTGTTCAATGTCTTTTCAAGATTATGTAATGACCCAAACATTTATTAATGAAAATTTTTATTGATCTAATTAAATGTCTTATTATGTAAAATGGTTATATAAAATATTAACTTCCTTGGTTTTATGTTTTTGGATTTTAAAATACTGTTAATAATCATGATCATTGATAATATAGTTGTTGAATAGTGATCACGTGATTAGTATAAATATAGGTCTTTAACAAATCCAATTTACTCATACAAAGGAATTGATGGCCTCATCTAATAGAATTGATCCATACAAACCCCATTTTTCAGAGCTCAGAAAATTGGTGACATCACTGGGCATTTCTCTTGAACAAGCCTAATCTGAGATTTAACACGTTATGCTTGAACGGAACCACCTACGAGAGAAGTGGAAGTTAATAGAGATTACTAATAAAGCAATGTTATCCAAGCCACCCCAAGAGTCTATCACCATCGCACACCTTACCCTAAGGTCTTATGCAGGTGTTATAAGGGGTTATGTAACAACACCCTTTCACTATAATTTTGTACATTATTTTTTTATAGAGAATATACATTCATTTTATCATTATTAATTTGTAAATAGTTTTTAAAGAAAAAATAGTATTTTTAGTTAATATTAAATTAAGAAATCTATTTTGTTGAATTATTGGATTTTTGAATAAAATAATATTTTAATGAAATATTATTACTAAATTAATTTTTATTAAATATAAATGATTTTATAATTTTTTTGAGTACAATTGTAATTTTTATTAAGGTTTGAAAGCTGTTTTTGTCAAAACCCATGAATTTTGGTTAATTTTTGGTTTTTATTTTAAAAGTAAAAATTCACATATATGGAAAATTATTTAGATAAAATGAATATCATTTTTGGATTCAGGATGTTGAAATTATCCAACGGTGAATTTTTCATAATTTTTTGAGACATTCAAATTTTTTGGTAAAAATTAAATACCGTTTAATTATATAATGTGTTTTATGACATCATAATGACCCAATAGTGATGTAATAAAACACTATAAATGATATTTTTGGTAAATATTTGTTTAACCTTTAATATAATGTGATTTTAGATTTTTGTTTTAATTTTATGGTGCCTTAGTGGACCCTCCAAGTCTTATAAAACATTTTAACTTTTAAAATGATTTTCTTGGGAGTGTGACTCACCTCCGCATAAGAAAGCCTAATATTTTAAGAAGTTTGGACATTGGACTTATAAAATAATTTTTTCCACTACCCTTTTTTAAAAACCATGGTCAAAACCATGATTTTCTTTATTGTATTGATTAGTTTAATATTTGGTGTCCAAAACCTAAATAATAAAGAATTCCCTCTCTTTTACTATATAAACCCACCAAAACTCACACTTCTCTTCACTAAAAACCCTTGGATCACATCCCTACCCTTACCTACTATCTCTAAAATCCTCCCAAGGTACCCAAATCTATCAATAAGCCTCTCTCAATCCCCTCCAAAGACATTGGGATCACACTTCCATGTAAGGGATTTCTTCCTCTCTCATTTTTTTTCTAAGTTTCATTATGTTTCTATACCCTTTTCTTTTCAATTAAAAATGTTGGGGTACGATTTATCACCTCCAACATACTTCACTCTTTATGTTTTATTGATTATAGACCTATTTATCTCTCATTAATGCCTCCCATGTACACCTGTTACCATGAGGAAATTCCGTAAGGAATTTATCTCTTCTCATTTACATTCAAGAAATTCTTTTGTATTTTGAATATAAATTAAATTACATATGTTGGTACATGTATCTATATGAACCCCTTACTTTTCATTTAATTTATATATTATGAGATTCCCATTTCTCTATCTTCAACCATTTTTATGAATTCTTATGTCATGCTGTTATGCTGCGGAAATTGAACCACGATTTTCCAAGCCAAATTCATTATGTAGTGAATATCATGCTCATTTTTATATCAAGGGTATTCAACTTCATTCACATTTACTTATTGATTATATATTTTCATGTATGAATCCCATATTCCTTTATCTTGGAATAAATGATTGTGTTTAATGATTCTATGTTATATGATCCATGTGGCACACTTATGTATGAAATGAAATGATTAAGAAGGGTGTGCCTTGATAGGACTCTAATGAATTGGGTAAAGATTGGTATCATGATACTTCAAGTGAATTTAGGGTTTACTCATTATAATTAAAGTTCAATGAGTTTTTACTCATTCTCCATGTGCAATGATCCTTGGATCATACTAATATCATGTTAAATGTTGATATCGCATTTTCCATGTTATGATAATCATGCTATATCATGCCTTTATGTTCATGTTTATCTTATGCCCCATTGATATACCTATTTCCTAAAATGTACTTTATTCTTCATGTTATGACTTTTTTACTCCCTTACTAGGCTTTGTAGATCACCCTTTTCTTATGCATGTCCTCATGTTATCTCATGCAATGCTAAGTATGAAGGAATATGTATGGTCATATAAAAGAGGTTTTCAATAAAGATGTGTATTTAATGCTTTTAAGTTGTTATGTAATGTTACTAAGACCAAAAAAACCTGGCCTCTTGATATTAAATGTTGTATCAATTAAATATTTTATGAAATAAATTATGTTTAAGTGTGAAATAAAGAGAAGGGTTGTTGTAGTTGGTATTGGAGGATACATTTAGTTATTTTTGGGATAAGGATTAGAAAACCCTAGTGAAAGCCTTAGGGATTGGACTAAGTATAATAAAAACATCCCTAAATTTTTGTGATTATTTAGTAAGTGTTTAATCATAAAAATAAATCCATGTATGGATAGGAGCAGGTAGATCAGCTCTAGAATAGATGTATCTTGGGGTAAAACCCAAAAACACCACTTTGAGCTAAACTCGAATGGGAACTGGTGCATGATAATGGGCCTTGATGCACTCTTGATTATGAAACTCCCGGGGGATATGCTTTGGTAAATTCATAATCTTAGTATGAACCATTATTAATGGAATTAAAAAAACTCCACTAATCATATATATTGGGAAGTAAATCATGGATAACATAGATTGAATCCCATAAATTAATAAGTTAGGAAATACATGTAATTTACAAGTTATTACAATTTTTTTGTATTCCCCTTTATATGTTACCCTTTAATTTCCTTTTATTCCATACAATGGTTGTTAATAGGAGGACTCAGGCTAACAATCGATTCAAAGATCAATGTGATGACTGTTTTAATGAGATGCCCAATCTTATGAGATAGGGAATCGCAAAATTTGTCATGATACTCTCATAGTTAACTCAATTTTTGAATAGAAACATGGGTCAAGAGGAACATTCAACCCCCCCCCCCCCAAGAAAGAACAAACCACAATTGAGAGCTTCATTAGACAAAGGCCTCCTACTTTTAATGGATCATCTGATCCCTCAATCGTTGAACAATGGATCGACTCTATTGAGAAAATATTATCTATCCTTAAATGTTCTGAATAAGAGAAGGTACTTTTGGATTCTTATTGTATGGAGGGTGATGAAGATCAATGGTGGACATTGATCAAAAATAGGAAGCTTGAGGAGGATATCCAGGTGATGGAAAATAATGATTTCTGGAAAATGTTTTTCGATAAATATTTTCCTCACACCCTCCGACTTAAGATGGAAAGGGACTTTTTTTCCCCAAGAAAAATGATAATGAATCCATCAGATATTATTAGGAAAAATTCACAAGGCTTTCACGATATGCCTCTAACTTTTTCATTTCCCTGAATGTAAGGTTGATCGCTTCTTTGGTGGGCCAAAACCTAGCCTACGGAAAGCCCTAGGGATCCGTGACTTCGAGAGCTATGAGGAAATTGTCTGATGTACCCTCAAGGTTTAAATAGAGACTGGAGAATCTCATGGGTATCATGGGGATAATAAGAATAAGGTGGAATTCAATTTTGGAGGTCTAATGGATAAATCCAATGGTGCTAAGAAAATCCATCACCCCACTTTCCAAAGGTGCGGAAAGAATCACCATGGAAATTTCTTGAAGGGGATGAGGAAATGATTTAGGTGTAGAAGAGAAGGAAACCTTGCCATTAACTGTCGACAAGAAAAACCCTCAGATGAAACAGAATATAAGAACGCTCTATTTGAACCTCAATGCATTATTCATTGCTTCAACTGCAAATAATTAGGGCACTTTGCAAATCAGTGCCCTATGATAAGGGTTTTTAGAGGAAACTAACAACCTCCAAGGCAAGAAGAGTGAGCTTTTTCTATCACTTCCACCAAAGTGAACCCTAAAAATGAAGCGGTGATAGGTACGCTAGTTATTCATTCATTAATAAAGAATGTACTTTTTTATTCTGGTTCTATGCATTCTTTTATACCCTGAACGTTTAGTAGAATAATCCCGACACCACCAAAAATCATGGAAGTAAAGATGATGGTGAGAGAGGAAAATGGGGAAATCATTCCATCCCAAGAATATAACTTCTCCCCTATCACAATTTGTGGTTTGAAATTCTCATAGAACCTTGTCATACTCCCTTTGGTGGAATTTGATGAAATTTATGGCATGGATTGGCTTTCCCTATATAGAGCCATCATAAATTGTCATGAGAGGGAAATCACTCTCCATATGGAGAATCAACCCCTGGTTATATACAAGTGCAAGGAGGATGATTAATCTTCTTTAGCACCATCATCTCAATAATGGATATTACTGTAATTTGAGCATTCATATCTTACTCAGATTATTGATTCTAGGGAATAAACAATCCTTGATGACATGCCTATTATGAGGGACTTCGCTAAAGTTTTTCCAGTGGAATTGCTTGGTATTACTCCTAGAATAGATGTTGAATTCTCAATTGATCTTATACCTGGGGCATTTCCAATATCCAATACTCTGTATAGAATGGCTATTGTAGAGCTTGAGGATCTTAAGAAACATATTTTAGAGAATTTGGATAAAGGTTTTATACACCCAAGTGATTCACCTTGGGGTACACCCATACTCTCCATCAAGAAGAATAAAGGGTCAATGCCTCTTTGCATTGATCATCATGAGGTCAAAAAATAATGATAAAGAACAAGTATCTTATTACCTAAATTGATGACTTGTTAGATCAGCTACATGGAGCACAATACTTCTCCAAGGTGGGTTTTCGGTCGGGATATTACCAAGTGAGGGTGGATAAGGGATATATCCCTAAGACTGCTTTTCATATAAGGTGCGGGCACTATGAATTCCTAGTAATTCATTTCAGAATCATTAATTCTCCATCAATCTTCACAAACATTATGAATATAGTCTTTAGAGATTATCTCTAATTTTTTTAGTCTTTATAAATGATATTATAATATACTCCAAAACCAAGGAGGAGCATGAGTAGAATCATAACACTGTACTAGAGACCTTGTGAAAGGAGAAGCTCTATGAAAATTATAGCAAGTGTGAGTCTTGGTTGAAGGAAGTCTCATTATTGGATCATATCATCACAAGCAATGGGATATCTATGGATCCCTCCAAGACATCTGCAATTGAGGGATCTCCAAGGCCAACATTAGTAATGGATATTCATAGCTTCCTCAGGTTAGCTGAATATTATCACTAATTTGTGAGAAATTTCTCATGATTTTCCAACCCTCTTACCAAGATAACTCAGAAGGGAGTTAATTTTCTTGGGGTGAGGAATGAGATGATAGATTCAAGGAGTTGAAAAGGAGGCTTATCACTGTACTCATTCTCACTCTACCCACAAGTGGAAATCTTTTTGTGGTATTCAGTGATGCTTCGAAGAAGTTCATGGGATGTGTGTTGATGAAAAATTTCAAATTCATTACCTATGCTTCAAGGAAATTGAATGTCCATGAGAAAAACTATCCAACACATGATCTAAAGTTGGATTCAATATTCATCACATTGAAAATTTTGTGAAATTACCTTTTTGGGGAGAAGTGTGAAATATATACGGACCAAAAAATCCCCAAGTATATATTCACACAAAAATATTTGAACATGCACCAACAAAGATTGTTATAGCTTATCAAAGACTATGACTTCTCAATCCATTACCACCTTTAGAAAGTGAATAAGGTAGAATATTCTCTAAGTAGAAAGGACCCAGCAATTCTATCATTGATTAGAATTTAAAAGGAGCCAATATTCTTAGATTTGATGAAGATGGACATGGGAATCATAAATAATGGAACATAATCAATCCTTTCACAAATTATTGCTCAACCTTCTCTTTTGTAAAGGTTAAAGGATGATTAAAATGATGATGTGGGAATTTAGAAGAAAGTAGAAAATATCATAAAAGGGAAATCCTTGGAGTTCAATGTGAATGAGAAAGGAATTGTGAGATTTGCGTCAAGACTATGTATTCCATCAAATCCAGAGTTAAAGAAAGAAATTTTGGATGATGTACATAGTTTGAATTTCTCCATTCACCCAAGAAACAAAAAGATGTATCGAGATATCCGAGAGCATTATTGGTGGGATAACATGAATAATGAGATTGTGGAGTATACATCAAAGTGTCTGGTATTTCAAAAAGTGAAGGATGAGAGGTATAATTCTTAGGGGATGATGAAAAAATTACCCATACCAACATGGAAATGTGAAAACATCACCATGGAATTTTTCAATAGACTTACGAAGACATCCAAAGGAAACGATGCTATCTGAGTTGCTTTGGATCGTCTTACAAAGACTGCACACTTCATTACAATTCAAGAAGATTTCTCATTAGATCAATTGGCATGAATATATATCATAGAAGTGGTAAAGTTTCAGAAAGTAACACTATCTATTGTATCTGATTGAGATCCAAGATTCGCCTTTATGTTCCGGAAGAATCTTCAACATGATCTGAATACTAAGATAAACATCACTACGTATTTTTATCCTCAAACTGATGGAAAATCAGAGTAGACTATCCAAACACTTGAGGACATGTTGAGAGAATTCTCAATGGACTTCAAAGGAGGATAGGATCAAAATCTTCCTTTGGTTGAGTTCTCTTACAATAACAGTTTCTACTCAAGCATCCAAATAGATCCTTATGAATCCTTGTATGGGAAGAGGTGCAGAACAATGGCATGTTGGGATGACGTTGGGGATAGAAAACTCCTAGGTCTAGAAATGGTCTAAGAAATGGCGTAGAAGGTTAAGACCATCCAGTAGCACATTAAAGCTGCTCAGAGTCAGAAAAAAGCTATGTTGATAATCATAGAAGAGACATAGAGTTTGATTTTAGAGACATGGTTTTCCTCCATATATCACCGTTGTAGACACCGAAAAAAGGTTTGTAACTCCTAGAGGATGTTTCGAAATGGCAAAAAAAGTCATATTCAGAATCAGAGGCCCGGTCTAGAGGCCCAGGAAGTGGTGTGCGAAATAAAGGAGGACTTTCATGAAATAATGATGTGCGCGCAAAGCATTCCCGGGATTCGCGTAATCGAGCCGATGGCGCGCGCAATTCTGCGCGCCCCGGTTCTGCATGGTGAAGCTTTGCGCACCGACGGTTCCCGTCACAGAAACTTTCATGCGCCGCCTGGATTCTACGTCGGCCGATGCCTATAAATATAAGGAGACCCCAAACGGTTTGGGGTTGTAGAATTCAGAATGTCTCCCGTGCGCGCAATTCGACTCCCCCCCACGCGCAATATGACTTCCAGGTAATTCCCCTTTTCGCGCAACCTTTCCCCGGGGTTCGCCTTTTCACGCAACTCCACTGGCTTAAGTGAATTTTCCCACTCCTCCGGGTACTTCCCTTGCACACAATCGTTTTCCCCTTGCGCGCAATCCCCTTCTATGCGCGCAATACCTTGCGCGCAATCACATATCCGTGCAATCCTCTGGCCCTATTGCACGCCATCCCGGTGTTTTTCACGCAAACCTTCTTTTTGAGTGCAACACCCAGGACCCCTTTACCTTGACGCCCCTTGGCTGCCTTTCCATGCCGGCACTTGATTTCTCCCCTTCCGGGCATGCGCGCCATGCATTGTTTTCCCGTATGGCCTTCCAGGCACGTATGAAGTAACCTTAAAGTCCCTTGGGCGGTGTTTCGCATTGTGTTGATTTTCCTTATGCTTCTTCACATAGTCACGCTAACGACTATTGCTCCTTCGCATATCCATGCTAACGTGGACCCCTCAATAGTTCGCCCTGCGGCCCCCCTTCACTTCGGCCTTGTCGATGCCTTCCCTCCCACAAGGGGTAGAGGGCATTGGGCATGTAAGCCCTAGGGGTGTGGAGCGAACCCACCTCATCCAAGCTACAGGACGTTAAACTGCTAAGCACCTCATCCTTAACAAATGACGTTAAACTGTGGTCCGACCCCATGCTTCGCACGCAGGGTCCCCCCAGCTCGGAAATTTTTTACACCTCTCATCTCCACGGGAATGGAATCTTCCTCGCATGGAATGAGATCCTCCTTGTCGGAGTGGCGTTTGTCCATGGGGGAAGGGTTGCCTTAGAGCGTAAGCCCCTATCCTCTCTTACGGAAGGTTTCACCCATGCACCTCCATACATCCCCCCTGCCAAGGCCAGTGGAGTCCCTTTCCCACTGTGCTTTGTCGCACCACGGGCCTCCACCCTGGAGTAAGCCCCGGCACCCAGGGCCACTAACCACACGTAAGCCCTTGTTTCCTCTTTGGGCCGCTCAACGCGTAAGCCCCTTTCCGCTTCCCATGGACGCACCCTTTGCGACGTGATTGTCTGGTCCCTACTACCTCTTGTTTCTCACACCGAGCATGACTCAAGTGGTCTTAGATCGCGCATCGACCATGAAATCCTCTTATGGGCCACCCCATAGCGTAAGCCCCATCCCAGCGAACTACATGGACTTTGATTCGTGCTAACGCATGGTATGTAGGAAGCCTCCACGAGGTTCAAGCCCACCACCAGGTCGTTCCGACATCTCCACGTCGGTTCCCCGACCACCATGGGCCACCTCAGAGCGTAAGCCCCATATCCACTCTGGGCCGCCTCAGAGCGTAAGCCCCAAATTCCTCGTCCCGCATGACGTTACACTGTATTCCCTTGTCCCGCATGATGTTAAACTGTATCTCGTCCCACATGATGTTAAATTGTATGCCCTCATCCCACATGACATTAAACTGTATCTCGTCCTGCATGACATTAAACTATATTCCCCCTCTTGGGCCGTCTTAGAGCATAAGCCCCATGCCTCACACCCACATCTCATTTTGACTTCTCCCCTCAAGCCCACGTGCCTTGGGAAGATCATGCCCTAGCCCGGAGATCTTACTTCCTCCAGGCTCCAATCCATGCGTCCATTCTCACAGGTTGCCTATTCAGGTGTCCCACCGTATCACCGAACTATGCGGACTTTGATTCCCTGCCATGGGGATACGTAGGAAGACTCCACGAGGTTCAATCCCGTCACTCCATCATCCATTCTGATCCTTACCTAGGCTGCCACATCCTGGTGAGATCATGCCACCCCATCCCACTCCATAGTATCCGGGAAGACGCCCATGTGTTGGCCCCAACATCGGTGTTCCCCCTAGGGGGTCCTTCAATATGATCCAATCTCAGTGTTTTGATCAGTCTGATCCATCTTCACAAGACGTTAAACTCGCAGCATACCCCATGTTAAACATTAGAAGCTGAGGAAAACCTCAGATGGTGCACATTCCCCATGTTGTATGTGGGATGCCTCGGGCTTCCACGCCCTCGAGAAGCCCTGTGATAAGGGACAGAAGACAGACATGCAAATCCCCAGCATCAAGACATGCCAACGACACCCCAACGTGACCATTCTCCTCACCGAAGGTTGCTGCCCTGATAAGACCCCTTGGAGTGTCTCGACAAAAGCAGCGTAATTAACTGGCGTCCATGCAGATATGGCGCTGGGAACGAGCTTCACGAACCCGTCTTAAATCTATAAGGGAGACCCGGACTAGGTGACGAGCTCCGAGGAGGAATCCATGGAAGGAAGAACCGACATCCCATCATCCCAGTTTCGATCAAGGAGTAGACGTCCCTGAATAAAGAACAGATGTCGCCAACCTTTGGAAAGCGAGAATGCGGGACAACGAGCTGCACGTCCTCCCATGTGTGACGGACGCGCGCGTGCGTCCCGATGTAAAAGCGTCAGAAACAGAAAATGGTGAACCCGATGTGAAGCTCTTCTCCTCAATACGGAGACGGGTAGTGTTCAGGGTGTCAGAAGATTAGCATGTCACCAGGTCCGGGTACCTATCACCGGGACGTGAAACCCGCCAGGGGTTGAGGCAGTCAGGATGTTGAGCACTCCGTTCTGCGACATTGTCAGCGTGGACCCCTCTTGCTGACCACGGAAGATAGAATGATGTTGGGCTATTGGTTGTCGATTTCTTTTCATGTTAGTACTAATGGGTTCATCTCCCTGATTCCAGGAATTAGATCACTGCATTCAGAGCTCGATCACCACCTTCCCACCGGTGCTGGGGCAGGGGCAGTACTAACACAGATACCCCGAGCGGTCTTGCCTTTTCCAAAGTCACTCTGGCTCTGATTTCCATGACTTTTAGGCACTCTCACCCCCTCTCCCCATCAGAAATCATCCAGAAAAGGGTGATCAATGACCTGGTTCGTAGGTACGACGAGGAAGGGATCATCCCCACCAGGGGCATGGACCATTTGGATCTAGAGGCGGTTGCACCTCACTATCGTTTCCGCCCCTAAGGGCCGCGTAGGGAGCCATCTCTCCCCACTCCAATGTTCAACCGCTTCTGGAGCCAATCCCCAGAGTGCCTTGAAACATCTGTCCCCTACGCCAATGAGGTGGGGGATGTCCGGGTCCGCCCGATCAAAGACCCGTCCCAGGGGTTAATGGCAAGAACCCCTTCCAGGCTGCGTCGGCATCATCGCTCGACTCCCCGGGCCGAGGACTAGGAAACCTTTGTGCCCGCACCACCGGCTCCAACCCCATCTGACCCGATGCTAGCGTCGGGCGCGAGCGGAAGAGAATGCCCGTCCTAGGGCACCAACGTCAGCAACCACTGTGGCCCGAGCCACTGTTGAGTCCTGCTACTAGACCCCCGCACACATTGAGTAGGGGTAGTCACATGGCCGACTGGGATTGAGGGCCCGACCGCCCTACAGGAAGTTTGGGTCGACTCTCCTGGTCATGGGCACATGCAATGGACACCACGGACCAATCCACAGTAGTGCCACCCACCATGAAGGCTCATTCCATGCCACTGATCTGGAAAGTCGAAGGCTTCTTTGCGATATCTACGCTTTGTGTATGACTCCTTCCAGTGCCCACTGCACTGGGTATGAGGTCACTCCCCCTACCGCTGGCCGCGAGTATGGAGTCGTTGCGTATCCAGTCGCTCACTCACATGGAGGTCCTCCCCATGTCCCTTTCGACATCTGTCCTGGTGCTTCCCACACCCCGGCCTTCAGTCCCCTCTTCCCCAGCACTATTACGGTCAGGGGACTCCTTGATGGAAATCATCCTTACCCTGAGGAGCCACCCAGGGGCAGGATGGCGAGGCATCGTTGTCGTAGGAGGAATGTCAGGGGAGTCCGGATAGAAATTAGACCAGTCCGGTTCTCGGACTCTGAGGCTGAATACGACTCGACGATAGAACCCCCCCCCCATCCCTTTGAGTCGAGAGCAGGGATGGGGACGTGGCGCATCAGTCTCGTACTCCCTGAATGTGAGATCCGTATGATTCCCTCCTCCCTCCGAAGGTATACCCAGGAGGAAGAGGACTTGACGTACCCCCAGGGGTCAAACCCACATTTATCACTGGCCTCCCCGGAAGTACCTTCCACCTTAGTCAGGGAGGGTGGGGAACTTTTCTAGGGACCGAAGGAAGAGTCGCAAGGCGACACACTCTCATCGAGCACCGACGCTGTGACAGGAGGCCCATTTGTTGGCCCATCCTATCGCGATGTGGCAGTCAGGGTACTAAAACCCTTGGAGGACGACTCAGGGATTGGCGGCCAATCGGCATGTTCGCCGTATTCCCCTCCGGCCAGCCCACCGTCCCGGTGACCTGCCTCAGCGCCATTGCCAGCTCCCCAGTCATTCTCGGTTGACGAGCAGGGGCAGCAAGGTCCGGACCCCAAACCGGAGTCATGGAGATTCTAGACCGTCCCCGCAGCAGGCCACTCCCCTGAGAAGTTTTGGCCGGTCGCAGGGTCAAATTTTGATATGCCAGAGTCACTCACCCTGGGAGAGTTTTAATGTTTCCACCAGACTCTTCGGGTGACTCACTACCGTCTTCTCCATCAGCGAGCGCCTAATCCCGGGAGTCAAGCACATCTTGAGGATATCGGTGAGTAGTGTCGTCGGGTCGACCTGGCAGCGCTCCCTGCGGTTTGGAACCCCGAGTCACTTGGCCACCGTAGGGCCCTCCAGCAACAATGCGTCCAGAGTTTTCAAGTACTACACAAGGTTATCGAGGAAGCCACCCCCCATGCGCACGTCCGCGGATGTGGGTAGTACGCTTACCTTCTTTTCGGTGCGATCCATCGATAGCTCGACTCACTGGGCGGCCCCGAGGGAACGTCGTCAGGGGCAGTGGTAGTAAACATGGCTGACCTTTCAGATGAGGGAAAAAGTGTGGAGCTCCTTGATGGGGACTCACCCCTTGAGGACGAGCCGCTACTCGACCCGTCTGGGAGGATTAATCGCCACCAGAGGAGCCTCCTAGGTCTCCCCACACCCACTGAGGCACTAACACTGAGCTGAAACATCGTCAAGTGTAAATAGCATGTCGGGGATGTCAAGCTCTCCAACCCATCTGCCTCGGTGCAGAAGGCAGAGGAAGACTCTGAAAAGTCCACGCTATGCCAACAGCTTTCTGAGAAAAAGAGGCTAGTTGATGAGCTCTTGGCCGAACTCATTGTAGAGCGGCAGCCTGACTACGGTAATCCTAGTCCAGGACAGCAGGGGCAGGATCACCTACCCCTTGCCGAGATTCCCCTGGGTAACCGCGACCATGTCGTGTTCACTGACAGGGGAGAGGTCGGAGCCCATGGCAAGAGGGTATGATACGTCTCACTGAACCCTCCCGAGCGGCGGGATCACCTGGGGGACCCTGCTCGGTTTCCTCCTGCTGCCCCGAGAGTTGTTCTGCCAGCCACCCCACGATCTGCTGAGCTTGACTACCGGATTGAAGATCTCGGCAATGCGCTTGTGTTTAGAGATCCCCGTTAGGATAGGAATCTGCGTCTGGACGATCTGATGGAAGTACTCATCGCCCGCTTGGAGGCCCTGGAAACTCGGCAGGTGGTAATCCCACCGGACGGCAAGCCATACCCAGCATGGGTGGATGATATACCGGCCCCGCCGGGATTTGGGAACCCCACTTTCGCCCCCTTTAACGGGACCAGAGACCCTCCACAACACCTGGCCAACTTTAACTCGAGGTGCGGGCCTATGTTAGGGACTCTGGCGCAGTAGGAGGCTGCCAAACTCCGTTGCTTAGTTCAGACACTGGAAGGACTAGCATTCGTCTGGTACAGCCAGCTCCATGTTGGATCTGTGACTACCTGGGAGGACCTTCACTGGAAATTCCTCTACCAGTTCAGTTCCAAAACCCGGAAGACAAACATTTCAGACCACTTCAGGTGAAAACAAAGGCCCGATGAGCGGGTTGCGGACTTCGTCGCCCGGTGGAAGGGGCTCACGTACTCCCTTGACATGCCACTAACTCAGGAACAATTACTGACAATGTGTGTAGGGAACGCCAAGGCAGAGCTGGTTCCTTATCTGATCACTCAGAATTACCCTGGAGGGTTCCAGGATTTCTTAGACAAGGCTCAGTATCTCGAAGAAGCCCTACAACAGGTGATTCTCGCTCAAATTTACCCAAGAGAAGAAGGTAAGACGATCCTTGTTGTTTAACTTGGGTTATCGAATCCTCAGAGACCTAAGAAGAAGCCTATAGACACGTACATTCTATGGACTGTTTTTGGCTATGAAGTGGCCAACTTGGGTTGATTTTATATGGGTTTAAAGTATAACTAATAGATTTAAGTGAATTCAATTTAAAATAATGAGTTGATCCTAGGTTATCGCTCAGGGTGGATTGGATGAATTACTTTTTTAATGATTTCAATTTCTTATAATTGAGATGGATTAATTTAGGAAGATCAAAAAAAATCATCACTTACTGGTTTAATGACTACACACACTAATACAAATCACATATACACTTGAAGGATCAAAGTTTTAAGCACTCCAAGGTAGAGGTTCGTATTAGAACCTGAAATGTGTGACCTTAAATTCAATAAGGATGAAGATGTTTTAAAATCATCAAATAAAAATCTCATTTAAAAGAAGTGATTAGCCATTAATGGAGTGATAAATAACATCCAATCCAGACCCTTGCTACTCCCTTGGATCAACCCATAAAATATTTATCCCTCCATTGATGACATGTCTTCAACGGAAGTGGGAAGTAGACTTACACGGGTGGAATTGAAGAAGTAAAAACAACAACAACAAAAATGATCACTCCTCCGTTGTGTGATAAATTTCACAAAGTATGGTGTGAATAAATTCACACCTTTAAAAAACGGTATCAGCATGATAATTATAAGAATAGAATAAGAGTAAACAAAGAACGTTTATTAAGAAACTAAGGTGAATTAAACAACTTACATGAGAAAGAAATGTGATTACAAACACAAAGCGGCAGCATAACACTACAATGAAACCAAGCACCAAAGATTCCCAAATCCTCCAATACCACTACCTTAAATAGGAATTTTTGAGCCCTTGGGTCAATCCTCCAACAGTACAAGTCATCCCACTTTATTATGGTAGGTATAGGGTGGTGGAAAGTTTGTGTAAAGAAGACTTTCCACCCTTGACCCGAAAAGGCATCCATCTTTCATGCACCGAACAGATGCGCTTTAAAAACATTCTATATGGACTAATTTTTGTGGTCCATAGAAGACTTAAATTAATATCCTGATGTACCCTAACATCCTGTAAAATCTCAGACCAAAAGGAGTTATGGTTTGCGAGATATGGTTTAATTGGTGGGCTATTTTTCTGGGCCACAGAATCTGGACCATAATTTTATCTCTAATTTGGTCCGCCTAAATTACCACCATGGATGACGAATTATCATTATCTTCCGAAGAGTTATTTGTTCCTATACATGTCTTCTAGCATTACACGAAATTTGGGATTAATTGGGTCTGTATGTTGGGCCCCACAGTCTCATCAGTGGGCCGGTGTCCAATCTGCCTTCTCCAGAATTGCTTCCTTTCATTGCCAAATATCTCCATCATCCTCCATGAATTCTCCATTGATACCTGAATGAAACATGTTCATATTGGAGTTTAGATCAGTTATCAAATTAAAATATGTATAATCAGATTAATCATTTGCTACTTTAAATGATGTTCAAAAATTTACCACATAATAGTGCATTTTAAGAAGGTATTACAATCATAATGTGAAATGATGTTCAAAGTGTAAAATGCACTAAAATGGTGTTTATGAATAATAAAGAACATGAATATTATATATATTAACAATGAATATTAGCCTCATTTAGTGGCTAATCACACCCCCCAACTTGAGTTTTTCTAGTCCCGAGCAAAATATATCTCAACAATATGAAATTTGAATTCCCTTTTCCAAAAAACATTTTAATACACAATGATCACCAAAAAACCTTATACCAAACAATCATGAAACCCATCAAAATATTTTAATACAAGATAGTTTCATAAGCAAATCCCAATCCGAAGCCCGTTCCTTTTTTGAAATTCATTTCCATATTTCATTAAATATCAATTAAGTATGAGGATGTGTTGTTCATCACAATAGACATGGGGGTTCATCTTTATTCAAGGGGGAAATTACAGAAGCGCTAGGTGGAATCACATTTCAATATTAAGATGAGTATTAATTTTTTTTGTATAATTTTTTGTTTTTTTTTTGTTTTTTTTTTTGTTTTTTTTTTGTTTTCAATTTTTTCCATTGTAATTGAAGTTGTACTCAAAAGAGTCAACCCCTGTAGCGAGACTTTGCCGATGACTCCCAGGCTCAAAGACCTTAGGGCACCAAGTGAAGCCAACATACTCGGGCATCATCTCAAGTTAACTCAGTCAAAAACAAATTCAAATTATCAAAAATAGAGATAAAATTACTAACTCTGGGCTAGACAACTATGGAGTCACGATCCCCAAGTGCCGAAAGCCACGCATTAGGTTATTTCATTGCTCTACGCATAATTTTTTTTTAATAAATTTTTTTTGAATACTCATATTAAACTAAAATGATCACCAAACCTATACTATTTATTTAGGGGACCCCATGAACTCAAACTAATACCCCACTATCCAAGGGACGTTCATTGTGATCTTTTTTTTATTTGGATGAAAATATAAACGATGAAATATCACATTGGACAGCCACACTTTCCAAAATCTATGCTCATGAAATTATAGAAGGATTAAAATCAGAATCAGGGCATGCTAAATTATTTGATATTCAGTTTCAAAGTGTGCAATGTGTATTACCATGTTCAAAGTTAAAGGAATTTTTCCTTCCATTTACACTTTTTTTTTCAAATCATTCGTTTTTTTGACACAAAAGCATATTTTTTATTTTATCTCCCCCCAAATTAAAACAAAACTGTCCCCAGTGTTTGAAGAAATGAAAATTTAGGAGTTGAGGCAGATAATGGAAGTTCAAAAAGGAAATTGAAACTGAGGATCATGGAATGAAATCACCTGGTGGTTGAAGTTGAAGTTCTTACTGCTCCAAATTAGTCCTTTGATCTCTTGGGGGATGTAGGAACCTCCTTGATTGAACATGTATCACCCAAAATAGTACCTAAAGAAAAAGAAGAACAAACCAGACAAAACAAACAACACAACAACTTATTTAATTCCAAGAATCATCATTTTTATGGTTTTTCCTGTTTTTCTGTTTTTTTTAATCAAACTATTGATACATTGTCTTATTTTAATTTTCTGGGTAAGGTATTACTCAGGGATCACACCGTATGACACGGATGAATACGATGCTCCCCTTTCATACCCATCCATACTCATAATAAAAGAATAGGTCAATAGTCTTTTTTTAAATATAAAAATGATTAATTAATCCTATTTAAAATATAAAGTTTATTAAAACAACAAAATGATAGGAAACTTGAAAATCATGGGTTGCCTCCCATGCAGCGCTTTGTTTAACGTTGTTAGCCCGACATGGACCCTAAATCTATCAATTTTTTCCTTGTTCATAGGTTGGATCAGTTAACTCAACCTTTATTTCTTGTTTATTGAATGATTCAATGAATGATTTTAACCTTTTACCATTGACCTTGAAAATGTAACCACTTGTGGGATCTTGAATCTCTACTGCCCCATGGGGGAATACATGATGCACTATGAAAGGTCCTGACCATATAGACCTTAACTTTCCTGGATGTAAATGAAGTTTTGAACTATATAAGAGCACAAGTTTTCCCGGTTCAAAATGTTTGACCATGATATTCCTAGATTGGTAGACTTGAACTCTATCTTTATTGATCCTTGAATTTTTATAAGCCTCCATCCTTAGTTCCTCCAGTTCATTGAGATTGAATTTCCTTTTTGTTCCGGCCAATGAGAGATCATAATCCATTTTCTTAATTGCCCAAAAGGCCTTATGTTCAATCTCCACTAGAAAATGGAATGCTTTACCATAAACCAACCTATATGGGGACATTCCTAAAATGGTTTTATATGTGGTTCTATAGGCCCAAAGAGAATCTAAGAGTTTCTCAGACCAATCTTTCCTAGAGGGGTTGACAGTTTTTTCAAGAATTTGCTTAATCTCCCTATTTGCTAACTCAGCTTGACCATTGGTTTGTGGATGGTATGAAGTGGACACTTTATGAGAAATACCATAATTAGACATGAGTGAAGAGAATGGTCGGTTGCAGAAATGGGTTCCTCGATCACTGATTATAGCCCTAGGAATTACAAATCTTGAAAATATGATCTCTTTAAGAAATTGAATCACAACTTGATGATCATTAGACTTAGTGGGAATGGACTCAACCCATTTTGAGACATAATCAACAGATAAGAGTATGTAGAGGTAACCCCGAGAGTTTGGGAAGGGACCCATGAAATCAATTCCCCAACAGTCAAAGATTTCAACCACTAAGATGGAAGTGAGTGGCATTTGATTCTTTTTTGTGATGGACCCTACTTGTTGACACCTAGGACAACTTTGACAAAATGTGTAGGATTCCATTGAGAGGGTGGGCCAGAAGAGACCACATTGGAGAATATTAGAAGATGTTTTCTTAGAGGAAAAGTGACCTCCACATGCCTCACTATGATAGAATTTAAGGATGGAATCTTGTTCAGATTCTAGAACACACCTCCTAATGACTTGGTCAAGGCAGAACTTATAGAGGTATGGATCATCAAACACATAGTTTCTAACATCAGAAAGGAATTTCCTTCGATCTTGAGTCCCTAAGAATTTTGGAATGACTCATGTAACTAATAAATTGGCTATGTCGGCATACAAAGGGCAGTCACTCACAGAGTATAGGTGTTCATCAGGAAATGAATCAGACACAGAAAGGTGATTTGAGTTGTCTTTGAATTCCATCCTAGAGAGGTGATCAGCTACAACATTTTCAACTCCTTTTTTATCCTTGATTGTGAGTTCAAATTCTTGTAATAGAAGGACCCACCTAATCAGTCTAGCCTTGGAATCTTGTTTTTGGAAGAGGTATTTTAGTGCAGAATGGTCAGTGAACACAGTGATGGGGGATCCTAAGAGGTAGGACCTAAACTTCTCTAAAGAAAACACAATAGGAAGTAACTCCTTTTCATTAGTGGTGTAGTTTATTTGGTAATCATTTAAGGATTTACTTTCATAAGCAATAACATAATGAGTTTTATCACAACGTTTTCATAACATAGCTCCAACAACAAAGTCACTAGCATCACACATAAGTTCAAAAGTAAGGTTCCAATTTGGAGATTTCATAATGGGAGGAGAGGTGAGCGAGTATTTGAGGGTTGAGAATGAACCCTCACATCTTTCTGTCCAAACAAATGGAGAATACTTTACTAAGAGAGCACAAAGGGGGTGGGATATTGAACTAAAGTCCTTGATGAATCTTCTATAGAAACCAGCATGTCCTAAGAAAGACCTCACTTCCTTGACAGTTTTGGGTGATGGAAGGTGAAGAATGATGTCGACCTTTGCTTTATCAACTTCAATCCCCCTACTCGAGACCAGATGTCCTAGAACAAGTCCCTCTTTAACCATGAAATGGCATTTTTCCCAGTTTAGGACTAGATTCTTTTCTTCACATCTTGACAAGACTCTCTCTACATTCTGCAGACATCCCTCAAAAGTATCCCCAAACATAGAGAAGTCATCCATGAAGACCTCAAGAAAATCCCCTACCATGTCTGAGAAGATTCCCATCATGCACCGTTGGAAGGTTCCAGGGGCATTGCATAACCCGAAGGGCATGCATTTGAAAGAAAAGGTTCTGAATGGAAATGTGAATGTAGTCTTCCCTTGATCCTCTAGGGAGACCTCAATTTTATTGTACCCTGAGTACCCATCAAAGAAACAGTAGAAGGCATGACCTGCCACTCTCTCAAGGACTTGGTCAATGAATGGTAAGGGGAAATGGTCCTTCTTGGTGAATGAGTTTAACTTCCTATAGTCAATGCAGACCCTCCATCCATTACTCACCCTTATTGGAAGAATCTCTCCATCCTCATTTGTTATCACTATGATTCCAGCCTTTTTTGGAACCACTTGGATTGGACTCACCCACTCACTCTCAGCGATGGGATAGATGATACCAGCTTTTAACAATTTCATAAGTTCTTTCCTTACTACCTCCATGATATTAGGATTGAGTCGCTATTGAGGTTGACGACATGGCTTTGAATCAGATTCCAGAACAATCCTATGAGTCCCGATAAGTGGGATAATCCCAGGAATATCAGACAGGGTCCAACCAATGGCTTTCTTATGTTTCCTAAGGACATCTAGAAGCATCCTCTCATGATTGGATTCAAGAGAAGAATAAATGACAATAGGATGTGTTTGATTGTCCCCGAGGAAAGAATACTTGAGTGTAGCGGGAAGTTCCTTCAATTCAAGATCAGGTTGGTTCATAATTTCAGCAGAATATTTGGACATTGGATCAAGTTAAATTTCTTTTTTTTAGATTTTCAGATAGGATTGACTCCCCATATGTAGAAGTTTCAGCTACTAGATTGGATTGATCATATTTAGGGAAGGAAGTTGGAGTGGTCTCCATGAAATTGGTTTCTTGAAAGGTTTCACTGATTGTTAGACCTAAGACTTCATCATAAGAGCAATTTGAAAATGATTCAAGCCAAGGAGATAAACTACCTTCATATGAACAAATGAAATCAATCTCATCCTGACTTAAACATTCATCAAATATTCCTTGATGTTTAATGGATTCATTATCAATTCTTCCTATCATGTTTACTTCATGAATGTCCTCGTCATCCCCTATTTGTGAGTTTGCATTATAGATGTTCAAGTCTAGACTCATGTTCCCAAAGGTGATGGTCATGTTCCCATTTCGGACTCGGATAACAGAGTTGATTGTTGCAAGGAAAGGACGGCCAAGGATGATTGGGGTTTGTTCCTTATTTCCTAAGTTTGGATGGTTGTCAAGGACAATGAAGTCAGCAGGGTAGATAAAGTTTTCAACCTTTACCAGAACGTCCTTTAAAATCCCCTTTGGAACCCTAATGCTACGATCAGCAAGTTGAAGTGTGACAGATGTGGGTTGGAGTTCTTCTAGGCCTAACTGGCAGTACACAGCATATGGGATGAGGTTTACACTAGCACCTAGGTCACACAAGGCCTTGACAACTTTGCTTTCTCCTAGTTCAAAATTGATGTAAGTGCAACCTGGGTCTTTCAACTTAGGAGGAATGGTCCCTTGAATGGTGGTACTCACATTAGCAGCCAAAAGGACTTGGTTTTTATGTGAACATTTTCTTTTAAAAGTACACAAGTCCTTAAGGTACTTTGAGTAGGCAGGTATGGTTTGGATTGTATCGATAAGGGGTATGTTCAACTTGACTTGTGAAAATATTTCCCTCAATGTTTCACTCAGTTTAGGCTTGGGTTTCCCCCTCATGCATTGAGGAAATGGTGCAGGTTGTGGGGTTGTTTGTTGAAGAGTTTATTCCTTGACAATGTTATCAGTTTCCTCCATTTGATCTTGTGGTTCATTTGAATTTTAATCCAATTTTGAATCTTTATGTGGGTTCTGAATTAGTTTTTTAGGTTTCTCAATTGATTTTCCACTTCTTAAAACAGTCACAACCTTTAGTTGTTCATGAGTTTTTTGAGTGCAGCTTGACTCTCCCCTTGAAGTTGAGGATGGCACCGCCTGAGTAGGCATGGGTGCCTTTCCAGTTTTGATGGTTTGAAGTTCTTGTTTTAGGGAAGAAACCTCTGATTTCATCCTCTCCATTTTTTTTCACAGTTGTTCTAGTAGGCTTTGTGGAACAGTTTGGGTGGGTTCTTGAGTAGGTTCGTTTATCCCAGGGGGATATTTTGGAGGTGGGATGGTTTGTTGAAAATGGACCGGTGGCTGTTGGTATTGGATAGGTTGGGTTTGGAACTGGTTATGGGTTTGGTAGTTCTGATGGGGGTAAGGATTTTGTCCCTGTGGTTGGCTAGGTTGTTGTTTATCCTTCCAGCGGAAGCCTGGGTGGTCGTTATACCTTGGGTTGAAGGTGTTTTGGTATTGAGGCTTTTGAAAGTTCAAAGAATTTACTTCCACTGGGGGTCCTCCTAAGAGAACATCCTTGATGGATGGAATGGTTGGGCAATTGTCTGTCTTATGGTCATGTTTGTCACAAATTGTGCAAACAGGGTCAACAATTTGGATTTCATGGACTTTCCTAAGGTCTATTTCTTCAAACTTCCTAGAGAGTGCTGTGAGTTAAGCCCTAAGGCTTTCCTCTTCTCTAAGTTTATGAATTATAGTAGTTATTTGTGGCTTTTCAGAATAAGTTAAAGTTCCCCATGTTTGGTTTTGTTCAGAAAGGCTTTCTAGATACTCATAAGCATCATTTGGGGATTTGTTTTTAAAGGTTCCATTACACATCATGTCAATGAATTGTTTGTTCCTCGGACCCAACCCTTCATAGAAAATTATCACTTGTTCAGGAATAGAAAAACCATGATGTGGAACCATGTTTAGAGTGTCTTTGAACCTCTCCCATGTTTCATAGAATGACTCTCCCTCTTTTTCAAAAAAGTTTTGGATACTCTTTTTAAGTGCAATTGTTTTATGGTGGGGAAAGTATTTTTTGTATAATTCTATTTGAATTTGGTACCAAGAGTTAATGGATGATGGTCTCAAATTGTTTAGCCAATTTTTAGCTCGATAATTTAAAGAAAAATGAAATATCCTCATCTTAGCTAATTCTAGTTGATGTGGGGGACACATGGTTTCTATAATTTCATTGAACTCCTTAATGTGGAGGTAGGGCATCTCGAACTCCATTCCATGGAATGTGGGAAGGTGGTTTAGGACATGGGGTTTAAAGATGTAGTTGGCATATCATAGGTAATTGTGTCTAATGCATGAGCGGGAATTGGTCAAGGAAGGTGTGAGGTAGTCATTCATGGTTTGATCGGCCGCAATCCCCAAGTTTGGGGCTGCATCATTTGGGTTTCCATTTTGGTTTCCACCCGGGTTTATGAATTGGTTTCTTTGAAGACCTTCCATTGAAATGGGCTAAATTTTGGACTCTAGAGTATTATTAAGATTAGGATCTAATGGAATGAGTTCCCTTGGTGTACTTGACTCCCCAACCCCAGGACTATCCACCCTAACAAGATGGTTTTATTGATCGCGGGTGTAGGCGGACATGCGCCAAAAGAAAAAAACAAGAAAGGGACAAGATAAAAGAATTTGGATGAGAAAAGAAGAAATGAGGGAGAATAGAATGGGTGTTTAGATGACTTACTTGGGTCCCCGTCAACGGCGCAAAAATTTGATTCTCGCTCAAATTTACCCAAGAGAAGAAGGTAAGATAGTCCCTGTAGTTTAGCTTGGGTTATCGAATCCTCAGAGACCTAAGAAGAAACCTATAGACATGTACATTCTATGGACTGTTTTTGGCTATGAAGTGGCCAAATTGGGTTGATTTTATATGGGTTTAAAGTATAACTAACATATTTAAGTGAATTCAATTTAAAAGAATGAGTTGATCCAAGGTTATCGCTCAGGGTGGATTGGATGAATTACTTTTATAATGATTTCAATTTATTATAATTGAGATGGATTAATTTAAGAAGATCAAACAAAATCATAACTTACTGGTTTAATGCCTACACACCCTAATACTAATAACCTATACACTTGAAGGATCAACGTTTTGAGCACTCCAAGGTAGAGGTTCGTATTAGCACTTGAAATGTGTGACCTTAAATTCAATAAGGATGAAGATGTTTTAAAATCATCAAATAAAAATCTCATTTAAAAGAATTGATTAGCCATTAATGGAGTGATAAATAACATCCAATACATCCTCTTTCTACTCCCTTGGATCAACCCATAAAATAGTTATCCCTCCATTGAATACATGTCTTCAACGGAAGCGGGAAGTAGACTTACAAGGGTGGAATTGAAGAAGTAAAAACAACAACAACAAAAAGATTACTCCTTCGTTGTGTGATAAATTTCACAAAGTATGGTGTGAATAAATTCATACCTTGAAAAAAAGGTATCAACGTGATAATTATAAGAACATAATAAGAGTAAACAAAGAACTTTTATTAAGAAACTAAGGTGAATTAAACAACTTACATGAGAAAGAAATGCGATTACAAACACAAAGCGGCAGCATAACACTACAATGAAACCAAACACCAAAGATTCCAAAATCCTCCAATACCACTACCTTAAATAGGCATTTTTGATCCCTTGGGTCGATCCTCCAACAGTACAAGTCATCCCACTTGAGTATGGTAGGTCTAGGGTGGTGGAAAGTTTGTGGAAAGAAGACTTTCCACCCTTGACCTGAAATGGCATCTAGCTTTTATGCACCGAACAGACGCGCTTGAAACACCTTCTAGATGGCCGAATTTGGGTGGTCCATAGAAGACTTAAATTATTCTACGGATGTCCCAAAACATCCTGTAAAACCACAGCCCAAAAAGAGTTATTTTTTTCGAGATATGGTTTAATTGGTGGGATATTTTTCTGGGCCACAGAATCTGGACTATAATTTTATCTCTAACTTGGGACGCCTAAATTACCACCATGGAGGACGAATTAGCATTATCTCCTGAAGAGGTATTTGTTACTATACATGTCTTCTAGCATCCCACGAGATTTGGGATTAATTGGGTCTGTATGTTGGGCCCCAATGTCTCATCAGTGGGCTGGTGTCCAATCTACCTTCTCTAGAATTGCTTCCTTTCATTGCCAAATATATTCATCATCCTCCATGAATTCTTCATTGATCCCTGAATGAAACATGTTCATATTGGAGTTTAGATAAGTTATAAAATTAAAATATGTATAATCATATGAATCATTTTCTACTTTAAATGATGTTCAAAAATGTACCACATAATAGTGCATTTTAAGAAGGTATTACAATCATAATGTGAAATGATGTTCAAAGTGTAAAATGAACTAAAATGGTGATTATGAATAATAAAGAACATGAATATTATATATATTACCAATTAATATTAGCCTCATTCAGTGGATAATCAACAGGCCAGTCAGGCACGCCCACTGGCTCCTGTAATCCCTACAAGGAGAGCCGCCAGAGCCGAGCCTGCTATTGAAACCTAGATAGAGTCCCCCAGATAGCTAGAGTTTCTACCAGTAAGGACAGATCAGCATCCCCATAAGGGTCCACCCCCACGGGCACAGCCTCTGGCCCAGCAGCGACCGCCTCAAAATCGGCAGGCGCCTCCGCGTAACACACCGCCACCACCCAGGCGAGATAATCAGGCTCTGCCTCCTCGGAATGATCCTCCGGCCCCTGGTCATGGTCAGCCTTCAAGAGCCCCCTTTCCAGACAGAAGGAATCGTACTTACTCGTTTGACGAGTCCCAGGTCCCCGGTTATTTCCATGTCACCTTGGATTAGAGGATCGTGCGACTGCCTAAGTGCCAGAAGCCAGAAGAGGTTCATCTCACTGATCACCCTAACTACTGCACTTATCACTGGATCCTGGGGCACACCATCTAGTTATTCTATGTGTTCAAGGACTGGCTCCAAGACCAGATTAACAACAATATATTCAGGTTGGGCCCGGCCCCGGCGCAGGTGGAAGGTGTCTTCGTGAGATCAGATGGAAGCAGTGAAAACAATGATGAGTGGGAACAGGTTTCCAACCGTGGGTCCCGGACGTATAATGACTGGATGGACTGCAAGAAGGTCTCCCGTGCCCATGGCATCATCCGTTCCTGCCTAAGTCAGCCAGAGCCCTCAGAATCTGCGAGCGCTGCTTTGGCATCGTCGTCCCAGCCTACCTCTTCCTAGAAGAGCAAGAGGTGGCGCAAGAAGAAAGAACGTTCCCTGCCAGTGATATCATCTTCCCGCACGCTTGGCGATTTTATGCCCCCAGAGATGGGGATACCTCCGAGACTCTATCCGGTAGTGGATGACTCCTCGAGTGAAAGCCCAGGGTACGCTTCGGTTAACACCGTAGAGTTGGTAAATCCCTTTTTGACTCCTGACGATGAGGAACTCCAGGTGGACCTCCCCAATGTCCCCAGTCGTCGCCAACATCGACGGAGTCGTGGCTACGTGAATCATCGGGGCACAACATTCATCACCTCCAGTTAGGTCGTGCATGCTACTGAGACCAGGCAGCAGGCCCGATACATAGATCAGCGCACACGACCCCTTCACCCGGTGTCGACAGGTTCGCCTCCACCACCGTTTGTGTTGCTGGATCAGGCGGGACCACCTCGTCTGTGTCGCAACCATCCCTGCCCTGCCACCGGCCGAATACATCCTTCCGGTCCTAACACGGCAGCCACCTCCCGGGCTTCGACTAGTGAACAGTGAGATGTGCCTAGTACCAGTCAGTCACTAGTCCCGTCGGCAGGGCCCGTCATGCCTCCAATCACAGAGCGGCCTCCTGTAAGCAGAAGCTTGCGTTTGGCTCGAAAGTATGATGTTCTGAAGCACCAGGCCGACATTCTGGCATGGATTTCTATCCTTGAGGCCCTTCATCTATCATCTGAAATGTGTAAGGCACTCTCCAAGGCTCTAAGGAGCCCCCTCCAGTTTAATACGGAGGTGGCGGTCATAGAAGCCTTCCACACCGAGGCGATTGAGGATGCTGAATGTCAAGCGGTTATCTCGTTTTCCGGTGAAGATGAAGACCTTCCCATACAGCGGAACATTATCCCAATGTATATCACCAGCCAGTTCAATGGCGTGGAAGTTCACCGCTGTCTTGTTGAAACGGGTTCCGGGATTAACCTAATCCCAACTCGGACACTGCAGAAATTGGGGTTGTCTGAGGATGATTTAACTCCCTCCAACCTCAGGATCTAGGGGTATGACAGGACCGAGCAAACTCCACTTGGAAAGATTAGTTTGAAGACCCAGTTCAGCGGCCTAATTTCCAATACTGAATTCATGGTTATCTCTCAGGACACCACCTACAACGCATTGATGGGAAGGGCGTGGCTCCACCTTCATGCAGCAGTCCCCTCCTCGTATCACCAGTGCCTCAAATACTCCCTTAAGGGTCGATTGGGTGTGCTCTAAGGAGATGTGTCTCCTTTTTCCTCTTCTGAAGCCCGTTATCTGGACGCTGACTATTATAAGAGAAAGGACAAGCAGATCCTAGTAGGTGAGGTCGAGCCCGCCAATGTCGCAAGTGATCCCTGGGTAGGTTTGGACGACGCATATGTCTTCCCAATCCATCAATTGGAGGCCACGACCCCAGACATGGGGCAGTGCTTTGTTGTTTCGGGTACCAGAGGAAGTCATATTTCTGGGTCCAAGTGATGGCGGGAAATCACCTCGTACTCTTACACCAACCAGGCTCAGGTGATCCCTGAGCCCCCTACCCCTGTACGATATCAAGACGTTGGGCTCATGGAAACGGCAGTACGTCATACGTGTCTGTTTTGCCAGGCCGAAATTGATCGGCTCAACCCAACGTGCCACTACTGATTTGATTTCATAAAGTGTGGCCCCTTGGGCTGAAGGCCAGATGGGATTGGATCAAACGCCATTGTCTCCATGGTCTCCGCAGTGCATGGGTCCCCAGACGTGACGACCTCTGCCGTCCAAGTCGGCACCAGCTTCCCATCAGGGTCTGGCAGCCCTGAAACGGCTCCCCCCATGGATGATCCCTCCACAAGTGGAGAGGAGGACATGGAAGATGCTCCTCTTGCCTTTGAGGAGGGCATCCCCACCACGATCGATGAGTTAGTGCAGGTGAACCTCGGTAGCAAGGCGGGCCCAAGACCCACATTGGTCAGTGTTGCTATGCCCCCTGAGGAATGGAAACGGTATGTAGACTTCCTCAGACATCACCGTGATGTGTTCGCCTGGTGTTATAAAGAGATTCCAGGACTAAATCCCCAGGTATTCGTCCACCACCTTGGCCTTCCAGCAAACCATCGTGGGTTCAAGCCGCCTCCTAGAAAGATGCACCCCTCTCACGGTGCCATGGTTGAGGCTGAAGTTGATAAGCTCATCAAGGCCAACTTCATCAAGGAAGTCCAGTACCCCAGGTGGCTAGCCAACATTGTGCCAGTTAGGAAGAAGAACGGGCAGATCAGGTTCTGTATCGACTTCCGCGATCTCAATCGCCACTGTCCAAAGGATGCTTTTCCCCTTCCCGTGACAGAGTTGTTGATCGATTCCACGGTCGGGTTCCAATCCCTCTCCTTCATGGATGGGTACTTCGGGTACAACCATATCCGGATGGCCCTCAAGGATGAAGATTTAACTTCCTTCAGGGCCCCCAGGGTACTTTCTACTACCAGGTTATGTCGTTCGGTCTAAAGAATGCAAGTGCCACCTATCAACGGGCCATGCACCGCATATTCAAGCCGATTCTCAGGACGCTGGTGGAGTGTTACGTGGATGATCTAGTGGTTAAATATCATCAGTTCCAGGACCATCTCAAAGACCTTGAGAAAGTGTTCGTCTTCCTCCTTTCTCACCACTTGAAGATGAACCCGTTGAAGTGTGCCTTCAGGTTCACCTCTGGAAAGTTTCTTGGATTCATTGTTAGGTATCGAGGCATCGAGATCGACCCAGAGAAGATCAAGGCCATAGGTCAGATGCCTCCCCCAAATAATATTCGGGATCTGAGAGGCCTTCAAGGCCACTTAGCCTATATACGCCGATTCATTGCGAATCTGTCCGGCAAGTGTAAGCCCTTTTCTAGTCTCATGAAGAAAGGTACCGCCTATGAATGGGACAAAGAGTGTCAGATCGCTTTTGAAAAAATAAATCAGTATATGCTTTAACCTCCGGTCTTGATGCCACCCATTTCCGAAAAGCCACTGGTCCTTTACGTGACTGCCCTTGAGTGATCCCTCGGCGTACTTCTCACTCAAAAGAACAATGAGGGAATAGAGAATAGCCTCTACTACCTCATCTGCATGCTCCTCGACGCGGAAATTAAATATTCTCCCATCAAGAAGAGCTGCCTGGCGCTCGTATTTGTCGTGCAGAAATTGCAGCAATACTTGCATCACCATGAGGTACAACTGGTCTCTCGGGTAGACCCGTTGAAATACATCCTGAACCAACCTATGTTGACCGTCTGATTGGCGCGTTGGGCGGTGATCCTCCAGTAGTTCGACATCAGGTTCGTACCTCAGAAGGTCGTCAAAGGACAGGCATTCGCAGACTTCTTATCTTCCCAACCAACCTCCACGGACCAGCCATTGGATCTAGGCTTTCCTGATGAGGTAATCCTTGCAGTCGATCACGCCATCCCATGCTGGCAGATGCACTTTGACGGTGCCTCCCGGAGCCCCACCGGTAGAAGGCTCAACGATCTTAGGCTTAACAGAGTGTTACTGGGTATCGTCTTCATCACCCTGGAGCAGGCCATTCTGCCGTATTCATTCCTATTGTCAGAAGACTACACCAACAATGAGGCAGAGTATCATGCCCTCATTACTGGCCTCGAGTTGGCTCTCGAGATTGATGTACCCCATCTATATGTAAAAGGGGACTCTGAGATAGTAATCAAGCAGGTCAATGGTGAATATGCTATCAGGAAACCAGAACTTGTGCCATTGCTAGAGTGCACCCTCCATCTAATGGCTAAGTTCCCCTCCCGTCCAGAGGTCTTTCACATTCCCCGGTCGCAGAACAGTCGAGCAGATGCTTTGGCCAGGCTGGCCATATCACTTGCGGAGCCCGAATAGGATGACCTAATCATCCACGTGGCACACCAGAGAGTCATTGATCCTGTTATTCTGTAGGGTGATCATGGCTCACGAGTGAAACATCTCACCGCTGGTGCCCCTACGTCAGGATCCCCTGGGGCTTCAGGTGCGATAATCGAGATAGTTCCTAACTGGAGGATGCCCTTGGTTGAATATCTCCAGCACGGAAATCTTCCGCCGGACCGAGCCAAGCGATAACGAATCCAACGCTTCGTGCTGCAGTTCACCCTTCAAAGAGGTCCCAACCTTGAGCAGCTCCTTTACAGGTGCGGATTTGATGGTGCTCTCCTCCGTTGCCTTCAATGAGTCGAGATCCCACATGTCATGCAAGAAGTGCACACTGGTTCCTTTGGCGCCCACCAGGCCGGGTCGAAGTTGTCCCACCAGATTTGGAGGCTAGGATACTTCTGGCCCTCCATGATCTACGACTGCATCGAGTATTCCAAGAGGTGTCATGCATGCCAAGTTCATGATAACTTTGTGCATCGGCCACCAGATCCTCTCCATACTACCAAGTATTCTTGGCCCTTTGCAGTCTGGGGGTAGGATGTCGTAGGGCCTTACCCGCCGGCGACGGCCCGCCAGTGTCGGTTCATCTTAACCGCTACGGATTTCTTCTCGAAGTGGGCAAAGGCAATCTTGGTCAGGTAAGTCAAGGCTTGTTCTATCACTAACTTCGTGAGCTCCAATATCATATATCGGTTTGGAGTACCTCACGCTATCCTCACGGATAACGGAACCAACTTTCGAGCAGCCGAGCTGAAGAAATTGTACATTAAGTAAAACATTCTCTCTAACCACACCTCCCACTACCATGTGTAGGCAAATGGACAGATTGAGGCGTTTAACAAAACCCTCTCTGAAATTCTGCAAAAGATGGTTGGTCAGAACTAGAAAAGTTGGCCGGAAAATCTCCCCAACGCCCTCTGGGCATATAGGACGACAACTCGTAACGCCACCCAGGTGACTCCATATTCCCTGATATACAGATCTGAGGTCGTCCTGCCCATCGACATCTAGTTTCCCTCATTGCGCATGGTGATCTACGACCATCAAGCGCCAAATAGAGTTGCCGAAATCCATCTAGCTGAATTGGAAGCGCTGGACGAAAGTAGGATTCGCGCTTTACATAACTTGGAAAGGCATCAGAGCAGGATGGCTCAAGATTTCAATAAGAAGGTCCACCTCTGCTTCTTTCTACAAGGTGACCTGGTGCTGGCTCTCAAAGCACTAATGATTCCCGGCAGGAAACCACCCAAGTTGGAGCCCAAATGGGAGGGGCCTTTTATTGTACATAAGGTCTATCCCAATGACGCGTATTCCCTAGTGACTATGGATGGTGAGCGCGTAACTCCTCCCACCAATGCCAAGTTCCTCAAGGAGTACTTTGCCTAAGCCTCATGTGGTCTCGCAAGACCTTAAACTACTCTTGCGGTCCCGCATGACCTTAAACTGCACCCTGTCCAGCATGACCTTAAACTACACTTTGCCCTACATCTGGGCTCCTTGGTCCGAGTTCTAAGACCTAAAACTAAGATCCATATTTCATCCAACATGATATTAAACTATGATTCTAGAACTGCGTGTGGCTTGATTCTCATCCTAATGAGATACGTAGGAATGCCTGGACATTTCTTCTTGGGCCCAACCTCAGTTCTCTCTCCTCCTGTGGTCCTGCATGACCTTAAACTGTACGGTCCCGCATGACCTTAAACTGCACCTTGGTCCGAGTTCTAAGACCTAAAACTAAGATCCTTATTCCGTCCAACATGATGTTAAACTGCGTCTCTATAACTACGTGTGTCTTGATTCCCATCTTTATGGGATACTTAGGACCGCCTGAAGACTTAGATTTCAGGTTCAGCCCCGTCTCTTAGGAGATCCCACGATCTCTCGGTTGCTTCGGTCTTTTGGCATGCCCTTCCCTCGGGAATCCTCCATCTTTTGTCTGATCTCAGACTGAGCCCTTCGACCCTCTCCATTGGTCTGCTAATGTGTTCAGAGTACTCTGGTCTAGGACCTGGAGTGTTAGATTCGACTTAGACAAGTTTTTGTCCACTTGTCAAGCTTCGTGTTCCCCTTCATTCAGGCCCCACCATCCTTCACACCCGGAGGGACCCCCAAGAATGGCCTGGATACAATGCCTAAGGGCGCTCCTACCGTCACGGGCCAACGCCCCCAAGGGTTTTGGGAGACAAATTGAAACAAATCTCATGGTGCGAATGTGGTCAGTGGTTGATTCTCATTTGTTTTCCCCTACTTCTAGGCTAACACGGCAGGATGCTATGTTGCGAACATGGTCAGCAGTAATCCTCAGTCATCACGCCGGCTTCCTCGGGCCTTGAATGTTGGTTGCATGATTCACATTGTGTTCCTCCCCACCATGTCAAGGTGGAATCTCGACACTCCTTGTACTAACCCTCAGTACACCCCCACACATCGGACAAACCGAGCTTCGTAACGGTGTCTCTCGGGGCTCCTGCGATCTGAGCACTAGAGTATGTTCTTGGGTTTCTTCTTTACAGGTTGGGTGCAGATTGACCCTCATCCCCATGGGGAATGGGGAGTTTCCCAGACATTGCATTTCGGGCCCAGCGTAGCTGGGAGATAGCATCTCCTACCCCCCTGATTGATTGAACCCTCATAGGCCCCTTTGGCCCAAGGCTTCTCTCTCAGAATCACACGTGGTGATGGTATGGGATTACGCCCTCACCCGCATCAGGTATGCTTTATCGCATCGTGCGTGTTCCTCTTGGCCCAAGCCTTACAACCTTAGACTGTGTTGTTGGTCCAAACCATATGACCTTAAACTGTGGTGTTGGTCCAAACCATACGACCTTAAACTGTGCTGTTGGTCCAAGCCTTACGACCTTAAACTGTGTTGTTGGTCCAAACCATACGACCTTAAACTGTGCTTTTGGTCCAAACCATATGACCTAAAACTTTGTTGTTGGTCCAAACCATAGGACCTTAAACTGTGTTGTTGGTTCAAACCTTACGACCTTAAACTGTGTTGTTGGTCCAAACCTTATGACCTTAAACTGTGTTGTTGGTCCAAACCATGTGACCTTAAACTGTGTTGTTGGTCCAAACCTTACGACCTTAAATTGTGTTGTTGGTCCAAATCATATGAACTTAAACTTTGTTGTTGGTCCAAGCCTTACGACCTTAAACTGTGCTGTTGGTCCAAGCCTTAGGACCTTAAACTGTGATGTTGGTCCAAGCCTTACGACCTTAAACTGTGCTGTTGGTCCAAGACTTACGACCTTAAAGTATGCTGTTGGTCAAAACCATATGACCTTAAACTGTGTTGTTGGTCCAAACCATATGACCTTAAACTGTGTTGTTGGTCCTACCACGCGACCTTAAACTGTGCTGTTGGTCCTACCACGTGACCTTAAACTGTGATGATATCGTCCAGGCTGCACGACGAAAAATGGAACCACATTGTGATGACCTCCCCATGGGGGACATCACGCCAGGTATTGTTTGATTACCATGCCGCTTTTCAATGCCTTTTATGGATTGATTATTGTGGAGACACCAGGAATTTCTACCCTAGGCCAGTCGCCCCACAAAAGAAAAACCATTTACCTTCAAGAAAAAACAAGATATATCAAATGTCGCTTCTTTTGGTGTGAGGGCTAGACCCACATGACTCCTTCACAGGCGCCCTATCGTGCCATGCTTCCTTTCTAGAACTACGTATGGCTTGATTCTCATCCTTATGAGATACGTAGGAGCACCTGGGAACTTCCCCGTAGGCCCAGCCTAACTTTTCGTGTTCGGTCTCTCGGCCTAAACGCGTCCCCAGGAGCACATAGTAAGCAGGGATTTTCCCCATTCACATTGGGTTTTGCAACCACTTTACCGTGTGTCTCCCATTCCCCTTCTCCTTTGGTCCGAGTTCTAAGACCTAAAACTAAGGTCTTTTTCTTGGCTTTCCACGACTCGGTCTCTCTTGTGGGATTGTACGGTGTGGTGTGGGATTATGTCCTCATTCACGTCAGGTTACTCGACGTGTTGTGCATATCCCCAGATGAGATGTGTCCCCCATCCCACACAACGTTAAACTGTATTTCGTCCAAAATGATGTTAAACTGTGCTTCTAGAACTACATGTGGATTGATTCTCATCCTAATGAGATACGTAGGAATTCCCGGACATTTTGTCTTGGGTCCAGCCCCAGAGATTACCAAACCCCATCCCTCCTTATTGTCGGCCCCTCGGCCTGACTTCATGGGAAGTGGTGTAATCGTGACATTTACCCCGAATAAGTTCGGGATGCCCCATAGTAATAATGGGAAGCAGCAGTTCTCTCGCCAGAGAGGTCCTGCCTGAAAATTGGGATGACCCGTGATCAGGTTGGTACGTCCGCCTAATGCGCCTCCGCTACGGTGGCACAATTTCGGGAGTGTTGGACTCTGTTTGAACAAACCACCACTCCACCTTCCATGCTTTGTGTGCCCCTTTATTTGGATCCTCATTCTCTATCATGTCTGACGGGACCCCCTAACAGTATGGATGATAGACCTACGGTCCGCCTACTGTCCTGGGCCAACGTTCCGGAGGACTGGTCATGTTTGACAGGACCCCCTAATAGTATGGATGATAGACTTTGGTCCTCCTAATTACATAATATGGATGATAGACCTTTGGTATTCCTATTTGTAGCAATATAAATGATAGACCTATAGTCCACCTGCTGTCATGGGCCAACGTTCCGGGAAACTAACCAGCGATATTTGAGTTAGGCCCCGTGTTGCGAACATGGTCAGCAGTCATCCCTCATTTATTGTCCCCACTCCAGGACAACATGATATGGATGATGTGTTTCTGTCATGGTTAACAGTTATCCTCCATCGTCACGCCCCCCAGTGTTCCGAATTCAGGTAGTGTGACTCACCTTTCCCTTCCATCTCCCTATGTTCGGATGGATTTCAATGCCCCCGGCATTGCCCCACTCGTGTGTCAGAGCACATTGAGAAGGTGATATATCAATCGGTCTGAGGTCTTCTCCTCAGAAATCCAGGCCCAATTTCGGATGCTTGAGGCTTGGTCAATGGCCCACAGTTGGACGAAATGATAGCATGAGTATCCTTTTCTTCTCGCGTTGGGTGCAACCCACAAGATCTTAGGGGTGATTTGTTATTCATTTTGGAATTATGGTTGAGCATATTAAACCAAGGGTACAGATGAATGGATTTGGCCATGTATTGGATTGAGATGATGAGCAATACAAGAAAGAGGTTCATGAGATGGCCAAAACAAATCCCTTAAGGATCAGCATGTTGAATCGACCTTTCCAGCACTGCTACCCTCTGGCTGGTAGCCTCCAGGACTGCTTCTCGCTCCTTGAAGACTCTCTCCTCATCAGCTGTCGTAGAGCGCAGCTCGTCAATCCTAGCTTGTGCATGCGCCCGCTCGGTTCGAAGTACGGTCATCTAGTGACTCGCCTCCATCAGTTGTTCCTGCGCATCAGCCATCTGGGCCGTCAGTTTCTCCACAAGCTCCGAGCATGTTGCAATTAAGGCCTCCTTATTTGTCGCCTTCCCTTTGAGGTGCCGAACCTTCCGCTCCGCCCTCAACAATGCTCGGGCGCTCGCTGATCTTTCCCGACACTGGGAAACGTCGGTGCGCCGGCTGCTCTCCCGTATCTTCTCGGACATGTAATCATGGACCGTTAGATGAAGGTGTTGAGTGACATCCCCTCCAGCACACAGGAAGCACAGCCAGGTCTGGAGTGATCCCATCTTCCTCATCCAATCCGACTGGGGCTATCTAAGAAAGAGCTGGATACAGTTCCACCCTTTGCGCCATGTCATCTGTCTCTCTTCAGTTGCCTCTGAGTCTGATTCATCTACCTCCTCAGGGTTAGAGGGTCGGTACATAGGGAAGGTAGCTAGCAGATCAGAAGCAGGATCTGCCTCAGGGATCTGTTCATGAGGAATAGGATCCTCAAAGTCCGGGCGACCTTCCTCTCTCGCCCCAGCAGCGACGATACCTCCGTCAGCTTCCGGCCTCGCCTCAAGAACAGCACCTCTGGTGTCCACTGCCCCCTTCTCACCAATTTCCAGGGTCGACTCAGTGTAGGGATCATGTTCTGAATGAGGTGGTATGTCCGCCACTGGTCCGCTCACGGACGGCCCGGGCTCTGCAGCCTGATGAGCCTCCAATGTTTAGAACACTGCACAAGGAGTACGCTGATTAGTTGGGATCTTTTGATAACAATCTCCAGTAGTGAAGCGTGAGACTTACAGGAGTCCAGAGCGTCGATCTCCAGTGTTTCAGCCGCTGCAGGAGCCGCCATGATGGGAGACCCCTCTGTGCTTGTTAATTCAATGATGGGTGTCGGATCCCCATCCTGTCCCACCAGTTCCTCTCCTCCCTCATCTAGTGGGGATGCCCGTCCAACACTCATCCGCTCCTGTGTGAGGCAGAGAGACAGTTTGGAAATTGAAAAGGAGAATGGATGAAAAAGGGAAATGAATGAGGATAGAGACAAACCTCGAGTATCTCGGTTATGTCGAGATCAGAGCCGACAATCTCACCGCTCTCTCGGAGACTCCCTTGGTAGGTCACCCCCTACGACTCCTCACCTTTGGGTTCTCCTTCTACTTCATCTTCTCCTTCACCTTCGTATTATCTGGTCTCCTCCTCCCCCTCCGACTCCTTGTCATTGTCGCCATCTACCGGCGGCATCACTTCCGGATCATGCTCCTGGTCGAGCATCAATTTCACTAGGAAAGGTGGATCTGCACGCCGACCCCTTTGGCCTGTAGATGTTTCCATGGACGTCAGATAATAATGTCGCCGATGGAAATTTATTTGGTCAGTAACTCGAACGAGCCCGACCTATGGAAAGTGGATCCCGTTTTGCATTATCTTCTGCCAGATGGCTTCAACGCTCAGTGATTTCCACAGGGTCATCCAGGATGACCACAGTGCCGGGAGGATTTCATCTTGGGAAGGTTCGAGCAGGTATCTTATCTGCTTCCCGGGCAGGTCCCTGGCCACCTCATGTGACCCCCCTATGGGAAACGAGGTCGTGGCGATGCTGTGTGATGTTCCCGCTGCTGAAGTCCCAGCCTGTGCAGGCCTCGCTACTTGACGCACCCATGGTTTCCCCCTTCCAGCAGCACCTTGCCTTATCCCCGGTCGCCCGGTTTTCGCGCGAGTAACCTCAAGTTTCCGGACTCACTTGTGTAAAATCCCCTCAGGGTACGCGATGGTCCAGTGTTTGGAATACTCGGTTTCTAGGCCAGCATCAACCTCAGTGGGCGGAAGAGTGACGATGTCGCCAGAGCCAAAAGTGGTAAACATCAACCATATCTGGCGCAGAACGCAGGGATTCTTCTCCTTCCAGATAGCCGTGAATACCTTCTTCGGCATTCGTTGGAGGCACTCGAATTTCCTGGTGAATCGGGATGGCACGTAAGTCTCGTAGATCTCATTCCCGTCAATCTGAGCCACGAGCACCCCACCTTGAATGCTCTGGAAATACTCCTGCTATTCCAGAGATCCTTTTCCATTGTCCACCATCTGGCTGACCGGGGTGGGGAACAGGCTGAAGTGGAAGTTGTTGTGGTTGCCAATGCGGATTCTCACGCCCTCCTCATTGAGCGTCATCGGCGCCACCCCGGCGATGTTCAGCAAGGACGGTCGTAGGCCATTACCCGGAGGACGGATGGTGTTTGGGAAAGTGTACCCACCAAGATGAGCTTCCACCCAGCCGTGGAAAATCTGGAAGGGGCCACATACTCTCCGAGGCGACCCCCCTCGTGAGATGCATCCCAGGATGGCATACAGCTTGGCCAGAATGGGGACCCCCAAGTTGAATCGTTTGATGGCAGCCATGGTTCCCGCCATCACTAGTGTTGCTGGAATGATGCCCATCCTCACGTGCCGCACCGGCAGGAGCCACCCGCTCAGGAAGGCGGCAAGGAACGCGGCGTACTGGACGTTCGGGTCCTGAGACTCAATGATGTGGTAGCCCCATGATTGGTATTTCCCCATCTCCAGTTTCCTCATGTATGACCCATCCCTGCTCCTCTGAGCCGCGGTTGGGCACTGTTTACCCCGTCCCGGCATCTTGACGGCCGGATCCTTCTCAAGGAACTGGCTGAACCAACCCTTGTAGGCAATGTCCTTCATGAAGTCCTTGACCCCCAGCCTCTCTTTGGCTAGCTCCAGCAGGTGCCACGTCAGGCGTCCGTGACCTATCTTCCCAGGTGTTCTTTGGAGGAACGAACTCGTCGTATTGGTAGCCCTCTAGTGGGATACCTCTGATGCAGTGAACGTCCCAGAGACTGATGCCAACTTCCCCATGATGAAGGTGGAATGTGTTGGTATCAGGAGACCACTGGGTGAATAGCTCCGACTTGAGCTCAGGTTGACGGTGGAAGTGGAACTGCGACGTCCATACCACCTCGAACAGGCCAATATACCGCAGTTCATCCCCGAACTGGTCACAGGTATGGCGAACCCAGAACGCCCAGGCCCACTCACTGGTGAAGTTACCCCTGGACCGCAGGTCCCAATCCTTTAGCTAGCCCTTCGTGTCATCTGTGACGCTCTGACAGAACGTGCTCACATAGAGGTCTGGAGAATTCTCTGTGACAAGCTCGTCCTCATTAATGGTCCTGGTCCTCGGGTTCAAGACATATCCGTCCATATGTTTGGTTTCCCTGGAAGGATGGCCATTGTTGGTGATGTTTTAGTGAGGAAGCTCTTCCTCCCGGGTCACCCATGACCTCAGTGTGTCCACCTCGAAACCCGGCAGGGCACCTCCTCCAGAATGCCAAAATTCCAGAGCAGGAGGTTCTCAGACAGGGGATACGTCTTCTGGCCTGGAGTCAGCATATTGAAAAATTTCAGGTTGTTGGAAACGATCACCATGGCGCCATAAACTTCCTCGTTCGCTGCCATTTCGGTCCTACGAGCGGCGGCTTCCCCCTCATCAACTCAATTTGCGGCCATCTCGAATATCTCGGGAGTTTCAAGAAACTAGGATGTAGTGCGCGGAATCGGAGAGTGCTACGTGAAATCTGAAGTGGCGGTGCGAAATTCAGGATATGGGTGCGCAATCGGCATGCTAAGCGCAGAATATCCCGAGTAGGCATGCAAGGACGACCAAAATTTGGAAGGAATTCCGCGCTGCTAGAGCATTTTTACGCGTAGCCGTGGGAGCAATTTCGTGCATGAGAACGATAAGCCTATCGCGCGGAAAAGATGGAGTACAGATTTGGGACCCAGCGCCCCTTTTTATAGGCGAGACCAGGGTTCCGCACCGCATGGAAAGAAAATTCCGCTCCGATCCATCATTTTGCATGCCGCGTGGGTTGTTTTCTTGCTAAGTGCCCAGGAGTGGCCCTGCTTTGGCGTTTTGGCATTTCCCTCAGAATCTGACCGTTGAGACCTCTCGCCAATCCAATTCCGAGGGGGGGCATTTGTAGATTCCGAAAAAAGTTTTGTAACTCCTAGAGGATGTTTCAAAACGGAAAAGCGAAGTCATATTCAGAATCAGAAGCCCGGTCTAGAGGCCCGGGAAGTGGTGCGCAAAATAATGATGTGCGCGCGAAGCATTCCCGGGATTCACGTAATCGAGCCGATGGCGCACGCAATTTTACGCGCCCTGGTTCCGCGTGGTAAAGATTTGCGCACCGACGGTTCCCGTTGCGGAAACTTTCTCGCACCGCCTGGATTCCTCCCCGACCGATGCCTATAAATAGAAGGAGACCCCAAATAGTTTGGGGTTGTGGAATTCGTAACAGCTCCCGTGCGGGCAATTCGACTCCCCCCCCCCCCCCCCGCGCAATAGGACTTCTATGTAATTCCCCTTTTCACGCAACCTTGCCCTGTGGTTCGCCTTTGCACGCAACTCCACTAGCTTAACTGAATTTTCCCACTCCTCCGGGTACTACCCTTGCGTGCAATCATTTCCCCCTTGCACACAATCCCCTTCTATGAGCGCAATACCTTGCACGCAATCACCTATCCGGGCAATCCTATGGCCCTATTGTGCGCCATCCCAGTGTTTTGCATGCAAACCTTCTTTTTGCGCACAACACCCAAGACCCCTTTACCTTGACGCCCCTTGGCTGCCTTTCCACGCCGGCACCTGATGTCAACCCTACCGGGCATGGGCGCCATGCGTTGTTTTCCCATACGGCCATCCAGGATCGTACGAAGTAACCTCAAGGTCCCTTGGGCAGTGTTTCCCATTGCGTTGCTTTGCCTTATGCTTCTCCGCATAGGCACGCTAAAAGCTATTGATTCTTCGCATAGCCACGTTAATGTGGACCCCTCAATGGTTCGTCCTGCGGAACCCCTTCACTACGGACTTGCCGATTCCTTCCCTCCCACAAGGGGTAGAGGGCATTGGGCATGTAAGCCCTAGGGGTGTGGAGCGAACCCACCTCGTCCAAGCTGAAGGACGTTAAACTACTAAGCACCTCGTCCTTAACACATGATGTTAAACTGTGTTCCGACCCTGTTCTTCGCACGCAGGGTCCCCCCATCTTGGACATTTTTTATGCCTCTCATCTCCACGGGAATGGAATCTTCCTCACATGGAATGAGATCCTCCTTGTCGGAGTGGCGTTTGTCCATGGGGGAAGGGCTACCTCAGAGCGTAAGCCCCTAGCCTCTCTTATGGAAGGTTGCACCCATGCACCTCCGTACTTCCCCCCTAACAAGGCCAGTGGAGTCCCTTTCCCACTATGCTTTGTCGTACCACGAGCCTCCACCCTGGAGTAAGCCCCAGAACCCAGGGCCGCTAACCACGCGTAAGCCCTTGCTTCCTCTTTGGGCCGCTCAACGCGTAATCTCCTTTCTGCTTCCCATAGACGCACCCTTTGCGACGTGATCGTCTGGTCCCTACTGCCTCTTGTTTCTCACACTGAGCATGACTCACGTGGGCTTAGAGCGTGCATCGACCATGACATCCTCTTATGGGCTTCCCCATATTGTAAGCCCCATCCCAGCGAACTACGTGGACTTTGATCCGTTCTAACTCATGGTACATAGGAAGCCTCCACGAGGTTCAAGATCACCACCCGGTCGTTCTGACCTCTCCACGTCGGTTCCCTGACCACCATGGGCCGCCTCAGAGCGTAAGCCCCATATCTACTCTGGGCCTCCTCAAAGCATAAGCCCCAGATTCCTCATCCCGCATGATTTTAAATATTATGCCCTCGTCCCGCATGACGTTAAACTATATCTCGTCCCGCATGACGTTAAATTGTATCCCTCATCCCGCATGACGTTAAACTGTATCTCGTCCCGCGTGACGTTAAACCGCATTCCCCCTCTTGGGCCGTCTCAGAGAATAAGCCCCATGCCTCAAACCCACGTCTCATCCTGACTTCCCCCCTCAAGCCAACGTGCCTTGGGAAGCTCATGCCCTAGCCCGGAGATCTTACTTCCTCCAGGATCCAATCCATGCGTCCATTCTCACAGGTCGCCTCTTCAAGTGTCCCACCGTATCACTGAACTACGCAAACTTCAATTCCCTACCATGGGGATACGTAGGAATCCTCCATGAGGTTCAAGTCCGTCACTCCATCATCCATTCTGATCCTTACCTGGGCCGCCACATCCCGGTGAGATCATGCCACCCCATCCCACTCCATAATATTCGGGAAGCCGCCCACGTGCTGGCCCCAACATCGGTGTTCCCCCTAGGGGGTCCCTCAATCTGATCCACTCTCAGTGTTTTGATCAGTCTGATCCGTATCTACAAGACGTTAAATTCGCGGCATACCCCGTGTTAAACATGGGAAGCTGAGGAAAACCTCAGATGGTACACATTCCCCACGTTCGATGTGGGATGCCTCGGGCTTCCGCGCCCTCGAGAAGCCCTGTGATAGGGGACAGAAGACAGACATGCCAATCCCCAGTGTCAAGACATGCCAACAACACCCCAATGTGACCATACTCCTCATCGGTGTTTCCTACCCCGACAAGACCCCTTGGAGCGTCTCGACGGAAGCAGTGTAATTAACTAGAATCCATGCAGATATGGCACTAGGAACGAGCTTCAAGAACCCGTCTTAAATCTATAAGGGATAACCGGACTAGGTGACGAGCTCTGAGGAGGAATCCAAGGAAGGAATAACTGACATCCCATCATCCTAGTTTTGATCAAGGAGCAGACGTCCCTGAATAAGGAACGGATGTTGCACGCCTTTGGAAAGCGGGAATGCGGGGCAACGATCTGTGTGTCCTCCCATGCATGATGGACACGCGCGCGCGCCCCAGCGTAAAAGCGTCGGAAAAAACCATGTAAGAGGTTTATGAGATTTGAGAAGAAGGGAAATCTTAGTCCAGGGTACATAGGCCCTTTATAGATCCTTGATAGCATTGGAGCAGTGGCTTATCAACTATCACTCCTAATGAACCTATCACAAGTACATGATTTATTCCATGTATCACTCTTGAGGAAGTACATACATGACCCATTTCATGTAATCAATCCAAAGGAGAAATCATTGGAGAATGAACTCTTCTATGAAGAGAAGATGGTGAAGATTTTAGATCATAGTGAAAAAGTTCTATAAAATAAGACAACATCCCTTGTTAAGGTGTTGTGTCGAAACCACAAGTTTGAAGAAGAAATGTGGGAATCAGAGGAAGTGATGAAGAAAAGTTACCCATATCTATTTTAGTGTGGGAAAAGGAAATTTCGAGGGTGAAATTTATTAAGGGGGAAAGATTGTAACGACCGAAACTTTTATTAATGAAAATTCATCTTGATCTAATTAATTTATTATTATGTACAATGGTTATATAACATATGTACTTACTTGGTTTTATGTTTTTGGATTTTAAAATACTGTTAAGAATTGTGATCATTTCTAATATATCTATTGAGAAGTGATCACATGATTTGTATAAATATAGGTCTTTAACAAATATAATTTACTCATACAAAGGAAGTGATGGCCTCATTAAGTAGAATTTCTTCGTATGAAGCCCATTTTTTGGAGCTCGAAAAGAGGTGGAATCACTGGGATTTTCTCTTGACCATGCCCAAGCTGAGATTCAACATGTTAAGCTTGAATGGAACCGCTTATGGGAGAAGTGGAAGTTAATAGATATTACCACTCTAGCGATGTTATCTGAGCCACCCCAAGAGTCTTTCACCATCTCACACCTTACCCTTTTGATTGATGCAAGTGTTTTAAGGGTTATGTAAAAATATTCTAGCACATTGATTATGTACATTTTTTTTATAGATAATATACATTCATTTTATTATTGTTACTTTGTAAATAGTTTGTAAAGAAAAAAAATAGTATTTTTTGTTAATATTCAATTAAGAAATCTATTTTGATGAATTAATAGGTTTCTTTAATTAAATTATATTTTAATTAAATATTATTACTAAATTAATATTTATTGAATATAAATGATTGTATAATTTTTATGAATACAATTGTAATTTTTATTAAGGTTTGAAAACTGATTTTTCTAAAACCCATGAATTTTTTATAAATATCAGTTTTATTTTAAAAGTAAAAAATCACATATTTAGAAAAAAAATTAAATATAATTAATATAATTTTTGGATTCAAGATGTCGAAATTATCCAGTTGTGATTTTTTCATAATTTTCTAAGACAACCGAATTTTTGGGTAAAAATTAAATACAGTTTAATTATATAATGTGTTTTATGACATCATAATGACCCAATAGTGATGTAATAAAATACTATAAATGGTATGTTCAGTCAATATATGTTTTACCTTTAAAATAATGTGATTTTATATTTTTTTTATAAATTTTATGGTGCCTTTGTGGACCCTCCAAGACTTATAAAACATTTTAACTTTTAAAATGATTTCTTTGAGAGTGTGACTCACCTCCACAAATGAAATTATAATGTTTTAATAATTTGGTCCTTTGGACATATAAAATAATGTTTTACACTCCCCTTTGGTAAAAAAAATGGGAAAAACCATGGGTTTTCATGTGTTTTTGATTAGTTTATTGTGTGGTGTCCAAAACATAGATAATAAAGAACTCTCAGTCTTTTACTATATAAACCCACCCAAGATCCCTCATCTATTAACTAAAAACCCTTGGATCACGTCCCTACCCTGGACTACTCTCTCTAAAATCCTCCCAAGGCACCCCAAACTCCCAAAAATCCTCTCTCAATCCCCTTTCAGTCCTTTGGAATCACACTTTCATGTAAAGGATTTCTTCCTCTCTCAGTTTTGTCCAAGTTTCTTTATGTTGTTATACCCTTGTATTTTCAATTAAAAATCTTTGGGTATGATTTTAAACCTCCCCCGTAATTCCCTAATTATGTTTGAATTATTATATACCTCTTTATCTCTCATTAATTCCTCTCATGTACACTTGTTACCATCTCAAAATTCTATAAGAAATTTCACTCTTCTCATTTACATTCAAGAAATTATTTTGTATTGTGAATATAAATTCCATTAAATATGTTGGGATATTTATCTATATGACCCCATTACTGTAAATTTCATTTAAATATAATTAGAAATCCATTTATCTCTTATCAACCATTTTTATGAATTCTTATGTCATGCTGTTATGCTGCTGAAATTGCACCACAATTTTCCAAGCCAAAGTCATTATATAGTGAATACAATGCTCATTTCTTGATCAAGGGTATTCACATTTTTTAACGTTTACTTATTGATTATAAAGTTTAATTTATAAATTCAAAATTACTTTATCATTTAATGAATGATTATATTTAATGAATTCATGTTATATGATCCATGTGCCACACTTATGCATGAAATGAAATGATTAAGAAGGGTGTGCCCTTATAGCACTCCAATTCATTGGGTAAATATTGGTATCATGATACGTCAAGTTAAATTAGGTTTTTCTCATGATAATTCAATTTAAATGAAGTTTTACTCATGATCCTTGTGTAAAGATCCTTGGATCATTCAAATATCAAGTTAAATATTGATATCATATTTCCATGTTATGATAATCATGCTATATCATACCTTTATGTTCATGTTTCTATTATGATCCATTGATATGACTATTGGATAACATGTACTATATTATTCGTTTTATGACTTATTTACTCCATTATTGGGCTTTATATATCACCCTTTTCTTATTAATGTCCTCAGGTTATCCCATGCAATGCTACATACAAAGGAATTTGTGTAGTCGTGTAAAATAAGTTTTCAGTAAAGATGTGTATTTTGTGTTTTTAAGTTGTTATGTATTTTTCCTAATACCCAAAGACACTAGGCCCCTCGATATTTTATGTTGTATCAAGTAAATATTTTATGTAATAAATTATGTTTACGTGTGAAATAAAGAGTAGGGTTATTATAAATTGCATATCTGAAGGTAAATATAACCCATAAGTTTGTTATAATTAAATGTAATGATAATTTGTAAAGATAATTTGAGGAAATAAATGTTATATTAACTTCATCTCTTGTCCTGATTCTTCTAGAACCATGTTTGGGATATAATGTTTCATGTGATGCCTCAGGTATCAAATTAGGATGCGTTTTGATGAATGGGAATTCGGTGGTGGCCTATAGATATCTCTAATTGCATCCATATGATAATAATTATTCTACCCTAATCTCAAGTTGGTTACAGTGTTGTATGATCTAAATAAAAATAACCACTATCTACTTAGTGATCAATTTATTGTACATTCAGATCATATAAACATGAAATTTATTTTTAGCCAGAAATATTTTAACTTATAATAGAGATTTGGGTATAAATAACATAATTTTTTTATTTTTTTATTCTATATACACCTAGAAGAGGGAATGTGTTCATCGATATGTTGATAAGGATGTTTTTTACACAATACATTAAGGAATAAAAAGTTTAATTTTCTATTTTGACACAATTTTCTAAGATGATCTTAGAAATTGTAGAAGATAACAAGAAGGTGTTTTTATATTGTTTAGAAGAGTATTCATAATTTTTTGGGATTATTCATCCTATGAAATAAAAATATGTTGATTTTTAGTGTTTTAACATAATTATTTATATTAGAGAGACCTTGGGTGACTGGTATCAGTCCCCTGATGGTGTCACTCATTTCAAATGTATATTGGTCATTGTAATATCTCTAGGTCCAGAGTTAGTGGAGAGTGGACACTGGCCTAGTTGGTTCATGCCCCCTGAGTATAAGGACTCGGCCTTAAACATTACATAATCCAGTTAATTAAACTAGATTACAATTATTTACATTCCCAAAGATATTTTTAGTTTATAATTTTAGAAATTTATGACATAAATCATACATATCGACCCATAATCATACAAAGTGGGTACAACTAAAATAATATCAATTTCTTTCATAATACAAATTTTTTAATAAAACCTTAAATATTTTCATGAAATGTCCTCAAAAGATTCATCTTGGAATACCCTTTTTTATTAACCAGACTCCCTTTGAAAAACATTTTAGAACATGGGATGATCATAAAAGATATGTAAGGGATATTAAAATCTGAGAAACTATTAGTCCATGAATACTTATAAACATATGAAATCATTTTAACAAAGGCATACTTCTCACCCATGTATACTTACTTTGTGAAACATGAGATATCCATAAAACATAGAGAATATAAATAAAATAATAAAGGTATAATTGCTAATTATATACTTATAGTGTGACACTCATATCTACCTTATGATTTGTAACCCTTACGACTACCTTACAATGAAACCCTCATGGCTACTTTATTGTGTAACCATCACAGTTACACTTGGAGTAACCATACGACCGACCTCCAACTTTCACATACCCAATGAATTGGATGGATATATAGGTACCACCCTTCAACATAACTATTTTCAAATATCTATAACATAATCATAATACATTAATAATTTTATAAAAACATTGCTTTTGAATTTTGCAATCTGGAATTTTAAAAGAGGATTTTTAAAAGGAAAGTCCCTTACAAATATCATATAATTGAAGTAATAATTAATTTAATGAAAGTATTATGTGTATTAAATATAAATCCAAATAATATAGAATAATATAAACAATAATTCAATACAAAAATATTCTTAGTACCATATAATCAATGTAAATAGAAGGTTAACCCAAAGAATGGGAAATGGGTTAAGAATTCCCTTACCTCATGTTCGTATTACTTAAATATTGTTTAAAACCCCTATATAATGGTTAAAATGGTATTATTAATATCTTAAAAGAACATATTCATGTTTATAAAATCTTATATGATCATTGTATAATATCATTTCACCCATTAATTGTTAATATTGTGTTTTGTTTTTTTTTTGTTTTAGGTGCATTCTTTATATGATTTCCATGGTCTGTTCATAAAGGATTTCCTTGTCGAATGGAAGAGAAATGATAGAATTTTAATGAAAGGGTACTAATATGTTTTTATAATTTTAATGATTCCATAAATAACTTTGGTTATATGGTATGAGTATGAATCATTAGATAAATTATTAGTGATACATGTTTAGATCATTTTGGCGATTCTTCAATAATCAATATCAAGTTTTGTTATATTACTTAATATTATGGATACATATTAACTACAAAACATAAAAGAGGATATATATTACATATTAAAATATGTTTAAACAACTAAAATTGTTTTATGACCAGTGTTCAAGGAAGTAAAGTTAATTGAAAACACATCATCCGTGATTTTGATAAATCGGCACATCACGGATAATATTTTTATTTTTATAATAGGAGGAAGAGGAGAGTGATAATGATGATGAATTTTTTCATAAACATGATAAAATAAATAATATATAATATTATGGTTTTTTCATAACTTTTGGGTAAGGGTAGGGGAAGAGAGTATAAGAAATGAAATGGAATAGAAAAGAAAACATAAGAAAATAAAAGAGGATTCTTACCTCTTGATCTATTCTCTTTGAGATCCACCTTAAGGAATTTGATTTTGTCCTTTTGGTGAGACTAGAAGGTATTGGATGTGGGTAAGAGGCTTTAGAAGGGGATTTGTAAGAATTCAGACAATTCACAAATATTGAGAGGTGTGAGAGGAAGAAGGGGTGAGGGTGGTATTTATAGTGGAGGAGAGAATGGGTTTACCATTATTTTAACCATTAGCTTAATATTTTTCCTCAAGACTACGAATAGTTTTGATTATTGTAACCACATATAGTAATAAGTGAATGTGAGTTCGAACCAATGGAAATTTACATTATCCATGACTCAAGCATGATGCAGAAATTCATTTATTTACCATTTTCGTAAATTATTGAATTTCACTATTCACAAAAATTCACGTATTTTAGAAAAATCCCAAAAATTCATCCTAACCATTTTTCGATATGTAGAATTCTAAAATGAACTCCATTTTTTCATAATAACTTCCTAAATATGAGAAATTTTCTTTTAAAATAAAATAATAATTTAGTCTAAAAAGAAATTTTTTTAAACTATAACTGCTTTTATAACACCTTGAAAAATTAATGAAGGTCTCATAGATTATTATAAATTAATTAATTTTTGAGTTTACTATAAATTTAGTCATTTTACAATTCATAATAGTAACATTACTATTCATAAGGGTAGGTCACTATTCATCAAAAATTGTGTTTGTCCTATCAGACTCTAAAAAACTTATTGATCACAACCGTGTATGTCCATTTTTTAAAATTAAAATCATATAAGTGGAAAATTTATATTTTAACACCCAAAGATACCATGGTATGTTTCATCTTAATAATTCAATAGATTGCGCTACACGTAATACTGAGTTCGAGCACACCATGACCTATCAAACTAGCCATTTAAAAAGTGGTTATAAATAGTATTAACCACATTTTGAATTTTATATATATCTAATATAATTTTAACATTCATATAATGTATTTCTTAGATATAATATAAGGGAAAATTTAATTTTTTTGATAAAAGAATTGTTTTTCAAAAAATGCATTTTTTCACCTTTTAATAGAGAACCCTTTTTAAATCCAATATTTTACATGTTTATATATTCAATTTTAAAAAATAAAATTATTATTTATAAGCAAGATATAAAAATATATTCTAGATAAATTTTTGGTACTTTTCTGATAAAATACATATTTTAATGAATTGTGGGAAATACTGAATTTTAATTCAAAATGGCATTTTCAAATAATTTATATATATAGATAGATTGTCCTTTTAATTGATTTTAAAGTTTAATTGGATTATTTTTTTATCATTTAATCCAATTTTTTCATTTTAAGTAATTTCACATTGAAATTGAATATAAACACATGTCAATATTTTGATAGTTTTTACTTCTTAAAAACCCGCTTTTTGGTTTTGACAACGAGAATTTATTTTAAATTAATTTCTGTCAATTATGTGTTTTTAATTTGAAAAAATGTATTCAATATTTGGAATCATAAGTTAAAAATTGTTTAAATAGGTACCTTTTATTTTTGGACATTATGATTAGTAACTTTAGTGATTCTTTTTATTTACCACAGTTAAAGGGTAAATCCGGTAAATAAGGATAAGAAATAATATTATAATAATATAAAACTACCCAAACACGTGTTATAATCCTATTGGATAATATATTTTACACCATTATAATACTTATATTTATTTTATGACCCCATGGATCCACTTGGGTTTGATAATGACCTTTTATAAAGATTAATTTAAAGAAAAGGAAAATATAACATAAACATGTATCTCATAACAAAAACAATTTTAATTTGGTTTATATAAATGATCCATTAAATATTCATTAGAAAAATAAAAAAATTTCATACATAATAGTATTTTATTTATAATTTTTATAAATTAAATAAATAAATTTATTTATGACACAATGATGAAGCAGTGATTACCATATTAATGAATGATTGAAATAAATGATATTTTAATTATTAAAATAAGTGTAAAATGATATTTTTTATTCCATCCGAGAATTTTATGAATAAAATTGAAATTTTTGGGATGATTTAATTCTTTATTTAAGGAATAATGGTTTTAAGACTTTAGAAAAAAATCAATTACTGAATAGTGTCTAAATTGACATAAATGGATTTTTAAAACAAACATTATTTTATTAAATGATATTATAGTCATAAAAATATATGATTTGAACAAATCACATATATAGTGTTAAAAATGTTCATTAATTATTCACTTGAGGTTCTCTTGTCATTTTATAGTAACTATATTAACCATATAGTATAAACAATGCCAGAAGACATGGTAAGAGTTAACTATTTAACTATGGGTTAAATCCAAAAGGTAATGTTAAATTCATGACCTAAACTAGTATAAAACCTATTGTTTGAGATTATTTCGACCCATAATCATTTTATACTCTAATTAAATCACTTTTTATCCATTATAAACCTAAAATCAATTTATAATAAATTAATATTTCATGACTTTCCTAAAGTGTCCCTCACCTCTCTTATAGAAGAGCACTTCTCCTTATCTTTTATTCACACCTCCACAGCCCTTTAGCTCGGCCAAACCCTGCCCAACCCTCCTCATAACTTCCCTCACTTCATTATAAAGGCCAAACATTGGTATAAAACCAACTTAAGGAGTCCTTTTGTGAAAATCAAAAGGATACGCCCGAAGAAGAGGTAATCATTTTATCCATTCTTTCAAAGATATTTTATTATTCTACTTCATCTTCATAATTTGTTTCCATAATAAAATAATAACTCTATAATATAATCTATTCTAAGACTTTTTTATGATTATTTAAGGTACTCATTAACTAAAAAAACATTTTAAATTTTTTAAATATTCATTATTCTAAACCTTTCCCATTAATGTCCATGTTTTCAAAATGGTTTTAAGGATTTATTTATATGGACATGAATGTTTTAAAATGTTAATTAATTTCAAAATTTTCTAATTGGTATGGGATACTTTGATTCAAAAATCACTTTTAAATATCTTCTCTTATAAATTGTGTGACATTTAATGTTTTCAAAGTAAAAAAAGGTATATTTATCTCAAAGAGTTTTAATGATTTTATTAGATTATTTTCATCTATGTCAACAACCTTTATTGGGTTTTATTATTAATTGTGATTTTTTTATTATGATACAATATTCCATATTGTATTAAATTTTTTATGATATGTTTGACTGTTGGTGTGCTATTTTTATACCATTCATGTTTTATGGTTAAAGTAGTATCATTTCGTATGTTAGTTTTAATACGAATGTTTATGTTATGTTTCAAACTTTTTATATGTGGAATGCATTAGATTTAGTAAGTAACACGTAAGGACCACTATAGTCCCCCGATGCATCGGTAGGTCTCATGAGATAAACTTGTGTCTTGGAACAAGGAACTGACAGAATATTTGTATATGTTCTTGGCATGAGGCCTTAACGTAGTGTTTATGATGTCTGGAACTATGCATTCCCTCATTATGAGACTAGTTATTGATTTTACATGTGATTATTTGACTAGTATAATATACCAGTGAATGTTTAAATGGAATTATTTTATTTATTCTTGACATATTATGTTGAAGATAATGTCTTAAAAGTCTTGTGTTTTAGTTGTGTGCCTTTACTTAAAAGTTTGTGTTTATTTGTGATAGCTTATGCTATATTGTGTATCCTTAATGAGCATCTAAGCTCACCCCTTTCTTATGTTTTATTTTCCCAAGATACCAAGAAGTTTTTTATGATTGATATGAAGGGTTATGCTACGAGAATAATAGCATTCTTAAAGGATTATCTATTATGTGTTTTATGTTATAAATTGTAATGTAAAGTTCATGTATTTAATTTATTTTCCAAGACTACTAAAATGATCATTCTTTCAGAACATGATTCCTTATAATCATTCCAATGTATTAAAATAATGCACTAGATATGGGCTTCTGGGGTCCGGACATTACATTTTGTATTAGAGAAAGTTTATAAAAAATCTTAGAAATGGATTTAGAAAACTTCGATTAGGGATCATAACCCTATGATATACTTTGAGGATAAGTATAGAAGAACCCCCCTATAATTTTGGTTAAGATCATGGATAACCTAGTATTGAACCTATGATGTTATAGATTGAAAGTACGTTCCCTTTATTATGTTTTTTTCTTCAATAATATTTGTTTCTCACCCGATTCTTTCTGGTCTTAGTTAACAGAGGAAACTAAAAATAATTGGATTAAAATTGAGATTGATGAAAAATCTAGTTATTTTGAGCAACAAAATTGGATAATGACTGTAGATAAATATATTGTGATTATTCCAAATTAGTCATCATGATATATGATCAACAATTTGATCTTTGATTACTTTTCTAACACATTGCATAAGAGGAAGATGAACGTTTATAAATGTTAAAATTTTAAGAATCATAGAGGAAAGAAGATTCAGCTTCCTACATGTCAAAAGGAAGGTAATAAGAACCTTGAGGACTACCTAAAATTGAGGGGAAGATGTTATCTATGTAGGGAAAAAGGTCATAGAGTGAACAATTGTTATGGAGTTGAATGTCTCATCTATGGAAATCATTGGAATTACCCAAATCAATGCCTAGAAATAAGAATATACTTCTAAACCAAGTAAGTACATATTCCATGCCAACCATTAAATTGGAAGGATTGAAGTATTTATGTATTTGTATCCAAGAATTATGAATAGTGAATTATATAAGGAGTATCTAGTTTATTTTTTTCACTAAGTCTTTTCAAGAATATGTTGAGTAGCTAAAATGGATAAGAAAATTTATTTAAGGGAAAGATTATATTTGGAGAACATATGATTAAGGTAAAGATAACCCTTAATAGGTTCCTTATGTTAAGATAATGATTTTTGGATGAAGGTATGTTGGATTTGGATAAGTAAATTGGATTATGTTGGTTTCTTGAGAACTAATTATTGTTTTGTCGATAAGAGGGTTATGCTATAATGGATTAAGTATACAAATTTTTGGGACTTAAGGAATAATTCACTATGTTTTGGAGTAAGGAAACATGATTGTTTTGAATAAGGATACTTGATAATTCAGGTTCTTACCATGACTCAAGAGAATACATGATAAATTTGTTCACATGTTTGAAATGTGATAACCAAGCACTGCCCTATGAGATATAGGAGATAAATTCTAAGCCTATTTGGTTTACACCTTTCTAAAGTTGTATATTTTTAGTTTTTTTAAGGATTGTAAGGTTATCCATTTATGGATAATATAAGTTATACTCTAATTTAATTATGTTAGATTAATGTATTATCTCTCTATAGTTGTACTTTTCATATGTGATAACTCGTGCTAACTTGTTTTTGATGAGATAGATGGAATGACCTACCATTTTATTTATGGATCTCATGATCTTCCAAAACTTCAGGAATGAAAAATTCAAAATCATTTTTTTGAATAAGAGATGAGGTGGAAATTTTTTAATGCATGACCAATGATGATATTGTACTAAAATCAAGTAAGTATTTCTTCTCATATTCTTCAACATTAAGGAAAGGATCTTGAAAACCAAAAATATTTTCCTAGTACATCATTTTGTGATGAATCAAATGGCCCCTTAGATCATCATAGATTTATACCTTTATGGTTTTCATCCTCTTCCTAATAATTTTCTCTATTGATCTCTATAATAACATGATCGTTAGTTTTATCTTCCATATCAATATTTTCTTAAATTTAATCCTAGTATAAGTTATCTCTAGTGACCTTCATACTTCCCATTATTTATTTTAAAATAGAGGTCTCATTAATTAATTTTCAATGTTGGATTTCAAAAAATATATTTTGAAAATTCCAACCCATATTTTTCGATTTCAAGTTTAAATTACAAGGAAAAAAATTATTTAAGTATTGTAGAATGTAAGACCCCAAGCTTCCACAAAATGCGTCTTCTTAATAATTGAATAGCTTGTGCTATACAAAACACAGAGCTCGAGCACACCATGACCTATCAAACTAGCCATTTAAAAAGTTTTTATGAATATTATTAACCACATTTTTAATTTTATATATATACCATATAATTTTAACATTCATTTTATGTGTTTCTTAGACATAATATAAAGACAAATTTAATTTTTCAGATAAATTTTTTTTAAAAAAAATCAGTTTTTCTACCTTTGAATAGCAAACCATTTTTAAATCCAATATTTGAAACTTTTATATATTAAATTTGATAAAAATAAATTCTTATTTAAAATTGGGAAATAAAAATTTAGTTTGGATATATTTTTTGTATTTTATTGATAAAATTCATATTTTAATGAATGGTGGGGAATACTGCATTTTAATTCAAAATTATCTTTTCATATAATTTATATATATAGTTATATTTTCCATTTAATTTATTTTATAGTTTAATTGGATCATGTTTTTGTAATTTAAACCAATTTTGGTCATTGGAAGTAATTTCATATTGAAATTGGACATAAAAACATGTCAATTTATTAATAGTTTTTACTTACTGAAAACCTGCTTTCTGATTTTGACAATGGGAATTAATTTTAAATTAATTTCATCCAAATCTGTGTTTTAAATTTTGAAAAATGAATTCAATATTTGTAATCATAAGGTCCAAATTTTTTAAATAGGTACCTTTTATTTTTGGAAATTATGAATAGTAACTTCAGTAATTATTTTTATTTACCATGGTTAAAGTGTAAATTAGGTAACTATGGTTAAAAAAATAATAATATAATAATATAAAACTACCCTAACGCATGTCATAATACTATTGGATGATATATTAAATACCATTATAATCCTTAGGTCTATTATAGGAACCTATGAAGCCATTTGAGTGTGATAATGACCTTTTATAATGTATAATTTAATGAAAAGTGAATTATAACCTAAACATTTATCTCATAACTAAAAAAATATTAATTTGGTTTAAATAAATGATCTCTTTGACTATAAATATTAATTTTAAAGATAAAAATATTTCATAAATCATGGTAAGAGTTAACTATTTAACTAAGGGTTAAAGACAAATGATAAGGTTGAATTCATGACCTGCACTTATCTAAAACCTTTTTGTTGGGTGGATTTAGACCCATACCCATTTTATCCTCTAAATAAATATCTTTGGGGTAATTATAAACCGAAAATAAATTTATAATAAATTAATATTTCAAGATGTTACTAAAGTGTCCCTTAACTCTCCTATAAAAGGGAACTTATACTTATCTTTTAGTCATACCTTCAAATCCATTTGGCTTGGCCAAACCCAACCCAAAACTCCTTTCAAATTACATAACTTCATCCTAAATTCCACCCTTTTGTAAAAAATCAACATAAGGATTCCTTTTGTGCAAATCAAAAGGAGACACCCGAAGAAGAGGTAATCGTTTTATCCATTCTTTCAAAGTTTTTTTCTTGTTCTACATCCTCTTCCTAAGTTGTTACCAGAATACAATAATAAATCTAGTATCTAATATATTATGATATGTTGTTATGATTATGTTAAATTCATTTTCCTCTTTTTACCCATCTTATTGAAAATAATATCACTATGCGTTCATATGTACAACTTACCATCTCCACGTCGTTGTGGAAACTATTTTTCATTTATACTTTATTTTGATGTGTATAAAGATGAATATAAATGAATTAAATAATAAATATAACATGTTCTTATTTCTGTAAAATTAATATTCCATCCAATTCCATTTCATTTAACTATTAACAAAATGATACCGTCATTCGTGTGTACGTACTATTTACTGTCTCCACAACACGATGAGACTCATCTTCCACATTCATTATCTAATAATGATTGTAAAAAAATATATATTATGAATAATTATTAAATATATGAAATAATAATGATACTGTAATAATATATATATATATATATATATATATATGTATGTATTTATGTACATATATGTCATTCACTTACTTCTATTCAATACGATAAGAAAATAGAAACAACGTTCATGCGTACGTACTGTCTACCGTCTCCATGAATTGTGCATTCCATTTCATATATCTATCTATTTTTTATATTTATGTTATGAATATATATGATTTATAAATCATATTATACATTTTTTAAGTAATTAAATTATTGTATAAGTAATATTTTCAAGAATAACAAGTCAAAACACGTATGATAAACAAAGCGATTATTACCAGAAATTTTACATTAACTTGGAATTGTTAATAAATGGGTATTATAAAGTCATAAAAGACTCATATATGATATCATAAATATAATTTTGATTCTGATATAAGTTATTAATAGGTTTAAAAACATTATAAAAGAGTTTTGGACATGTATGGAGAGTATCAAACCTAAGGTAAGGGTTATTTTCACAATCTATTTATTATCCGTGACTATTTTTTCATAAGTATTTACTGGGATATATTTATTATTCATGTCCATGTTTCTTAAAAATATTTTTAAAAGTAATATTTTTATCGTTTTATATAAGTTACTCCTTACCTAAATCATCATTTTAAATGTTTTAAAGAATTATTCTTATAAACATTTCTCATTAATGTCCATGTTTTAAAAATAGTTTTAAGGATTTATTTATATGGAAAAGAATGTATTAAAATGAGAATTCCATTAAAAAGTTTAAAATTGGTATGAGACACTTTGATTCAAAAATATCTTTTAAATATCTTCTTTTATAAATTGTGCGACATTTAGTGTTCTCAAAGTAAAAAAGGGATATTCCTCTCAAAGAGTTTTAATGTTTTTATTAGATTATTTTCATCTATGTCAACATTCATTGCTGGATTTTACACTTAATTGAGATTGACTTATTATGATACAATATTCTATATTTTATTGAATGTTTTATGGTATTTTTGACTATGGATGTTCTATTTTTATACCATTCATATTTTATGGTTAAAGTATTAACATTTCGTATGATAGTTTCAATATGAATGTTTATGTTATGTTTAAACCTTTTCATATGAGGACTAAATTAGACTTAGTAACTAACGAGAAATGCCTGATATAGCCCCTCTATGCATGGGTAGGTCACATGAGATAAAATAGTGTATTGGCACAAGGCCTTGACAAAATATTTGTGTATGGTCTTGGCACAAGGACTTAACATAGTGGCTATGATGTCTGACACTATGAATTCCCTCATTATGAGATTAGTTATTGATTTTATATGTGATTAATAGACTAGTATAATATCCCAGTGAATGTTTAAATGGAATTATTTGGTTTATTATTTCCATATTATGTTGAAGATACAGTCATAAAAGGCTTGTGTTTTAGTATTGTACCATTCCTTAAAATTTTATGCTTATTTGTGATAACTTCCACTATATTGTTTATCCTTAATAAGCATCTAACCTCACCCCTTTCTTATGTTTTATTTTCCGAGGATGAAAAGAAGTGTTTTATGATTGATTTGAAGGGTTATTCTAGGGGAATAATGGTGTTTTAAAAGGATTATATATGTTGTGTTTTATGTTATAAATTTTAATGTAAAGGTCTTGTATGTAATCTATTTTCCATGAATGCTAAATTGATAAAACCTTTGGGACTTTATTCCTTGTAATCATTCCAATGTATTAAAATAATGCCCTATCTCTGGGCTTCTGAGTTCGGGGAATTACAATATTCAACAGCTATTTTACAACTGTCTCATTAAGAAAAGTTTGATTATGTATAGACTCAGTGTTTTACGCATTTCAATTTATTTTTAAAACCTTGGGGTGTTACCTTCTCCCCACTTTATAAAAATTTCATCCTCATAATTTTATTTACTTATTAAACAAGTTAGATAGACTTTCCCTCATAGAATGTTTAGATTCCCATGTTTCTTTTCCAACCGTGGAGTTTCTCCCCAAAACCTTTACCTGGTGGATTACCTTATTCGGAAATACTTGTTCTCTTCAATTAAAAATCTGAATATGTTTCTCTTTATAAGAAATATTCTCTTCCAGATGAACTTATTTTGGGATCAAAACATGAGATAAACTTGGAACATACTTTCTCAGCATCAAAACATGAAAAACACTGTGTACTTGGGATAAACTCGGAGGAAAAGATACGCATTAGGAAATCATTCCAACTTTCTCCTGGATTTCATAAGGTCCAATGAAACATGGACTCAGCTTTCCTTTCTTACCAAAATTCATAACACTTTTCCATGGTGAGATTCTAAGAAAAACATGATCACCTACCTCAAAAGAAAAGTCTTTCTATTTGTTATGTGCATAAATTTTCTACCTGCTCTGAGCTTTCCTCGTTGTTGTTGTATCATCTTCACTTTCTCAGCCACTCCCTCTACTAATTATGGTTCCATAAACTTTCTTTCCCCAACTTAATCCAAACAATATGAAGTTCGACACTACTTCCAATACAATGCCTCAAATTTTGCGATATGTATACTTGAATGGAAACTGCTATTATAAGAAAACTAAAATAAATAAATATGTTGATCCCAACTTCCCCAGTAGTCCATTGAACAAGGTTGAAGCATATAATCCAATGTTTGAATTGTTCTCTCGGCATGTCTATTAGATTGAGAATGAAAAGAATTGCTAAAATTTAATTCTGTTCTCAATGACTCCTGAAAGCCTTTCCAAAAGATAGAAGTGAACCTCAAGAATTATTTGGTAGTACCAACATGAATTTCATGGATATGTTTTCCCATTTTCACTCTAGAACTGGAAAAGGCTGAAGAACCCCTTTTGGTAATTGTCACCCTACTTTAACATGTTGACATGACAAACATTTCATGATAAAATATGAAATATCTCTTTTCATTTCATCCCACCAATAATACTCCCGAATATCTCGGTACATATTACTACCTGTAGGATGAACTGAAAATAGAGAACTATGAGCTTCACACAACAATTCTTTCTTCATTTAGAAATAAAAAGGTTCACATATTATTTTTCAAACCTCAAAACATAATCTTTATCAAGGTTAAATTTTGGAAACTTACCCATTTTACTAATTCTACCTTTTTTTGTAACTCACCATATTCCTTCTGTGGTTTCTTAATTATGTCTGACAAAGATGAATACACTAAAACCTGAAACAAGAGAAATTTCCTGCACCAACAACGTCCAAGCCAAAATTCATCAAATCATTAATCAAGGGGTCATGTTCCAAGAGCAACATGGTTGATGCATGATGTTTTTATCTCAAGGCATCTACCACTTTGTTTTTTTCAGATGGTAATTGATCGTACAATAATAATACTTTATCAATTCAAGCTATCTTCTCCACCTTATGTTTAATTCCTTTTGAGTGAATATATACTTCATACTTTTATGGTCAGTATATATTTTACATTTGGCTCCATATAAATGATGCCTCCAAATTTTTAAGGCATTAACCATGGTTGCTAATTCCAAATCATGTGTGGGATAATTTAACTCATGAAGTATCAGTTTTCTTGAAGCATAATCAATTACCTGATCATTATGCATAAAAACACAACCAAGTCCCTTTAAGGAAGCATCAGTCTAGATTAAAAACACACCATTTCTGGAAGGCAAAGCCAAAACTGGAGCATTCACCAACCTCTTCTTCAGTTCTTGAAAACTAACATCACATCCTCCTGTCCAAAAAAAATTAACCACTTTTCGTGTTAACTCAGTTAGTTGGCTAAATAACCCTAGAATTTTTTTAATAAACCTTCGGTAGTAAACTACTAATCCAAGAAAACTATGTATCTCTGTAACATTTTCAGGTCTTTTCCATTAATCAACCAATTTGTTTTTGGTTGGATCACCTGTTATTCAATCCTTATTTACAATATTCCCAATAAAATAAATATATTGCAACAAAAATTCCTACTTTCTGAAATTTCCATTCAATTTCTTTTATTTTAAGGTTTTAAAAACAACCCTTACATGTTTTTGATTCTCCTCTTTAAATTTAGAATATACCAGAATGTAATCAATAAAAAAACCACATAATTTTCTAAGAACTCGTGAAATATTATATTCATAAGATATATGAATACCGATGGTGCATTAGTTAACCCAAATAGAATAGAAACAAATTCATATGACCATATCTAGTTTAAAAAGTTGTTTTTTGAATGTAATCTTCCTGCACCTTTAGCTGATGGTACCCAGATCTCAAGTCAATCTTGGAAGAATACTAATCTCCCTGGATCTGATCAAATAAGTCATCGTTGTGAGGAAAATGATACTTATTCTGGACAATAATGTTATTCAAAGCTCTATAATAAACACAAAGTATCATTGAACCATATTTTTGTTTATCAAACAAGACAAGATAACCCCATGTGAAGTGTTGGGTCAAATGAAGCCTTTATCTAACAATCCGTACAACTTATTTTTCAACTATAAAAGTTACATTTGAGACATTTGATATGGGGTTTTTGAAATTATCTTACCATTAGGAACCAAGTAAATAGTAAATTAAACTTCCTGATCAGGTATAACACCAGGTAACACATTAGAAAAAACATCAAGATATTCATTTACCACTGGAACTTCATTAATCCAAATAGCTCTCTTATTTTAAACAATATGGGAAAGATAATTTTAATTTCCATATTTTAATAGTTTCTCAGCTTCCTGATATGTTATCAATCATTTGGGTTCACCATTATATACAAACTGAAACTCTTTCTAAAAAACAAATTCTTTAGCTCTACAATAAATCTTAGCATGATAAATATAAATACAATCTATACCTATATTCACATAAAACTCTACTAAGGGAAAACAATAAGGTTTGTAGGTAAATTATTTCCACAGACAATAATAGAAAGATTCTTATAATTCCACTTTGTTATAATATTTACCCCTGGTGTTTTAAAAATATGTTCTGATCTCATTTATTGAGGTGATATTTCTAATTTACCAAAAAAAAATCTCAAAAATAAAGGAATGTGTATACCCTTTATCAAACAAGACATTAGTATAATCTGAGTAAAAAACAAATTATCTAATACCACTTCATTGGATGGACTAAAATATATTGAAATAGTCTCAAATGATCTCACTGCACCTTTCTTCTTATAATTTGGCTTCTTTGCATCATTCAGATCTTTCATTGGGAAGGAATTTTCATAATGACCCATCTCACCACATTTAAAACACTTTATAGTTTTATTAACAGGATTAGTCTTAGAATCATTTTCATTAAAATATTGGGCCATATGTTCAAACTTACCACATCGAAAACCCTTCCCGATTTTGGTAATGCATTCCCTAAGGTTATTTCTACCACACTTTTCAAAAACTAGAAACTGGAATTTCTTACCATCAAGTTTATTTTATTGATTCTTAACCATCACTTTCCATCTAGACCTATTATTCAGTTTTTTGTCAAAGTACACATGATCATTAGAAAACTAAATTTCTACCCTCTCAGTACATCAGACAAGTTTCTCATAAATTTTTAATTCTTGGGAGGCCAATGCCCTTCAGTATCTTGGTTTCAATACTAATTAAAATCAATTAATTTTTCTATAAAGATATCGAATAATATTTGGAGTGTACCTTTCTAGTTGAGTGAAGATTTCATCATAAACAAACACTGAATATTCCTAATTTTTACTCAATTCAAGGAATTTATTCTCCATCCTAAGTTGAACCACCTTAGGAAAATATTTTTCAATGAAAATACCTTTAAATCCATCCCCCTCCAAGGAATAAATCTAATCTCTATCCCTGATATTATTGACCCTTTACCACCACTGAAAAGCATCACCTTCAAAACGATAAGTGGAAAGAATAACCTTTTGAATATATAAGCATCCCATAACACTGAATATCTTTTCAAGGGATTTAATCCATACTTCATCTACTACTGTGACATAAAATTCACTAAGATATTGAGGGTGTTTCCTCATAAAATGTTCTACTATCATCATATTCCTTTGTGGTAGATCTGGTTGTTCCCTTTCATAGATTCCACCGCTATTTATTTCCTGCATCATATGATCCATTACTATCACAAACTACTCAGTTTTAATTCCCATAATTCTTGGTTGTGGATTCAGAAAGATATCAGCCTCTCAGTTCCTTCTAACTTTATCTTCTGTATTTCTTCTGTGGAAAACAATTCTGAACAGAAATATCTTAGATGAATCAACATGGTAATCTTTAAATGCTATAGCACTTCATCATAAACATAAGGTAAAAATCATTTGTGTAATTATATTAACATCATCATAACCCTTAAATTTATCTAAATCATGCTTTGATACCAACTATAAGGACTCGACCTTAAAAATTACATATTCCAGTTAATTCAACTAGATTCCACTTCTTTACATTCCCAACTATCTTTTTTATTTAGAGTTTTATAAAGTTAGTACATAAATCATGCATATAAATCCACAATCATACAAAGCATGTAAAACTAAAATAGTATCCATTTCTTTCATAATACATATGTTTTTAATAAAACATGAAATATTTTCATGATAAGTCGTCAAATCGTCCATCTTGGCTTCTCCTTTTCTCTTACCCATCCTTAATCCCTATAAAAAACAATTTAAAACTTGGTATGATAATAGAATATTAATAAGGGATATAAAAATAAGGAGAGAAATTGTTAGTCCATGAATACTTATAAACATATAAAATCATTTTCACAAAGACATACATCTCACCCATGTATACTAACTTTTTGAAACATGATATTTCTATAAAACATAGTAAAAATAAGTAAAATCATAAAGGTATATTGGGGAATTACTTACTTATATTGTAACCCCCATGGCTAATATATGTTTTTTAACCCTCACAACTACCTTACAATGTAACCATTGTGACTACCTTATGGTGTAACCATTGCAGTTACACTTGGAGTAACCATACGACCGACCTCCAACATACACATACCCAATGCATTGTATGGATGTATAGGTCCCACCCTTCATCATAAACAATACCCAATATCTATAACATAATAATAATACTTTAATAATTGCATAAAAACATTTCTTTTGAATTTTATAAAATAGAATTTTGAAAGAGGATTTTTGAAGGGAAGTCCCTTAAAAATATCGTATAATTGAAGTGATATTTAATAGAATAAAATAATTATGTGTATATACTATAAATAAACATAATAAATTATAATATAAAAAATAATCACACAAATATTCTCAGTACCATATAATCAATGTAAATATAAGGTTAACCCAAAGAATGGAAATTGGGTTAATAATTCCCTTACCTCGGGTTCTTCATACTTAAATTTTATTTAAACTTCCAATATAATGGTTAAAAGGGTGTTATTAATATCTTATATAAACATATTCATGTTTACAACACCTTATATGATCAATTTAAAACATACTTTTACCCATTAATTGTTAATATTTTGTTCTTTTCATTGTTTCGGGTGTATTCTTGACATGATTTCCATGGTCGGTTCATGAAGGATTTCCTTGTCAAATGGAAGATAAATTATATAAGTGGAATGAAATGGTATTAATATGTATCTATAGTTTTTAATGATTCCATAAATCATTTTTGTTATATGTTATGAGGATGAATCATTTGATAAATCATTAGTGATATCTATTTAGATCATTTTGGAAATTCTTCGATAATCATGAAATAGTTTTGTTATATAAATTCATATTATGTATATATGTTAACTAAAAAACATAAAGGATGATATATAATACACTTTCCAATATTTTTCAACCATTAAAATGGTTTTATAACCAGTTTTGAAGGAATTAATGGAAATTGAAAACACATCGTCCACTGTTTTAATAAATCAACACATCACGGACGTTGTTTTTATTTTTAGAATAAGAGGAAGAGGAGAGTGAAAATGCAGGTGAATTTTTTAAAAAACATGATAACATCCAGAATATATAATATTATATATATTTAATTCCTCTTGGAAAAGTTAAGGGGAAGATATTATAATAAAGGAAAAGGATTTGAAAAGAAAACACAAGAAAATGAAAGAGGATTCTTACCTCTTGATCTCTTCTCCTTGAGATCCTTCTTAAGGCCTTTGGTTTTGTTATTTTGGTGACACCAGTAGGTCTTGGGAATGGGGAAGATCTTAGGGAAGTGTATTTGGCAGAATTTAGACAATGAAAAAATATTGAGACGTGTCAGAGGAATAGGGGGTGAGGGTGGTATTTATAATGGACGAGAGGAGGGTTTTATGATTATTTTAATCATTAGTTTAATATTTTTTCTCAAGACTATGAATATTCTTGATTCTGGTGACCAAAAATAATAATAATTGCATGTTATTTTAAAACAAGGTCCATTTATATCATACATGACTCAATAATGATGCATAAATTCATTTATTTAGTATTTTTCGTAAATTATCGAATTTCACTATTCACCAAAAATTCAAGTATTTCAGAAAAATCCCAAAAATTAACCCAAACCATTTTTTGATATGTATAATTAAAAAATGTATTCCATTTTATAATAATAATTTTATAATATGAGAAATTTAACTTTTAAATAAAATTATAATTTATTCTAAAAATATTAATTTTAAAACTATAACAGATTTTATAAAACCTTGAAAAATTAATCAAGGACACATAAATTATTAGAAATTCATTCATTGGTGAGATTACTATACATTTGGTCATTTTACTATTCATAATATTAATATTAATATTCATAAGGGCGGGTTACTATTCACAAAAAAAATTATATTTTCCCTCTCAGACTCCAAAAACATATTAATCGCAACCATGTATGCCTGTTTTTTGAAATTCAAATATTAGAAGCGGAAAAATTATATTTAATGGATATTTTACAACTTTATCCTTAAAATAAAGTTTAATTATGTTGAGACTTACTGTTTCATGCATTTTAATTTATTTTTAAGACCTTGGGGTGTTACACTGAGACTACCATGATTTATCATGATTTGAGATGTAAGTGTTGGTGGTTGGGGATAAAGAGGTCAGTTGTAGAATTCTTGTCATGATTTTTTAAATATAAGAAGATTAAGGTGGATTAGTATATACCTACCAATTTTTTAAAATAATTACCTGTTTTTTTGGGGGGATGTGATGAGATATCTATGGAATTATTTTTTGGTTTTCTATGGAATCCTAGAGGGAGGGATGTGATTCTAGTGATCATTGATCAACCTTTGAAATCATTTCATTTCCTTACTATTTTATAGATGATGAAGGTGTAGGATCTTATGAATATAAAAATATACTATAACATGGGGTAAATTATAGTTTTAAAAAAATTAAACTATAATTTTATAACACCAAGTTTCTATGAAATTCTCGTAGACAAATATTGTTCTGGTGTAGTTTATAAAATTAGAGTAAAAAATATATATTGAGAAATATAAACATTTTATATAATTAAAAACAAAAATAATAAAACTTTAGAAAGAAATAAAACAAAGTATATGAATCTTTTCAAAATAAGTATAATAAAATATATAAGAACCTTTCCTAAGAAAGGACTTTAATTTCGCCAAAAGTGATAAGGGCTCATGTGAACCTGACATAAGGTATTAATGGTTAAATACTAATTCAAGGTTTATCTTACAATCCAGGGAATCTATCAATCCACTAAATCAAACAATCCTATATTTCCCTTTACTGATATCCCTTAATAAATAATATCATATACACTTTATATCTCTGTTACCAAGGAATTCCATGATTAGATGATTTGATATGTAATGATTTCAATAGAAAATATTTTAGGCATTTACTATTAATTAATCAAAATTTCATGATTTAAGTAAATTCACTAAATATTACAATTAAATCATACTTAAGAAAAAATATTTTGAAAAATTTAGAAGAAACATTATATTTTAGACTGTCATCCCACTTTTTCTCATCAATGTGGAAGTCATGTTTATAAATGATCTTTCAATTATTGGATTCTACACATCTCAAGATTCGTTTAAATTACATTAGACAAACTATTTATTCTCTATATGAGTTCTTCACCACATAACTATATTCGATGTTCATAATGTATAACATAATTACAATGATTTCAAATATTCTTTTTAGTATAGATAGTAATTATTCATCTAGTACACTTTGTACATCTACATCAGGTAAACTTAGAAAATATCTATCCAATAAACTTTGTATGTCCTCATATAATGGAATCTCTCTAATGAACTTTGTAGAACTATATATGATAGAACTTCTATAACTCTATCTGATGGATTATATCTTCCTTACATCCGATAGACATCATATTCATCTATTTAATGTAAGTTTTAGACCTATTTCCAATAAAATTAGCACTCATCTCTCTAATATACTAGATATATGTTCATTGGGTAAAATTTAGATTAACTATATGGTAAAACTAATTACCTTACTATAAAATCATCATAAATTTGAAAATGATAAATCTTATAAATATGGAAGCACGTTAATGTTTGAATTATGATTTTTGAATTTAATGTTAGAAAGTGGTCTTTTAAATCAAAAAATGAGTAAGATCTCTACCCCAAGTATGTTCAAGATATTTTGAAGCTCCATGTAATGACTTTTTTTGTTTTTTATGATAGCGGACTAGGTTTTAGATATAGGTTTTCGAAAAAATTTAAATAGGATATGGGTACCCAATTGAATTTATGCATACTATACCACCCTCAAACTAATGGGTAGACTATTTGAATCATTTTGGTTCTTGAGGAAATTATGTGGTCATGTGTATCAAGACTCAAGCTTAAAATTTCATAATTTTGAGTTTTATGTCAATAATTCATTCTATAAATTTTTTTTATCTTTTCAGGATTAGAGTTTTAGATAATTTTATCATAACTCATAGATAAAATAATTATATATTATAAAGTGTACATTCTGAACAGTATCTATTTTCCCATAATATAAACTTTTAAAATAAAATATGATATCCTTTCATGAAAAATATTCAAAACATTAAACATGAATTAATCCATTCTTTTATCCATCCACAAACCCTCTTAAAAAAATTATAAGAATATGAGATGAGAATAAAAATCTCAATTACATACCTAAAAGAAGAAATTTGTTATTTTGGTGAAAAACATGAAAACCCATGAAATGTTTACCGTTTTCTCAATATAAATTGTGATAATGGAATCATTTTCACATGAAATCACACACACATATATCTCAATGAAATCATTTAAACCCCATATAAATCATAAATAAATGATGTAGGTAACTTGGGAAATCATCATTCATATCATTCTCATAAATTAACTATCCAATATGTTAAAATTATATAATTCTACAGAGAACCTAATGCATTGGAGGGCTACCAAGGACCCACCAATCCTTGGTTTATAACATAACCACAAATCGTTGGTTAATAACATTACAACCTATCCTTATTTTTTAATGGAACTGCCCATCATGATAAATTAATCCCAATAACCAAAACATAATCATAAAATATTAAAGATTTTATTTTCATCACAAACCCATAATAACAACTTTTAATCTCGTATGGAAACATTTATCAGATATAAAAATGTTTTTTTAAACCCATTTTCAATACGAGAATACCTTTAAAAATAGAAAAAGGGTTTTATTTGAATAAAACATGAAATCTTGTAAAGGAATACAAACTGTAAATAATAGTAATAGTGGAGGGAAAATTCATTTTCCCTATATACATTAAAATATAACAATCCTTTGTTATTTTGTAAAGAAAGTGTAATATTTTGTACTGAGATTCCTTTTCCCATGAACCTTTGAAAGAAAGGGAAACTTTTCCTCTATAAAACAATCATTCCCATATAATTATAATCATAAAATCATTTTAAAATACCTTTACATAGAAGGAAAATATTTATAAAGTATATCATGAAATCATTAAAAATATGGTTTAAAGTTAAAGTGTCCCTTACCTTTAGTCTGAATCATCACATATGGTATTCATTTTAATGAATAAAAAACTTACATTAATTATATACCTTCTTTAAAAATTTTAATTTAATTATTCCTTTAATTTTATCACATGTCCTGGTATAAAAATTTAGTTGATCATTTATGTTTACTTCGAATGTTATGACGGTATTTGGATTGTAATTCAAATATTACATTGGTAGGTTGACTATGGTCAAAGAGTTCATAATTTCAACATTTATTTAATAATAATAATGAAATATTTATCATATGTATACATAAATTATACTTTTACAACCAATCATGAATGGTGGTATTGAAAAATTAACTACTTTACAACCATGGAGATGGTAGTTCGATCATATGTATGAGTAGCATGTACATTTTTCAATGATCATTATAGAAATAATGTAAGTATTATTTTATTTTTCAATAATTGAAATCATATCATAAATTCCATATTATTTAATTGAATGCTCTTATATATATCATCCATTTAATTTGGTTATGAAAAAATAATCCAATTGCTTCGTGGAGGCGGTGGTCCACCCATACAAACGAACGATGTTGTCATTTATCATTGAATGGAAAGGGAAAATGTAAATGATATATATTATCTTTTTATAAGGATAAACATGTCATTAATATCATAATAATTTAATATATATCATATTTATTCATTAAAATTATCATGATTTCCTTCCATGAGAAGTGATGGTGAAAAACAAATCACATCGCTTCCCATGGCAGTAGTCCACCATATACATGAGCAACGTTATTATATCCCCCACAAAATCGGAATTAAGAAGATATAGGTTATATAATAATTACATACATATAATTATGTTAAATATATCATATATATATATATATATATTTAAATCTATCACTATAAAAAACCATGAGAGTCAATAATGAAAAACAAATTTTATCGTTTCATGAGGAGGTAGTCCATCGTACATTTGAATGATGGTTTAGTTTCCTATTTTGTGGAAGAAGAGACGGATCTCGGTTATTATATTAACATAATAACATCTAAATATAATTTATATATCGTTTCTGTTATTTTATAATAATTTAATAATACTTTAAGGAGGTGTAAGAAGAAATAAATTAAAAACACTCGATTATGTATAATACATCTTCTTCAGACAACCTCCGTAAGTTAGCACCAATATCCATATTAGGATATATTTATCATAAAATATGGGTCTAGGTAATAGGTAGGTATGTAAAGAAGGTATTTTGGAAGCTATTATCCCAAAAAAATCTTTTAAGGTTTTAAGTGGAGAGGAGAGGGGTGGTCTTTTATAAGTGATATGAGTGGCGCACTTGTAATTTTTCAAAACTTTTCAATAATTCCATGTCACTTTGTTTTAATAAGTCTCTAAAATAAACCATTATAGATCCATATATGTGATAATGTCTGAATATTTCTATAAAATTGAATCTAGAAAAAAAATTATCTCATTTTATCCCTTATCATTTTAGTTTAATCCCCACCAGTAAACCCTTTTTCACATTAACTGTGGTCAAATATTTTTATTGATTTCACTATTAATTATGAAAAAAAATTGTCTGAACTTATTAACTAATAAAAAATATTATTATTATGAATATAAATTCCATTCTGTCAAATTCAATTCACAGATGAAGAAAATTTTAATTTAAAATAAAATCCACAAACATGATGATAATGCGGGTTTTCACAAAATGTGTTTTTCAAGCATGTGATGATATTATTTATAATAAATTACTAGTAATAATCATTATATGAATTTAAATTCATATTTATAGATATATAATCTATAAATTTCATTTAAATCATTATTCATTAGGGGTTATTTTAATTAATTAAAATGGAGACAAATTATGAACATTAAAGCAATTTTTAGAAAAATGGGTTTCTAAACTAAAAAATGAACTTATAATAAAATAAAATATAAATATGATTCACATATAATAAATTAGATTAAATATAACTAAATAATATTTCGTTATATTAAACCATATTAAAAACATAATTTTACTTTTAAATTACTAAATTTATTGAAAATTTATGACATTTTGACAAAAAATCATTATTTTTCACTATTGAAAAAAAAATCATAAAATATCAAAACATAACCCTATATTAATTTTGATATGATTATTTTTAAAATGAAATTAATTTTTACAAATTAAAATTCTGTATTTTTGAAATTAAACATTTAAATAAAACCTTATAATTAAAGAGTTTAAATAAAAGTTTTTCTTTTTTGATTTAAATATTACTTAATATTTTTAAAATGATTATAACTATATAATTCATAAATATTAATAAAAATGAGATTTATTTAATAAATCATTAAATGGGTTACTACATTATTCTCCCTTTTTAAAATTGCATCCTCAAAATTTTATTCATTTATTAAATCAGTTAGGTTGTCTTTCCCTCATAGAATATTTGAATTATTAGGTTTCTTCTTCAACCGTATGGTTTTTAATAAAATATTAATTAATAAATTAACTTATTCAATAAAATTTGATCTATATGGTGAAAAATTATAACTCGAAGTTCCTTATAAGAAATATTCTCTTATAACTTACCTACTTTAGGGTTCAAAACCTAGGATGAATCTGGTACATATTTTCTTAACATCGAGACATGAAAAATGTTGTGTACTTGGGACAAACTCAGAGGAAAGGGTGCTCAGTAGGAAACTAATCCAAATTTATCTAGAATTTTACATTGTTTTATAACCCACATATATCATATCCTAAAAATTATCTTTTTATTTTTCAAACACTTTTTGAGGGAAAAAGTGAGAACCCATGCAAGTAAAAAATACAAACCATAAACAATTATACGAAATGGATGAAAATTTAAAGTCTATTTTGAACCTATTTGACACCTTATCATTACATAATTTCCATTTAAGGTTATTTACCTATATATATGGGTCATCTTTAATAATATCTTCAAACAAATAAGATATCTTTTCTATTGTTTAAATGAACTCCTCTATTTATAATTTTCCTACATTGAAACCTCTTACCAGAATATAGTTCTTCTTGTTGATCCACTATGTCAGCTATTTATTTTTTCCAAAAGAATCAGTCATTCAGTCATATTATCTATATCCTCTATAGATTCTTTAATTAAAATCGAATCCTCCAGCATTTCGTCCTCTGAGTGGGAAACCAGCTCCCATAGGTTAGAAATATTTGGAATCTTCTTCTGTGCCTCATTATGGTGGTTAACCACACCCAAAATAAGATTTGTAGTATTCCCATCTTCTGCCATTAAGGTATCTTGGCTCTTACTTAGAACTACCGTCACAACCCCAACATCTTGTTCAGTGCTGATAGATAAACCAGACATATACCTTTCCCTTTTTACAAGAACACATTACACTATTCTGTGAAGATACTTTAAGAAAAACATGATCACCTGCCTCAAAAGAATGATCTTTCCACCAATTATTATCAAATATTTTATGCTTACTCTGAGATGTCCTCATATATTTCCGAATCAACAACACCTTCTCACCCATTTCTTCTACCAACTCAAGTCCTAAAAAATTTATTTCTCTAACTTCATCCCAAAAATTTAGTTTCTAACACCGTGTTCCATATAATTCCTAAAATGGTGTAATATGTGTACTGAAATAATAATATTTGTATAAGAAAACTGATGCAAAGAAATATTTTCACCCCAACTTCCCTAGTAATTCATTAAAAAAGAATGAAGTGTATATTTTAAGGTCTTAGTTTTTTACTCATAATTCCCACCAAATTGAGGATAAAAATTTATACATAAATTTAATTCAGTACTTAATGATTTATAAAGTCCTTTAAAATAATTAGATGTAATCGTGTTATCACTATCTGATATAATGGAGAGTGAAACTCCATGTAACATGACAATACACTTGATATACTATCAATAATGTTTATCTAAAGTCATAGTATCTCAAATGGGAAGGAAATTTTTAGATTTAGTTGAATGTTAAACAATAACCCATATCACATTATTACCATGATAAGTCTTTGTTAACACCACCATTAAATCCATATATATATTTTTCCACTTCCACTATGATACTAGAAAATTTTGAAGCATTTAATTCATTAATTATAAATATTATTTAACCTATTTACATGTTAAACAATTCATGGTAAATTCAGAAATATATATTTTCATTTAATCCCACTAGTAATACTCTAGAAGATATATGTGCATCTTAGTACTACCTATATGAATGGATAATGGGGAACTATAATCAACGCTCAATAATTATCTCTTCAACTGAGAATCAAAAGTCACACTCCTAATTTATCAACATTAATTCAAAGAAATTTACCCTTCTTAAAATATTCTACTTTTTTATACAAAACATTATCCTCATTCTAAGAATTCCTAATACGTCCTGAAAAATAAAATTGTACTAACACCATAAATAAAACTAAGAGGTTCTTGTATCCAAAACTACTTGGAAAAAATTATTCAATTCATTAACCAAACATTCATGTTCCAAAAATAACATGGTTAATGTAGCATTATAATTCTAACTCATGGAATCATATAGTTTTTTTTACTTTCCAAGATGATAACGGATTGTGCAATCATTATCCTTTATCAGTTACATCCATCCAATATGCCTCATTTTTTAATCTTTATGAGTAAAAATATACTTCCAACATCTGTGATCAGTATTTATTTCACTCTTTAATTCATATATATGATGTCTTCAATTTTTTAAACCAAAAACTTCCACATATAATTCCAAATAATATGTAGGATAATATAACTCATGAGGTTTCAGTTTTAATGAATCATAAGAAATTACCTTATCATTTAGCTTCAGGAAACATCCAAGTCCCTTCAATGAAGTGTCATTATAGATTAAAAATTCACCATTTATGGATGGAAAAGAAAAAACTGTATAATTCACCAATATTTATTTGTATTCTTAAAAACAATCATCGCATTATTTTTTTAGATGAATTTAAATCCATTTTGAGTTAACATGGTTAGTGGGATTGAGAATCGAGAAATGTTTTCAAAAAATCGTTGATAGTAACCCACTAATCCAAGATAACTATGAATCTCTATGATATTTTTTTCTCCTGTTTATTTTGAAACAACTTTAGTTTTAGTTGGGTCAATAGTAATCCCATCTTTTGAAAAAAAATCTAAGAAACTTAAATTATTGAAACAAAAATCCACATATTATATATTTTAAATAGAGTTTATTTTCATTTAATGTTTTAAAAACAATCCTTAAGTGTCTTTAATGTTCCTCTTGAAACCTCTAATATACCAAAATATTATTAATAAATACAACCAAAACCTTCTCCAAGCACTCATGGAAAATTTTATTCATAATGTCCATAAATACAATAGGTGAATTAGAAAACCTAAAGGGAATATCTACAAACTCAAAATTTTCATATCTAGTATGAAATGATTTAAATTGGAAAAACTACCTCCTTCAGATTCCACTGATGGTACCTCAACCAAATATCAATCTTTGAAAAATACTACACTCCTCAGAGTTGATCAAACAAATCATTTATATGAGGAAAAGGATACTTGCACTTAATAATGAGGTTATTAAAGGATATATAATCAATGAAAAGTCTCATTGAACCATATTTAATTTTATTAATAAAAAAAATATCACCACACGGTGAAGTTATAGGTATAATTAAACTTTTATCTAGTAACTCATGTAATTGGTTTTTAAATTATAGATTTTCTAATTGACCCATTTGATATGGGTGTTTTGTAATAGGTTTAGCAACAGGAACTAAAACAATCATTAACTCAACCTCACAATCAAGAATAACACCAGGACCATTATTAATAAAAACATCAATGTATTATTTCACAATTGGAAAATCAATAATTTGAATAGTTTTTTATCAACAATATGAACTAGGAAAATTTCACTACCATCTATAATCAATTTATCAGCTGCTTGGAAAGTTATATATGGTATGAAATAATTGAACTCTGAAATATTTATTATCATGATAAAAAATAAATCCATTCCATACCCAAAATGATATCAAACTCTACAATGGGTAGTTCAATAAGATTTGTATGATGGAAAATTCCACTAATAACAACAATAAGAATCCTTAAATATTTGTTTCATTAATATTTCCGCTCAAAGTTTTCACCAACAGTTTTATCTTACTTTTTTGAAGTGATATTCCCAATTTTCTAGAAACATTATTAGAAATGAATGAATGTAAATATCTAGAGTGAAATTGGATAATTTCAAAATTTTAATAAACTAGTAAAATACCTATTACCACTTCATTTGATGTCCCAACACCAACCCTAGTAGTATAAAAGATTTATATACACCCTTCTATTTCCAGTAATGGTGATTTTCACCATGATTTAATAACTTCGGACACACATTATCTTAATAAACAAACTCATTATAACTAAAACATCTCATCATTTTATTGTTATCTGTTATCCCATTTTGATATTATTCAAGAATATTCTTCTTTCAATCACGAGCAATATGACCAAACTTTCCACATTTAAAGAATATCCTAGATTATATAATATATTTTCTAGGTTTTTTTACTACACTTATAAAAATATGAGAACTTGATTTTATTACCTCTCTGTTTCTTTGATGAATGGTTACCTATCACAGGACATCTTGATCAATTCTTACTCTTTTTATCATTAGGAACATGTGTGTCAGAGAAATCCATCTCAAAATTTTCCTCTTAATGTAATAATTTCTCAAATATTTTAAATTTTTATGAAACCAAAGTTCTTATTAAACTTGGTTTTATAGGAAATTTCATCTTTTATTTTTACAATCAATGTCTCAAACAAAGTCTGGTATGTACCTAGGCAATATTGTAAAATTTTCTTCTTATGTGGCTATAGAATCTTCATATTCTTTCCTCAATTATAGGAATTTTTTCTCTATAGGGAATAGAATAACCTTATGGAAATATTTCTCTAGAAAGTATTATTAAATGTTTCCAAATCCATGTTATCAAGGCCTCCTATCTCTTAGGTATTTCCAACCAAATACCACCATCGATATAGCAACCATACTCTTTATTTTACATTAATAATTGATTTATTACATAAGACTAAAGTTAATACAAAAAATATAATAAATAATTATAGTTTATTTAGGGATTAGGAACATTAAATCACAACTTAAAACATGAAATACATCATCTTTATTTAAAACCTCCTTAACATGTTCATAATATTCCTTCTACTTAAAACTGAATGAGATAACCTGGGGAAAAACATTAGAAATGGGTGAAATATAAATACTAGTAAGTAAATAAACAAGGAATATCATCAAGAAGATAATACATGTTAGATATTAGGAATATCAGTAGGGAATAAAAAGAACTTGAATAATATGGTATGATATATCATGATAATAATAAGATGGAAAATGTGGAAACAATTTAAAACACTACATCACAAACATATTCCAAGGCTAAAACTACCAAGACATCATAGTAAAAAAATTACCATAATGAAATTAAGTTCACTCCTTATCCCAACAATATTTATCATGATACTAAATATTACCCAATGAATTGGAGGGCTATCTGGGCACTCACATCATATTCATTTGATACTCATGCTTAAGTGTGTCACATAGATCATACAACATGGATTCATTCATCATCATAATTTATTAAATATTTAAGTAGTGTATAATAAAAATATTTAATTACCCAATAAAAAATTATATGTGGATAAATGTGAATATACTTGATATGAAATGGGTATGGTATTCACTACACAATTGTTTTGTCATGGGAAATTGCAGTGAAATTTATGTAGCATAACGACGTCACATAAAAATTCATAAAATGGGTTAATAAGAGATAAGTGGTATCTCATAATTTATAAATGAAATTGAAATTAATATTTATATTTAAATTCTTGAACTAATATGATTAATGGACATAGAATTTATACATTATTGAATAAATTTTAATAAATAAGAGAAAAGAAATAACCCTTAAAAAATTTCAGCATCATAACAGGGGTACATTATGGATCGAATGGGAGATAAATGATAGTGAAAGGGGATATAAAAATTTATATATAAAATTGAAAATAATGGGGATATTGAATAAAACATCCCATCATATTAAAATTTAAATTAAATGAAATAACATAAATAGAGTACTTGAGAAAATAGGAGAGTGGAGGATCCCTTAATTGAGTGTGTGATTCCAAAGGCTTGGGAGGGTATTATTAAGGGATTAGTTCACCTTGGGAGGACCCTATGGGGTGTATGGAAGGGTTTTTTATAATTAAAAGGAGTTTTAGTGAATATAAATTAGATCATGGTGGGTTTATATTTGAAAGGAGGTGGATTTGTTTATTATTTATGTTTTGGACTCTCCATAATAAAATATCCAAAACCACAAACCATACCATGGTTTTTTAAAATGGTTTCTTCCAAATGGGATTGGTTTTTATTATTTTTTAATCCAAATCACTTAACATATTAAAATAATTCTCTTTTTTATGTGGAGTTGAGTCACACTCTTAAATAAATGATTTTAAAACCTTAAAATATATTATAGGATTTTGGAGGATTCATAATGGATTTAGAAGATAAATAAAATAGACTTAAAATCTCATTATTTTAAATTTAAAATACTTATTTAGTCATGTATTGAATTTATTTTAATTATTACATCACTTTTGGGTCATTATGAAATGAAAAGTATATTTATATGGTATTTAATTTTAACCCAAAAATTCCACTATCTCAAAAAATTATGAAAAAATAACTATAGGACAATTTATACATTATGATTAAAAAAAATAATTTTAATTTTATCTCATTTTGATACTAAATATGTGAATTATAAATTTTAAAATAATAACTAAAATTTATTTAAAACTACATGTTTTTTTACAATAAGATTTTTCAAACACTTATAAAAATTACATTAGAATTCATAAAAAATAATATGAAATTTTTTTTTAATAAAAATTATTTAATAATAATATTTTATTAAAATATTATTTATTTCAAAAAACCATTAATTCAGAAAAATAAATTACTTAATTGAATTTGAATATTACTCAAAAATACTATTTTTGTTTTATTAAATCAAAATAAAAATCATTTATAAAGTAATAGTAATATGATGAAAATAAATTTATAATTATGTAAAAATAATTCAAATATTCCTATTTCTATGGTCTTGATAAATATATCTTTAATATGATAGCATACGCCCTAAGAGTATGGTGTGTGATAGGGGTAATTTCATGGGGTGTTTCGGCGAACATGGTTTGGGTCGTGATCTTGATGAGATTGAAATTATCCCATAAAATGTTTCACTCATTCTTAAGATGTTGGATATCATTTTGGGATTAGTCAAGGTAAAATCCCAAAAATTCTATCTCCCTCAAAAGCTCTTAAAAATAGGCTTCATAGGGTACGATCCTACTGTTTTAGGCTATCACATCCTTTGTCCCTATCAATTGAATTTTTTAAATCCCTATATTTATACCAATCATGTGATCATTGTTCAATGACTATATTATAAATAGTAAAGATACTAAATATTAAATTAAATCTAATAGGATATAATAAAAATAATAATTTTATGGGTTTTCTATGACCAAATTTCACAAGAAGATGTTTAAATAAATCAAAAAGAGAAATTTTATTTATAATAGTTTGGGTGGTTAAAATATTATAAACCTAAGAAATTGTACCCTTGAAATTTTTGTTTGCCACACTAAAACAAATGAGGGTAACTCTAATTTATCACCTCCTAAAGTTCCCACCTTTCTTCTTCAAACTTTTGGTTTCTTCATAGCACATCGACACGGTGCAATGTCTTATTTCGTAAAACTGTTTCTGTATAGTATAAGATCTTCACTGGCTTCTCCTCACAGGAAAAATCATTATCTAATGGTAAAACATATAGATTGATTATATGTGGTGGTATGTTATTTTCTTTCTTAATAGGGATATGTGGAATAAATCATGTAGTTGATATGGGTTCGGTGGGAGTGATAATAAATATGTCATCGTTCTGATGCAATCAAGGATCTCAAAGAGGTCGATGTATCTTGGACTAAGATTTCCCTTCTTCCAAAATCACATCACTTTATTTTATGGAGATATGTAGAGTAATACCATGTCTCCAATATCAAACTCTATATCTCATTTATTATTTTTAGCATACCTCTTCTGTCAGCTCTGGGTATCCTCGATGTGTTGTTGAATATTCATAACCTTTTCCACCATTTCCATGACCATTTCATGACCTAGAAGATTTTGTTACCCAAATTCATCACAACATGTCATTGTTATACTCCTCTTCCAATAAAGGTATTCATGAGGATCCATTTGGATGCTCGAGTTGAAACTGTTGTTATATGAGAACTCGACCAAAGGAAGATGTTTGTCCCATCCTACTTTGAAGTCCATCGAATAAGCTTACAGCATATCTTCTAGTTTTTTAATAGTATTTATATATTGGCCATCAGTTTGAGGATTATAGGCTATACTATTCATCTTAGTGTTTAGATCGTGTTAGATAGTTTTTCAAAACTTGGAGGTGAATCTCGTATATTAATCAAATATAATCGATATTGGTACTCCATTAATCCTTACCACTTATCTAATGTATATCTATGTAAGTTAATTGAATGAGAAGTACTCTAAAACTGAGATAAAGTTAGTCTTATTTTTAAGTTTATCCCCAACAACCCACATAGTTTTTTTTTCTTTTATATTTCTCTAGAATTTTGATGACAAAGTACATGGTAATGTCCTCTCATTTACATGTTGGTATCGATAATGGTTATATCATTCCCTTAGAATTCTGCCTTTTAGCCTTCACTTACTGACATACTAGGCCCTTTGATGTATATTCAGTGATCTTATTATTCATATTTTCCCACCAATAGTTCTTGTGGAGATCTTAATACACCTTTCTTTTTCCTAGGTAAAAGGAGAAAGTTGAAATATGTGTATCATCCAATATTTCTTTCTTTAACTTAGGATTTGATGGCACACATAGTCTTGACCCAAATCTAACAATTCATTCATCATAAATTTTAAACTCTGAGGGTTTCCCCTTTCCAATGGTTTCCACCATCTTCTGAATTTCCCTATAATTTCTTTGATCATCCTTTATCCTTTCCAAAAATATGCTTGAGGAACCATTTGTTGAAGTATTTATGATGTTACTTCCTTTATGATTCCCGTATACATCATTTATAGGTCTAAGAAGATTGGATCCATCATAATTATCATAATTGATGAACATGAAATATCCTTTCAATTTAAAGAATCCACCACTTTATTTTCTTTACCAGGATGGTAGTGGATTTAGAATCCATATTCCTTGATCAGATCTAACCATATGCATTTGAACATATTCATCTCTTTCTATGTGAATATATAATTGAGGCTTTTGTGATCCACATATATCTCACACTTCTCTTCAGATAGATAATTTCTCTAGATTTTCAACACAAATATCAGAACTAACAAGTCCAGATCATGCATGGGACATTTTTTCTCATGAACTTTCAACTATCTTAAAGCAAAGGCCATGAATTTATCATTCTTCATTAACATAAAACTCAATCCCTTCTTTGAAGCACCACTTAATACTATGAAGTGTTCTCCACCTATGGGTAATATGAGCAGAGATGCAATGATGAGACTCAATTTTAACTCCATGAATATATCATTAAATTAATAATTCCTAGAAAATCTAACTCCCTTCTAATTTATCTTGGCAATAGTGTTTTAAAATTTCAATAAATTTCTCACAAATCAGCAATAATACCCAGTTATCCCAAGTAAACTACGAATATCTATCACAGATTTTTTCCTTAATCATCTTTAAATTGATTTTTTCTTTGAAGGGTCCACATACATCCCATTGGTTGTGATGATATTCCCTAAAAAGTTAATTCCTTCAACAAGAACTCACATTTTTTATAATTGGAATTTAGATTCTCCTTTTGTAGGGTCTTTAACACAGTTATTAGATTCTCCTCATGATCCTCCTTGATTTTTGTGTATATTAGAATATAATCTATAAATACTACCATAACTTTGTCCAGGTAATCTATAAAGACTATTAATTAAGTTGATAGAGATTTTTGGAGCTTTAGTGAGTCCAAATGTCATTATTATGAACACATAGTTCCCGTACAAAAATCAGTCTTGGGGATATCCTCATTCTTCATCGTAAATTGGTAATGTTCTGATCATAGATCCACCTTGGAGAAGTATTTTTCTCAATGCAACTGATTGAAAAAGTCATAAATATGTAGAAAATGATACTTGTTCTTATCATGATATTTTTTATCTCATGATAATCAATGAAAAAGAACATTGACTCATCTTTCTTTTTGATAAAGAGGGATGGTGCACCCCATGGTGAACCACTTGGGAATATGGACCCTTTATCTAGATTCTTTTTTAGTTGTTCTTTACCTCAAAAGTTTCAAAATATCCATTCTATATTGAGTCTTGGATAATGAAAATTCCCTAGGTATAAGCTCAATTTAAAATTTAACCTCTCATCTTGGAGGAAAACCAAGAAATTCCTTAGGAAACACATCATTGTATTCCCTCAAAATAGGCTTGTCTTCAATGATTTTTATTTACTTAGACTCAATAAGTTGATCTAGATATGATTTCTCATAGGTAAATAATATACATTCTTGAGATGATGGTTTTAAAGAAGATTCATCCTCCTCCTTGGACTTGTACAAAATAATGGGTCGATTCTCAATATGAAAAGTGATTTCATTGTAGTGATAATTTATGTTTGATTTATATAAGGAAAAATAATCCATTCCCAAAATTGCAAAAAAAATTCACCAAAGGAAGTATGAAATTTTTCCTTTTGATGTTAATCCCACAAACATTGATAGGGGAGAATTTATATTCTTGGGATGAAATAATTTCCCCAATTTTCATTTTTATTTATATCTCTACTTCTACAATTTTTTTGTGTTTGAATAGTTTTACTAAAATTTCATTATATGAAGGAATTATTAGAACTAGAATCAAAAAGTACAATCACTATTCTTGAATGAATAATTAATTTACCCCTCACCACTTAATTGTTGGGATCCACCTCAGTGGTTGCGACGTAACAATATCTTCCTTGCTTCCTTGGAGGTTGTTGGTTGTCTCCGAAAACCCTTGGCTTAGGGTATTGATTTACAAAGTTTCATGGATCCTTGCAGTTAAAGTAATTAAAAATGTGCTAAGGTTTTCTTAGATAATTCTTTTCCTTCATCGCATTAGTAGGTTTCTCCTGTCAAAAACATTTATCCTGGTGTCTTTCCTTCCCACACCTAAAGTATTTATTCATCCCCTTTAGGAAATTTCTAGGGTGCTTCTGCACACACCTTTGACAAGTGGGATACGAAAATTTCCAATAACCTTTAGATTTCTCCACTTGACCATGAGAATTAAGATCCATTTTTCCCTTATTATCCCCATGATACTATTGGGATTCATCGATCTCCATTTAGAATTTTAGGGAACATCCGACAATTTCCTCAGAGCTATTAAGGCCATAGATCACCAGGGATTTTTGTAGACTTGGATTTATCCCACCAAAGAAGCGGTCAACCTGAATTTGGGGGTAATGAAAAATCATGAGGTGTATCATGAAATTATTTTTATGTTTCATCATACACCCCAATAGATTCATCATTCTTTTTCTTGGGGGTAAGGAAATCCATTTCCATTTTAATAAAAAGAGTGTAAGGACAATATTTATCAAAAAACATTTTCCAGAATTCATTCTACACAATTTCTTAGATCTATTCCTTAGGATTAATATCCTTGATTAATGTACACTACTGATCAGATTCTCTCTCCATAGTATTAACATCCAGAAGAACCTTCTCTTGTTCAGAACATTTAAGGATGGTGGAGATCTTCTCAATGGGGTTGATCCATTTTTATATGATTATGGAATTGGATGATCCATTGAAAGTAGGAGGCCTTTTCTCATGAAACTCTTGATTGTGAATTTTTATATATTAGGTATTTTGGGTTCTCCTATTTATATAGGTTTCTATTCATAACCTAAGTCATATGAGAGAGTATTATCATGAAATTCATGATTCCTACTCCCATCGGGTTGGGAATATTTTTGGAGGAAGTCATCAAATTTCCCATCACATTAATTGTTTACCTGATTCCTCCTATTTTCGATTATTAGATAGAATAAAGGAAAAATTAAGTATGAGTATTTTTAAACTATTAAACACGTAAAGGGAAATACAATGACATTAAAGGAAATTTTTTAAATTGAATTTATTTCCTTAATTTAAAAATTTATAAGCTTTAATCTATGTTATCCATGATCTATTTCTTAATATATATTATTTTAAGGATTTTTTTGTCAATTAATATTGTTTAATAACAAGATTATGAATTTAAAAAATCATATCCCCAGAGAGTGTCATACCAAGTGCATAATGAGGCATGTTTTCATGTATGACATTAGCCCGAGTCAGGCCCGGAACACCTTATCGGAGTTGTTACTCCTAGGTACATATATTCTAGAACCATGTCCACTTATAGTATCAATACAGGGTTGTATTTTTTTGATAAATCACTAAATATATACTAACAAAAATTTATGGATTTTTTCTTATACTTAGTCTTATCCCTACAGATTTCACTAGAGTTTTATAATCATAATCCCAAAAATAACTAAACCTCCCTCTAATAATAATTATAACAACCCTGCTCTTTATTCTACATTAATACTTGATTTATTACAAAATAATAAACTTAATAAAACCTAGATGATAGAAAATTCTAGATTATTTGTGATTAGGTACGTTATATAACAAATTAAAATATGAAATACATCATCTTTATTTAAAACATCCATACCATGTTCATAATATTCCTTCATACTTAAAGCTGAATGGGATAAACTGGGGAAAAACATAAGAAGGGGGTGGGATATAAATCCAAATAGAAAAATAAACAAGGAATAATATTATTAAGATAATACATGTCAGACAATAGTCACATCAATAGGGAATAAAATTAATATGAATAACAAGTCTTGATATAGCATGATAATCAAAACGTAAGAAATGTGGAAACATATTAAAAAATTGTATCATAAAAATATGCCAAGGATAAACCCATCAGAAATCATGGTGGAAAAATTACCATAAAGTAATCAAGTTCACTCTGTGTCCCAACATGACGTATCATGATACTAAACTTTACCTGATGCCTTGGAGTGTTATCTAGGCACACTGATCATATTCATTTCATACCCAAGCTTAAGTGTGCCACATAGATCATACAACATGGATTCATTCATCATCATAATTTAGTCCGCAATCAATGAATTTCTAATAAACATATGTAAGTCCCCAATCAAAAAAAGTAAATTTTCATAAATTTTAATACCCATGATAGGAAATGGGTATGGTATTCCCTGCACAATTGTTTTAGCATGGAGAAATTCAGTGACATTTTGGTAGCATAACAATGTCACAAAAAAATTCATAAAATGGGATGATAATAGAGAAAAGGGTCGATAATAATTTATAAATGAAATTTAAAGTAATATGGATATGTATTGACATGTCCCAATAAGAGGAATTAGAAATAAAAGGCATACGATATTGAATAAATTTTAATAATGAAGAGAAAGGAAAAAACCCTTACAAAATTTTGACATGGTAACAGGTGTAAATAAGGGTTCATAAAGGGTAGAAATAAGGATGGAAGAGTCTTAAATAATTTATACATAAAATTTGAATTAAAGGTTTTATGGATGAAAATATCACAACATATGAAAATTGAAATTGAAATATATAACATAAAAGGAGTGCATGATAAAAGATGAGAGAGGAGGATCCCTTACATGAATGTTTGAATCCAAAGTCTTTGGAGGGGATTCTTGGGGGAGCCTTAGGAGGACTATATGGAGTGGAGGTAGTATTTTGGTCGTGATCTGAGGAGTTTTAGTGAAAATAAATGGGAGTATGGGTGGGTTTATATGGAAAATTAGTTGGGTTTCTTTATTATTTAGGTTTTCGACACTACAAAATAAGATATCTGAAACCGCAAACCATACCATGGTTTCTGCTAAATTATAGTTGTTTTGATTATTTTATAAGGCCAAGGGATGAAATTATTAAAATAATTCTCTTTCATATGTGGAGGTGAGTCACACTCTTACAAAAATGATTTTAAAACCATTAAATATATTATAGGTTTTTTGGAGGATTCATAATGGATTTATGAAATAAATAAAATAAAACTAAAATAAAATTATTTTAAATATAAAAAAAATATTTGGTCAGGGATATTATTTATTTTAATTATTACATCACATTTAGTTCATTATGATGTCATAAAACACAGAGTTTATTTATACTGTATTTAATTTTTATCCAAAAATTCAACTATGTTAGAAAATTATGAAAAAATTACCTGTTGGATAATTTTGATGTTATAATTCAAAAAATAATATTAATTTTATCTAAATAATTTTTTAAATAATTTAATTTTAACTTTTAAAATAATAAACGACATTTATTGAAAATTATGGGTTTTTTACAATAACAGATTTTATACCCTTGTAAAAATTACATTTTACATCATAAAAATTATATAATATTTTGTATTTAATAATTTTTTTTATAATAATATTTTATTAAAGTATTATTTACTTTAAAAATACATTAATTTATCAAAATAAATTCATTAATTGAATTTTAATTTTACCCAAAAATATTATTTATGTTTTATTGAGTCAAAATAAACATCATTTATAAAGTAATAGTAATAGGATAAAAATATATTCATTGTTATATATAGATAATGTAAATATTCTTATTTATTGTTTCTTGATACATATTCCTTTAATAAATTATCATATGCCCTAAGAGCAAGGTGTGTGATGGAGGGACTTTCATGGGGCGGTTCGGTGAACATGGTTTGGGTCGTGATCTCGATGAGCTTGAACCTCTCTCATAGACAGCTTCTTTCATGCTTAAGTTATTGGTTCTCATCTTGGGCTTGGTTAAGGTAAAAGACCAAAAATTATATCTCCCTTAGAAGATACAATAAATGGGCTTCCCGGTGTATAATTCTACAGGTTGAGGGCATCACTTACTTTGACTATGTCGATTAGATTTGTTAAAAACCTATATTTATGCTAATCATGTGATCATTGTTCAATGGATATATTATCAACAATGATGATATATAACGTTCAATTAAATAAAATAGGATATAATTAAATAAAACAAGTGCCTGTGTTTTCTATAACTTTATTTCATGATAATAATTTTAAATAAATCAATAAGATGGCTTTTATTTATAACAGTTCAGGTTGTTATAATCGATCAGATTCACCGAAAAAATGATAAATGGAAAGGGTTACCTTTTGACATTCTATAAATACAATGACATGAAATATATTTTCCATATCATTGATCCATCCTTCATCTAAAAATAGATCAAAGGTTCCATCGATAGTTGGAGGGTGTTGTCTCTTGGAATTCTAAACTATCAACATGTTCCTCTATTGTAAATTTGGATTCTCTCAAGCATGGATACCACCATAATTTATGGCATGCATCAAAGGATCGTTCACTATAACTTCCTATATTTTTCAAATTTGAATAATTCCAAGATGCTAATTTTGAAGAATGTTTTCCTCTTGGTTCATTCCTTCTACAACTTCCATGTTTCCTCTATAAAAACCATTTTTAATAGACATAGTTTAGATGAATCAACATGGTAATATTCAAAATATATATCATTTCAACTTACCCATAAGGTAAAATATTTCAAGGTCATTCTATTAACATTATCATAAACTCTAAAACTCTCTATTCCTTTCCATTGATATAAACAATAAGAATCCAATGTTAAATAGTAAGTAATATTAAATTTTAAGTCAATAATTAGTTCTCTTACATTATATGGTATTTTTAGGCTTATATTGTTATAGATTTAGGTTAAAACATATACATAACAAAAACATATATTTCAAAGTGGAAAATTTTGATTGGTATCCATTTTTTCTATAATTAAACAATTTTAAAATAAAATATGATTTCTTTTCAGGAAAAATCTTCATGACTTTAAACTTTACTTATTCCTTTACCTTAACCATCCTTGAAACCTATGGAAATTTTTTAAAAAATATATTATTATGAAATAAAGATCAATAAGGGATATAAAAGAATAAATCAGTTAATCCAATGAAAAATATGAAACACCGTGAAATTTTTACCTTTAACTCGATGTTCTTTTATAGAATATAATATATAATTTTCACAGGAAATCATTAAAACTTTTTTCTCAAAGAAATATGTTAAACCCCATATCAAGAATAGATAAATCTTTTTGGTAACATGGGATATCATCATTCATATCACTCTTATTAACGTTTTCATTTTTCAACAATCATTATTGAAAGATGGTAAATATTATTTTATATTTTCAGAATGAACATAATATATTAAATAAAATATTATTTAATTGAATATTATTATATATTTCATCCATTTTATGGGTTTATGGAAATATTATTACATAACTTTGTGGAGGTGGTCATCCACACGTACACACGGACGACGTTGTCATTTATTAGTTAATTGAATGTTAAAAAGTAAATTATATATATTATATCTTTGGTAGGATTTATATGTCATTAATATCATAATAATTTCATATATATCACATATATTTATTAATTTATCTTTATTACCTTACATGTAAAGCGTCAGTGAAAAACTAATCACATCGTTTTGGGAGACGGTCGTCCATTGTACACATGAGCGACGTTATCGCACCCCACATGGAATGGGAAGTAAGAAATTATACATGATATCATAGTTCAACAAGTATAATTATGTTACTAAAAAAATATGTGTTTTAAATTTATCATTATAATGATCCAAGAGTGGAGATGATGAAAAAATAATTACATTGGTTCGTGAGGCGATAGTATGTCGTACATAAAACTGATAGTTTTTTATCCCATTTGATGGAAGAATATATGGATTTAGATTATTAAATTAAAATAATAAATTATCATTATATGGGAGATATTGGTTTATATATATAAAAAATTAATAATAATTAACAAAGGTAGAAGCTAAAATAATATAAAAAATATCAGTTAAGCACAATACCTCTTCTTCGAGCAACCTTCTTAGGTTAGCACCAAAATAATTATTAGGATGGATTTATAAAAAATAATGGGATATGGGACTTTTTTAGGTAATTAAGGAGGTTATTTGGTTACTTCTTTGACTAACCAAAAGGCTTTGAAAGTTTAAAGAGTATAGGAGAGTGGGTATCCTTTTAAAAGTGAGGTGAGTGACACACGTTTAATTTTTCAAAGTTTCTAAATAATTACATGTCAATTTATTAGTCAAAAGGCTCTAGAAAGGACCATGTTCTGGATTTATATGATATAACTTTCAAATATTTCCATAAAATTTAATTTATATTAGTTTTTATGTCATTTTAACCATTATCATTTTTGTTTAGCTCTGATAAACTTGTTTTCACTTCAACCTCTATAAGCGATTATTATTATTTCCAATATTAATTATGAAAAAAATTAAATTGAACATAAAATATAATATAACTTTATATTATTAAAAATATATAATAAATTTTATTAAATTAAATTTAAAAAATATTGAATAATTTAATTTAAAAAAACTCGTAGATGTAATGAAAAAGTGGGTTTTCAATAAATGTATTTTTCAAGCATATAATGATTTTATATAAACTCTATTATGTGAAATAAACATTATATTAATTTAAATTAATATTTATAAATATATAATAATTAAATATAATTTAAATAATTACTCATTAGGGATTTTTTATAATTAATTAAATAGGGGGGGGGGGGACTATGCACATTAAAATTGTTTTTAGAAAAATTTATTTTTAAACCCCAAAATAAACTTATACTAAAATAAAATATAAAGATTATTAAAACTTAATTAACTTTATGAAATATAACTAGATAATATTTATTTTATTTTAAATCATATTAAAAACATAATATGACTTTTAAATAACTTAATTTATTGAAAATAAATGATATTTTTACCAGAATTATCATTTTTCACTATTCAATAAAAATCAATATTTCCCAAAAAAATCCAAGAAACTTCACCCTATTTAATTTTTATATTATGGTTTAAAAAATTAAATTCATTTTTTCAAATTCAAATTCTTTAATTTTAAAATTAATATTTTAAATTAAGCCTTAATAAAAGGACTTTAATTAAATCTGTGTCCTTTTTTATTTAAAATATTATTAATATTTATATAATGAATATAATGATCTAATTCATAAATATTAATTAACATGAAAATGATTTATTCTTACCTTAAATGTATTGTAATAGTTTTTTCTTTATTTCTACAATTCGTGGAAAAAGAATATGTCTTTGGTCATGTTTTCCATTATAAATAGTTTTTTGGCCTTGATTAAAATGGTTCTCTTTAAAGCATTATATGGGTGGCCATGTAGGTCTCCTTTTTCTTGGGATAAATTACAAAAAAGGTCTTTGGTTAGATAGATTCTTGTTTAGAAGATTATTAAAAAGTTATAGTTGAACTAAAAGTGGTTCAAGGTAGCTTAGAGTCTCTAGAAATACTATGTGGACGGTCATCATCACATGTTGGAGTTTCCCATTGGTGATCGGGTTTTCTTACATTTTCACATCGATTGGGACAATGTCATTTGAGTATTAAGGGTAGGTTAGTGTTGGGATTTTTTGTCTTATTTGATATCATAAAATTAATAGGAATATAGGTTTATTGGTAGTAATTTCCATCTCAGTTAATGGTGTTTCACAACATGTTTCATGTTTCCTAATTGATGGAGAAAAAACATGATCCTTTCAATATAATATAGTGGTAGTATGTTGATCTTAAACCTAACACCCCAATATTTGAGAGGCCAATCCATATTATGTATCACCAGTATGAGATATTTTCAAGTAAAATAATTCATTTGGTTCTTTTACTATCACAATATTTATGGGATAACCCCAAGACATGTGAGCGGGAGTTTTTTTATGTAGTAGTAGACATCATTTGGTTTGTGTGTTATCACAATGTTTATGGTTTGAGAACATTTTTTCAAACCAAATGAGGCATAAAGAAAACCATGTGGACGTGTGGGTTTGAACCATATCCTACTACACAGCTTGATCATGGTTTTCTTTATTATGTGGTTATTCCTAGATAATTATACACCTCAGTTTTCATAGGGAAATAACTATCACATGGTTAGAGCATTCATTTTCTAACTATGTGACCCATATGGATTTCCTAAAAATAAAAAATTTCCCTGATACCTCGGGTTATTATTAACTATAATATCCTCTTAACACCTTGTAATCTAAACCAATCATTTTCTTGATGGTTTATGAGGTTCCCCCATGGTTATTTTTCATTTTTCATTCATTTTTCATGGATCTCTTTAAGGTATGTCATGATATCCACTATATCTCTTCTCATATTTCTAGAAATATATTATATTCCTCTTAACTTTACATTTCTAAAACCCTATTTGAGTATTATTTATGGATCAGGAGGATTTGATGGTGGGATTGATGATGTTTATTTGGATCTAGGCTATATAGGGCTCAATCTCTTCATTTACAAACATAATTTTTAAAGGATACTAGGTTTTCTATATTTTGAGGCATGTATCTCTCTACAATGGTTTTTTCTCATATAATACCTCATTTTTTTATATAACATTGGTTTGTATTATAAAAATTATTTATTTGGAATGTATGAGGGATATTTTTTTTAACTTCATCTTTGGTGTTTTAAAAAATGAAATTAATAAGGTTTTTCATTAATTAGTTTTAGGTACTTCATGTGATTGATGAAATAAATCAATGAGTTTTTTGAATCTAAAATGAATTATCAAGAATGTGAGTGGTGTTTTTTCCCTTTTTAAAATATTTCATAAATTATTGATCATTTTAATATGATTTTTTAAAATATATATATATCTTTGGAAAAATTTTGGAATTAGGTTTTGGAAATTACACATATTTAATTTGTGAGGCACACTTATAGATTGTGGATAGGTTATCATAGTACTATGTCTACTAATGGGTGTTTAGTACCGAAAAACTATTTCATGAGTTTATATCATTAGAAATAATTTTATTCCATACTACTATTCTTTTAAAGTCCTTGTTTCATATTCCAATAAGTTAGAGGAAAACAAGTTCTTTATTTTATTATATTATGGTAATGTTATAGGCTTGATTGATGACATATCCATCTTATGGTTTTACCAAGGTTTGTTTTGATCATTTAACTCTATTTTGAACCTAAAGTAGATTTTTATATTCTTGTCATAATTGAATGTGGAAGGTTTAGAATAAAAATAAAAATAATATTTTCTATCAAATGGTTTCAAAATAAATAGATTTGTAAAATGTGGGTTTTTTGAAATCTATAACTAATTGGTTTACTATGACATACATGGTATAGATTCACGGTGGAATACAAATAGGACTTTTCCTCACACAATTCATATGTTCTTGGGTTTATAGAAATTTTTTATTCTGGGATATAGGTAAATGGAAGGGTTTCATGTATCCTGGTGAATTCTATTGGTTTATGTCATTTTAATAGTGATTTGTGTTGGTGGCGACGAATGATCACATGGTGATATAGCTTTGGTCTTGGATTTTTTTTATTCTGGTATTTGAAATTTTTAATTTTTGTAGGTTTCTTGGTTTTATATCTATTATTTTATGACATAATCTTATTTTAATCTCTTTTTTATACATGATACAAGCAAGAGTTAATGTTTTATCTCCACCTTTCGGTGAGATAGATTTGGTGACTTGTCATGTAAACCTGATTTGGTTTATTATTATTTAATCATGATAGTTATATTTTTTATTCCTAGTTTATAAATCTATAAAATATTGTATTTTATTTTTTGTATTATTTATCATAAAAAGGGGTTATTTGGGGAAAACGAATGTTATTCCTACATATCAAAAAAATTATAAGTTTTGATGCTAAAAATAACCCTTTTATTTTACTAATGAATTATTCTAATCATGTTAAAAAATTGAATGTGTTTTTTATAGTAATTTTATTTTTAAAGGTTACTATATTTTTAATTTGATAGATTTTTCGAGAAATATAATCTTATGTAATAGATGAATAAATATACATATTTATTTATTTTTACTTATATTATGACTCTAATGGTTAAATAAATGACTCTTATGCATTATAATGGAAACCATATTTTTATTTTATCTTCTCAAGAAATGAATCATACATATGTTATGTTAGAATTCACCTATGTTATTTAATTAAAATTTCTAATTTAATCCTCTATTCATGGAATTAGAACTCCGGTGTTTCTCTCTCTTGTCATCGATGGCCTAGGTCATGATTGTGCCACCACCTCCCCTCCCTAGCCCTTCCTGGCATGGGGGAGGAGGGTACTCCTTCTCCCCCATAATCTCCCCATACCCTCCATTTTCCACATTCATTGACCCATTTACCCTCCCCAGCTTTCCCCCAATCGATGTTTTCCCTAAGGTCCAATCTCTTGAGCATGGAGTTCTATCGGTACCTCTTTATTCCCTGGGGTTTATGAGATATTCGGTGATGCTTGATCTATCTTTGGTTTCTCACTTTGGGAAGTGTCACCCCTCTATGGATACCTTTGATAGATATGTTTACTATTCTTGGAAGTTTCACAAACAAGTGATTGTAGGTAATATGGATTCAACACACATTTTGTTCTGGTTCGTGAATGAAGACGATCTTATCTATATCTTGGTTCATGCTCCCCGTTTTCTTCCAGGTTTTCATTTTTCTCTATTTCAGTGGTCATTTTATTTTCATCTTCAACATTACACTCCCATTACAAAAATTTGTATTTCTCTTCCTTGTCTCCCTTTGCCTTTTCAAAATCTGTAGGTTCTTCATTTGATCAGAAATATGGTGAGGTGTTTTCCTTTCTCTGACCTCCGTACTCATGTTATGTAACATCCAGTTTCCCCAAGGATTTTCATTGAAGTTGATGTATCCAATAATCCACTTGATTCCATATGAATTGAGTTTGAAATAAAATTATGATGGTATCAGAAGGTATGGTATCAATTATGGGTTCCATTCTATTCGTTTTGCAAGCATCTTGGTTATAAACCTGGTAGATTCCAGCGTGTTTTGTCCTGTAATTTTCAAGAGGTTCTTCCGTCTTTGGGAGAGGATTTTTCTTTGTAGGTCACAGTAAAGGGAGGTACCAATAACATGATCTCCAGTTTAGCTTGTATTTTTCATGAAGTGGACAATTGAGGTATTGGGGAGGTGGGACTTCCTACTATCACCCAGAAGGAAACAAGACCGAGGATTTCAGAGCTGAGGGTAGATGATATTTTTGGTCATCTGAGGAGGTATTTAGGTGTCAATACTTCACCAAGGTTGGTCCAATGTGGATTAGGGGAGGACAAGGGGTGATCATGAGCCCAAGGACTCCTACCACATATGCATAAGTTGTGAGATCCGTTTTCAATTATCCCCAAGAGGTTATGGCCCCGGAATCAGGTAAGTATGGACTTTTAGGTTTTAACAGATCTGAAAGGTTGGGGGTTCTTACAGATAAAGGGGCTGGTTTGAGTATAGTTAACATCCCATGAAAATTTAAGATCCCATTATGGGGGTAATAGGTCCTTGTTGAGGTCTTGAATCCTCCCTCTTCTATCCGCATAGATATAGATAGGTTTTTTGGTGGTTCTCAGAACCGTTTTTTCAGTGCTGGGTGAAGATGATCCTCCCCCATTTGAAGAAGGGACTCTTAAAGAGGATAGATATGAAGAGATCCATCCTTTACAAGGTAGTTAAAATGATATAGCAGTGGATTATGAGTCTGCCTCAGAACTCTTGTCCCCAGAGCCCAAGGAAGCGGAAATTGTTGAAGATTACCTTCGTTCCTCTTCTAATAAAGGAAAAATTCCTCAAATCAGTTTGGAAGCTAGTGCTAACATCCCAAAGACTAAGGAGTATGTTTTATTAGATATAATCCAATAGATTATCATGAATTCTAATGAATAAATTCTAGAGGAATCTTTTCTGATCAATATTTCAGAGGAGGATGCACATAGAATGTTTGAAATACTGTTGCATTTTGATTTGAGTAAAGAACAGTCCTCTTTGATTGAAAAATAGAATAGGATTTTGATATATGATTTCAGCAAGGGGAAAACAAGCCTAGAAGTGCATGTGTAGACTTGGGATAGGATTCCATCCCACCTCAATGATATCATTAAATATAACCCTAATATAGAGGTAACCTCCATAAAATGGCATCTGGTCAAGGTAAATGATTCTAACTAATTTAATTTGTTTTGGAATGGCCTGATGATTTATTATGAGGTTTGAATTTTTCTATATTATGAACCTAGTTGGTTTATAACTTTTTCCTTAAATGATCTTTATGGAATAAAAAATATTTATTTGAAGTGATCCTCTATACTTGGATATGTACTTTTATATATTATTCAGTTTTAATGATTTTGATATTGGATAATTTCAATGAATTTTACTTATAAATCGTGAAATTTAAATATGATATCTATGTCCCAAACTTGGGTATTTAGAAATTGTGAAACTATTATACTTCAAGAAATTTACTTATATGTATTATTGTAGATTTATTAGATATTGATGAATTTATAAGTTAGTGTTTTATAGGTTAACTATAAAGATATTATTATTTTTATTCTTTTCATATTTATTTATTTGAAAATATTATCATGGCTATGTACTAGACTATCCTGCAATAAATAAATTATAGATTATATATCTTTTACTTTTACACCTTCAATTTGAAGGATACAAGTGAAAAAATGATAATTTATGAATATTCAAATTCAAATGTTTGGATTCTTCAATGAATAAATATCATTATATTTTAGGGATTATTTGAAGATTAAATACTGATAAACATATAGAATTTCGATGAGGATTTAAATAAAAATTCAAACATATCAATTTTCATGGGATTTAATTAAGATATATTTTTACTTGATTAAAATTTACAATTATAAAATTATATAGACTATTTCAAAGTTCGAATGGGTATGATAATAATTAAATGTGGATTATCATCTTTTAAGTAGTCTATTTTAAATAGGAAAATGTCTCTAATGGTTATATGCTATTTTAATTATGGAACTAGTATAATTTATTATTACATGATAATATATATATATATATGTTCATTTATTCATCTTAATAGAATGATAAATGATTTATTCATTCTAAAAATATACTCATGGGATTTTATAATCATATTGATGGCATAGTTTTACTTCCTTTTTATTAAATATATGATTCATTGTATTGTGTGATTCAAAAAGAGAAAGTTGATGGTGATTATCAATTATAAGTGTCATATCAGTCCAATAAAATATTTAATTTTCATAACTACTCCATGAATGTTTACATACTCTGAGGAAAAAGTTCGCTCATTTTTTAATTTTTGGAGTAATAAAAATATGTACTAATATTTATTCATTTCTAAGCCATTCCTCTATAATATAAAGTTCACTCTTATTATCTTGAATTTCCGAGTTATACTGAGGATAATTCTTGTGAGGGATATCCCAGTGAATTATCTTGTAATTAGTAAATCAAGTTGTAGAACCATTCACCCAATTGTTATATTCTTTAGAAAATGATCTAAATACAAATCACAATACTAGCATTGGGTATTCATAGAGTAGACTAGGGGAAGTTATTTTAAACTTAAACAACTATGAAAATATAATATTCCCTACTCTTTATTTCATTATATTTAAAGTATATATAAAAATAATTAATTAATATTTTAAAGCATTACTAAGTGGGATGTTTTTAAATTGGTGTGAAATTAAGTAACTCAATTCACCCCCCTCATGAGTCATTTTAAGACAATACAGGGACAATATAGAAAATAAACTTATAACTTAAAATACTATTTTAGTTTAATAATTGGAAAGGATAAACAAATATATATATTTACTCATCTATAGGAATTAAATACACATATTCTTGCATAATATTTTTATCTTTGTAAACAAGGAGTAGTTTAAATTAAAGGTATGATAGATTTAATATATAATTAAAAGTTTTTTATTAGCATATTTCTATTATTATTTATTATTATTTTTGTTATATTGGGTATGTTATCATTGTAAATTTTATGATTAGATCATTTGATTCATGAGGGTCTAACATAGTTGAGTTTCACATATTTAGAGAGGAAACCATTTAATCCTGATGACAAGTATGAGGGATATTCAAGGATATAATGAAATAAGTCGTCATGGGATGAGTAAATCAAAATAAATTGATTGTGAATATTTTCTACAGAGGATATCAATTTCAAATGACTTTAATAGAGAATGGAATACCTTTAATTATGGGGGACATTCAAAAAATACTACAAACAATCATTTTTTAAAATATTTCAGCATAATTTTAAATATTATATGAATGGTAATAGAAAATGTTTAATTCTCTAAAATAGTACATAGAGAACCTATTAAAAAACCAAAAATATTTCTTTATATTTTATAAAAAAAATAATTTAATGGTGCTTCAAATTATTTGGTAAGGTTCCAAGTATTTAAATTTTCATTAATTAATTATTAAATAATTGAATTAAAATATTGGCATCATAATCTATAATTTCATATAATTTGATGGGAAAATATTTCTTAATAATATTCCTTCATCAATTTTTTTGTCACGGTGACATGTAATCAATTTATAAACACGAGCCAAATTAAATGATTATTACTAAATATTCATCATCATGGACTTGATATATGTTTACAAATTGAAAATTTTTATAAAGGTTTATCTCTATATTAATGGTCATTCATGAATACTAGAAGGATCCTTGATTAAGAAATTAAGGTAAAAGCCTCACAAATTATTGGATGGAATGTCTAAAAAGTAAATTTTTTTCAATAGAGTGTTTATATGACGTTATCAATACATCAAATATGTGGTATTTTTCTATAATATTTAAATAAAAAAATTTATTTAAAACATATTTTTTTTGAATTATAGAGGTCATAAGGAAATGGAAGTTGGAGTGGGAAAACATTTAAAAAATATTTTTCTCTTTTGTATACCACTAAAAAAAATTTCATAATTAATCTATATATCCTATTATATAAACATATGGATACTTCCTTAAAAACTTTTAGAGATGCTATGATGAATAAGGAGGATCATTTTAGTAATCAATTTATTTTAATCATGAATAGGGTATTTGAGTTGGGAAAATTAATAAATACATGGAATGAAATATAGCAAGGTACATTTTTGGGTTATATAGAGTCAACCCATAGTATTTAAATGAAATATACCAATATTAGATCATGAAGAACAAAAAAGAAGCTAATTAAATAGTATAGAAAGATAAAAATTAAAGAATTAAAAGTTATGATAAAGAATAGGAAAGAAGAAATAGAAATAAAATTAAAAATTATTGATAAATTAAAGATGGAGAACCACCATCATAGAATTTAATATTATAATTATTGAAAATAATTAAAAGAAAAATTATAGAAAAGTATAGGAATATTTTTAAATAAAATTAAGAAACAAATTAACATTAATTTTAAAAATCATTTGGTGAAAATACCCATATATGTGAGGTTCATGACATAATTGCTTAAAAATAAAAAAGAGATAATAGGATACCTATATAATTACATTCACAATGGAATACTCAACTATATTTTCAAAACTATTGTTGAAGAAAAATGATTCTTGTGGTTTTTCTGATCCTTATCACATTTGATCTTATGGGTTTGGATAATTTTTATTATATTTGAATGAGATTATAAATTCCATGTATCTTGTTAAAAGAATTACAAAAAATAAATTATACCTCAAACATCTCTTCTACCACCAAATGGGTATCCTAACACTGAAAATAAATATAACACCCTAGAAATGTGGATTTTATTATAGTCATGGATTATTAGACATAAGGTTATCTATAGATCTGTTGATTCATTTTTTTAATGATAAAACACATTGTTTTGATTTATCATAATTTGATATATCTATGATATTTTATTGATCAAGGAAATGAAAATATTAAATAAAATCATAAATAGAATGATTTCTATATAAGTTGAAAATAATAATGTCCATGCACTATATCCCTTAAACTCACAAGATTCAGGATTCAATATGGGATAAATTATATTTTATAAATTCTATATTTTTCTATAACCATGGTGGAATATAAAAATTATTTTATTATTAAATGAACAATACATAACACTAAATAAAATTAGTATCCATTTGAAAATTACAATGAGAAAGAAACAATCACTTTGTAAGAACTCGGATCTCCCTTTCTGGTATGTCTTTCATTTCTGGTTGTTTTTTAGAAAAAAGGGGAGTTTCTAGAAATTTCAGGAGTACACGCCGTGTACTTATAAGTACATGTCGTGTACCTAGTTTCTGCAGGTGACCATATATGGGACATGTAATGGCCGGACACATGGTCGTGTGTGGTGGTGACCTGGAGACTTCTTAAAGTGGAAGCCGAAAAAGGAAAGTACAGGTTGTGTACTTTTACAGAACACATCGTGTACTTTTTTTTCATTAAATGTACCGGGGTCATGTCTAATGTACATAACACACTTCTTCTCAACCATTTTCATCCAAGAGAATCTGTATGGCCACAGATCTTCTCTGAGCCCCCGAATCGCCGTCCATTCTCTGAATCGACTACCATAGATTACGTTGGAATCACATCGGTGAGTTCTCCATTCTTCTTGAACTTCATCTCCTAATTTATCCTCTTTTTTGAGATATGTTTGGTTGAGAATTTTTAGCGTTTTGTTAGATCTACGGCGTTCTAGGAAGATTCAAGGAATGATGTTCATGTATATCGATCTCAGGACACTAAAATAGGTGGTTTGTTCCTTTCCATCGATAGTCTTTGAGTTATATGTGCAAAGGTGCCCAATACCCTTGTCCGGGGTATTGCGTGTTTATGGTTTTTAGCCCTGTTATTGTCTACTATTTCATGTTTGTTTGGATATAGGTTAATTATTGTGAATAGGGTTAACCTTTCCATGATATGGATGTTTTTACCCATGTTTGCTTATTATTAACTGTTTGGTCTAGATTTCCTGTTACGCTGCTTTGTTTCCATGCCTAGTATTGTTAGGGTGGATTTATTTTTATCTAAGATGCTCTGATATGTTGTATATTTTTTATCCAAGTAGTTCTTGAGGTTTACTTTGGCTACTGATTTATCATTTGTGTTTAATTACTTTACATTGGGCTACGAGAACCAGGTGTTGTGAGACCATAAGGGAAATTTACGTTTAGGCCTTTCCTAGAGTGTTTTTTATAATTATCATGCTATGAGACCATAGGGTGGATTGATGTTGAGTTCTCCCATAGAGTGTCTATAGTTACGTTACAAGACCACACGAGGAATTGATATTGAGTGATTCCTCAGAGTTTCTGTAGTTTACTGTTAAAAGACTATAGGGGGAATTGACATTGATTACTTCCCCAGAGAGTCTTTGATTACACATGACTATAGGGGGAATTTATAGTGAGTTCTTCCTAAGAGATTATTCGCTATATCCTTGTTGTAAATTGAACTAGAGGGGTTGGGCTGTTAGAACTACACAAAGGGTTACTTAATATTGTTAGTTGAACCAGATGGGATAGGTTATGAGAACTTTCCCAGAGGTTTTATTGTATTTGTAATTGGTTAGATAAATTGTTAAATGTAAATTGATTATAATTTAATCGGTAAGACTGTTTACTTTTGATTACTTCCTTGTTTATTACTTCTTTTTTATTTTTCCTGCCATATATATTCACTGATTGTTAGGCACATATCTTTGGGTGGTTGCCTACTATGATTCGTCTCACACCCTGTTTGGGTCATTATTTTGGGCCCAAGAAGATTATATTGTTACAGGTATAAATAAGGGCAATCACCCTTATACTTCAGGTACATGATTGCGGTAGAGCTGGGAAGAATGGGTCCAAGCTGAGGCTTGCGATGTTGTAGAGCTATTTACTTGATTTTCTTTTGTACTTTGTTTTAGTACTATTTCCTAGCATTTTTATTTGTTTGGATGCTTTACTAGACATATGTATCATGCATCATATATATGTGTGTGCTCCAGTTGTTTATTACTTCTACAGTTTACTTATTGCATGCTTTTAATGCTTCTACTATTGTATATCAGTTTATTTCAATTGTGTTACTCTGCCAATTAGGGCATAGTTTCCCCACTATCACACCCAAGGCCCTCGCTTCTAGTTGGTAGCCTCTAGCGTTTGGTAAAATGTGCTTGAGGCTATGTGATCAACTAGGTATGGGGTACCTCTGGGCATCTCCTAGGACCGGAACATTACAAAGTGGTATTATAGGGATTCTTTTTTCCTTGACTTACTGTTTGGAGCCTATATCCAGGTATAGGAAGGAATAGGTACTTGGTAATTAGTTATTCCAGGGAGTAGCTAACCCATGTACAGGGAAAATCTAATTTACCTTGTATATTGCAATTTTTCTGGTTTTTCAATTTTATAGTTGATTTGATTTCACCATTGGGTGATTCACATGTTTTGTGCTGTTATTGTTGATAATAATGAGGTTCTATTTCTGTTGAAACCCAATGAGATGAGAGTATTCCATCTCTTGCGTCATTTTGGAACTTTCTAGAGATCACATGTCATGCATTCTTTCTCTACCATTTAGGGTGCATTAGCAATTGTATGTTGTTGTGATAGAGGTTGTGTTAGATATACATGTTGTTGTGATAAATGCATTGATAATAATACCTGCTTTTTGATAGAGTATTACATTGTGTAATGTTTTTTTGAATGAATGACAAACTTTGGTTCTTGAATGAATGCCAAACTTTGGTTCTTGAGGTGTTATGGTCCTAATGACACGGATGGATAAAACTTAAGTTATACACGACATTTCAATCTTGAACACACCATGTAGTGTAACCCATGTATCCGGCCATGTAGCGAACAACATGAATCGGTGAAATCTTTCTAGTGCATTCCATTTCTAGAACAAACATGACATGTAGAGTCATCAATGTAACCGGTCGTGTAACTAACAACACGAGTCAGTGAATTTCATCTAGTACACACTATGTTTGGCACTAACACACCGTGTAGTCTTGTTCTAAGAGAACTATGTGGATTATCCGTGTAGAAGAACTCAGGCAGGGGAAGAGTATTCAAGTACACATTGTGTGTTAGTAAAAAAACACCGTGTGTATAGAGTGTTACAGGATCTGGGATGGTAGAAGTACACATCCATGTGAAGGATTAAAGGAACATGTCGTGCAGTGGTCATACACAATGTGTATCCTTATTTTTAAAAACTTTAATGCTTTCTTCTCTTATTCCCTTCTTACAATTCTAAGTTTTAGTCCCTATTAATCTTGATCTAAGGTGTGTGGTTGACCTTGTAGAGTCATTCCATAGAAACGTCCTCTGATTGTCTGCCAGTTGCAGGGTAGTGATTAGATATCGGATATGGCAGATCAGGGACCACCAGCAGATCCTCTAGTCATACTTGTCTTGGCACCATCCATTATCCCAGATACAGGTGTTGAGGCACTTTTCCAAGAGGGATTTATGAGGTTCATGCATACCTTCCAGGGAGCACCGCCTCCTGCCCCATCGATGGAAGAATTGATGCAGGTTTTTCAATATCATCCTCCTCCCACCTTTATAGGGGAAGAAGGACCTTAGGCTGCAGAGTCATGGTTAGAATCCATGTTGTCTATCTTCGAGCATCGGGAGATGCCTCCATAGAGGAGGGTAAATCTTGCTACTTATATTCTTCAGGACTCCGCCAAGAGATGGTGGGATGTGATCTCACAAGCGGGACACCAGCAGGTTATGGTGTGGGATAAGTTCCAATGTGCCTTCTATGAATTTTTCTACCTAGAGACTTTTAGGGCTGATCAAGCCTAAGAGTTCATGAGTTTTGAGCAGGGTACTCTTTCAGTCATGAAGTATTCTTCTCACTTCACAGAGCTACAGCACTTTATACCCTTTCTAGGGGGAGATGATTTGTTCCTAACAAGGACATTTGAGGATGGTCTGAGGCAGGACATTCAAGCTGAGGTGAAAATCTTCAGGTTGACTTCCATTACTTCTATAGTCAACCAGGAATGGATCACGGAGCGTAACCTGAGGGATTCTAGAGCTGTGAGCTAGGGATGTTTTTCATCTAGAGTTAGTACTTCTCCGGTTGATAGCAGAAAGTGTTGTAGGGAGTCTACACATGGAGATCTGAGTAGTCAGGATGCACCTTCAGGTAGCTAGGTGGTATGCTACTAGTGTGAAAGGGTCGGGCATACGAGGCCACATTTCCCGAGAGACCTGGTGGAGTTCCGATCTTGTGGTAATATGGGTCATCTTTAGTGCTTCTATTAGATCTTCTCATCAGTAGCTGGTGAAAGGGGTTCTTCTATTACTCCTCATTTGGGATCAGCACCACTAGTTTATCACCAGTCTGAGAACTATAGTTCTTCTGGCCGTTCAGGCTGAGGTGGAGGTCGCGGTCATGGTATTCAATCACCAAGCTTTCAGTAACAGTAGTATAAATTATCTTAGGGTGGTAAGTCAGGGTCAAAGGGTTGTGGTACAGGTCAGACTTTTGTGGTGGAGTAGGATCCCGGACCCTCTACAGTTTGAGGTACGATCCTAGTTGCCTTAGTTTTAGCTTCTTCTCTTTTTAATACAGGGTCTTCCCATAGCTTTAAATTGGTTGCTGTTGTGGATAGCCTTGGGATCTGTATCCTTTCTTCGGCTGATATCTTGACACTAGACACTCTGTTGGGGACAAGAATATCTAGTGTACGTCAGTGAAAGGAGTTCCATCTTGAGGTTTGTGGGTGTCATTTTTTTGGGACCTCTATGTCTTAGAGATGATAGGATACGATGTCATTCTCGGAATGGACTAGTTAGTTCACTTCTAGGTTGTTTTCAATTGCATTCTTCATAGGGTGAGTTTCATGTCACCAGAGGGAAAATCATTTCTTCATAAGGGTGAATGGGACGTCCTAGTGAGCATAGCAGGAGAATCACCAGTGTCCATTCCTCCTTATAGGATGGCTACACCAGAGTTACAGTATCTCAAGAATTAGTTGTAGGAGTTGCAGACAAATGGTTTCAACTAACCCAGTACTTCTCCTTGGGGTTCACTTGTCCTGTTTTCGAAGAAGGTGGATGGTACCCTCAGACAATGTGTGGATTATTGGAATCTAAACTAGTTTATGGTCAAGAACTGATACCCCTTACTGAGGATTGATGATCTCTTTGATTATCTTCAAGGAGCCCGGGTGTTCTCAAAGATTGACTCGAGATCTGGTTACTATAAGTTGCGCGTTAGACAATCTAATATACCTCTTACAGCCTTCTAGAGCACGTATGGTCTATACGAATATGTGGTTATGTTGTTCGGTCTCACAAAAATGCCTACAGTCTTCATGGAACTAATAAATTGAGTGTTCCATCCATACTTGGATTCTTTTGTGGTAGTCTTCGTGGACGTTATCTTAGTGTACTCTCACACTCGACACGACCATTCTACCAATCTTGATATCGTTATGAGTATACTGAGAGAGAATCAGTTATATGATAAGCTCTCAAAATGCCACTTTTGGATGGACCAGATTCACTTCTTGATTCATGTTATCTCATAGATAGTAGTATCATTAGATCTAGAGAAAGTGAGAGTACTAGTTTCCTAGGAGTAGCCGAAAAACGTCTTTGAGGTATGAAGTTTTCAAGGGCTGGCTGGATACTACCAAAAAACAGGGCAAGGCCAGCACCACCCTTTATCAACGCTAATTAAAAAGCGCTGATAAAGGGGGCTACCTTTATCAGCGCATTTTGTTTAGCGTTGATAAAGGTACCCCCTTTAACAGCGCTTTTTTTAGCGCTGTTAAAGGGTACCCCTTTATCATTTCTTTTTTTTAGTAGTGCTAATAAAGGGTCTACATTCAAAAAAAATCATTAAAAAAATATATTAATATTTAAATATATAGATATAGTTATATTGATATAAATATAATATATATATTTTAAATATAATTTTAAATATATTTTAGATACGTATAAATATAGATTTACACTTAATATATAATGTATTTAGTGAAAATGGCTTATAAAAAAATTAAAAAAATATTTTTAATTAATATTTTTCTAATTATCATGGATTAATAGTCATTTAATAACAATTTTAAGACTAAAAAAATTAAAAAAAAATAAAAAAAAGATCCAAAATAGGTTGAAAACGCAACTCGAAATTCAAACAGCCATAACTTTTGATCTGGGTGTCTGTTTGAGCTCTACCACATATCAAATCAAAGATTGCGATGATCTCTACACCTTTGTGACCATTAGGACCTCGGTTTGGGTTTTTTCGAGGCCAAAAAAGGCCCATAAGGCCTCTAAAACTGAGTTTTTAGTCAGGATACCCCGATTTTTTAACATTTTGTGGATTTTAAGCCTTGTTTAAGGAGGTATTATTGGATTTTTTTTTTGGTGGGGACTGAATTTATTCCAAGGTATTACATACATATTGATATTATGTCTTTTAAATTTTATCATTTTTTATAATGTACTGCTATTTATAATCAAATATATAACAATATATACATATTTTTTATATATTCACACATAAAAATTTAATTATAAATATAAATAATAAAATATATTTACATATAAAATATATTAGCTTTATCTAAATAATTACTAATATCCATTTTATTTAAAATACCAATATATAAATATTTATATACCTATATATTAATCTAACTATATATATATTAATATAACTACATATATATATTGATATAACTATAAATATATATATTAATATCACTATAAATAAATATATTAATATAACTATATATATATATTAATATAAATATATATATAATATAACTATATTAATATAACTATATATATATATTAATATAACTACATATTATCTTTTGAAGCTTAGTTAAAAGAATGGTCAATCCACTAAATGCCAAAATTTCAATTTCCCATTGAATTATACCTTGTATTGAAAACACGGGTCATTAAAACCTCCCCCCTTAGAACATATCATCCATGAGAAGCCTTTAGGAACAATCACTAGTAGAAAAATGGTTTTTAAAGTTGGTTTTTTTTTATCTTCAACGTCGGTTTTTAACCGACATCAAAGTCGCCGACGTAAAAAATATGAATTTTTACGTCGGTTTTTGTAAACCGACGTGAAAAATAAATACCATTTGTTTTTTGGCATCGGTTTTGTAAAAAACCGATGCCAAAAAACACTAATTCATATCATTTTTGGCATCGCTTTTCATAAAAACTGACGTGGAAAATAAAAAAAAATAGTTTTGGCGTCGGTTATTTAAAAAAACCGACGCCATAAATGAAAAAATAAATATTTTTGGCATCGGTTTTTATAAAAACAGATGCCAAAAAAAAATTCTATGTTTTAGATCATTCCCTAAGCTTTGATTTGACAGGTTGTGGATCTAAAACGGAGTTACGGTTCAAAAGTTATCACCGTTAGAAGTTGAACCTATCAAAGTTTTGATTGATACAACTCGATTCAAATAAAACATGATAAACATAAATTAAAATCATATACACCAAATGAAATAAAATAATCATAATACATCGAACATATTTCAATGGTTTTAGGGGCTTCCATCGAAATGATATGTTTTTTATCATCATATAACTTGTATTTAGAAATTAGAATGAATCGTCATTATAAGAAAGCTAATCGAGTTGTTTAGAAATGAAGGATAATAATAATAAAGAAAACAAATGAATAGAATATGTACCATGGTCAAATTAACGATTGAAGTCGCATTGAAATATTGATTGAATCAAAGATGTTGAAAATGATGAATGAAGGAGAAACTGGATATATATATAGTAAACGGAAATATTTTCAATTGCATTGTATGAAAATGTAGGCGGGATTTTAAAAAGTTAAACGCGCGTTGTGAAAAAAATTGAAATTCTGATCCCGCGTTACTCTTTGGCGTCGGTTTTGTTTGAAACCGACGCAAAATAGTATTTACATTGGTCTTTTGGCGTCGGTTTTTAAATAAACTAATGCTAAAAAGTTAAAAAAAATACATTTTTTGTGTCATTTTTTTACGAACCGATGCCAAAAAGTAAAAAAAAAATTCTTTAGCATTGGTTTTTTAACAAACCGATGCTAAACATTTAAAAAAAATTCACGCGGTATTTTTAAAAACCGACGCCAAAAACAAAAAAAAATTGGCGTCGGTTTTTATGAAAACAGACTCCAAAAAATTAAAAAAAAATACAGTGTTTTTTATATTTCTCTAATCTTTGATTTTACTTATCGTGGAGCAAAAACGGAGTTACAGATTAAAAGTTATGGATGTCGTAAGTTGACCTTCTCTAAAAGAAGTCTTAAAGAAGTTCAACTTTCAAAGGCCATAACTTTTAATCCGTAACTCTGTTTTAGCTCCACAACTAGTCAAATCAAAGATTGAGAAATTATCTAAAACATTGTAATTTGTTTTTTAATTTTTTGGCGTCGGTTTTCATTAAAATCGATGCCTAAAATATATTTTAACTTTTCACGTCGATTTTTTTAAAAACGGACGCAAAAAAAAATTATTTTTTGTTTTTGGCGTCGGTTTTTAAAAAAACCGACGCGAAAAGTAGTTTTTTAAAATTTTTAGCGTTAGTTTGTTAAAAAACCAATGCCAAAGATTTTTTTTTTAACTTTTATGGCATCGGTTTTCATACAAACTGACGCCAAAATATATTTTTTTTTAGTTTTTTGCGTCAGTTTTTGTAAGAACCGATGCCAAAACAATTTTTTTTCCTTTTTGGCGTCGGTTTTTAAAAAAACCGATGCCAAAAATTCACCACAAAAATTATTTACGTCAGTTTATAAGAAACCGACGTCAAACTGGCGACGTTAAAAATCATTTTTATACTAGTGAATGAAAATATCACTTGACCTACAGGGGTCCTGAAGTCTCATTCAAACGGTCACATTGAGTTTCCAATATATAAATATTTATATACCATTTACATATAAAATATATTATCTTTATCTAAATAATAACTAATATCCATTTTATTTAAAATACCAATATATAAATATTTATATACCTATATATTAATCTAACTATATATATATATTAATATAACCACATATATATATTGATATAACTATAATATATATATTAATATCACTATAAATATATATATTAATATATATATATATATTAATATAACTATATGTTACTATATGAATAAATATAACTAAATATATATATAAATAAATAGATATGTCATTAACTGGAGAATAAATCAATATGGTAGAGTGGTAAAGGCTTTAGGCGTGCAAGGGGGAGGTCTCGAGATCAAATCTTGGTGGAGGCAAGGGTGCACGCATGGGGGTGGATTTGGGGGATAGCACTGATAAAGGGGGTAGGTGTAGAATTGATATAGGGTGGAGGGGGGTGTGTGGGTGCTTGAGGGGCTGGAAAGCGCTGTTAAAAGGGGGGATCAAGGGCTATAAATCCCCCCCCCCCGATTGGTAGGATTTTTTTAATTTTTTTAACTTTTATTAGCACTAAAAAGAAATCAATGATAAAGGAACCTTTTATCAACGCTTTTTTTTAGCGCTGATAAAAGACCCCTTTCATTATCACTTTTTTTAGCACTGATAAAAGGATTATTTATCAGGACTTTTTGGAGGGATGATAAAGGGGATCCCCCCTTTATCTTCGCCAGCTTTAACAGCGCTTTTCTAGCACTGTTAAAGGCCATTTTTAGCACTGATAAAAGGCGTATTTGTAGTATATACTACAGACATTTCATACAGAACTTTTCACACTTAACAGCACCACTAAGCGGTTTGACTAAGAAGGGTGTGAAGTACATGTGGTCATATTCTTGTGAGTTAGCCTTTCATGAGCTGAAAGGGAGGTTGACTTCAACACCGATACTAGTTTTTTCAGAGTCGAGAAATAGCTATATTGTTTACTGTGATGCATCAGGTATCGGGCTGGGAGCACTGCTTATGCAGGGAGAAGGAGTCATTGCAAACAGGTCTCAGTAGTTAAGGCCACATGAGAGGAACTACCTGATGCATGATCTTGAGTTTTCTACGGTTTTTTATGTTTTACATTGTTAGAGACAATATCTTCTGGGAGATCATTTTGTGATTTTCATCGACCTCAAAAGTCTCAAATATATCTTCACTCAGCGTGACCTAAATTTGAGATAGCGAAGGTGGTTGAGTACATTCAGTCCTTTGATTTTGATCTTGCCTACATGCCTAAGAAAGAAAACACAGTAGTTGATGTGTTGAGGAGGAGGACTCTGATACAGGCAGTTTAGGAGGCTAGTAGAGAGTGGCAGCTTATGGATCTGTTCTCTAATATTCATTTGGAGGTTCATGACAGACAGGGGTATACTTTCATTTCTTCTGTAGTTGTTACCTCTACTCTACTTGATCAAGTTAGAATGAAAAAGCTATCATATTTTGGAGGCCTAGTCCTATGGGAGAGTGTGTTCAGAGAGGACCATATTCCTGGATGGACAGTAGGCAGGGATGAGATCTTGTGTTTTCATGGACGCGTGTGGATGCCAGAAGATATATACGAGGAGATGATGTGAGACTTTCATTCCTCAGTTTGGGAAGTTCATTCTGGTGTCACCAATATGTATCGTGATCTACACTATCAGTATTGGTGGCCAGGTATGAAGAGAGATGTTGTTGGTTTCTTCATGAGGTGTTCCACCTGTCAGTAGGTGAAGGTGAAGCATCAGCAACCAATAGGGCTTTTATAGTAGTTTCCCATTCTCGAGTAGAAGTGGAACAACATCTCAATGGAATTCATGACAGGGTTTCTGAGGTCTCTTTGAGGGAATGATGAAGAGTGGGTTGTCATTGACAGACTCACGAAATTTTATCACTTTTTGCTGATCAAGGAGACCTTCAGTGTTTATGAGTTGGGACGGTTGCACATCTAATAGATTGTATGTCTACATGGGGTTCCACACTCCATTATTTCAGATAGGGGCACATGTTTTACTTCTTGGGTCTAGTAGGTAATTTAGAGGGATTTTAGTACACAGGTACTTCTGAGTACAGCTTACCATCCCCAGATAGATGGCTAGTTCGAGTGTATGATTCAGGTGCTTGAGGACATGCTTCGAGCATGCATCCTGGATTTTGGAGGTTCTTGGGAGAACCACAAACCTCTTGTGGAGTTTTCCTACAATAATAGTTTTCAAGAAACTATTCATATGGAACCTTATGAGGCTTTGTTCGGTAGGCCATTCTGATCACCCTTATGTTGGCTGGAGGCAGGAGGGGTAGTAATGATGGGACCTCGTCTTGTCCAAGAGACCACAGAGTAGATAGAGTTAATTCGGAAGAGGATGGCTACTGCACAATCATGACATAAGTCTTATGTTGATCAGCAGATATGACCTCTGGAGTTTGAGGACGTAGATCAGGTTTTCTTATATGTCACACCAAGGTTGGGACACAGGAGGATTAATAGACATGGTAAGATTTCACCAAGGTACGTCAGGCTATTTGAGGTGTTGGAGAGAGTTGGTTTGGTTGCCTATCAGTTGTAGTTACCTTAGAGGTACTGAGATATGAATGATGTCTTCCACTTTTCTCAACTCCGACATTACTTCTCAGACCCGTCTCATGTTTTACAACCTGAGGAGGTTGAGTTAGAGGTGCACGCCTCATTAGAGGAGCATCCTATCTGGATTATTGATCGTAGTGAAAAGGTTCTTTATGGACAGTCTATTCCTCTAGTATGAGTGATATGGCAGCACGGGCTGTTACAGGACGAGACGTGGGAGAGTGAGGTTGATGTACGATCGCAGTGGCCAGAACTATTCAGGGATTCTTCTTATACGCTGCCTTTCTAGGGAAATTTAGGGATGAATTTATTTAAGGGGGAAGTTTTTAAGTACCCAGATCTCCTTTTCAGTTATTTCTTTCTTTTCCAGTTATTATTTAGAAAAATTGGAGTTTCTGGAAATTTCAGGAGTACACTTCATGTACTTATAAGTACACTTCATGTACCCGGTTGCTATGGGTGACCATGTATGGGTTGTGTAATGGTCAGGCATATGGTCGTGTGTGGTGACCTAGAGACCGCTTAAAGCAGAGGCTAGAAAAGGAAAGTATATGTTGTGTACTTTTAAAGGACACATCGTGTACTTTCTTTTTTTCTTTAAATGGACAGGGGTCACGTCTGATGAACAGAACGCACTTCTTCTCAACCTTTTTCATCCAGGAGCGTCCGTACGGCTATGGATATTCTCTGATCTCCCGACTCTTCTTCTGTTCTTAGAATTGACTTCCATCGAGTGAATTTGAATCACATTGTTGAGTTCTCCTTTCTTATTGAACTTAATCTCTTGATTTCTTCTCTTTTGTGAGATATCCTTAGTTAATGTTTTTATAATTTTTGTAGATCTATGACATTCTAGGGAAATTCAAGGACTAAGGTTCACGTATATCTCATGATGCCGAGGTAGGTGGTTTTTTCCTTTTTGTAGATAGTATTTGAGTTATATGTGCAAAAGTTCCCAATACCCTTATTCAGGGTATTGCGTGTTCATGGTTTTTAGCCCTGTTATTATCTATTGTTCCTTGTTTGTTTGGAAAGAGGTCAATTTTTGTGAATAGGGTTAACCTTGCCATGATATGGATGTTTTACCATGTTTTCTTATTATTGATCATTTGTTCTAGATTTCCTATTAGGCTTCTTTGTTTTCATGCCTTGTATTTTTAGGGTGGAGTGATTTTTATCTGACATGCTCTGATATGTTCTAGATTGTTTAGCCAAGTAGTTCTTGAGGTTTAATTTGGCTGCTGATTTATCATTTGTGTAATATTACTTCACACAGGGCTGCGAGAACTTGGTGTAGTGAGACCATAAGGGAAATTTATAATGAGGGATTTCCCAGAGTGTCTGTTATAATTATCACGTTGAGAGACTATAGGGGGGATTGACATTGAGTGCTCCCTTATAGTGTCTATAGTTACATTACAAGACCACATGAGAAATTGATGTTGAGTGCTTTTTTAGAGTGTCTGTAGTTTACTGTTAAAATTATATAGGGGGAATTGATGGTGAGTGCTTTCTCAGAGAGTCTTTGATTACACATGACTATAAGGGGAATTGACAATGAGTGTTTCCTCAGAGAGTCTTCACTATATCCTTATTGTAAATTGAACCAGAGGGGTTAGGTTGTGAGAACTACCCAAGGGGTTACTTAAGATATCTGAACCAGAGGGGATAGTTAGTGAGAACATTCCCAAAGGGTTTATTGTATTTTTAATTGGTTGGATAAATTGTTAAATGTAAATTTATTATAATTGAATCAGTAAGACTGTTTACTTTTGAGTACTTCCTTGTTTATTACTTTTGTATTTTTCCTGACATATATATTCACTGAATATTAGGCATAGATCATTGGGTGGTTACCAACTAGTATTCATCTCACACCCTGTTTGGGTCATTCTTTTGAGCCCAAACAGATTATATTATTGCAGGTATAGATAAGGGAAAACGCCCTTCTACTTCAGGTACATGATTGTGATGGAGTTGGGAAGCATGGGACCAAGCTAAGGCTTGCGATGTTGTAGAGTTGTTTACTTGATTTTCTTTTTTTACTTTGGTTTAGTACTGTATTCCTACATTGTGATTTGTTTTTCTTCTTTCTCAGACATATGTATCATGCATCATATATATGTGTGTGGTCTATTTGTTTATTACATCCGTTGTTTACTTATTGCATGCTTTTACTGCTTCCTCTATTGTATATATATTTATTTCCACTATGTTAATCTGCCAATGAGGGCATATTTTCCCCAATATTACACCCAAGTCTCTCGCTGCTAGTCGGAAGCCTCTGGCGTTCAGGGAAATGCAATTGAGACCATGTGACAAACCGGGTACGGGGCACCTCTAGGCAGCTCCCAGGACCGAGATGTTACACACTTATATTAATAAAATAGAAGTAAATAATATTTTTCATATGATTATTTCATAGAAATAATACCTAAGAACATATTTTATCATAATAAAAATAATTATGGAAGAATATAATAATGATGTATATTATAGTTCCTAGGTTTGGTGAGATCACATAGAGGGAAAGGTGGTAAATTAATTTCCCATTTTATTTTTTTGAATTGGGTTTTTAATTAAACCCTTTAAATAGGTTAAAGTTATATCCCCTATATTTTATGTATTTGAAATCTACTTGAGTGATATGGAAGAAAAAAAGTTGAAAAAAAGAATTTTACAAGGTTTAAACTTGAAAGACTAGTTATTTACATGTTTCAGTCAGTTTTTAGACCTAGTTTTATCACTATTAATCAACATGAATACTTGTACAGACTATCATATGAAAATAAAATTATAAAATATCTTAAAAGTATTGGTCCCAAGTGATCTAGTAATGAATTCATGATGGGTTATTTATACTATGTCCTTACAGATGAATCTATCTCCAAAAAATATTTTTCATATTTAATGATGGGGAGTTTATACTACCCCATGATAGTTATTTAAAGTGTTATTCTGAAATCATATATTGATAAATTATTGGACACCCTCTATCTATTTATGCATTGGTGGGTCAACCTTATTCCCCTTTAGTTCCTCATATTCTATTCATCCAAATTATTACTCATCCATTCTCAATGGTTCTCTTAATGATGTAATATTGTATGTAGTAGTTGATTCATAGATCCCACTTTCTCATCTATTTCAACACTATAGTAGAATCATTGGATTCCTTATGCTTTTCCAACAATGAAAAATTGCACTTATTTATGAATCACATCCATCTCATTTGACACATATATAATGATCCATGTGATGTAGTGGTACCATTATTCTAAAGTTCTTAGTATATAGATTATTTTTTCTAGTTTAATTAACAGTCCATTTATCATAAAATTAATTTATATATTTTTTATGGAAATTAAATGATTATTTTTCATCAAGATATTATATATTTTTTAATCATTCAAATCAAGTCAATGAATTTAAATTTTATCTCTTTAAGGATCTTAAATTCTTCTTCATGTGATTTAAAATATCATGGCATCGTTAAATTTCAAAAAAATCAAACACTTCAAATATTTCGAAATCATTCTATTTAAGTATGAAATTACAAACCATTTCCACAATATAACATCCCATAATTTTCATACATAATTTCTACATATTATTGGATGAATACTCAATATATAACATTATGATTCAAGATAGGATCCTATAAGTTATGTGTCTTTGTAAACATGGATATATAATCAATTTTTTTAGAATATATCTATATCATCTCACACTAATTGTTTCATAACTAACACCATTATTATATGTATCATACTTAAATCCATTCTTCAAATCTTGGGGAATGGAAACATAAGAAAGGGTGAGTTTATATGCTCAATAGAGGTCAAAAATGGATATATTAATGATAACATAAATATAACATGATCATAATGGTATTCAAATATTAGATTAACTATTGAAAAACATACCAATAATATCATAGATAATTATCTTGAGTTATGGAATATTGATTAACATTTCATAAAACATGAATCATAAAAAAATCAAAGAACATAATATTTGAGATTATAACATTGGCATAAGACATATGTTTGTGGCATACACATAATCATGGAAAATAATTTCTATTATCAAGGATCATTTCCAAGACTGGTATAGTGGTATGATTTCACTCCCTATTCCATGATATCCTTAGTTAAGATTCACTCCCAAGACTATCATAGTGGAAATAGTCCCTTACTAAACTGGGTTCACTCCCCATTATAGTCCTTTTCATATAATGATATATTCATCTTTACCCAATTAATTTGGGGATATATAATTAATTTACCACAAAAAATATAATTAAAATCATGTATATTTGTGCCATAAGATCTTAAAACAATAATTATTATAAATACCATGGAAATGAAATGGGTTTCATAAACATTTCATCATAGCATCATATCATAACTCATTAAAAATAAATTGGGTTCATAATGGTTTCATCGTAACATAATTAGCATGTGAGAAAGAAATGGGTTTCATAAAATCATCCTTAAATCATCATTATATGCCATATAAATAATTAAAGTGGATGGTATCGTTGAATCATAATCCCATTAAATCATAACTAGCATCAAAGGATGTTATTATATATTCAAAATTCGTTTTAAATATCTCTTGAACATTTTGCGAATAAAATTACATTTTCACTTTGAAATCACATATTCAAAATCTAAATATTTTCAAAATATTGAGGAAAACATATTATTTTAAATAAACCTTGAAAAAATTTAAATGAAGCTTCAAATCATTGACCGATCATGATGGTGGGAAATTTATCTCATTCTGTTTATATTAAAACAATGATTACTTATACATTTTCATTATAATTTCAAAAATACCTTGATTTTTTAAAATAAACAAGACAATTACTTTTTTTAAAAATTTAAATAATTATTAAATATTAATTTATAAAATAATAGTAGAATATAAAAAACATTCCTGAATACTTTTTTTATAAGACATGGATATAGAAGAAAAAATATTTTGACTGAAGAGAAAAATAATGTATGTTTTAATAAAAATGATTATTTTGATATCTTAAGTTTTTTAAAAGATAAAAATTAAAGAAAAATATGTAATCTATAGAAATTACCATAGGAAAAAATCTTGGGGTTATTGGGAGATAATTCATAACATTTAATAATCATAAACTTGATCATAATGAATCCTGATAATTAATGATATTGTAACATATATCCATTAACTCAAGTTCAAATTTATTTAATATAGGTTTAACCTCCTGTATAATAAATTTAAATTTATTATAATTATATAAAAGAACCATATACATAATTTTAATATCATATATGTTCATCTTATTATATTTTAACTCACATTTACTAAAATCCTCTTTTTTGGGAGTTAACTATTTTAATTTTCATGAGAATTTTGGTTTGGTAGTTCCCACCCTTTTGCTTTGATAATCATTCAATAATATATAGAGTTTTAATCATAATATTAATATCATATATATTCATTATATATTTATTTATTTTCATCCATAAATATTATAGAAATAAAAAAATACATGATTCATGGAGATGGTAGGTTGTACGTATGCATGAACGTTGTTTTCACTTTTCAATGGATGGAATGAAAAATTTTATATAATAATTCACTATTATTAAATCATAATTATATCCTATATACCCTATATATATTAAATATATTTTTATTACCATAATAATAAATTGTATTCAAAAAAATGAATCACATCGCTTCGTGGAGGTGAATGCCCCCTATACGCATGAGTGATGTTATTGTTTTCCAATTGATAGGATTGTGTGATGGTAGATATGATGTTATAATTCTTGATTAATAAAAACATTATAAATATAATTTCTAACCCTTATAATGATCCTAATAACCATACATGAATGATGGTTATGAAAAATGAATAGTATCTCCACATAGAGGAAGAAGACCTGACGTACACATGAGCAATACTTTCACTTTCTTTTTGATAGAATAAATGGTTTATATTGGTGGTTTAATAGTTATAATTAAATATCAAGGTTTTTAGGAAACTTATTTTATTGTTTTATGATGAATTAAATAGATTTATAGAGGTTAAAAGATAAAATAAATAGAAAGAGATCAGGTAATATGGTTACCTCTTCTTCAGTAGGCCTCCTTTAGATCATTTCTTAAGGACTATTTGAATATTATTTTATGAAGGCCAAAAAATAAAATATATACATATTTAATTTTAGAAGATAATTTGGTGTGGTTTGGTTAAGCTATATGGCTCAATGTTGTGTAATGAATAGAATAGTTTGGTGTCATTTTATAAGTGGGGTAGAGGATAGACATCAATTTTTTTGAAATATTTAAATATAAAAATGTCATAATCATGAAAAATGATTCCAAATGGATATAAGAACAAAGGTAGGATAGTATGAGGTAAAAATGGAAATAAAATAAGATTTAAATCACTATAAATTATAAACATACCCATATCTATAGGTTAAACCACCCCGATAAACCCATTTTATGCTTAATTGGGGTGAATATTTATAACAATTTTTACAATTTTTTAAGGCCAAAAATTAAAGTGGCCAAATTAAATAATATTAAAATGATGATTAAAAATTTGGAATCCATTTAATCAAATTAAATTCATATAATTGGATGGATTTGATTTAAAATTAATCCCACCAAACATCATGAAAATCATATTTTTTAGAAAAAAAGATTATTTAGGTAAAACATGTTTCTATAAAAAATACAATAGAAAATTAATTAAAAAGGTGTTAATTATATTATTAATAATATAAAATAACAAATCTAAATTTTTAAAACCATTTTAAAAATAAATTAATCCTTTTAAATTGTTGAAACCAATGGCAGTTTTCAATAAAAAACAATATTTTTTCCTATTTATTGAAAAATAAATATTTTTATAAAAGTATAAAAAAATTAATCATAGATAGTTTTTAAATTATGATATAAAAATGAAGTTCATTTTTTCAAATTAAATTTCTATAATTTTTATAAATTAATTACATTTTTTTCTCACAAAATTAATTAAAAAACATTTTTAATGAAAAATGTTTTCTAAAATAATATAATGACATTAGAAAACATTGAGTACTTATTTATCAATATATTTTCTTTATCTAATACCTTTATATATAATTTTAGAAATGGGATTATTAAAATTTATTTTTCTAATTTAACAGCTTGGTTATAATAGTATACTTTATTACATCACATTTAAACTTGGGTTTGTTTGTATCACATGCTATCAGTGAAATTATATTTTTTTGAAGAGAAATGTATCATAAAATATTAGGGGGTTTCATTTTACCCCCTTTAAAATCAATTTCACCCTTGAAATTTAATAAATTTGATACAAAAAATTTGGATATACATATTTAATCACATCCGTAGATTCCCTTATAGTTCTTCAAATTTATAATTCCTTCAGATAACTTTTACCAAGTGAGTAGTCTTGTTCTGTAGATATTTATCACTACAATCCAATATTTCTATTGTTTTTTCATCATATAAAATATCATGCTCCAAAAGTACAACCTCTAAGTTTATAACATGTGATGGATCAAGTATTTACTTACTCGTAAGAGATTTTTGAACTTCAGAGATATTTAGAGGAAGTGCCAAGTGATAAGATGCCATCCTTATTTGATCATGAATCTTGAATGGGATGATATACCAAGGTCTTATCTCTCACTTCCTTTCAAATTTCATTTAAGGACCCCGAGACACCCAAATAGGGGAGGGTGATTCAGGGTGTCACTTTTTTCTTTTAAACTGGTGGTTCTTGTTCCCATGTTGATAGGAATCTATTAAACCTGTCTGATGAGAAAGTACAGAAAACAATCACATGGAAAGAGAATACACAATAATTTTACTTGGTTCACCACTAAGGGCTACATCCAAAGAGAATATGAAAATAGGATTTTGGTTATACCAATATCCACTAATATTCACTAGTGGTGGAGTAAAAAAGTTTGGCATAGTCACTCTATTCTAAGTGCACTTCCTTTACAAATTTTTAGGGATGGCACAATGGGTCCCTCAAATCACTTCTATTGACTCCCCTTTGCTCACTAATTTGGGAAGAATCTGAAATCAATTTATCAACTTGATGGTCTCTTTAATGGGTTGGCATTAAATCATGCATCCTAAATGGTAGATAGATGCTTTATTGAAGTCATGTTTTCACCTGTAGACATATTTTTCTTTTCCTTACACTGCTAGTTTGTGAACTGATTCTCTATATACTAATCTCCTTCCTCCATGAACTGTACTACACCACATACCACAAGTACTTACTCTACAAACTAATCCTTCTATACCACATATCATGCTGCTTCCACTACATACTACCTTGCTCCGCATACTATGAGGCTTCCTCAATGTACACCCCTACCCCATGTTCATTGAGGATTCCTCCACGTACTTCCCTACTCCGCATACTATGAGGCTTCCTCTATGTACTTCCTCTTCAAACTGTAGCCACGTACTGCCTTCGCAAACGTCTTTCATGTACTACCTCTTCTCTTAAAACCAAACTCCTCCTTTATGAACTATCTTCCAAGAACTAGTCTTCTTCTTCTATGTACTTTCTTCCATAAACTATTTTAGACTTGACCAAATTAATTTTAGTTTCTTAATTAAAATCTTTGTAGGGTTTTATTTCTGTGAACTACTTCTATATTTCACCGAATTCATATCAAATTTTTAATCTTGGAGTTATTCTCTAATGAAGTGAATAGTGATCCTTATATAGAAAAATATATTTTCATAATACCATAAATAGAGATTTATAAGATCTTTTATACAGCACCACCTTTACCATGTACTGTGCATCTCCAATAATGATGATCAAGAGAAAAATATTATCTGATAGAATTTATGTTTGGTTAATTCATAAGAAAATAGACTACATCCAAAATAGCATTATGTCCTTTAGATGTTTTGGGGATTCGAATGATAAAGTCCATGGTCATGTTTTCCCATTTCCATTATGGTATAGGTAATAGTTATGACATCCACTTAGAATTAAATCTTTTATCTCAAACTCGATGAAATACCAAGAACTATGATACATACTCTTTATATCTCTCTTCATGTTTTCCTTCCAGAAATACTCTTTTATATATCTATATATATTTGTACTTCTAGGATGAATTATTATCTTTATCTAATGACTCCTTAAAATCTAGTATGGATGGAACATCATAAAATGTAAAATAAATTTATTAGAGAAATAGGAAACACAAACCAAATCAAGAAAAAGTGGATGAAAATAATGTAAACTGAGTGAATCATCCCTAATGTTTCTAGAAAATTTAGGAGGAAGGGAAACCAAGGTAGTGAATTAAATAAAATAATAATCATGGGATCCCAAATAATAAATAAAATCCATAACATTGTGTGTAGTACCTTCACCTGGTTATTCATATGGAGCTTAATTTTTCACATGAGGTAGATAGTGGTCCATGGTATCATAGCATGAGAATGAAGTTAAATTTTACTGATCAAGGAATTTATTTCCACTGACTCTGTACTTAGGTTTCTGTCATTGAAGAACTAGATCCCATTGATAAGTTTATGAGACTCTTTTAGGAGGGATTCCTCATGACCATAATTCACTAAGAAAGCCTCCACAACCAAACCTGAAGAATCATGAACCACTCCACCTATACACATAATACCATACATGCATGATCCATCCATGTTAAGTTTCAAACTAGATTTAGGGGGTGACCATTTAACCCATTTCCCTACAAGACCAACCTTTGGATGTAATGGAGAGAGCCTCTGCCATCCATACATAATTTCATATAAGGGGAAACATTCATCTCTTTAGGAGGATCCCTAACTAAAACACCAAGCTATGATATCTTTCCACTAGTTCCACACACAAACTCATAACACCCTCATGTGTTACATTGTTCCTTTAACTTCAAATGAGGAAACATCATACAGCTAGAAACACCACCTTTAATCTCTTATCCTATTTATTATTTTCAAATCTGTGGAACTATCTCTGAAGAAAACCTTAAATAGATCCATCATGTTGGTCAAACCCAAAGAATACTCCAAGATTATGGCATGAAACACCCTCCCACTAACCATGAAAGAACATGTATATAGATGTTTCTTCCTAAGGGTCCTTGTAGAAAGAACACTTTGAGGCTAGGGAAATATTTTTACATGTGACCTCATTTCCCCAAGATATGGAATGATATCTAATTGTTCATACCAAAAAAAATATTTTTTTAGTTTTTTCATGATGCTTGAGAACACCCCCCACCCCCACTCCTCCTAGATAGACGTTTCATTACCCATAGAACTATACACCTTTCCTGAGAATATACCCAATAAGGAAACTTTATGTACTAGTTGTTCCTACTCATTATTCATAACGATGAAACCAAGAAAGTCAAGATAATTTGGATTCTAGATATCCTTGATTAACATTGGGTGGATTCTCACTTAATAGAAATATATATTTTGTGTTGGGAATCTTAGAACATTTTATACCTTAATTTATAATTCCAAGTCTCCATTTTTCCGATCTTTAATCATTACCTAGATAGATTGTTGAATACTCATTTTATAGATATAATATTTTCCCATTTATTCTAGATTTATACTACCATAATTTGCAGATATAGATATATTGGATCTTTGGTGATCCTCATCACTTATAATCTTGTGTGTCCCTTTCAACTCAGATCAACTCCCACCTTGATTTCCTTTCAAGGATGGTAATTTAATGGGCAGTCATGATAATTAATCAACTCTAACCATATTCTCTAGTTTATATTCAAGTATTTTTTGAGTTAATATATTTATTATTGGTATTAATTTTACCCCCTTCTTCATAAATATATTTCCTCTATATCATTAATGAAAAAAATTACATAGGCCACTCTCAATCATGAGTTGGGTAATTTTTCTCACGAACCATTAATTCTAATAAGGAATAATCTATAACCACATCATTCTAGATGAGGATACATCCATATCCCTTATTTGATGCATCTCTATATATTACAAACCCATATCCACTACAGAGTAGTGTAATCATAGTTGCACTAACTAACCTTATCTTCGGTTCCATGAAATTTTTCTAACATTCATCCATCTAAAGGAAATATACTTGATTCTAAGTTAATATGATGAGTGGGATAGGAAACCACGATAACTTTTCCACAAAGGAATGATAAATTATTTCAAAAATAATTAAAATATCAATATTAGTCATAATGGTTGGTCCATTCCAATGTTTAAAAACTTTGGTCTTTGATGGATCCACTATTATACCCTCTCTAGAAAGTATAAGACCCAAAAATGGAAATTCTTGTTGCCAAAATTTTCACTTGGTAAGTTTTTAATAAAAATTATACTTTATTTGGGACATTATTAGAATTTTTATGATAACATCATGATCTTCATTACTCTTGTAATATTTAAGTATTTCACCTAAAAATACTACCACCAGTTTATCAAGGTGATCTTGAAGGACTCTATTTATTAAATTAATGAAGATATCATGGGAATTAGAAAGAATAATTGGAATCACTCTAAATTCATAGTGTACATACCTCATTTGGAATTATATCTTTGGTATGTCTTCACTTTTTTACCCTTAACTAATCGTATCCATATTGAAATCAATCATGGAAAACTATTAAGCTCCTTAGAATTGATTGAAAAAATCATCAACAAGGGGTAGAGGATACTTATTATTGATTGTGATTATGTTATATTAATGATAAAAAAATATGATCCACATTATCTATATTAATTATTAAAAAAATTAATAGGGGTACCCTATGGTGATTCACTTGAATGAATGAATCCCTTTGCATAATTCTTCGGTATTTTCATCTTTAATTCCTATAACTCAATTGGGACTACTCTATATGAAGTCTTCTAGAGAGTTGAAGCACCAAGTATAATTTCTATTAAAAACTCAAAATCATGATTAAGAGTGATACTAGAATAATATTCAAGAAAAACTTGAATAAACTCTGATATAATAGGCATATATATGATGTTTATTTTCTCCCCAACCATTTTAGATAAACACCCCTTTTGAATAGGAATCAAGACCCATATAATGGATATAATTTCGAAAGGAAATTCATCTTTATCATCACATTAATTGAATATAATTAGTTTTTTGGAATAACAAATGTGACTTACCTTCCCTAGAAACTAATTTAGTATTTATATAAAGAAGGCCAATCCAAGAAAAAAATAACATCAAATTCAACTAGAGTGAGAATAATGAGATTTTCTGGAACATCCTTACAAAAATTAAATTAGTCTTGAGAAGGGATCATCATACTATTAAGAGTTTTTAATGATAATTCAATATCTAATCATCAGGATCATATTTTTATACTCTTAGAAAATTATTCATATATAAAAGGGTATAGTGATCCAAAATCAAAGAAAACACTAGAAATTCTAGAGTGGATGGTAATTGTTCCACTCACCAATTTGTTATCATACCTTATATAAGAAATAGTGGCCTAATAAATTTACCTTTTTATTTGGTTTCAAGATTTTTTTGATGTTAATCATCATCATTATACTTCATATTTTATAAATAGTTATTATAATACCTTTACTCATTGCATTTGAAACACTTTTGTGTGGGTGGTTTATTCTATAATGAATTTTTTCTATCATTATATTACTTATTCTTCCAATTATTTAAGTACTTGATTTATCTATCACCTTTATTTTAACACATAAATCATTTACCAGTAACCTTAAGTATATATCCATATGTTTCCTTCTATAATTTGATTATAATGGAGATCTTTTCTTCTTCTCTTTATAGATTTTAGAGTTTCATTTAAATTCCATATTTCTTTTCTTATCATAACCATGATATTGATGGGTAAAATAAGTATCTATTTCCTACTTAATATATGAAGTTACAAAGGATCAAATAAAAATGAATAATGGGGGTTGAATTAGTTGTTCACATTTTATGAGTTTCAAAAATTTAAGAAACTTAACCCCAAAAACTTGTTAAGATTTATTTAGTTATCAACATTTAGTAAATAATCATGCATAAATAAGTATAAAATTAAATAAATAAAATAATATTGAAAAGTTTCAGACTCGGTGTAAGAACCTACATCCTTTCCAAGACCACTACGGTGGGTCTATATAAATTCACTATTATGGAGAAGTGAATAAAACTTCTTCCAACTCTTGTTGGACACCTTCTATATCCCAATAGAAGATATTATACTGAATCCTATCAGTTTACAATGTTTTATTATAAAAAATTGATCCAAATAAAAGAATTAATTATTTTTTGAAACTAATCCACAATTGTATAGTATGGATTTTCAGTCTAATTTGGATGGATCTAATTTTCTCAATTTGATGATGCTGGATCTAATTCACTCAATACGATGATGATAGATCTGATGAACTTAATGTGATGAAACTCAACTTGCATTACTCTAACTCTGCTCAAATTCTCAATATGATCTTCGTTAATTTGATTGACTCAATTTGATTGAATCAATATGATTTTCTTAATATGATCTTGCTCAATCTGGTTAACAAACATTCAGTTATCTCATCTCTTCATAATATCTCTGGTAGGAAATGAATTTCAATCGATATATTCAGCACTCTATAGTTTATATTTATGTGGAAAGTTTAAAATTAATGAATGATCAGATCTAGTATATATAGAAGAATCATAAAACAAAATGTGGAAACTTGAAAACTTCCCCCACTTCCTTAAATTTCAAAACACTAAAAATCTCTCACATTTAAACTTCAAATTCTACTTTTTCAATCCTCCTTAGATTTCTATGACATTTATGAAAAATTGAATTTTAATTTTGACTTCTAAAACTTTTCATAAACTTTTAGAATCTTCTTTTTGAGTCTTCTTCGTAATCAGATAATTAAGAATATATTTCCTTTTAGGATAATTATGAATCTTTTTCCTTCTTAGTTCATTATGAATCTATTTCCATGTCAACTAATTATGAATATGTATTCTTCTATTCTCATTAAAAATATATTTCATTATCATATCATTAGGAATTTGTTTCCTTCTTAGGTCATTTTGATGTAATTCCCATTATTATGGAAATCTAATGACGATTATTTTCCCATAATAATGGAAATTATTCAACGATGTGTCAACTTAGTAACATTGAATTTCTTCAAACATAATCAGCTTCAAGCATTCTTCTTCATTCATAAATATTATACCACTAATAGATATTTAATAATTATGTAATCCCCATTAATATGGATTCCTCATTACGATCAAGTTCATCTAAAAATAACCCCACTCATCAACATTGGCAAGTCTTAAACCTCCTCAACTATTACTCATTGGTAAAATTTGTATTAATTTTTGGAACCGATACAACCATTATGATTCCTCTATTCTGGCCAAATATTTTATCATGATTATGTTTCATGATTTATGATAAATTCATGATTAGAAAATTATCATCTAATTTATATTATAAAGTTTTAGAACTTTCTGACTCCTAACTTAATTTTCTTCAATAAAATTTTTCAGCATCATTATGAAATCTTCACTCACCAACATCTGTCTTTATAACTTAGAAACTTATTTATTTATCTAATTATGGAAAATTAAAACATCAATCAAAAAATAATTTCATTGTCTGATTCTTTTGTATCCAATGATCTAAATTCGGTGTCGATGGATCTGATACTCTGATTCTGGTGTTTCTCGGTCTGAAAACGTGAGTCTAGAAACCTGTGCCTGTAAAACAACTTTTTAAAAGTCAAAATATTATCCCCCTATATGTTTCAGTTTGAATATTTAGAAACTTTCAACCTTACTATAAAACTCATTAGGATGGACTGGGTCCAATTTATGAGTAACAAAAACATTCTTAAATAAAAAGGTTTATTGTTAACAAAAACTAAAACTTTGTTAAAAAAATTATCACAAAGGTTCTTCAATCTCCCCCTTAGGTTTTTTTGAAAACCCTTATTAAAAAAATTTCCATCTCTCCTATTTTTTTAACAATGTAGATTTTGTAAAAGAATCAAGTTTTCTACTTTTAACAAAACATATCCTTTCTCAAAAGAGAGTTTCCTCATGCCAAAATACTGGATAAATTAATTTTTTTGAAATAATTTCATTCATTGGTGACAAGAAAATATTATGGCCATGTAAAGATAAACTTCCCCTCACTATTATTTTTTTCTCTCACTTTTCTTTTTCTTTCCCCCTTTTTTTTATAACCTTATCTTTGTATTCATAAAAGAAAGATAAGTAAAAACTTCTTCCAATGTAGAAAGTTATTACTTTATCTTTCCCTTTTTCAACATAATACAAAGCACAGTTGGGGTGCTTCCTTGTTAGGTTTAGGAAAATATGGTAGGATGATGAACATGAATTTGCAACCTCAATTCCAAAAACCTCTCTTTTAGTATTACTTTTGAAATGATATCAGCAATCTAATACTTTATTAAAATGTATTCTAGAAAAACATCTACAACATCGACTTTCTCTTTTATAAATTGAAACTTTATATCAATTTGTTTTGATCTTTAATGTTGTACAAAATTCTTAGAAAGATCAATTGAATTCTGATTATCATAAAGTATCTTCAATGGTTTAGAAGATTTTACTTTAAAATATTATAGCTGAACTTTCATCCTCAATATTTGATTATAATCATGAGTAGTAGCAACATATTTGAATTTAGTTATGCTCAAAGTTACTGAAATTTTTTTCTTACTATGTAAACTCAAAAGACACTCACTCAATAAAAATTTTCCTCTTGGGGTTGATTTTCTATCATTACAATCTCTAGCCAAATCATCATCAGTATAGCCATGAAACTTCATCTCACAATTTCTTTTGTATAACAACCCATGTAAAGTTGTTCCTTTAAAATATCTTAGAATCATTTTTGTTGCTGACATATGTGATTATTTTAAATTAATTTGATACATATCACACAAATTCACTACATAATTAATATTAGGTATTGAGGTTGTAAGGTAATTTAGACTTTAAATTAGATTTCTAAAATCTTTCGGATTCACACTTTTTACAAATTCATATTTAATCAAATATGTACTCACTTAAATAGGAGTAGAAACTTTTTTGGATTATTCCATCCCAAGATTATATAACAATTCCCTTGCATAATTTTCTTGAGATAAGAAAATTTATTTTTCTCTTTTTTTTAACTTTTATGCCAAGGAATAATGTTAATTCTCCCAATATCAAAATTTCAATGTTTTATTCATTTATTCATAAAATGTTTTACAGACATCATATATATTCCCAAAAAATTATATCATCCATATAAACAATTAAAATTAGAGCTATTGAGTCAAAATCTTTCACATATATGTTAATATCAACTTTTCCTTTTAAAATATATATCATTATAGAAATAATTTTCATGTTTTGAATACTAAGCTTTTGGAGCTTGTTTCATCCCATAAAAAACATTTATTCAGTTTAAAAAAATTGTTTTCGTCCTCATCAAGTATAAAGAAAAAATGTTGTATAATTTAGAATTATTCCTCAATATCACCATTTAAGAAATATAATTTTACATCCATCTGATAAACTTTGTAATTATGATGTTTGACCGCTAAAATAAACATTTTAATAGTTTATAATTTTGTAATTTTGGAAAATTTTTCTTCAAAATTCACACCTTCCACCTATGAATAGCCTTTGTAAAGATCTTTACATTGTTTCATGAAACATTTACATGTACATTTGACTTGTTCCTATAAACCCACTTGATTCTGATAACATTTTTATTTGTTTTCCATAAAACAAGTTCCCATGTTTCATTCTTCTCAATCTGATCCAACTATTCATTCATATCATCCACCCATTATTTATGTTGAATAGATTCTGAAATTGATTTTGGTCCATCTTTACAGATACGTGAAGTATAATTATTTAATATCAACTTTCTTGTTGTCTAAACTAGAGCCTACTAATTTCCAATAATGTTTTTAGACTCAACATACATTTGTAAATTAGAAAATTTGAAGGTTTATTTCCCAACTGAACTTTCCACATGACATGAATTTTCTGAATCTTGATAAGGATGTTTTGACTTACTTTCACTATTATCAGAAATATCCAGTTTATTATCCTTATCATTATCAACATTTTTTGTTAAGGAATTTTAAATTTTAATTAATTTCACATCATATGATCCCACTAACTTTTGTAGACATTTTTTCCATCATTTGTAGCTTCTTCCATTTGGTGAACAACCCATAAAAGTTCATTCCTTATCTTTCTCATCAAACTTTCAAAAATATAGATTTTTTATTTAAAGAAAACATGGAATTCTAAAAAACATTGAAGTGTTTCAATGAACGTTTTTTGTTATACCACATTTCATAATGAGTCATGTTGGTTTCTAGTCTCAACAAACATCTATTTGGAACATGTACGATAGTAATAACAAGTTCTCTCTAAAATAACTTTGAATGTTTGTATTCTATGGACATACTTCTTCTCATTTCCACCAAGATTCTATTATTTATTTCTACTACTCCATTTTTTTAGAGTATAGGGAGAACTATATTAATTTTTGATACCAGGTTTACTCATATAAGCTCCAAAATTATTATTTTGGAACTTGGTACCATTATCTATTCTGAAATTATTTATATAAAACCTAAATTTCTTTCACAACTTCTTTTATGAAAAACATGAACATTTTTAGGGCCTATGACTTATGTTTCATAAACATGATGTTTTTCATTCAAGTGTAATCATTAATAGAAGTGATAAATTATAAATCTTATTTTGTTGATTAATTTCTCATTATCCCACATAAATTGTAATGAATAAGTTCCAAAGGTCTTGTAGATTGACTCTCCACTCTCTTGTGACTTTTATTAGTCATCCTTACTTTATGAAAAGTAATACAAACATCTTCTTATATTCATTTCCTTTTTGGAAAGTTTTTAACAATATTAACCTTATAAAGTTTGTTTACATCTTCCCAATTTTTCTAAGTCTTCGGTGCCACAACTTATTATCATCTTCAGCACTCAAGTAACAAGAGTTATTAAACTCCTCTATTTGGAAATGATTAACACTATTTATTTACCCTTTTGTAATAGTTTTTCTATTTTTCACAAATCTTATGATAAAAGAATATTTTCTAAAAAAACATCTTTTCTATCATCAACAAGTTTACTTACACTAATTAAGTTATGTTTCATCCCATCAACAAATAAAACTTCCTTATATTTTAACTTTTCTTCTTGAATCTCAGTCGTTCTGATTCCTCGGATTTTTAAAAAAACTATCATTACCAAAGGTAAAAACACTTCCATCATGATTTACAACATTATAAAGATCTTAAAAGAACCTTTCATGTTTGAGGAACAAACACTATCAAGTATCCATGGTTTTTTCTTTTTACTTTCTTTAGAAGTTATCTCAACAACAAAATCTTTTTCCACAACTTTATTCTTTCAAACACTATATTCTTTTCCATTGTAAGAAACTTATTCTAGAAAGAGTGTCATACATTTTTCATCATGGTGAACAGCCTTATCTCATCTTCCAAAAACTTCTTCCAGAAATTGAAATTGATTTCTTATTGGAAAGTTTCTAACATCTTGAGAATTCACTTTTTCAACTTTTTGTAAATTTGGAAAGTTTTTCATTCTACTTTCTCTATTTATTTCACTTTTCTCAAACCTTCATTCAATTAAGGATATTTTTTCCCAAAAATTATACACTTTGTTCCCATATATTCCACAACACCAAAAATAACTATAAAATATTAATTTTCTATTAAAATAAGATCATTCTCTATTAAAACATTATTGGGTTTGATAACTTCTTTCTAATATATCATACTCATGATTTGGACCATCTTTCCTTCGAGGTGGGTATTCAAGTTTTGAATATGTGATAGATTTATCACATCCTTTTTCCACCCAAGATTTCACAATAATTTTTTTGGAACCTTAAATGCTAGAAAAATAATATGAAGCATTATTTTTGGTGAGTGAATATTTCACTTGATTTTTGTTTTGATCCTTCTTAGAAACTTTAGAAGCCTCAGCCTTTACTCTTGAGGCTTTGTTTTAGTTTTCATTCAACTTCATTAGGTTATTTTCATAATCAACAAGTTGAAACATTTTAATTCTTCTTCCTTATATTCCAGCTTCTTACTTAGATATCCAATCATAATTCCCTATTCATCAATTCTTGGTTTGTAACTTATGATCTTTTGAATGTATTCATCATATTTTTTGAAAAAATATTTTCTTCCATAAATGAATTCAACATAATAATTATTCATTAATCTAATTTATTTCTTGAGAGTTTTGTTTTTCTTAACAAATGCAACAAGTTCTATTATAAGCTGATACAATCTATAATATTCTTCACCACCTTCTTCACAGTCTGATGAATATTTTGTTTTCTAAAAATTTTTTGTGAAGGTTCTGAATTTTTCTGAACATTCATATTTAAAAGAATTGTCATCAGTTGAGTCTATTTTTACTTTCTTACTCAACATACTTCTTTTATTTTTTGTAAAAATTTTCTTGTATTTTTTGGATGAATTTTCTTCTTTATAATTTTTGTTTTATTTCATCCATCGAGGATTTTCATGGGAATCATCTTGATATTCACCAAATTTCTTCTTGGGGAAATTCATAGTAAAGTGTAAAATTACACCACACTCAAAAAATATGAGAGGAAGTTTACCTCTATAATTTTTTTCCCTCTTTGATAGTTTATGAATTTAAAATACATAATTTTATCATTCATCCCATCATCCAATTTACCTTAAGATTCACAAGGATCAACATCTTTAATATCTTGAATTTTAAAATTTCTCATAGCTTCTAAATTAATTTCATCTTAAATATTATTTTTAAACATTGGATATTTTCTCATTTGATAAGAAATAATAAAGTTATTCAATTCATCAGAAGAAAAATAATCCATATCTTATAAATGGGAGATTTTGGAATCAAACCTTTTTGGAAATTTTCTCATATGTTTCCTAATAGATGTATAATCTTCCAAGAAATCTCCAAATACTCTGATGTTTCAAAAAAATTCATTTACACTGGTGAATTATTCATCAATATTTTCTTCATCTCTCATTCTGATTTCTTCATATTTACTACACCAGGTTTGTATCTTTTCTTCCTTCAATTTACGATTTCCTTTAAAAATAATTTCCATCTTTTCCTACATACATTTTTAAGTATTGAGACTTATAACCTTCTAATAAACATTCTCTAATAAGGACATAAGGATTTTATTTCTATAATTTACATCAACTTCTATACTTATCTTATGAGAAAACATCATAAGAGCATATTTCTAAATAGGTGGAAAACCAATAGTAGCAGCATAACAACTTCAAGTGTGAGTGGTAATAGACAAGGAATCATCCTATTTTTCTATCCATAATATTTTTTCCATCAAATGTTGGAATTCATCTAATATTGACAGGATTGATATTATCCAAGATAAGGATTAAGAAAAGGAACCTTCCCTCTGATACCAATTGATGTTCTAAAGGATTGAATAAAAACCAGTAAGTGGGTAGAATCAGTTGTTCACTATTTATGAGTTTCCAAACTTTTAGAAACTTATCACCTGAAACCTGCTAAGATTTATTTCCTTATCAACTTTTATAAAATACTCATGCCTAAAAAAGTATAAAATCAAGTAAATCACATAATATTTTTAAGGTTCAGCCTCAGTGTGAGAACGTACATCTTTTCCACATCAACTCCAAGGGGTATATGTAAATTAACTATTATGAAGTAGTGAATACAACTTGTTCCAAATCCCGTTAGACACATTCTATATCCTGCTATGAAATATTATATGAAATATATCCAGTTTAAAATTTTTTCTTATAAAACAATAAATCCAAATAAAATAATAATTATTTTTTTGAAACTGCTCCATAATTTCTCAGTCTGAATCCTCTGTTTGATTTGGCTAGATCCAGTTTTATCAGTCCAATGATGATGGATCCAATTCACTCAATACGATGATGATGGATCCGATGAACTCAGTCTAATGAAATAATTCTCAATATGAATTACTCAAACTCTTATCAAATGATCAAGGCGATCTTATCCAGTCTGATTAACTCAATCTGATTGACTCAATATGATCTTCTTATAATGATCTTGCTCAATTTGGTAAAAAACATTCAACTTTATGATCCTCCTCATGAGATATCTAGATGGAAATTACTTTCACTCGATTGATAAAGTGTTCCACATTTTTTAATTATGTGATAATTTTAAAATTAATGAATGATCTGAGCATGTATTTATAAGTGAATTAGAAAACAAAATCACAGAGCTTAAAATCTTTCCTCACTTCCTCAAATTTTAAAACTCGAAAAAATCTATCGTATTTAAACATCAACTTTGAATTCTTCAATCCTCTTTAGATATATGGAGATTTAAAAAATTGAATTTCAAGTTTTCCCTATTCAAATATTTATAAAATTTCTAGAATATTCTTTTTGGGTCTTATTTTTAATCATCTCATTACGAATATGTTTCCATTTAAGCTCATTACCAACTAGTTTCCCTCTCATCTCATTACAAATATGTTTCCTTCTTATCTTATTATGAATTTGTTTCTTTCTCAACTCATTATGAATCTATTTCCTTATCATCTAATTAAAAATCTATTTCATTATTAAGTTGTTTTAATGGAATTTTCATTACAATGTAAATCCCATTGAGATGATTTTTCAATAGCGATGTAATTTACTAAATAATGCATCAACTTAACAACTTTGAATTTCTTAAAACTTGATCATATTCATATATTATTCTTCTTTAGTAAAGATTATGACTCTGAGGGATATTTAATACTGATGTAATCCCCATTATTATGGATTCTTCATTACAATCAAGTGTATCCTATGATAACTCCACTCAATAACATTGACAAGTCTCAAACCTCCTCAGCTATAACTCATTGATATGATTTTCTTGATTTTTGGAACTGATAAAACCATTATGATTCCTCTGTTCCATCCAAATATTTTATCATGATTATATTTTATGATTTATAAAAAATTCAAGATCATTAAAGAATCATCTAATTTAGAATATAATTTTTTAGAACATTCTAACTCCTGACATAACTTTATTCAATAAACTTTTTCAACATCATTATGACTTCTTCACTTAGGAAAATGTTTCCTTATAACATAGAAAATTATTTCTCTAATTAAATTAAAGGAAAACTTACAATAAAAAAATTTTATGCCTCTAATTATTTTGGATCTGATGATCTAAATTTGATGTTGATGGATTCGATAATCTGAGTCTGGTTCTTCTCAGTCTGAAAACATGAGTCTGGAAACCTATGTCTGAAAAAAAAAACTTTTTTAAATTTAACCCCCCCCTATTTTTGTGTTTGAACATTCAGAAACTTTCAACATTCTTACAAAACTCATTATGATTTACTGGGTCTGATTTATGAGTAACAAAATATTCTTAAACAAAAAGGTTAGTTGTCAACAAATACAAAATAATTATTAAAAACAATATACCAAAAAGTTTAATCAATATAAGATCAAATGATTTATTCATCGATACTAAAGTCCCTTATTAATAACACCCTTTCATGACTTGGTTTTAATCCACTAAATAATCCATAAATCATACTTTCATGTTAGATGATAATACCATAAGTGTACATAAAAATTCTTGTAAAATATTGATCATATGAACTAATGGTTTTTTATCCTTCATCTTTAGCTCAAGTAAATACCTCTCTATACTGGAACAAATAATATTAATAAATTAATAATTAAAAAATAATCTATTAAACACATCCCAATACATGGAGTAAATTTCATGATGTTTCTTCATGTTCTTGATAAGATTCCACCATTAATCTGTATTTCCTTTCAAATGATAAACAATGAAAATAAATTTTTAAAGTTATAGACACTAGAGGATCAAAAATATCATTTCAATAGTACTGATTCATTTATAAATAATTAGTGGCTCATTAGACCCACTAAAATAAGTTTCATGTTTTCTAAAAATGTATTAAACATAAAACTATTCCCTACTTTTCTCATTTATAACCTCATCATGATTCATAACTTGACAAAGTTATGTAACAATAGAAATAGTATATTAAATTATAGATCCCATAACCTTTGGTATATCAAGAGTAAAATAATTTCATTTTCTATCATATTCAACAATAAAATGATTCGTTTTGGTTCCATACCTTGAATAAAATATAAATTCATAGTGTTAATTACAAAATCATGGTGAAAAAATATATAATCATGAAAAATCTTTTACAGGATGTCAAAATAATGACACCTTAGGTTTAACCTAGGTCATCCATAGTTATCAAATATTCAAATATTTTATAATGGTTTATAATGAAAATATGAATTAACCCAAGAATATCCCCAATGAATTTAAAACCAAGTGTTCAGTATAGGAATACTCATTGTGCATCAGAATGATTATCAAGATATACTCAACCTACTATTTTCTGGGTTATTACCCCAAGATTAATCTATTCTAAGACCACATCCACATGTAATATCAACAAAAGGATTATTTTTGAATTAAAACACACTCTTTTATTCATCATAATATAGGGACTTAATGAATAAAATTTGTGATAAATTGTCTCTATCAAAGTTTTTTTATTTTCTAACAACTAATATTTTTGTTTAAGAATGTTTTTGTTTCTCAGAAATCAAACCCAGTCCATCGTAATGAGTTTTTTAAAAGTTTGAAAGTTTCTGAATGTTCAAACCCAAACATAAATGGGGAGAAATTTTTTTGACATTAAAAAAGTTATTTTATGGACACTGGTTTCTTGGCTCATGCTTTCATATAGGAAAAAACCTAACTCAGAGTACCAGATCCATCGACATTGGATTTAGATCATCATATCCAAAATAATCAAAGTCAAAAAAAATTGTTTTCTCTTTTCCTTTTTTTAATTAGAGAAATAAAGAATTTTATAAGTTAGAAATTAAGATGTTGCTAAGTGAAGAGATCATAATGATGCTAAAAAATTATTGAAGAAAATTAATTTAGGAGTTAGAAAGTTCTCAAACAATATAATCTAAATTAGATGATGATTTTCTGATCCTGAAGTTCTCATAAATCATGAAACATACTCATGATAAAAAAATTTAATGGAATAGAGGAATCATAATGGTTGTATCTGTTCCAGAAATCAAGTCAATGAGTAACAGCTGAGGAGGTTTGATAATTTTAAATGTTTATTGAAGGATTTATCATTAGGTATACTTGATCATAATGAGGAATCCATTATTATTAAATATCCATCAAAGGAAGAATATTTATTAAGTTAGAAGAGTGTATAAATATGTTTATGTTTGAATAAATTAAAAGTTTCTAAGTGAATTCATCATCGAATAAATTCCATCGTTATGGAGAAATATTCATAATTGGATTTAAATCATAATGGGAATTCCATTGTAATGATATAATGGGGAAAAAATTCATGATGACCTGAGAATAAAGAAGATTCATAATGAGATGACAAAAAAACAAATTTGTAATGAGATGAGAAGGAAATAGATTCATAATGATTTGAGAAGGAAACAAATTTATAGTGATATGAGAAGGAAGCATATTCATAATGTTTGAAGAATAAAATAGATTTTTAATTATTTAAATACAAATAATATTCAAAAATAATATTATAGAAGTTTTATGAACATTTGAATAGGTAAAACATGAAATTATTTTTTTTTTAATTCTCGTATAAATTTGAGGATTGAAGAAGTCAAAGTTGATGTTTAAATGCAAGATATTTTCAAATCTTTAAAATTTTAATAAGAAAGGAAATTTTTTAAGATTCCTACTTCTGTTTTCTGAGTCACCTATAAATACTTTCTTATATCATTCATTCATTTTCAAGTTTTCATATAAGTAAAAAGGTAGAGTACTAAAGAAATCAAGTGAAATTCATTTCCAGCCAGAGATCTCATGAGTAGGATCAGGAAACTGGATGTTTTTTTACTATATTGAGAAAGAATGTATTGAGAATATCATATTGAGTCAATCAGATTGGTCCAATCAAACTAAATAATATCATATTGTGAATTTAAGTGGAGTTTGAGTAATGTATATTGAGAAATAATTCATCAAACTGAGTTTATTAGATCCAACAACATCATATTTAGTGAATCATATCCAGCATCATCGGATTGAGAAAATCGGATCTAGCCAAATTAGGCTAAGGATTCAGACTGAGTAATTGTGTATCAGTTTCAGCAAAGTCTCTATTATTTTATTTAGATCAATTTTTTTATTATAAAATATTGTAAGCCGATAAGATTCAGTAAAATATTACCTCTTGGGATATAGAAGGTTTCTAATAATATTTTTCACAATTTTTATTCACTTCTTCATAATAGTGAATTTCCATAGACCCATGGGAGTGGCTATGGAAAGGATGTAAGTTCTCACACTATGTCTGAACCTTGTAAATATTATGTTCTTTACTTTCTTTTCTAATTTTTCATGCATGAGTATTTACTAAAGGGTGACAAGGAAATAAATCTTAACAAGTTGTAGGGGTAAAGTTTCTAAATTTTTTGAAACTCATAAAAAGTAAACAACTAATTCACCCCTTCCCCCTTCTCAGTTATTATTTGATCCTTTGTAAATTAAATGGTATCAGATGGAAGTTTCCCTTATTTAATCCTTATTATGGATAATATCAATTCTATTAATAATATATTAATTCCTACTTTTTATGGAAAAAATTATTATGGTTGAAAAAATAGGATGATTCCTTATCTCTTATCTCTTAGCTTGGAAGTTATTGATGATTTTATTATTGGTTTTCCACTTATTGAGAAAAATGATCTTATGAAGTTTGCATATATGATAAATATATAAGTTGATTTAAAGGATAGAAATTCAATCCTTATTTTCTTATCATAGAATGTTTATCATAATATGATGGGTCTCAATACTTCAAAAAGAATGTGTGGCAATATGGAAAGTATTTTTGAATGGAAAACTATAGTGAAGGAGAAAAATATAAAAATCTATCATTGTAAGTATGAAGAAATTAGAATGAGAGATGAAGAAACTATTAAAGAATAATTCACTAGAGTAAATTAATTTTCTTGTAACATCATAGGATTCAAATATGTTTTGTAAGATTCTAAAATTTTGAATAAACTTATGAAAAAATTTCTCAATAGGTTTCATTCTAAGATTTCCTCTTTAGAAGATAAGTATGATTTATCTCTTTAGGAATTGTATAACTTTATTATTGCTTATGAAATGAGAAAAACTCCAAAGTTAAAAAAGAAGATGAAAGGTGAAATGGATTTTGAAGCTGTGAGTAATTTTAAAATTCATGATGTTGAAGATGTTATCCTTGTGACACCAAAGGAAAAATGGGTGATTGGTTTAATGATAAAATTGTGTCTCTTATATCTAAGAACTTTTGAAGATGAAGGGGAAATTATGGAGGTAAACAACCTCTCCAAATTATTGAATGTGGTGGAATCAAATACTTTTCTATGAATTTCCCCATGAATAAAGTTGGTAAACATTGAGATGATTCCAATGAAAACCTCAATGTATTAAATGGAACAAAAATCATAAATAAGAAAAGTCATCCAAAAAATACAAGAATAATTTTAGTAGAAATAAAAGAAGTATGTTGAGTAAGAAATTTGAATCAGACTCAAATGATAAAAATTCTTCTCATGAAGAATGTTTAGAAAAAAACAAAACCATTATTTAAAAAGTCAAGAAAATAGAAGATTCATTAGATGGTGAACAAGGTGGTGAAGAATCTTAGAGAGAGTATTATCTCAGAAAATAACATATTCCATCTCTTGATCAAAAAACTCACGACAATGAAATTAAAGTAATGATGAAATATTTTGAATAATTTTTTGATGGAAGAAAATATTTCATCAAGCAGGAGGATGAATAAATTCAGGAGATATTAAGTAATAAATTAAGAATTTATGAACAATTAATGATAACAGAAGATCTCATTAATCATTTGAAAGCTAAAGAAGAATAAGTGAACAAGTTTCAATAAAGACTTATTGAGTCCTAAAATACCATGAGGAATATGAATGGAAAATTCAAAAAATACTCAGAAGTAAAAGCTGATACTTCTAAAGTTTCTAAGAAGGATCAAAACAAGACTCATTTGAATTCATCATCCACCAAAAATATTGTTTCATCTAATTTTTATTAGATTTCAAGTTCTAGAAAATTTATTTGGAAGGATTGGGTGAAAAAAGAATGTGATAAACCAATCACATATACAGAAGTCGAATACCCACTCTAAAGGAAATATGGTCCACATCATAAATATCATAGAGTATAAAGAATTTATCAACCTCAAAAAAAGTTTCAATGGATAAAGATATTATTTCCATAGAAAATAATGATTTGATAGTTATTTTTGGTGTTATGGAATCTATGGGAACAAGGCATATAATTTTTGGAAAAACACAACCTTACCTAAATAAAGGTTTAAAAAGGTGGAATAAATAGTGAAAGTCGATTGAGAAACTTTACTAACTTACAAAAAGATAAAAAAGTTAATTTTTAAGATGTTATAATTATTCAAAAAATAAATAAATTTTAATGTATAGAAGAAATTTTAGGAAGATGTGATAAGTCTGCTCATCATTCCAAAAAATGTACGGCACTCCTTTTGAAACTCATTTCTTACAATGGAAAATAAAATTAAAATAGAAATAAGAAATTTATAATAATAGATTTTGTTGTTAAGACAATATTAAAATCAATTTAAAAAAGAAAAAACCATGGATACGTGATATTTTTTGTTACTTACAAATGACAGATAATTTGAAGCTCTTGAAACATGTTTAAAATCATGATGGAGGTGTTGTTACCTTTGGTAGTGATAGTTTCTAAAAATCAGAGGAATCATAATAGATGAGATTGAAGAATAAAAGATGAAATATAAATATGTTTTATTTATTGATGGTATGAAACATAACTTACTTAGTGTAATTCAGATTTTTGATAGTGGAAAAGAAGTTGTTTTTAGAAAATATTTTTCTATCATTAGAAGTATGAAAGATAGAAAAAATATTAGAAAAGGAGAAAGAAATGGTGATAATATTTTCTAAATATAATATTTTCATAACTCTTGTTTCTTGAGTGCTTAAGATGAAAATAATTTGTGGAACCAAAGACTCGGCCACATAGGTTATAAAATCATGTACAAACATTATAAGATTGATTCTGTCAAAAACATACCATAATTGAAAAGAAGAGAATAATATTTTTCTATTACTTTTTAGAAAGGAATGGTGATTAATAAAAGTCACAGGAGAGTTGATATTTAGTCTACCAGACCTCTTGAACATATTCATTCTGATTTATGTGGGCCGATGATACATCAATCAAAAGAAAGAGATTTTTTATATATCACGTTTATTGATGATTTCACTCAGTTAGGAAAAAATCATGTTTATTATACATAATTTAGTGGCCATGAAAAAATTTCAATTATTTTAGAAAATAAATTGAGAAATAAATGGGGGGTTTAAATAAATAAGTTGAGAATAGATAATGGTAGTGAGTTCACAAATAATACTTTTAAATCTTAATTGAGAAAGCATGGTATCAAATATCAGTATAGTTCTCTCTATACTCCACAAAAAGATATATTATCATAAATAAATAATATAGGTTCATTGGAAATGGTAAGAAGTATGTTATTAGAATACAAAATTTCAATGTTCTATTGGAGAGAAGTTGTTAGTATTACTATACATGTTCAAAACAGATGTTTGTTAGACCATAAACCAACATGAATCCTTATAAAATGTGGTATAATAAAAAAACTTCATTTTTATACTTTAAAGTTTTTGGAAGTCTATGTTTTCTCAAAATAAAAAATTCAAACTTGGGAAAGTTTGATGAAAAATATGTGGAAGGATCTTTTACACATTATTCACCAAATGGAAGAAGTCAGAAATGATGGAAAAACTTTTACAAAAGTTGGTGAACTAATATGATGTGAAGGTAATTAAAATATAAATTATTTAATAAAATTGAAAATTATGAGGAGGATAAACTAAATATTTCCAATAATAGTGAAATTAAGTAAAAAAGTATTTATCAAGATTCAAAAAAATCATGTGATGAGGAAAGATTAGTTGGGAAAGAAACCATGAAATTTATTACTTTACAAAAACATGTTGAGTATGAAAACATTATTGGAAATCATAAAGCTCTATTTTATACAATAATAAAGGTTATATTAGATAATCAAACTTCACTTTTCTCAAATGTTGAACTAGAATGAGTTTTAAAAGTTATTCAGCATAAAGAATGGGTGGAAGTTATGAATGAATAGTTAGATCAGATTGATAAAAATGAAACATGGGAAAATGTTTTATAGCTAAAAAATATAAATGTTATCATACCCAAGTGGGATTACAAAAACAAGTTAAATTGATATAGAGATGTTTCAAGAAACAAATTTGGGATTGTTTGTAAAGTATATGCACAAGTGGAAGATGTAGATTTTGAAGAAACGTTTTCCCATATATCAAGATTAGAAGATATTATAATGTTTATTTTAGTGGTTCCACATTGGAATTATAATGTTTATTAGTTTTATTTAAAGTCAACTTTTCGAAATTGTGATATTTAGGATGAAGTTTACATCGAACAACTATGTGGGTTTCTACTTGATGAGGATGAAAACAAATTTTGTAAACTGAAGAAATATTTGTATGGGCTGAAATAAGATCCATATTCTTGGTATTCAAAACATTAAAATTGTTTGATAATGTTAAATGTTTCTAAAGGAAATGTCTATAGAAAATTAAATGTGAAATATGTTTACTCTGAAGATCCAATTTTAATTGATTGTGTGGATGATATAATTTTTATGGGGATATAGAAGATGTTTTTAAAAAAATATTAAGAAATGAAGAATAATTTTGAAATTTAAATGGTGGGATAATTAACTTTATTCCTTGTATTATAAGTTCAAAAAAAATAAAACTACATTTTTTATCTCAAGAAAATTATACCAGGGAATTGTTAAAGAAGTTTGGAATGGTAGAATCCAAATAAGTTTCCACTCTTATTTCAGTGAGCACAAATTTGAGTAAACTTTAATCTAGAAAACATGTGAATCAAAAAATATTTTCAAAAGATGATAAGAATTATACATTATCTTACATCCTCAAGGCCTGATACTTTTTATGTTGTGACTTTTTGTGCCAGGTATCAAAGTAATATGAAAGAATCACATTTTTAGGAGGAAAAATGTATTATGAGGTACGTCAAAGGAACAACTACACATGGTTTGTTCTACAAAATAAATAGTGATATGAAGTTTCATGGGTTTACAGATGATGATTGGGATAAAGATTATAATAATAGAAATTCAACTTGAGGAGGAACATTTTTCTTGGGTGAATTTTATGTGATTTGGAATAGTAATAAATAAATTTCAGTAACATTGAGAACATTTGAATCCAAATATGTTCCATCTAATTGTAATTTTACTTAAATGATGTGTATTAAAGTTTAGTTGGATGATTTTAAAGTAAATGTTTCAAAACCATTGAAGATAATTTGTGATAATCAGAGTAAAATTGATATTTCAAAGAATCTATCCCAACATTTAAGATCAAGACACGTTGATATAAAGTTTCTATTTCTAAAATAGAAAGTTTTTTCCAAAGATATTTTGATGTAATACATTCTAACAAAGTATCATATTATTGATATCTTTACAAAAGCAATGATGAAAGAAGGGTTTGTGGAATTAAGGCTAAAATTTCATGTTCATCCTCCTCCTATGTCTTCCTAAACCTTATAAGGAATTACCCTCACTATCTTAAGATTATGTTGTCAAAGGGGGAGAGAAAGTAACAACTTTCTACTTTGTAATAAGTTTTTAATTATCTTTATTTTATGAATCTGATGTTGTGGTTATCATAAAATAGAGGAGAGAAAAAAGAAGTGTTAGAAAAATATAAAGGTGAGGGGCATTTTATCTCTACATGGTCGCAATATTTTATTGTCACTAAGGGATGGAATTATTTTAAAAACATTACTTTACCCAGTAGTGTGGTGTCAAACCACTCTCTTTTGAGAAAGGATATGTTTTGATAAAATTCAAAAACTTTATTTTTTAGAAAATATGGATTGTGAATAAATTATAAGAGTTTAATAAGTATTTAATGAGGGTTTTCAAAAAAATATAAAGGGGGATATTGAATAACCTTTGTGACAATTTTTTTTAATAAAAATTTTGTATTTTTTGAAAAATAATCCTTTGGTATAAGAATGTTTTGTTACTCAGAAATAAAACCCAGTCCATCGTAATGAGTTTTTTAAGAAGGTTTAATGTTTTTGAATGTTAAAACCAAAAAATAAATGGGGGGAATTTTTTTGACTTTAAGAAAGTTGTTTTTTAGACACAGGTTTCTGGACTCGCATTTTCATACTAAGAAGCACCAAAATCAGAGTATCAGATCCATCAGCCTTAGATTCAGATCATCATATCCAAGATAATCAGAGGTAGAAATTTTTATTTTCTGGAAGTTTTCCTTTTTCATAATCATATAAATAAATAAGTTTCTTAGTTAGGAATACATTTTTTCCTAAGTGAAGAAGTCGTAATGATGCTGAAAAAGTTTATTGATTAAAGTTGTGTCAGGAGTTAGAAAGTTATCAAACATTCTAATCTAAATCATTTTATTCTTTACTAATCATGAAGTTATCATATATCCTAAAATATACTAATGATAAAATATTTGGATGTAATAGAGGAATTGTAATGGTTTTAGCGATTCCCAAAATCAAGACAGAGTTTTTCAATGAGTAACAACTATAGAGTTTTGAGACTTTTCCATTATTCTGAGTGGATTTATCATTAGATACACTTGATCATAATGATTAATCCATCTTAATGGGGATTCTATAATTATGAAATATCCATATAAGGTATAATATTTAAAAAATAAGAAGAATGTATGAAGCTGATGAATTTTGAAGAAATTCAAATTGCTAAGTGAATTCATCATTGAATACTTTATTTCATTATAGAAAAATCATAGTAATGGGATTTTAATCATAAGTTTAATTCCATCATAATACGATGAGAAATAAATAGATTCATAATGAGATGATAAGGAAATAGATTCGTAATGAGATGATAAGGAAATAGTTTCATAATGGGGTGAGAAGGAAACAAATTTGTAATGAGGTGAGAAGGAAATCAATTCATAATAAGCTAATAAGGAAAAAAAATTCTTAAAGATCTTAGAAGAAAATAGATTCATTATGATCTGATTACAAAGAATAATCAAAAATAATATTCCATAAGTTTTATGATGAGTTGAATAGGTCGAACAAGAAATTAATTTTTTTGAAGATCTTGGAGATATCTAAGGTGGATTGAAGAAGTCAAAGTTGAAGTTTAAATGTGAGAGATTTCTGGAGTTTTGAAATTTTAGGGAGTAAATTTATAAAGTTTCCCTATTTTTCTTTTTGAGTCACCTATAAATACAATATCAAATAATTCATTCATTTTCAACTTGTCACATAAGTAGAAAAGGTGGAGCGCTAAAGAAATCAAGTGAACGTCATTTCTGGATAGATATCTCATGAGGAGGTTAAGAAATATGAATATTTGTTTACCGGATTGAGCAAGATCAAATTGAGAAGATTGTATTGAGTCAATCATATTGAGTCAACTGGACTGAAGAAGATCATATTGAGAATTTGAGAAGAGTTTGAGTAATCCAGATTGAGAATTATTTCATTAGACTGAGATCATCAGATCCAACATCATTGTGTTGAGTGAATCAGATCCAGTATTATCAGATTGAGAAAATTGGATCTGACCAAATAGCACTAAGGATTCATACTGAACAATTGTGGGGTAGTTTTGAAAAATTATTTATTCTTTTATTTGGATCAAGTGTTTTCGTAAGAAAATATTTTAAACTAATGGGAGTTAGTATACTCTTTTCTATCGGGGGATAGAATGTTTCTAATAGGAGTTGGTGCATGTTGTATTAACTTATTCATAATAGATAATTTCTATAGACCCATGGGAGTGGTTATGGAAGGGATGTAGTTTCTCACACTGAGGGAAAACTTTGTAAATCATGTGTGATTTAATTTAACTCTTACTTTTTCATTCAAGAGTATTTACTAAATGTTTATAAGGAAATAAATTTAACAGGTTGAAGGGGTTATGTTTCTAAATGTTTTGAAACTTATAAAAACTGAACAACTAATTCAACCCCCCCCCCCCCCCTCAGTTGTTATTCGATCCATTGGAAATTCAATTCGTATCAGAGTGAAGGTTCCCTTGTTGAATCCTTGGGATGGATAATATCAATTATTTCAATAGTATAGGAATTCCTATGTTTGAGGGAAAAAATATTATAGATGGAAAAATAGGATGATTCCTTATCTTTTAACTCTTGGACTGGAAGTTGTTGATGCTGCTATTATTGGTTTTCCATCTATTAAGAAAGATTCCCCTATGACGTTTTTTGATAAAAGAAATATAGAAGTTTATGGAAATGATAGAAATGAAATCCTTCATTCCTTATTAGATATTGTTTATTAGAAGTTAATGGGTCTTAATAATTCAAAAAGTATGTTGGATAAGATGGAAATTATTTTTGAATGGAATACTAAAGTGAAGGAAGTAAAGATAAAAATATGGGTTAGTAAGTATGAAGACATAAGAATGAGATATGAAGAAACTATTAAAGAATACTTTTCTAGAGTAAATAAATTTTTTTTCAACATCAAAGGATTTAGAGATCTCTTGGAAGATTATACAATTATGAAGAAACTTGTGAGGAACTTTCTATACATGTTTGATTCTAAAATTTCCTCTTTAGAATATACAGTTGATTTTTCTCTTGATGAATTTCATAACTTTATTGTTTATTATAAAATGATAAATATTGTGATGTTTAAAAAGAATATGAAAGATAAAATGGATTTTTAATCTTTAATAAAGTTAAAAATTCAATATGTTGAAGATATCGATCCTTGTGAAACATAATGAAATTAAGATGATGAGTTGAATGATAAAATAATGTCTCTTATATCCAAGAAATATTGAAGAGGAAAGAGAATGTATGGAGGTAAGTTTCCTCTCAAATGTTTTGAGTGTGGTGGAATCATATGATTTTCTATGAATTTCCCCATAAATAAATTTGGTGAATATAGAGATGTTTCTAATGAAAATCCTCAATAGAAGAAATTGAACAAAAATGATAAATAGGAAAAATAATCCAAAAAATACAAGAAGAAGTTTACTATAAATAAAATAAGTATATTGAGTAAAAGATTCGAATTGGACTCAACTAATAACAGTTTTTCTAAATATTAAAGTTCATAAATTTTCATAACCTTCATTGAAAAAGTTGAGAAGACAAAAGATTCATTAGATAGTGAAGAAGGTGGTGAAGAATCTTATAGATAGTATCATCTCAGAACAAAACATGTTGCATGTATTGATCAAAACAAAACACTCAAGAAAGAAATTATTGTAATGAAGAGATATTTTGAAGAATTTTTTTATGAAAGAATATATTTCATCAAGTATAAGGATAAATACATTCAGGATATCTTAAGCTACAAACTAATAATTGATACAAGGAAAATGATTGAAGATATTTGTAAGAAGTTGGATGATATGAAATAAGAAGTTAACAAGTTTAAATAAAAACTTCTTGAGTCAAAAAATACACCAAGGAATATAAATTAAAACATCATAAAAAACTCATAAGTAAAATATGATACATATAAAGTTTCTAAGAATGATCAAAACAAAATCAAGTAAAATCTTCACCCACCAAAAATAATGTTTCATCTAGTTTTTCTAACATTTTGGGTTCCAAAAAAAGTATTGGAAAAACTTAGGTGGAAAAGGATGTGAGAAACCTATCACATCTAAAAAATCTAAATACCCACTCTAAAGGAAATATGGTCCACATCCTGAGTATTATAGAGTAGAAATAATCTATCAAACTCAACAATGTTTAAATAGATAATGATCTTATTTCAATAAAATGTAAATTTTTTATGGTTATTGTTGGTTTTGTGGAATCTATGTGCACATGGAATATAATTTTTTTCACAACATATCCTTACCTAGAATAATGTTTTAGAAAAGTAAAATAAATAGTGAAAGTAGAATGAGAAACTTTCCTATATTGAAAAAAGTTAGAAAAGTGGATTATCAAGATGTTAGAAACATTCCAATAAGAAATCAATTTTAATGTCTGAAAGAATTTTTTGGAATAAGTGATAATTATAGTCATCATACCAAAAAATGTATGTCACTCCTTCCGGAATAAGTTTCTTACTATAAAATAGAAAAAGAAGTTGGAAAGAAGAATGTTGTGGAAGGAGATTTTGTTATTGAGACAGCATTGGAAGTAATTAAAAAAGAACAAACCATGGATACTTGATATTGGTTGTTCCTCATACATGATAGGTGATTTGATGATCTTGAAAAAATTTTAAAATCATGATAGTGGTTTATTTACCTATGGTAATGATAGTTTCTTAAAAAATAGAGGAAATGGAATGGCTAAGATTAAAGTAGAAAAGCTTAAATCTAAGGATGTTTTATTTTTTGGTGGGATAAAACATAACTCACTTAGTGTAAGTCGACTTTATGATGATGTAAAATAAGTTTTTTTTAAATATTCTTGTATCATCATAATTTTTCAAGATTGAAAAACTATCACAAAAGGAGAAATAACTAGTGGTAATGTTTTCTAAATAGGATATTTGCATAACTCTTGTTTCTTAAGTTCTAAAGATGAAAATAAGTTGTGGCACCAAAGACATGGCCACCTTGGGAAAAAATCATGAAAAAAATTATAAGGTTTATGCTCTCAGAAGAATTCAATAATTGAAAAGAAGATAATAAGAAGTTTTTATTACTTTTTATAAAGGAAAGATGACTAATAAAAGTCATAAGAGAGTTGAGATTCATTCTACCAGACCTCTTGAACATATTAATTCTGATTTATGTGGGTTGATGATACATCAATCAAAAAAATTAGATTTATAGTTTATATCTTTTATTGAAAATTTCACTAGGATTAAAAACATCATGTTTATGAAACATAATTCATAGGCCATGGAAATATTCATGTTTTTTTAGAAAATAATTTGATAATGAAATGGGGGATTAAATAAATAATTTGAGAATGGATAATGGTACTATATTCACAAACAATACTTTTGAAGCTTATCTGAGAAAACATGGTATCAAACATTAGTATAGTTCTACCTATAGTCCACAATAAAATAGATTATTAGAAATAAATAATAGAATCTTGGAGAAAATGGGAAGAAGTATGTTAGCAGAATACAAACTTTAAAAGTTCTATTGGAGATAAGATGTTAGTATTATTGTACATGTTCAAAATAGATATTTGTTGAGATCGGAAACCAATATGACTCCTTATGAAATGAGGTATAACAAAAAATCATTGAAATACTTAATTTTTTTTGGAATTATATGTTTACTAAAAATTAAAAATCAAGATTTGAGAAAGTTTATTGAGAATGTTGAGGAAGGAACTTTTATGGGTTATTCACCAAATGGAAGAAGTTACACATGTTGGAAAAAAAATTACAAAAGATGGTGGAATATTATGATTTGAAATTAATTTAAAATAAAAAATAATTAAAAAAATTTATTTAGAATGTTGTTGAGGATAAACTGGAGATTTCAATCAATAGTGAAATTAAATCAAAGCATCCTTATCAAGATTCATAAAATTCATGTGATGAGGAAGTTCAATTGGGAAAGAAACCATGAAATTTACTAATTTAAAAAAACATGTTGAGTCCAAAAACATTATTGGAAACATAAGGCTCTATTTCATATAAGAATAAACTTGAGATTAGTTAATCAGACTTCACTTATCTAAAAAATAGAACCAGAATATATTTTAGAAGCTATTTAACACAAAGAATGGGTGGATGATATGAATGAAGAGTTGGGTAAGATTGAGAAGAATGAACCATGGGAACTTATTTCATAACCAGAAAATAAAAATGTTATCGGAACCAAGTGGGTTTAAAAAAAATTTAAATGAACATAGAGAATTTTTAAAAAACAAAAACAGGCTTGTTTATAAAGTCTATGAATAGGTGTAAGGTGTAAATTTTAAATAAACTTTTCCCCCAGTTTCAAGATTAAAAACTATTAGAATTTTTCTTTCATTGGTTGTAAATTGGAATTACAAAGTTTATAAGATGGATGTAAAGTCATCATTCTTAAATGGTGATATTGAGAAAAAAGTTTACATTGAACAACCTTGTGGGTTTCTACTTGATGAGGATGAAAATGATGTTTATAAACTAAATAAATCTTTGTATGGGATGAAATAAGCTCCGCATACTCTATATTCAAAACTTGAATTTTTTTAAAATGTTAAATTTTTATAGAGGAAAGGTTTATAGTAAATAATATATTAAATATATTGAATCTGGATCACTAATTGTAATTGTTTATGTGAATGATATAATTCTTGTTAGGGATATAGTAGATTCTTGTAAAACATTTTTTGAAGAAATGAAGAAGAATTTTGAAATGTCAATATTGGGAGAATTAAATTTCTTCCTTGGATTAACAGATCAAAAAAAGAAAAAATACATTTTATTATATCAATAAAAGTATGCTAGGTAATTATTGAAGAAGTTTTTCATAGATAAATCTAAATAATTTTCTACCCCAATTTTAATGAACGCAAAGTTGAGTAAAGATGAATCCAAAAAAAAGTGTAAATCAGAAAGATTTTTGAAGTTGATAGGAAGTATTTTTTATCATACAGAGTCAAGGATTAATATTTTTTATGTTGTGAATTTATGTTCTAGGTATCAAAGTAATTCAATAGAATCACAAATGTTAGCAGAAACAAATTCTGAGATATGTTAAAGGAACAACTTCACAGGGGTTTTTATATAAAAAAATAGTGAGATGAAGTTTCATGGGTTTACTGATGCTGATTGTTCTGGAGATTGTAATGACAAAAAATCAACCTAAGGAGTATCATTTTTCTTGGGTGAAGGTTGTGTGAGTTACAATAGTAAGAAAAAAAGTTTAGTAACTTTCAGCACAACTGAATCTGAATATGTTTCACCCACTCATGCTTGTACTCAAATTATATTTATGGAATTTCAATTTGAATATTTTAATGTAAAAGTTTATAAACCATTGAATATACTTTTAGATAATCAGAGTACAATTTATCTTTATAAGAATCATGTCCAATAGTCAAGATCAAAACACAATGATATAATTTTTCTGTTTATAAAATAGAAAGTTGATGCTAGAGATGTTTTTTTGGAATACATTTCAACAAATTATCATATTGTTGATATTTTTAAAAAAGTAATTCCAAAATAAAGGTTTGTGGAATTTAGGCAGAAACTTCATGTTGATCACCCTCCCATATCTTTGAAAACCTTATAAGGAATCACCCCCAATATACTTTGGATTATGTTGAAAAAGGGGGAGAGAAATTAAAAAATTTATACTTTGTAATAATTTTTTACTTATCTTCATTTTATGAATATTAAGTTGTGGTTATCATAAAATGGGGGAGAGAATAATAAAATTGAGAGGAAAATATAAAAGTGATGGGAAGTTTATCTTTATATAGACCTGTAATTTTTTGTCACTGAGGGATGAAATTTCTTCAAAACATTACTTTATCTAGTAGTGTTATAACAACACTACTCTTTATTACACTATTAAACATGATTTATTACATAAAATTTCACTTAAGAAAACTTTGAGGATCAATAGACCTAGTGTATTAGGAAATTAGGAATATTACATAACAACTTAGAACATAAAATACAACATCTTTATTGAAAACTTCTTTTACATGACCACAACATTCCTTCGTACTTAACATTTCATGGAATAACCTGAGGACATGCATAAGAAAAGGGTGATCTATAAAACTCATTAAGGGAGTAAACAAGGAATAACATGAAGAATAAAATATATGTTAGGAAAAAGGAATTTCAATGGAGCATAATAGAAACATGAACATAAATTTATGATATATCATGATTATCATAACATGGAAATGTGGTAACAACATTTAACATGATATTAACATGAACCAAGGCTCATTGAACATGGATCATGAGTAAACCCTCATTGAAATTGAATTATCATGATTAAACCCTCATTGCACTTTAATTTTTATGATTAAACCCTCATTTCACTTGATGTATCATGATATTAATCATTACCCAATGCATTGGAGCGCTATCAGGGCGCACCCTTTATAAACATTTCATTTAATGAATAAGGGTGACACATGGATCATATAACATGGAATCATTCAACATAATCATTTATTTCTCGATAAAGGAATGTGGAATATATACATGAAACTCTATAATCAATAAGTATATCTACATAATTTAAAATAATTTGTTGAATGTAAATGAGAAGAGAGAAATTCCTTACGGGATTTCGACATGGTAACGGGTGTACATGGGAAGAATTAATGATAGAGAAATAGGTATATAATCATTAAAAAATAAGTAGGTAAGTATGGGGGAGGTAAAAAAATAGTACCCTAACATTTTTAATTAAAAATAAAATAGTATAACAATATATAGAAATTTGGACAAAAATGAGAAAGGAAGAATCTATTACTTGGAAGTGTGATATCGAAGGCTTGGGAGAGTCTTGAGAGAGGCTTATTGGGATCTTGGGGAACCTTGGGAGGATTATAGAGAGAGGATGGAAGATTAGGGACTTGATCCAAGGGTTTTTAGTGAAGATAAGTGGGAGCTCTGGTGGGTTTATTTAGAAAAAAGAGAGGGAATTATTTATTATTTAGGTTTTGGACACTACACGTTAAACTAATCAAAAACACGATTCATACCATAGTTTTTGCCCATAGTTTCTTCCAAATTGTAGTGTAAAGCATTATTTTATAAGTACAATGTCCTAACTTATTAAAATATTAGGTTTTCTTATGTTGATGTGAGTCACACTCTCATGGAAATTATTTTAAAAAGATAAAATATTTTATAAGTCTTGGAGGGTCCACTAAGGAATTATAAAATAAATAAAACAAATCTAAAATTCAATTATTTTAAAGTTAAATAATATTTCTTCTGAATATCCCTTTTATAGTATTTTTTTACATCACTATTGGGTCATCATGATGTCATAAAAATGTTATATATTTAAACGGTATTTAATTTTCACCCAAAAATTCGACTGTCTTAGAAAATTATAAAAAATTAACCATTAGATAATTTCGATGTTATGATCCAAAAAATAATATTCATTTTATCTAAATAATTTTCTAAATATTTTCATTTTTACTTTTTAAATAAAAACCAACATTTATTGAAAATTCATGGGTTTTGACAAAAACAATTTTCAAACAATAATAAAAATTACAATTGTATTCATAAAAATTGTATGATCATTTATATTTAATAAAAATTAATTTAGTAATAAATATATTTTATTAAAATATTATTTAATTAAAAAATATATTAATTCTTCAAAAATAGATTTCTCAATTGAATTTAAATATTAACTAAAAATACTATTTGTGCTTTAAAAATCACTTACAAAGTAACAATAATAAAATGAATGTATATTATTTATACAAAAATAATGCACATGATCATAGTGATATGGTCTTGTAACATAACCCCTTATAACACCCTCATAATACCTAAGGGTAAGGTATGTTATAGTTACAGATTCTTGGGGTGGCTCGGATAACATCACTCGGGTGGTAATCTCTATTAACTTCTACTTATCCCTTAGGCGATTATGTTCAAACTTAACATGTTGATGCTCGGCTTGGTCTTGGTCAAGAGTGACGACCAGTGACTCTACCTCCTTCCAAGATCTGAAAAATGGGCTTCTTATGGAGAAATTCTACTGTATGAGGCCATCGCTTCCTTTTTCTGAGTAAATCGGATTTGTTAAAGCCCTATATTTATAATCATCATGTGATCATTATTCAACAGATATATTAGCAACAGTAATGATTATTAATGGTATTTTAAAAATCCAAAAACAAAAAACCATGGAAGTTCATATATTTTATATATATACATTTTACATAATAAGACATTTAATTAGATCAAGAGTAATTTTCATTAATAAAATCTTGGTTCGTTAAAATCTTCCCCCTTCAGAAATTTCACCCTTGAAATTTCCTTTTCCCACACTAAAACAGATTTGGGTAACTCTTCCTCATCACTTCCCCCAATTCCCATGTTTCTTATTCAAAATTTTGGTTTCTCCATAACACCTTAACAAGAGTAATTGTCTTATTTCATAGAACTTTTTCTCTATAATCTAAGATCTTCACCGACATTTTTTCATAGGAGAGTTAATTCTCCAATAGTACCACCTTTGGATTGAGTACATGAGATGGGTCAGGTATGTACATCTTCAAGAGTAATACATGGAATAGATCATATACTTGAGATAGGTTTGGTGGTACTACTAGTCTATAGGCCACTGCTCCAATGAGATCAAGGATCTCAAAAGGGCTGATGTACCTTGGACTAAGCTTTCCTTTATTTTCAAATCTCATAACTCTCTCCCACAGTGATATGTAGAGAAATACCATGTCTCCAACATCAAACTCTAGGTCTCATTGATGATTGTCAGCATATCTCTTTTGTCAACTCTAAGTATCTTTAATGTGATGCTGGATGATCTTAACTGTTTCCCCTATTTCTTCAACTATTTCCGGACCTAGGAGTTTTCACTCCCCAACTTAATCCCATCATGCCGGAGTTCTGTACCTTTTCTCATAAAGGGATTCATAAGGATCCATTTGTATGCTTTATTGGGAACTTTTATTGTAAGAGAACTCAACCATAGGAAGATGTTTATCTCATTTTCCTTTGAAGTCCATTGAGAATGCTCTCAACATGTCCTCAAGTGTATGGATAGTCTACTCATATTTTCCATCTGTGTCAGGATGATAAGTTGTGTTGAAGTTCATCTCAGTATTTAGAGCGTGTTGGAAACTCTTCAAAAAATTAGAGGTGAGTCTTGGATCTCGATCAGATACAATCAATAGTGGTACTCCATGAAACCTTACCACTTCTCTAATGTATATTTGTGTCAGTTTATTGGTTGAGAAATACTTCTGAATTTCAATAAAGTGTGCAGTCTTTGTAACATGATCCATAACAACCCAGATAGAGTTATTTCATTTAGATGTCTTCATAAGTCTAGTGAAAAATTCCATGGTGATGTTCTCCCATTTCCACGTTGGTATGGGTAATGGTTGCATAATCCCCTTAGACTTATTCCTCTCAAACTTCACATGCTGACATACCAAGCACTTTTATGTATACTCAATGATCTCATTCTTCATTTTATCCCACAAATAATTCTCTCATAGATCTCGATACATATTTGTGTTTCCTGGGTGAATGGAGAAATTTTAACTATATATATTATCCAAAAGTTATTTCTTTAACTCCGGATTTGATGGAACACATAGTCTTGACTCAAATATCACAATTCCTACTTCACTAATATTGAACTCTGAGGATTTCCCTTTTTTGATTGTTCCTACTTTCTTCTAAACTCCTACATCAGCCTTTTGAGCATCTATTAACCTTTCCAAAAGATACGTTTGAGAAATAATTTGTGAAAATATTGATGATTTTCCCTTATTTATGATTCCCATTTCTATCTTTATCAAATATAAGAATATTGGATTCTTTTCAATTATTATCAATGATATAATCACTAGGTCCTTTCTACTTATAGAATCTTACACCTTTTTTGCTTTCCCAAGGTGGTAATGGATTGAGAAGTCGCAGTCTTTTATCAGCTCTAACCATATTCATTGGCACATGTTCAAATCTTTCTGTGTGAATATATACTTGATGATTTTGTGATCTGTATATATTTTACACTTCACCCCAAAGAGGTAATGTCTCGAAATTTCTAAAGAGAAGATTACTACAACCAATTTTTTATCATGTGTTTGATATTTTTCTCATGAAATTTCAATTTCCTTGAATCATAGGCACTAACTTTTTCATTTTTCATCAAAACAAAGCCCATGCCCTTATTCAAAGAATCAATTAATACCACAAAAAGTTCTCCACTTGTGGTTAGTGTGCACACAGGAGAAATGATAATCATCCTTTTCAACTCCTTGATTCAAATTCATCACTATAATAAAACTTGACTCCATTCTGAGTTATCATGGTAAGAGGGTTTGAAAATCATGAGAAATTTCTCACAAATCATTAATAATATCCAGAAAACCCAAGAAAGCTATGGATATTAGTCACAAATGTTAGACTTTTTCATCCCTCAATTTCATTTGTCTTATAGGGATCCATAGATATCCCATTGCTTGTGATGATATGACCCAACAATGAGACCTCCTTTAACCAGAACTCAAACTTTTTGTACTTTTCTTAGATCTTCTCCTTTCACAAGGTCTCGAGTATAATGATTAGATGCTCCTCATACTCCTTAGTTTTGGAGTATATTAGAATATCGTCTATAAATACTACTACAAAATTTTTGAGGTAATCTCTAAAGACTCTATTCATCAATTCCATGAATAATTTTGGAGAATTAGTGATTCTGAAAGGAATTACTATGAATTCATAGTGCTCATACCTTGTATGAAAAGTAGTTTTAGGTATATCCTCCTTCTTCACCCTTTATTGGTAGTATCCTGATCAGAAATCCACCTTAGAGAAGTATTTTTCTCCATATAGTTGATCGAACAAGTCATCAATTCGTGGTATAGGATACTTGTTCTTTATTGTGATTTTGTTTAAATCATGATAATCAATGTAAAGGTGCATTAACCCATCCTTCTTATTGAAGAAGAGGATTGGTGCACCCCATGGTGAATCACTTGGGCATATAAACCCTTTATACAAAATATTCTATAGTTGTTTCTTTAACTCCTCAAGCTCCACAAAATCCATACTATATAGATTATTGGATATTGTAAATTCCACAGGTATAAGATCAATCAAAAAATCAATATCTCTTCCAAAAGGAAGACCAAGAAATTCATTGGGAAACACTTTAGTGAATTCCCTCACAATAGACATGTCTTCAAGGATTATTTCTTCCATAAACTCCATTATCTGAGCAAGATATTTGTTCTTATATGGAATTAATATCCATGATTGAGAAGATGGTGCTAAAGAATATTCATCCTCCTCCTTTCACTTGTAATGAATCAGGGGTTGATTCTCCATATAGAGAGTGATTTTACTCTCATAGAAATTTTTGTTGTCTCTATATAAGGAAAGCCAATCCATTCCAAGAATTGCATCAAATCCCACTCGAGGGAGTATGATGAGGTTTGTCGGAAATTTCAATCTATAGATTGTGACAGGGGAGGAGTTATATTCATGGGATGTAATAATTTCCCCATTTTCCATTCTCACTGACATCTCTACTTCCATGATTTGTGGTTGTGTTGGGATTGTTCTACTAAACTTTCAGGATATAAAATAATTCATAGAACTAGAATCAAAAAATTTGTTTTCTATTCTTGAATGAATAACTAGTTTACCTATCACCACTTCATTTTCGGGTTCTCTTAGATAGTAGTGATGGAAAAATCTCTCCCTTTCTACCTTGGAGGTTGTTGGTTGACTCTGAAAACCCTTGGCTTAGGGAACTGGTTTTCAAAGTACCATGTTTCTTTGTAGTTGAAGCAATGAAAAATGTGTTGAGGGTTGAATGGATCATTCCTATACTTTGTCACAGTAGTGTGTTTTTCTTGTCGGAAGTTAATGGTTAGGTGCCCTTCTCTTCCACACCTAAATCATTTCCTCGTCCCCTTTAGGAAATTTCAAGGGTTCTTATTTCCGCACCATTGGAAAGTGTGGTGTTGGAATTTCTTAGCACCGTTAGATTTATCCATTAGACCACTAGAATTAAAATCTACTTTCTGCTTCTTATCCCTATGATACCCATGAGATTTTCCGATCTTCATTTTGACTTTGAGGGCACATCGAACAATTCCCTCATAGCTATAAAAGTCATAGAGTTCTAGGGCTTTCTGTAGGCTAGGTTTTATCCCACCAAAGAAGCAGTCAACCTTGGATTTGGGGGTAATGAAAAAGTCGGAGGCAAATCATACAAGCCTTGTAAATTTTGACTCATATGATCCAATGGATTCGTTATCTTTTTTCTTGAGGGTAAGAAAGTACCTGTCCATCTTAATTTAGAGGGTGGGAGGAAAATATTTATCAAAAAACATTTTTGGGAAATCAATTCATTCTAACGCCTCGATATCTTCCTCAGGTTTCATATTTTTTATCAATGTAAACAATTTATTAGATTCACCTTCCATATGATAAGTATCTAGAAAAACATTCTCTTTTTCAAAACATTGAATAATGGAGAAGATATTTTCAATGGAGTTGATCCATTGTTCGGTAGTAGAGGGATCAGATGATCCATTAAAAGTAGGAGGACTTTGTCTCAAGAAGCTCTCGATTTCGGTTTATTCTTTCTTTGGGGGGGGTGGGGGTTGAACATTCCTCATGACCCGTGTTTTTATTACAAACTTTAGTTAAATAAGAGATTATCATGACAAAGATTGTGATTCCTTCTCCCATCAGATTGGTCATCTCATTAGAATAGTCATCACATTGATCTTCACATCATTTGTTAGCCTGAGTCCTCATATTACCATCCACTGGCTAGAATAAAAGAAACTTTAGGGGTAACACATAAATGGGAATCCAAATATAAAAATGGATAACTTATAAATTACATTTATTTCCTTAACTTATGAATTTATAGGCTTCAATCTATGTTATCCATGATCTACTTCCCAACATATATTCTTAGGGGAATTTTTTATTCCCTTAACAACAGTTCATAATAAGATTATGAATTTACTAAAGAATATACCCTAGGAGTGTCATAACCAAGAGTTTAGAAAGGCCCATTGTTGTGTACTAGTTCTTGTTCAATTCTAGATCAAAGCGGTGTTTTTAGGTTTTACCCCATGATACATCTGTGCTAGATCCACCTCAACTTGTTCGTATCCATACAGGGATGTATTTTCCTGATAATTCGCTTACCATAAACTCAAAAAAATTAGGTATGTTTTTATTGTACTTAGTATTATCCCTAAGGATTTCACTAGGGTTTTCTAATCTTAATCCCAACAATAACTAAACCAATCCTTTGATATAAATTGTAACAACACTGCTCTTTATTATACACTTTAACATGATTCATTACATAAAAATGCACTTAAGAAAACTCTAAGGATTGATAGGTCTAGTGTATTTGGAAATTATAAAAATTTCATAACAACTTAGAACATAAAATATAACATCTTTATTGAAAACTTATTTTACATGACCACAACATTCCTTCATACTTAGCATTGCATGGGATAACCTGAGGACGTGAATAATAAAAGGGTGAGCTATAAAGCCCAGTAAGGGAGTAAAAAAGGCATAACATGAATAATACAATACATGTTAGTAAATAGGCATATCAATGGAGAATAAGAGAAACATGAACATAAAGGGATGATATAGAATGATTATCATAACATGGAAATGTAGCAACAACATTTAATATGATATTAGCATGATCCAAGGCTCATTGCACATGGAGCATGAGTAAACCCTCATTAAACTTAAATTATCATGATAAAACCCTAATTTCACTTGAATTAGCATGATTAAACCCTCATTGAACTTCATGTATCATGATACTAATCTTTACCCAATGCATTGGAGCACTATCAGGGTGCACCCTTTATAAACATTTCATTTCACGCATAAGTCTGCCACATGGATCATATAACATGGAATAATTAAAGATCATCATTTATTACATAATAAAGGAATGTGGAATAAATAAGTTAAACTATATAATCAATAAGTATATGTTCATAAAGTTGAATACCCTTGATAGATAAAGGGGTATGGTATTCACTTACACGATGATTTTGGCATGGGAATTTTTGGCAACATAACAATGTCAAATAGAAATCGTAAAAATGGTTGATGAGAGAGAAATGGGTATCTCATAATTTATACCTGAAATGGATAGTAATTTTTCATGGAACATAATATCCCAACATATTTAAGGGAATTTAGATGCATAATATAAAATAATTTATTGAATGTAAATGAGAAGAGATAAATTCCTTACAGAATTTCATCATGGTAACGGGTGTACATGGGAGGAATTAATTAGAGAGAAAGAGGTCTATCATCGTTCAAACATAAGTAGGAAAGTATTGGTGTGGTTAAAAATATCACCCAAACATTTTAAATTGAAAATAAAATGGTATAACAACATAAAGAAATTTGGACAAAAATGAGAGAGGAAGAAATCCCTTACTTGGAAGTGTGATTCCAAAGGCTTGGTAGAGGCTTGAGAGAGGCTTCTTGGGAGCTTAGGTAACCTTGTGAGGATTATAGAGATAGTAGGTAAGAGTAGAGTTGTTATCAAAGGGTTTTTAGTGAAGATAAGTGGGAGCTTGGGTGGGTTTATATAGGAAAAGAGAGGGAATTTTTTATTATTTAGGTTTTGGACACTACACATTAAACTAATCAAAACCAAAAATCATCCCATGTTTTTTGAACATTTGTTTTTCCAAAATGGAGTGGAAAAAATTATTTTATAATTCTAATTTCCATACTTATTAAAATATTATTCTTTATTATGTGGAGGTGAGTCACACTCTCATGGAAATCATTTTAAAAAGTTAAAATATTTTATTAGTCTTGGAGGGTCCACTAAGGCATTGTAAAATAAATCAAACAAATATCAAATCACATTATTTTATAGGTAAAACATATTTTGTCCGAATATACCTTTTACAGTATTTTATTTCATCACTATTGGGTCAATATGATTTCATAAAAGATGTTATATATTTAAATGATATTTCATTTTTACCCAAAAATTTGATTGTCTCAGAAAATTATGAAAATTTCACCATTGGATAATTTCAACATCTTGATTCAAAAAATAATATTCATTTTATCTAAATAATTTTTTAAATATGTTCATTTTAAATTTTAAAATAAAAACCGATATTTATTGAAAATTCATGGATTTTGACAAAAACAGCTTTCAAACCTTAATAAAAATTACAATTGTATTTACAAAACTTTTATGATCATTTATATTTAATAAAAAGTAAATTAGTAATAATAATATTTTTTAAAATATTATTTTATTCAAAAATCCATTAATTCATCAAAATATATTTCTCAATTGAATTTGAATATTAACTAAAAATATTATTTGTGCTTTAAAAATCACTTACAAAGTAACAATGATAAAATAAATGTATATTATTTATAAAAAAATAATAAACATGATCATAGTGCTAGGGTCTTGTTACATAACCCCTTATAACACCCGCATAATACCTAAGGGTAAGGTGTGAAATGGTGACAGACTCTTGGGATGGCTCGGATAACATCGCTTGAGTGATAATCTCTATTAACTTTTACTTCTCCCATAGGTGATTTTATTCAGACTTAACATGTTGAATCTTGGCTTGGTCTTGGTCAAGAGCGAAGCCCAGTGGTGCTACCTCTATTATGAGATCCTAAAAATGGGTTTCACATGGAGTAATTCTACTGTATGAGTTCATCCCTTCCATTTTTTGAGTAAATTGGATTTGTTAAATCCCTATATTTATATTAATCTTTTGATCACTATTCAACGACTATATTAGAAATGGTATAAATTATTAATGGTATTTTAAAAATAAAAAACAAAAAACCAAGGAATTGTATATGTTTTATATATATATTACATAATAATACATTTAATTAGATCAAGAATATTTTTCATTTATAAAATTTTGGGTTTTTACAAGTGTGGTGTCAGGAAACTCTCTTTTGAGAAAGTCTATGTTTTAATCAAAGAAGAAAACATAAGTTGTTTACAAAAGTTGATAAGGGAAAAAAATATGAGAGTTGGAAAATTTTTTAATGAGGGTTTTCAAAAAATCCAAAGGGGGATTTAATAATATTTTTGATAAATTGTTTTTAACAAAGGTTTTTTATTTGTTGATAAGTAATATTATTGTTTAAGAATGTTTTGGTTACTCAAAAATTTGACCTAGTCCATCATAATGAGTTTTATAAGAAGGTTGAAAGTTGATGAATGTTAAAACCAAACATAAATGGGGAGAAATTTATTTTACATTAATAATGTTTTTTTCTAGACACAGGTTTCCAAATTTATGTTTTCAAATATAGAATTGCTAGACTCAGAGTTTCAAATTGATCAGGATTGAATTCAGATCATTGGATCCAAAAGAATCAAATGTAAAAAAATTTGTTTGCTAGAGGTTTTTAATTTCTGTAATCAGAGAAATAAATAAGTTTCTGAGTTATAAAGATATATTTCTCTAAGTGAATAAGTCGTAATGATGATGAAAATTTTTTTTGAATAAAGTTAAGTCAGGATTTAGAAATTTATCAAACATTATTATATAAATTTGGAGATTCTTTTCTGATCATGAATTTCTCATAAATCATGAAACATACTCATGATAAAATCATTGGTTGGAATATAGTAATTTTAATGGTTGTCTTGGTTTCATAAACCAACACAATGTTTTTCAATGAGAAACAACTGAGGAGGTTTGAGAATTGTCAATGTTTCTAAGTGGAGTTATCATTAAATACACTTGATCGTAATAAGGAATATTTCATTGAATATTTTCCATCTTTATGTAAAAATCATCATAATGGGATTACCATCATAATGGGAATTCCATCGTAATGAGCTGATAAGGAAACAGATTTGTAATGGGATGAGAAGGAAATAGATTCATAATGTTCAAAGAAGGAAACAGATTCATAATAAGCTAATAAGGAAATAGATTCATAATGATATGATTATGAAGAATACTAAAAAATAATATTATAGAGGTTTTATAAAGAGTTGAGGAGGTCAAACATGAAATTAAATTTTGCATAAATCTTAGATAGATCAAAGGATTATTGAAGAATTAAAAGTGGAATTTTAAATTAGAAAGATATTTTTGGAGTTTTGAAATTTGAGGAAGTAGGGAAAGTTTTCAAGTTTCATACTATTGTTTTTTGAGTCACCTATAAATGCATTCTTAGATCATTTGTTCATTTTCAACTTGTTACATAAGAAGAAAAGGTGGAATGCTGAAGAAATCGAGTGAAATTCATTTTCTACCAAAGATCTCATGAGGAGGATTATGAATCTGAATGTTTGTTTACTATATTGAGAAAGAACATATTGATAAGATCATACTGAGTTAATTAGATTGAGTCAATAAGATTGATTCAATCAGATTGAAGAAGATCATATTTAGAAATTAAGAAGATATTGAGTAGTGAAAATTGATAATGATTTCATCAAAAAAAAGTTCATCAGATCCAACATCATTATATTGAGTGAAGCAGATCTGGCATCATTGGATTGAGAAAATCTCATCTAGCCAAATCAAACTATGTATTTAGACTGATCAATTGTGGATCAATTTGAACAGTCTCTATTCTTTTATTTGGATCAATTTTTTGATAATAAAATATTTTAAACTGATGGGAATTAGTATACTATTTCCTATTAGGATACAAACGGTGTCTAACAGAAGTTGGAACAAGTTTAATTTACTTATTCATAATAGTAAATTTCTATATACCCACAAGAATGGCTATGGAAAGGATGAAGGTTCTAACACTAATGTAGAACATTGTAAATATTTTATGATTTACTTGATTTACTACTTTTTCATGCATTATTATTTACTAAGAGTTGATAAGGAAATGATTCTTAATAGGTTTTAGGGGTTAAGTTTATAAATTTTTTGAAAATAATCAAAATTGAAAAATAGATTCAACCCCCCCCCCCCCTTCTTAGTTGTAATTTGATCATCTGTAACTTTAGTTCTTATATACATAGGACTATCCTATGGGTTCTAAATAATGTTATATAATGCTAGTTTCTAAAGGTAATTAAACCTTAATTTGATACCAACTATAAAAACCCATAAATTCTGTATATAAATATTACATCTTATTTTATAAATATTCAATACATAACATTACAATCCATGCTAGGATTATATAAGTTTAGTGTCCTTGGAAACATAGATACATAAAAAAATCTCATAATATATCTACATCATCCCCCATTATGTAATTTATAACTAGCACCATCATGAGATGTAACATACTAAAATATATTATTCATGACCTAGGGAAAGGAAAAATATGAAAGGATGAGATCAGCTATTTAGTAAGGGTAAAAAAGGGAGATATAAATGACTATTTGAATATAACATGAGCTTAAGTGTTAGAGAGCATGAGATTAAAATTTAGAAACCATATATTATATAGTTTATATCATAGTCTTGAGTTATTGCATAAATCATTACAGTTCCTAAGAAATAAATCATAAATGAACCAAAGAACATGATCCAAGAGAGAATAACATTGGAATAAGACATGATTTTATGGAATCCACATATTAATTTAAAATAATTTCCTTAGAAAAGGATCATTTAAAAGACTATCATATTGGACTAGGATCACTCCCCATTCGATCATATCCTTATTCAATCTTCATTCCCAATACTATCATACTAGATATAATCCCTTACTGAACTGGGTTTCCTCCCCATTCCAATCCTTATTATCTCATGAGATATTCACCTTTAACAAATGCATTGGAGGTCTATATAATTCTGGTCCCACAAATCACATAATTAAAATCATATATATGTGTGCCACAAAATCACAAAACATTCATCATACCATAACCCACAAATGGAAAATGTATTTCATAAACATTTCATCCTAGAATCATAGAATAAATCATAGAAATGAATTGGGATTCATAACAATTTCATCATATCATAATTAAACAGTGGGAAATAAATGGTTTGTATAGAATTGTCTATAATAAATCATCATATGACATCTAAAGAATAAAATTTGATGGTATTGTTGGATAATATCCCTAATAAAGAATAAGTGATATCAAAGAATGTTAATATAGATGAAACAAATCCTTTAAAAGATCATTATAACGTTTCTTAAGGAAAGTACCCTTTTCAATTTTAAATAATTATTAAATCCAAAGAGTTTATAATAGAATATAAGAGTGGGGTTGAATTGATGTTTAAAAACATTAAACTATACACAAAACACAAATCCCGTTTTTGTAAAAATAGTTGACACAATAATCATCCAATGATCAGAGTAAGATATCTAGATCAAAAACTTTCTGATTATATTATAATTTTTTATTGTTACCACAATTACACTAATAAAATAGTTTTTTAGAAATATAAGTATTATGAATAACTTTATAATACATGGATAGTGGAAAAAGTAACTTAAAAAATATGTAATAAAAAAGTTTATAAAAGTAAGAATGACTTATAATATTATTAAAAAAATACATTTTAATCTTAAAAGATAAGGTTGACAAAAAATACTAAATAAATATATCCACAGTTTTTATGACCTACTGTAAGGTCTGTCTTTCCTTACCAAGAAAGCCCTCAATCTAATGGATTGGTATTAACTCTATATTCCAATCCCCTATAAGTTCTTTATATGCTGATCAGATTCAAGTATATCTTTCCTGACCAATAAATCCCTCAATACAATGATCATTCTATATCTTCCTAACACCAAAATCCCTCGATCTGATGGATCAGACTCTCCTCTATCTTACTATCCCGGGAATCCCTCAATCAGTACCATGACCAGAAACTTGATTAAAAAAACAAATACTTCTAAATGAATTACAATCCTTATTAGAATTCCTTAGAAATTAAACTCTCTAATGTATTATAAAGACAATAAATGATAATTTCACACATAGTGAACTTTAGAAAATTTTATTTGAGAATGTATATGCTCCTATCTCTTCAAATGACCATCTATTTATAAGAAATTTAGAAACAGTAATATTTATGAGTTGGTTCCAATGACCTATGATAGTTTTCACTTGAAATATCATCTATAACTAAATGTCTTATGTTGTTTAGTTTAACACCATTAAAATGGTATTTTTAATTTTTTACAATAGAATCGAAACTAAATATTATGATTATAAACATTGGATAGTCCAAATAACTTTTTTATGATTTTTCAATTCGATAAATTGAATAAAGTTCATTCTGATGTATCAATAATAATTTTATCTGATGATCATGACCATTTTTAGTCTAATAGAAAAGACATAAGTCTAACCATTGGTCAAAACCAAATTCAGTACGATTAACTAGACACGCCTTTAGTCCAATGCATCATATTGAATAATAAAAGTTTATATATTAATACTTCATAACTATTTTTTCTTTCATTATAAAGTAATATTTTCTAAAAAAACATACTAAAATACTTTGGATATTAAAAGTTAGTAAACATAGTTTTAATAAGGTTCTTATGATTTCCAAAACTAATGGAATGGAAAAGTGAAAAGTAAGAATTTTGACTCAAAAATATCCCTATTTTTGGAAATCAAAAAACACAACACCAAAATGAAAATAATAGCTTTCAAAAAATTGCATCCATTTTTTACTTTTAATATAATCAAATATAAAATTACTATAACAACCCCAACTGAGTTTATAACTACTTCATAAATTTATGTAAGGTATTCTTACTTTGAATTCTCCCTCTTAGTAAAATTATTTCTCTATGATTTCTCTCCCTTAAATAATTATACCCCTAAAACATATCTTCTAAAAATCATCAAATAATTTCTCCCCAGAAACTTCTCAATTTAAAGAAAAAATTACCTTTTATAAATATATCCCCCTTTGTGATTTACAAAATGGATAGGAGAAGTATATAACCTAAAATGTTTGTAATAAATAACATAGGAAACAATTTTTGAGATTTAACTAATCATCCAAGAAATAAATAAGAGAACATACATCCAATAATAATTGGAAAACATTCAAACACAAAGTATTTGGATAAAAATTTATTTATATTCAATAACCATTCAAATGAGTGAAAATATTACAACAAGTGTTAAAAATTAAAAAAAAATTCTTTCTTAAAAAAAAATTTCACAATGGGATTTTTCTTCTTGAACTCATTTTGGTCCTTCTAAGCCTATGAGACTGATAATTAAAGATTTAAAATATGGTCTTACATCCCTATATTCTTCCATACATCTTATTTAAGTCTTTCAACTTCCTCATAAATATTCTAATTTCCCTATTTAAAAGATAATAATTCATCTTCACGTGATTTGAGATGGATTCTCTCTGACTCCAAATTATGAACTTTTTTTAAGAAATTTCAATTCCTATGTCTGTTTATCTATCATATCCCTGAACTATTCTACAAAAATTACACATTTTGATACATTTATTGATAATTTTTAAAAATAATTATCCATATCCAAAGACAGTTTCTTCACTTCAAAGAGTTGATCATCGTAGTCTCTAATGTAACTATATACTTGGTCTGACCACTTAACCATTTGACTGTAGGAATTTTTTTATCCCTAAACATTTCTTAGAAACTTTTCAATTATGTATAAATGTTAAGAAATTTATTTAGTGAATAATTTTTAAGAATATTATTTTTCATTAAGATTACTCTGAATTAGTTTTCACCTCACCTAAATATTTGGACGATAAAGAATGGAATCACTTAATCTTATACATGTTTGAGAGATAAAGTAAAACATAATTGATGAATTATTACTTCTGAATCTGATATTCCTGATGAAACATTAGGAGGTTTCTATCTGGGGGATCTGGCATCAGCTTTTTTTATTCTAATTTTTTTTCTTTATTAAAAACATTAACATATTCTAAAAAATATAAAATTTTCACTTATTAATTATTATATTCAACTTTTTTTAGAAACTTTGGTGTGTGATTATTGATATTATTCTTCATCTTTAAATGATTACTTTCCTTTTACTTTTGAATAATAGTTATCTTTCTCTAAAGATGATGATTTTTCCTCTTATAAACCTTCTAAGTTTTCATCCTTATCTAATTGTGAAGGTAATAGAGTTGATGATGAGGATATTTTCTCTTATAACCCATATATGTTTTAATCCTTATCTAATTATGAAGGTAAGGGTGATAAGGATGATGATGAATCTGATGTTTTTTCCTTTTTCTATTCATCAGTTTTTGTTTCTTCATCATGAGTTTTTTCTTCTTCTTTCTCCTTATAGTTTTATTATTATTATTTTTCTTGTTCTTCATTTTCATCAAACATTTCTTCCTCTTATTTTTCATCTTCTTCTTCCTCTCCAACCTCCTCAAGTTATTTTTATAGCTACCTTACAGTCCTGAGAACTCCTTAACCAAGTTTATTTGGTTCCAAATTTTTTTCTAGGACTGATTCATTAGCAATTTATTCCCTTTTTCCCTTATCTACAACTGAGGGAACTACTAGTGGAAAGGATGAGGTCTTAAAAAATTCCATACAATCATATGGAATGATAAGATAAATATGAGGTACATTTTTTATCTAAAGATCTGGTTGTACAACTGAAAGTGGTAAAAATAAAGTAATGCATTATATGAATCTCTTTCAACATATTTAAAAAGTTTTTCTACTATATTTTCCTACGTTATTATCTTATTCATTTTCTTCTCTTCTCTGCCTCTTTCAACTCATATTCAGTACAAATATTTAAGGCTAAGAATTCATCCTTATCAATCCAATATTTTTCATCCCTACATTTCTTTTTTCCCTTATGATCCATGACTTTTTAAAACTCATCATACGACATTGTTTTTTGATTATTTTTCATTTTATTAGGAGATGAAGTTTCAGCCTTTATTTTATCTTTATCTACCTCTTACTTCTTAGAATTTTCTATTTTAGGCACAGCTCTTTCAACCTTATTAACAAAATTATTTAACTTTGAATCAAATACTAACTTCATTATTGAAATTGTTTCTTCACCAATCAATGAAATATTTTCTTTCATTAGATAAGTTTTAATATCCAGTATTAATAGTTTCATACACTTAACAAGAAACTTATTTATAAAAGAAGGAAATATTATTATCCTTTACTTTATCAAAGCATTCTTAATTTATTCCATTGTAATGAAGACAAACTTAAATAGGTTAACATGACTCATTTTTATCAGGAAATCCAAAATAAATATATCTAAAACCTTTAGAGTGTCCCTATAACCCATCAATTTTATAAGGGATCCCTGTATCCATAAAGTTATTACTTTAGGGTTCAATGAAATATGAAATACTTTTCTAACTTTCTCATAACTTGGAAACAAAGAAGATTTAGGCCTAGATTTCTCAAAAGTTCCAAGCCTGTGAAGTAATTTATGTGAGGGGTATATAAGTTTCACCTTCATAAGTAACACCAACCAAATATTCTACGCAATTTTATGAAGTCTTATATTTCTTAGAAAATAGAGTAAAATACACTTCATCCTTGCCATATTTTGATAAAAACTCAAATGAGGAATAAATTCTTTAAAAAATTTAGGGTAATGTAAGGAAAATTCCTTATAAGGTTTTTCTACATAGACATTCTAATATCCTTGAAAAGAAATAATCCTTTTAAGAATATAATCAAACATATCATACCATTATATCACAGAAGGATTTTATCTGAAAACTTATTTGTTCACAGAATCTTTCTTAATGTCCATCATACCGGGACAAGTACCACAAATCATACGAATACCAAAACATCAAACTGATCACTTAAAGGGGTAAAACGAGTCAGTGAACACAATATTAGAATGAATGTGTGACATGAAATGTAACACCTTTATATAGGCACAGATAGGTGATGATTGATATTCCAAAGGATTCAATAGTTTAGATTAAAAATCATTTATTTATCTGACCATTAAGAGTTAATTGATGAATGTTTTAAATGTAACTTTAAAATATCTATTTTTTAGGAAAAAATTTTCATTGGAGTATATAATATTATGATTAGAAAATATTAAATTTAAAATACATAACAAATTATTGATATTAAAAGACAAAGTAATCAGCAACAAGTATACTTTAATGTAAAGGATAATTGAAAAAAAATAGTACCTTTTGGAGTTGAGGGTTTCATTGGTATGAGTAACCTATTATTCTTGGTTTTTTTAATTGAAACTGATTATTATATTTTGAAAAAAAGTATTATCCATAATGTTTTGTATCAAATTTCCGGTCCGAAAATTTTTAGTTTAGAAATCAAAATAATTTCCTAGAATTTTTTCTTTAAAATCTATGTTTGGAATTTTTTTTAACAAATTTTGATTCTGATAATTTTTTGGAATTTTTTTATTCTATAAAATTCATTATAATAAAAAAATTCATAAGACCTAAAATTTTAGAAATAAATTATTTTTGGAAAACAGAAACATATGTATTCCCCTATGAAATGGAGTTCATTTAATATAAGGAATTTGGTAAAAAATAAGTAGATATGAATAATAAATTTTCAAAAAGGGCATATACCCACAGTTCAAAACCGTGGGTATAGCCACCAAAACTGTGGGAATAGGCTATACCCATGGTTTTGGGAACCGTGGGCTAGAACGGCGTCGGTATAGGGGTCTTGACCTATACCCATGGTTACCAAACCGTGGGTATAGTAGAGCGTGGCAGGGCATTTACACCATGGTTTTTAAACCGTGGGAACCATTCATTTTAAAAAATTCGTATCCAGCAAGGTTTGAGCCCGGCACCGTACGCCTATTAGCGAACCCCTAGACCAACTGAGCTGCATTCTTTATATGTCATATATACATATATCAATTGATATATATTAATTTAATTCCTGTCAGGTATTCAAAAAGCGTGGCCTCAGGGAATCGAACCCACGCCTCCAGAAACGCGTTGCGCCAGCGCCCCCATGACAGACCAGATGATTTGTTACTTTGACCTGTTATATATTCATATATCTGCTTATATATATTAATATAAAATGTAGTTAAATAAAAACAATGTGGCTATGAAGATTCAAACCGTAGACATAAAATACCCCTCAAAGCGGCTTTCCGGAAAAGTACCAACCGAGCTAATATTGATATTTAATATATAAACATTTATCTTCTTATATATATTAATATTATCTGTGAAACAATTTCTTCCCGCCAAATTTTTCTTCTGTACCGCCTAATGTTTTTTGCCCGCCATAACGCGGGAAACCTATACCCACAGTTCTAGAGAACGGTGGGTATAGGTCTTAAGAAAACCGCAATACCTATGGTTTTCAAGAACCGTCGGTATAGGTCTTCAGAAATTAGCATATACCCACAATTTTCTCCAAAACCGTGGGTATAGGTCTTAAAATAAAACAATACCCACGGTTTTTGGCATAACCTTGGGTATAGGTTCACATACTAGCCTTATACCCACGGTTTTGGAAAACCGTGGGCATAGGGTTACCCTATACCCACGGTTTTTTGCAAAACCGTGGGTATAGACCTATTTTCCAAGTAGTGTTGATAATTCCTAGATTATATTTAATATATATAATCCATTAAAACTAATGATTTTTTTTAAAATTATCAATGAGTTGTTCTTGAGTTATGATGAATTATAAAATTATAAATCCTTTAAGTGTGTGATCCTGAAAAAAAATAGTGTCTTATATCTATGTTCATATCATGAGAGTGATGTGGTGTGTTTTTTACTTAAATAAGTGAATCTTGTGTTATCACATGAAATTTGAGTTTTAGTAAACCTAATTCCATTGTTAGTGAGTGTGTGTTACATCAAAAAAACTTGAGCACAATAACTTTGAGCTGCCACATATTTAGATTCAGTAGTGGAAAGTGATATTGATTTGTGTTTCTTATATTTCCAAGAAACTAAAGCTTCTCTTAAGAAATGACATGTTCCAAATATACTTTTTCTATGTATTCTACATCCACCAAAGTCAGCATCTGAAAAAAAATAGTTAAAAATCATTTCCATAATAATAGAATAAGTTTAAATCCATAGTTTCCTTAAGGTAAGTAAATATTCATTTAACAAATTTAAGATGATATTCTTCTGGATTGTACTAATATCTAGTACATAATCATATTGAAAATACTAAATATAGATGACTAGTTATCAAGTAAAGTAAATTTCTAATCATAAATCTATTGGTTTCATAGATTCATCAAGATTTAAAGTAATGTAGGTTCCAATAGGAGTAATAATAACTTTAGTGTTGTCATAAGATAATTTCATAAAAATATATTTTATATACTTATGTTGAGATATAAAAGTTCTTTATTATTTTTGTGAAATTTGTAAACCTATAATGTATGTTTACTCAAAAATCATACTCATTTAAAAATCATACTTCATAAGATATTCAAACTAATATGTTAATGATTTTTTATTTGAACCAAATATATTGTCATTAACATATATTTGTACAATCATAATATTGTATTAACTTCTTTTATAGAAATATTTGGATCTGACGCTCCCTTAACAAAATTATTTTTTAACAAAAATCTAGTTAACCTATTATACTAATCTCTATGGGTTTGTTTAAATCCATAAAGTGATTTGGTAAGTTAATAAACATGTTATGAATGTTTTATATTTTTAAAACCATGAAATATTTCTGCATAAATTTTATCCTGAAAATATCCATTCAAGAAAGAATACTTCACATCAATTTGAAATGGTTTGAAATTTTATGATTTTTGTATAAGATAAAAGTATACAAATAGCCTCCAGTCATTTTAATGTATCATAGGCTTCTCCATATTCTATTCCCTCTTGTTTATTATAACCCTTAGAAACAAGTATAGTATTATTTATAACTATTATTCCACTTTAAACCCATTTATTCTGAAAACACCATTTTTCTTTAGTTACAGAAGTTTCTTTGGGTCGTTCAACTATAGACCAATCATTTTTCATTTCAAACTCATTGAGTTCATCTTTCATGGATTTTATCAAATTCTCATCACCAAGTGCCTCATCTGGACTCTTAGGTTTTAATGGCGATAAAAATGATAGATGTTCAATTTTATTTTTCAAGGAACGTCTAGTTCTAAATGGCTAATCTATATCACCAATGATATTATCTCTAGGATGATTCTTAAGAAACAACTGAATTACTGGGTTTTTAAATGTCTGTTTTTAAATAATAAGTTGAAAATATTCTTGAGTAATAAATTAAAAAATATATTCTTGAGTTATTTTATTATGATAAGAACTTTATAACATTGGTTTAAAATCAGTTTTATAAATAACATCTAAGGATGTAGGTTGGGGTTCATTCAAAACAAATGGATTAGTTTCATCAAACATAACATGAACTATATCCTCAATAGTAATTTTTTTTATTAAAGACTCTATAAGACTTACTAGTAGTTCAATAACCTAAAAATATTCATTCAGAAGATTTTGGAGAAACTTTTTGTAAATTATATTTATTATTAATGATAAATACTTTTCATCCAAAAACATTAAAGTAAGAAACTTTTGGTTTTATTCATATCTAAAAATCATAAATATTTTTTTAATAAAATTTCCAATTAAGAATTGATTTACAGTATAGTATGAAGTACTAATAGCTTCATCCAAAAAATATTTAGCAAATGAGTATTCACTCAACATGGTATAGTAATCTCTTAAAGAACTCAATTCCTTCATTAAACTACACTATTTTTTATAGAGTTCAACATACCTAAAAGTTATGTACAATACCTTTATTACTATAAAAATTTTCAAAATAAAAAATTATAAATTATCCACCATGATCAATATGAATGTTTATCAAAGATAGTTTTTTTCATTTTTAACTCTGGATACAAAATATTTAAAATAATCATAGGCTTTATAATTTCTTGTAAGAAAATAGACCCTTGTGTATCTAGTGTAATCATTAAATAAAACATATATATAGTATTTTATACTAATATATACAATTTTATAGGACCATATAAGTCCATGTGAACTAACTATAAAGCATTAAAAGTTGAGACATCACTAATAGATTTAAGACTTGACTTATGTTTCTTACCATATTGACAAATATCACAAACTTTTGAAGGATCAAACCTAATTTCTAGTATATCCTTAACAATTACTTTATTAGATAACTTAGCTAAATTTTTAAGGTTACAATTTCATGATCTTCTATTCCATAATCAAGAGTGATCTTCTATTTTACTAAGACAAGGTAAGTCTTGGATCTTGAGGTCTATTGAGTTTAAGGTGTAAACTTTCTCAAGCCAATTGGAAGAAAGAATAAATTCCTCTTTTAAACTATATATAGTACATTTTTCATTCCATAAGTTCACAAGATAACCCTCATAAAATAATTTAGTTTTTCTTATAAGTTTTTTATTAAGTCCTAAAAAAATAAAACATTTTAAATTAAATGTTATCCAAGAATAATAATGTTACATATACTAAGGATTTTTTCTCAAGCATTATCTCCAAAAGATATGTTTCCACCTTTAATCTTTATATTATTCTTAATGAAATTTTTGTTCCCCATAATATCTATTTAGAAACCACTATACATTTACTAAATGTTTTTATTGTTGGTTCTTTCTCAATTTTCTTGAAAACAAATAAATAAATTTTTTGGAACCTAATCCTTCTTGGGTCTGGTATTTTCACAAAATAATATTTCAGGTAACTAAATTTTCCCAAAACTACTATATTAATAAAATGTAATTTCTTTAGAAAATTAGGATTTATGAAACCATAAATATTGAAATTTATTAATATAATATTTATTTTTCCAATTTTTACTACTTTGGAATCTTGTGAAAAATATTTCAATTTTTGGAATAAAATAATTATTACAAAAATAGGTTTTTTATTTGTAAAACCCATCCTCATTTTAAAAATTAGGGGTCTACTTTTTTTGTTCATATTTTTAAAATTTTCCTTTCTAGAAGTAAACTTAGATAATATTTTCCTCAAACTATAAATATCTGATTTCGGTTTTATAACTAATGTTTAATTCTCAGTAGTAATAGTTTTTTAAATAAGTTTAAAAAAATAATTTTGTAAATCATATTTACTAGAAATGGACTTTTTAAGTTCTTTAGAAATATTATCTTTTTAAAAATTAGTTTTATCAATTTATTTAGAAAGATATGATATTTATTTTTTCAAAATAGTAACTCTAGAATCAACCATAACTAGTTTAGATTTGGAATGATTGTGTTTTTTACAAACATTACAATTTTCATTTTCAAGTAGTTAAGAAAACTTAGATACTTATTCATAACTTGGTAAAGTATTATTATCAATATATAAGGAATATTCTTCATCTAAATATGTGGAATTTTTATCTTCACTACCATCAAGATAATTTTCATTATGAGTAAGATTGATTAGGGATTTAATAGTTTTTAACTTTTCTATGAGAAAATTATTTACCATTTTTATTTCAGATAAAAGACAAATGTTCCTCTATCTGTATCATTCATTGTTAGAAAACTTATCTAATGAATTGTCTCCTCCACTTTCAATCCATGTGTTAAAATCATTTAAACTATTTTTGTTCTTAGACTTATAATACTTATTTGGATTTATATTAGAATTTATATCCTTCTTATCCTTCCTCTTCATATTAGAATATTCAGGTAAAATGTTTCATGCCTTCTTACATTCAAAAAAAATAACTTGAACAAATTATTTCTTTTCATTCTTATCATTTTGAATTTTTTATCTATACATAAAATATTACTTTCCCATGATTTTATTTTTCCTTATATAAAGATTTTATAAATCATTTTCTCTATGTTCTAAAGAACTCGAATATGATTCAATAATCACTTTCTTTTTCTATAAATATTTTACAAATTTCTCAGTTGACTAAACTTTAGTAGAAATAGTAAAATTAGTCCCAAAAGTTATACCACCGTTATTCTTTTTCATATTTTTATCATATCTCTTAATTATTCTTTCATATAGAATTATATTTCCAATAATATCATCAAGTGTAATATTAGTAATCTTCCTTGTAACATACAATGTTTTTATTTTGTATTCCCATTTATTTGGCATGATTTATATAATCATTTCAACCAAGATTCCATCTATAATATCCTTTTATCCCATAGAATGCATGCTATTGACAACTGTCATAAATATTTGATGCATTTTTTCTATTGATTCTCTAGTTAAAAATTCAAAATCTTGATAATATTCCTTTTTCATAGCTCTTATAGTCTCAAAAAATGTATAAGTTATAAATTGAGTGAATTATATATTTTTCCAAATTCTATTAGAAACTTCACTGAAGAAATATTAATTTATATATTCTTTATCATGGAACACAATAGAGTATTTCTTACTCTATAATTCAACTGATATTCTTTATTTTTTTGATGTGTGAATATAGTAACTTATTTTTAAGGTATCTTGTAATCACTAGTAAGTATAAAAAATTTATCAACTCTGGTATTGATGAAATTTTTTTTCATATTATCTCTCTATTACTCATAATAATGACCATAAAAAATAGGAGATTTACTAGGATTGAGATTTCCTAAAGTTACAAAATTAAGACCAACCATATTAAAAAAAAATAGAAACTCTTTTTTTACAAACACGATAATGTAAAAAATTTATAAACAATAAGTTCATAACAAAACTTAATAAAATTGTAGTTGATAAGATTAAAAACCCAACATGTAAAATTAATATAACCTGTTATGATAACAATTGTTGGATTGAAAGAGTTTACAATGTCATATAAGAGTGGGGTGAGTTTTACTTTAAAAACCTTAAACTAAACACAAAACACAAATCATCTTTTAGTAAAAATATCAGACATAAAGATTGTCTGATGATCATATTAAAATTTTAGAGTAAAAAAATGTCTGATTATATTAGAACTATTTATTGATATCATAGTTACACTAATAAAATAGTTTTTTAGAAAGATGAGTATTAATTATAACCTTAATTCATAATGGAAATATTTATTTTTAAAAATAAAATTAATAAAAAATATAATAAAAGTAATAATGAATTACAATCTTATTAAAATAATTTACTATTTAACCATAAGAGTTAAGGTATTCAAAAAATCTAGAATAAAGATATCCATAGTTTTCAGTGCCTATTTTAAGGTATATATTTCCTGATTGGTAAAGCCCTAGATCTGATGGAATGGTATCAGTTATATCATCCAATCCCTTAGAATCCATTGATATAATGATTGGATCCAATATTGTCTTTATGGCCAACAAATCCCTTGATACAATGATCAGTCTCTCTCTTCCTAGACCTGTAATCCCTCAATCCAATCAATTATATTCAACTCTATATTCCTATCCCCAGAATACCTCAATCATTACCATGAAAGAACATGCAATTACAAAAGAAAGTATTTCTAGAGAAATTTAAATACATTACTAGGATTCCTTAGAACTTCAACAGTCTAATGTATTACAATGACTAAGAATGAGCAGTTTACACATAGTAAACTTTATACAATTTGAGTTTCAAATGTATATGATCCCAACTCTTCAAATAATATATTATTTATAGGAAATCTCTCAACGGTAATATTTCTAAGTTGGTTTCAATTACCTTGGACATCATTCACTTGAAAGCTCATATATAATTGAATGAATGATGCCATTAATTTAGAACCATTACAATTCTATTTTTTTTTCTGTCCAATATAAGAAAAACTGTATATTCTGATTATAAACTTAGAATAGTCAAAAAAAACTTCTTTATTATTTTCCAATATATTATACTAAATAAAGGTTAGTTAGATGTATAGTTATCAATGTCAGTATGATGGTCATGAATATTTTTAGTCTTATAGACAATCCATAAGTTTAACCATTGGTTAAAACACAAGTTTTTCTGATTAACCAGACACACCTTCAGCCCAATAGATCATTCCTTATAAGAGTCTTCTTTATCATCATCACATTTATATTTATCAAATTTATTATCCATGTAATCAATTGAAAAAATCTTGATACCTCTAGAAGATAAAATTTAATAGGATGTGTGTATTTTTATTTTCCTATCCCTTTTTTATGTTCTTGGATATAAAGTATTTTAATTTTTTGTTCTCCTCGATTATTTCATCATCACATTCTGAGTCTGAATAATATTCAACCATACACTCATTGATTTTTGGTTCCTTCGTGGATTTTAATTCCATCACTTAATTTTTTCATTTATAATACTAGTATTTTCAATTTTTCATAATTTAGGAAGGTAATGTATTGATCATCAAGTGATAAATTTTGAACCTCCTCAAGGGATATTTTGGACTAATATATCTGTAAATATCCTCATATTATTCTTTATAAAAATTTTAATCTATCTAAATTTATCTAATCTAGATAATATGATTGAAAATATCATTATCCTTTATAAAGTATTCATTTTACTTCTTTCATTATCAATCCATATATCTTCCAAGATTTCTCTCCAAATCTGATGATTGTCTTCATTAATCTCCATATAATATTCAAAAATATTTTCCAATTTCTATCATATATCCTTGATAGTTTTAATTCCCATTATCTAGGTGAAGAATTTATATGATATCAGTGATATGTTTCAATTTCATTTTTTCTCATCTACTTAAAATTTCTTATTATTAGTATAAGACATGGTCATATCACTTACATGTAGATTAAATTGAATTATTAATGCATGATTCACTTAGAGACCTTTTGACAAAAAATAAAGAATCATCGAGTTCTTCCTACTAAGAAAATTATTCCTATAAAAATAGGTATTACTCTACTATTAACATACTATATATTCTCTATACTTTTTCTTGTATCATTCAAAGAAAACATGGATTGGATTAATTCTACTTATAGTTCTAAATTTTTGTCAGATCAATAAGGTTTGAAGTGATAAATCAGTTATCCTTTTTATTTTTATTAATCTCTCTCTTTTATTTCATCCTCTATAACTAGATAAAGTATAATCCACTCTTTCCTATTTCCCTCTGTCTACCTTGAGTGATTCAGAAAATAAATATAGTAACCTAATCGATTTATAATGTTCATCCTAGAAGGATAAATTGTTTCCATGTTCTATTTTACTTCCACATCTATCTTTCTCCAATATAAATCAACTTGATTATAAGTAAAAACTATATCTATAAAATTCTAATATATAATCTCTTGAAATTCATGGTTAAAGGTTATCCAATGGAAACCTTCTTATGGATTATTTATATTTACTTTTGGACAACAAATAATGGGGTTTATATTTTCTCTTCCAATAGTCATTTAAATGGTCTTATTAAACTAAAAATTTGAATGAGTCCTTGAATCCCCCTGTCTACTAGTGAAGTGTTCGGTCAGCCTTGTCCCCGTTAAATTTTTCACATCCTTGTCACTGAAATGATCACTTAGGCATGCTTATTGGTTATCTTGATGATATATAAATGGTTTTAAGGGAACATTAATTCATAATATCATCCTTTTTTTATGGTAAATTGTATGTTTTATAGAAGGGGAGGAAGGGATTTAAGGTTGGAAGTGTGATTTGAAATAAAATTTAAACAGTTGGAGGAGTATTGTGGCATGGTCTAATGGAATTCAAGGTATTTTTGTTTTTATGAATAGTCTCTTTTAGTGTATACATGCTCCATGTGATATGTAGTGCATGTTTTTTGGGTTTTATGGCTCTATTTCCTTAGATACCCCTTATACAAATTACGTGGAGCTACTCCATGGAGCTTAGGGATAAATGTTTTGGGGTGAAATGAAAGTGCATTGAGTGGTTCCCATTAAACTTTATTCCATCAACTTATTCAGATTTATCCACATAAATATATAGAAATTCGTTATTAGAATTAATAAATATATGATCTCACATGTATATTTTAGTTAATTATTGATCTCTATTTAGATTCCAAATGATAAAAGTTATATTCTCATAATTATCTCGTAGCTAGAGTGGGAGAATGGGGATATCCAATGCTCACAAAACATTAAGAATTATTGAGAATATCTCTATGCTGAGAGAATATTCTATATAGGAAAATTTTGTTCACAACAATTTAATTTTCAAGTGGAGATTCCACTTTTATAAAAATCTATATTCAGTTATTTATAGACCTTCGAATATAATTTTATTTTAATAAAGAACCTTTAATATTATTTCAATCCTTACCATACCCCATGTATAATTATTATTATTATTATTTGATTAACTTAACACATACATAACCTATATACTAAATAATAATTATTTTTATTAAATAAATTAATATTTATTCAAATGATAGTTTATTCTCACTAGACCACTACTTTGTCTAATCATCCTCCACGTTATTTATTAGACCTTGAATAATGATTATTTATTTAAATACATAAATTTCATGGTGTTATACAATGATAAATAAATACTTCAGATCAATCAATAAAAATGATTAAATTGTATTACATGGACATGCCCAAATGTCCTGAAGGCCTTCATTTTTATTGATTTTTGATAACCCCTATTTCAAGGGATGAGGGGGAACCCTTACAAGGCCCGTAGGCTCAGATATTACATGGCCCGTAGGATTAGGAGATTACATGACCCAAAGGTTTTAGGGAATTCAACCAGACTATCTACAAGGAACTACACCTCCCTAGCATATGCATCATAATAGTAGCTCTCCACCTTTTCATGGCCATATGGCTAGGCTTCCTATGCAAGCACATGTTGGTCCCGATGGCATATCCATACCCTCTCATTCTGACGAATCCATTTGTCTCTTCTCTGGTGAGTGCACCAGCTCTGAATCCTCTTCTAGGGCTGCTCCTTTTTTGTAGTGTATCTGGAGCAACTGCATGTGGCTCGAAGGCCTTGAGGTGGCCCGAAATCCCTATTGACCCGAAGGCCTGGGTAGCCCGAAAGTCTTAAGGACTCCAATCCCTATAACTGGTGGCCCAAGTTGAATAGTTCTAGCTATTATAGTACCAAACAGTACCTACTGCCGTAACTGCTACAATGCCTTCTACAGTACCCGCACAGTGTACAGTTCTTATACAGTACCTGTACAATGTACAGTACCTGCTACAGTACTGCTACAGTAACCCATAAATATGCCTCTACCTGGTTTTGAACCTGGGTATTGTGGATGCACTTAAGGATACCTCACCAACTGGGCTGAGGCTCATGTGCTATTACATGGACATGAGAATGATATTTTTATCTACTTACTCAACTCATATAGAAATTAACTGAGATTTTTTTATACACTTAGTGTGTGACCCTCTATGACCCTTTCTTAGTATCACTATGTTAAACTACATAAATTTAAAGTCTAGAATCTAAAAACATGTTAAGAAATACATATTAAAATTAGTTAACATCAACCAATACTTACTTTGAACTCATACCATGTATTATATTCCATTTGTTATGATATCTCACATCAACATGGTGGTAATTATTGTTTCATCTACCTATATGTTAGACTCTCTTTCTTTGAAGTTATGGAACTAAATAAACTAATAAAATTCCATAGACACAGAATTAAGGTAGATATTTTATTCCATCAATGAGATGGAGATATTAAAAGGATCATTACGCATCTCCTTATATAAGAGCATCCAATGAAACATGAAACATATAGAGTTTATATTTTTGTGACCGTTATAATTACCTCCCTTGTAGGAGATTACCAAGGGTGAATACCATGACATGGATTCTTAATGTATTATGGACCTCCCATCCCTGATAGAATATTTCATATATTTTCCATCAGATAATTTAATCCAACCATAAAACATTGGTTTAGGGTATCCTATCATAGAATATGATGTATCTCATAATAATTGAAAACTACAATGTGCTATTGACATGAAAAGTGCCCTTGGACATTATCACATACACTATCACATAGAAGAATGACCAGGAGAAGATAAGAAATTGCATAATATTAAAATCTAGAATATAATAGTTATCAAATGTACAAATGTAGTTAGTTCTATATAACAAACTTCAAAATAATCCCACTTTTACTAAATCTAACTAGTAACCAAACTATTAGCTTCAAAGGATAAACATGCTTCTATTGAGTAAAGGATTCATGTGTTTTTTCTAGGACATTTTATGTGATATTGATTAGTACATAGATAATTCTCTATGGCTAGTCTTCTTACCATGACCTCACCCATCTATTAAAATATCTCAATATATGATATCCTATGTATTTACCACTATGATCCTTTTTCAAATCCTAACTTCTCAATTAACACCATATTCATGGTTTTACTATTAAAATAAAACATAACTAATATAATGAACTAATATTAGGAAAGGTCATTGATATGATGTATAATAACCTGCATCAATAACCAAAATGTACTCTATTTATATTCATATGGACATTAATAGTTATAATATTCCTTACTTAAATATCACATTACCATTACTATGATACTAGATCAATCTTTTTCTAAAAGAACACTAGTTTTATATCACCTCAAATATTGTATTAATATTTCTCAATTTACTTGGAACTCATCCAATTTCTAATTATCAAATACTATTAGATAGTTTTTAATGCTTTCAATTCATTTCATCTAGTCTCCTTTGATATTTATCTACTTTTTTATGTATAATAAATATCAAAGATATGTAAACTTCATGGTATATGAAATAGATTGTAAGATCCTGAAATTTTATAGAGTATTATCAACCTTATTTGTAGGTGATATTCTATTTAGTATTGATTAATTTTTATTTGGTTTTTACCTTGGGATTTTTTTGGGTTGAATTTTTAGAAAAATGAAATAAAAAGGTTTGTGCACAGTTGGCGCACAGTTAGGGAAAACTGTGTGCCCCGGTCTAGCTAAACTTGAAACCCTATAAATATAGAAATTTTATGTTTGGTGTATGGTTTTTCAAACCCTATTCTCTCTTAGGGGTAACCATTTTCCCCTATAAAATAGGTACACATTTAAGTCAAACCATGCAGCCATTCCCAAAAAACAGTGTGTGGGAATTAAAGTCTCCTAAAAATTAATTTTTAAAATTTATGAACCACCATTTTAATACCAAATCAAAATCCATTTTAACCTAGTTTCTCTTAAATGATTTTGGAGATATTCAGATGAATTCCAATCCTTTCAAACCAATTTTATTTTTTATTTGAATCCCGGATTGAAGATATTTTCCCCTCTCTGAAAGTTAATCATATAAAGTTGTGTTCCCATTCATCCTCATGAAATTTTATGTTATTGTGTTGTAATATTATCCTTTGTTTTGATAGATATAGATCTAGATTTGATGAATATAGATCTTGGATATTGGATCTATATCTAGATCTAATAATTCATGAATTTGTTAATCTGGATTTAGGGTCATAGATCCAGATCTTGTTCTACGCTCTTACTCAGCCGAATTTTTTAGGGATTTCCATTGTGTGATTGTTCATCATTAAATTAATGTTGGTGTTCTATTATACAAATCCCATAGTATTATTGTCAATTATTTTTATGTTATTGAATAATTTATATAGTTTTTTTAGTTATTGGAATTCCAAATTGAATTAATTTATGGAATAAATTAATTAATTGAGAAATTTCGGATTTGATTGAATAATGGAAATTATAGAATTAGGATAATTAATTAGTGATTTAATTATCAAAGTAATGAATAGGTAAATTTGGGATAGTTAATTGTTGGGTTAATAATTTAATTGTTGAATTTTAAATTTTTGAGTAATTAATTGATGAATTAATTATTATATGTTGACTTGTGAAATTATTAATTAATTGTTGGATTAATTCATGGACTTTATATAGTTAATTAATTATTGAATTAATTAACTGAAGGTTTGTGATTAATTAATTATGGAATAAATTAATGAGATATATGTGATTAAAAAATCCTTTGGTTAATTAATAGAAATATGAATGATTAATTGATTGAATAATTAATTAATAGAATTATTAGATAAATAGCTATTGGTTGTGATTAAGTTGGTATTGATTATCACATGGGTTAACTAGGGTTTGATCAAGATATTGACTAAGGAATATTGTGAGAGATTTATCAATGATTTCAAAAGGACCATGAGAGCCTTCAAGATAGAAGATTGAGGGAGCTTATATATTGTTTTCTGAAGGACCATGAGAGCCTTTGAGAAAGAATACCATGTGAGATTATATTTGATTTCCCAGAGACCGTGAGAGATCTTATAGTTGGAATAGATAAATGACCCTAATATATTTTCCCTTTGCTAAGTAATCTTGTATACTTTGTTAGTCTTACCCACTTTAGACCTTTGAGGTTAGATTCCTTTTTCACATTAGTTATGCCAGACTGATTTACTTGTCTTTTGAATTTTATCCAAATATGAATTGTGATAATGAGTATAAACAATGAAATTTAGATGTATGATATCCCATGGGGATAGTTCAGACTCTGGTATGAGCTGAAGCAAGTATTGAGGTTCAGGTGTCCTCAGGAACCCAAAAGTTTTCATGATTAAATAAAGAATAAATGATAATGTGATAACTATTTAATTATTCATTATAATTATTTCTTTATACAACTTTATAAACTTTATATCGACTGCATTTATTTTGGAAATCATTGGTGGTGGCCTATCTATTTTTACTCACACCTTACTCAGGATTCATGATTAGTACCCGAATAGACATCCTGGATGCATGATAGGTTAAGGGAAAAGGCCAAGTGTTAGATGGATGAGTCAGTATAGAGAATGGATGATGGAACTAGATGTGGTTTGGGACTTACACAAGATTTTTAAGTTCTTTTCTTTTGAGTTTCATTTAAAACACTTGACACATACTTAACATTTCATGACTTCTTCTTTAGTAGGATATTTTATTTCTTTCTTAGATTATCATGATATATTGGTATTTTTGTGGTTATTTTTATTAATCTATTTATTTATTTATTTTCAATGGTGTATAACTCTGATAAAAGATGGTATAATCTCCCCAAGATTGACATATCAGACCCTCACTACTAGTTGGCAGCATCTGGCATATGGGGAGGTGTGCTTGAGGCCATGTGACTGACCAGCTTGGGTCACTGGTGGATGGAACTCAGATCAGAACATCACAAAGTGGTATTAGAGGAGTTTAATTTTCTTTATATTTTTTCTTATTATTTGGGAAAGGGATACATGAAACTAATAAGAGTTGGGTCTTGGTCATGAGATCCTGCATGGGAGTTGAAAACCCATGTAAGGGGGAAAACCCAAGTAGCTAGGATGGGATTTTTGTTATTGTTTTTCATTTTTACAGTTGAATATAATTTCACCATGAGTGACAAAATTGTTGTCTAATGTAATTATTGTTTCAAAAAATTGATGAGAATTGACTTGTGGCTCAGTATGGAATGAGAGTTGAGTTTTCATGCATCATTCTAGGCACTCAAGATTATTTTTGGACATGCTTCATTTTTATTCACACAGAGGAAAGTGGGTTTTAGGTATGTTTTTGAACTTGATCTATTTTTATTTTCTTTTGAAATTGAAGTGAAAAATTTTCTTAACATGAAAGTGAGAATTTAAAATAATGAAAAATGTGAAAAAAAAGGGTAACTAATGTGAATATTTTAATAATGATAATTTTTTTACTCATGTTAACCTGGACCTAGGTTTTGGAATATTAAGGTAAGTTATAGATCCTCAGTTTTGACCATGTGGCAAGATTTATGGAAAATAAATTTTTTTATCTTATTATGATTTTCCTCTTATGTAAATTTGAATAATTTGTGTTATGATTCATAATACATGTGTTTGGTATTTTAGAGATATTTCTATATGAGTATTCTTCTTGATAGGTTTATAGAAGGATATGGATGGAGATGCTACACCAGTAGTAGAGCCTGAGGCACCAATAGTGCAGGTTGAGGAAGTGGGGGAGAAGTTATGAGAGAACTTTGCTCGATTCATGTAATTATTAGAAATAGACCCAGGAAGGGTTGTGAAAATCATGTCAAACCTAATGAGAGAGTTCCATCTTCAGTACCCTCAAATTTTTACTATAGAAGTTGGTCCTGAGGAAGTTGAGTTTTGGATTAAGAATGTTCAAATTATACTTGACCACTTGGAGACTTCTTCTAAGAAGATAGTCAAGTAGGCTACTTATATGTTGTGTGGTCAGGTCAAGTGTTTGTGGGATATCTAGACTCAAGATGGACAGCTAGAGACTATGGAGTGGAAGGAATTTCAAGAGATTTTCTTGAAGAACTTATATCTAGAGATGTTGAGATAGGAGAGAGTAGATGAGTTCATGAGATTGACTCAGGGGAGTATGTATGTGATGGACTATGTTGGAAACTTCATAGATTTTCAATGTTTTTCTCCAACATTGGTGGAATAAAAATCTACTTCATAAAAATGGTTTTAGGATGGACATAATTGTGAAATTAAATACCATTACAATATCTTAAAGTTGAAGAAGTTTCCAGAAGTTGTGAATCAAGCACTCATTTCAGAGGGGAGCCTGAAGGAGGCTTCTAGTGGTGGATAAGTGGTTTATTCTGGATGGTCTGGATGAACTTTTTCTAAGATTAGGAATCATTTTTATGAGATTTTCTTTTAGAATATTGGGAAGAAGAATGTAAAATCAGGGGGATCAGTTACTCAAGATCTTTTCCAAGTACTTTTCCACCAGTTTGGTAGGGAGGTACACTTTTGGAAGTATTGTCCCTAGCCATCATTTGAGTATTGAGCCTATAGAAATATGGTTCGTCTAGAGGGGTTCTAGAGGAACTAGATCCAGACGTGTAATGATGGGGCACCTAGATAGAATTAGAGTATAGTAAGGGGATCTTCTACACCTTACTAGTCAGATAGCTAGAGTTCTACTGGAAGAGGCATTAATGGAAATATATGTGGTACTTTTGGAAAAGAGTTCCTATATCGGTAGGGTGGAAACGCTTAGGGGAGTTAGACAAAATTATAGGGAATATGGGTAAGAAAATTACATTAATTGCATCAAGTACTTTTTTATATCGAGGCTGGACCATCAATAGTGAGATTTACTCTTCTTTTAGATTCTACATTATCTTGTGACTTATTTGATATTAGTGCCTCTCATTCCTTTATATATGAAAAACTTGTTAATGGATTGAGCCTTATGGTGGAATTTGTGAGTGGGACGAGGATGATATTTACACCATTTGGATTATAATCTAGGGAAATCTGCCTATGAAAGGGATGTTCTTTTAAGATTGGGAGTATTATTTTCTATGGGATATTTATATTCTTGACATTTCAGGATTTGACCTGATTATGGGTAAGGACTTTCTAGTCGTATACTAAGATCACATTGATTGTTACCATAGGATGATGAAGTTTATATCTCCTAAGGGTGACCACAACATTCACTATGGGGAGTGGGATATTCTGAAAGACCGAGTAGGGACAATTACTTTACAATTGGGAGAGACCACAACCCAGGTTGCAAGTCTATTACTGGATGATGGAGATATAGATAAGGACTTCTTTCCTCCTATGGTGGATAGGTTTCAGGATGTCACTCTTGAAGACTTTTCAGGGATGCCACCTGAGAGAGATGTGTAATTTATAATTGATCTCATATTGGGGGTTGAGTCAGTTTCTATTACACCATATAGAATATAACCTATAGATATGCAAGTTCTCAACACTCAACTAAATGATTTGTAGGATAAGGGGTTTATATTTCAGAGCACTTCACCTTGTGGTTCTTAGATGTGGTTTGAAAAGAAGTATGACATGACTCTATGCTTGTGTGTTGATTAGTGGATGTTAAAATAGCTGACTATGAAGTACCGGTATCCACTTCTGAATATCAATGATCTGTTTGACCAATTTAGAGGAGATTTTGTTTTCTCAAAGATCAAATTAAGATCAAGGAATCATCTTCTAAGATTTCAGACTTCTGATATACCAAGGACTACATTCATAAGTAGGTATAACACTACTGGAATTTTTGATATTTGTGATGGGATATTTGCAACGGGATCCCATCACAAAAACTCTTTTGTGACGGGGTCCCATCACAAATATCACGTTGTAGAAAATGGCGTCGCAACTAGTATTTTTTACGACAGCCCTGTCACAAAAAATATTACTTGTGACGGGAAGTGTTCCTGTCACAAATAGCTCTACAATTAAATACATTATATATAAAAGAACATGTTGCGATAGGCCTTTCACAAAAAGTATTTTCAATGGGATGTGGGCCCGCTGCAAATAGTTTTATGTTATAAACTTGTTGCGATAGGCCCATCATAAAAACGTTTTTTCCACGGTAAAGTCACCCATCGCAAAAACATTTAAAATATATATATATAATCTATTTTAGATGGGGTCCTGTCACAAATACTTAATAAAAAAAAATTATGATTAATGAAAAAATAATATTAATATTATTAAAATAATAAAAAATAAAAAATATTAAAATTCTCAATATTCACAAAAAAAATCATAAAATATTATTATTATTATTATTATTATTAAAATAAACAATCATTAAAAAAATATAATTTTAATAATAAATAAAAAAATATTTAAATATTTAAAATAATAAAAAAAATATGCAATATTTGCACCAATATAAAAGAAAAAAACTGTAAATAATTCATATTACAACAAATGTTCAATTCAAATGTTTTTAACAAAACAAAAAAATCACCGGGGGAATAGTCTTCTAGAGGATATGGTGGAGGAAACTCCATCCCTAAACTACGAGTCAGATGGCACATGTACTCTATCTGCTCGTGCTACTACAACTGTCATCGACACTTATCCTCTTCGTGCTGCTGACGCATCTCTTCCTGCTGCTTATGGAAACTATTTATAAGCTCAGTTTGAACTCTAAACTGCTCTTGATACTGTGATCCAGAAGATGATTCCTCTCCACGAGCTCCCCTAGAGCTAGACTCCAACATCACAACAGTACCATAATAATTCCCAGGAGTAAAATAAGAGTCGATACCAACTACTCGTCCCTTCTCGAAGGCATACTGGGCTGCCTGCATCTATGTCGCCTCATCGAAATGGTGGGAACTAGTCTGATCATCCGTCTCAGCCTAACTCCCAACCCGTTTCTGAGAGGTCACGGCCTCATATGACTCCTTCTATTTCAATTTGAAATTATAATAGTGAAAATATTATATGTAGTTAATTTTCAAACTGAACAAGAAATAATACTGACCACAATCTGATGCTAGTGATCACCTCTAATCTCTTTAATGGATGGATCATTGTACATCCTATGATAAACATCATACTCTGTAATATTAAGATGCTTGACTTCCTGTATGAATATAAAATAAACTATTTATATTTAATGTTATAAAAAATATTTAAAAAATATGCTTACCAGATGCTCTCTATGCATACTAAATTTACGGCTACCAGCTCGATGTGTCACCTCCTGTCTCCCCTGGTTTTGTCAGCCCAATGAAGATCTCCTCTGAAATCCACCACTCAACCAGCGTGAACATAATTCATCCCAAACGTGAGATGAAATGTACTCTGGTCGATGGGCTCTACATGACTCATCAAATACTGTCATTCCTGCTTTCTAAATGGTTTTCCTTCTCAAATTGTGCAAAAAATGACAGAAACTCTCATGCATAGACACCTCTCATGCCTTGTGGATAGCGTCACCCATGCTATCATCGATGGGATACCATAAACCCTAAAAATAATTTATTATATAAATTTATTAATGAAATAAATTTCTAAATAAATATTATTTATTTACGTACCATCTAATGATTGAACATTACAAGCTTCACATCAACGGAAATCTATTCCCATGTGATCCATGGTTGAGAAAAATAATTGCTCAAGATAGCGCTCCCATGTCCAACAGCTACATGCACAAAACTATCACTACTAGAAATAAAATATATACAAATAGTTTAAAACTATTGGTATAGGCATCAAAACCATTGGTATATTATATACCAATGGTTTCACAAACTGTTGGTTACTAAACCATTACGAAAGTATTATACCAATGGTTCTTCTCTAACCGACGGCATATGGCAGTTTAATATTCAGTATTCCAATGGTTTTCTTAAAACCATTGGTATATATTTATACCAATGGTTTATTAACTTTTGGGATATATAGTTTACATGCATTTTACCATTGGTTTAGAAACTAATGGTATATATTATTACCAATGGTTCTTTAAAACTATTGGTAAAAATATTCTTGAAATACAATTACCAATGGTTCAAAACTATTGGTATAGTGTTTTAAAAATGGTTTATTCAAACCGTTGGTAAAAAAATTCTCAAAATACACTTTGCCAATGGTTTAAAACTGTTGGTATAGTATATTTCCAGAAATCAGAACAGTAGCTAGCACAGCAGCCACCCATCCCCTTCATTCCATACACCTGCAAACACACCTCCATACAACACTTATAATAGAACAAAAAACCACCTGCAATAGCAAATAAAATCACCACACACTTCCAACTATGACATATACCACAACATAGTTTTCCCCATTTCAATCTTCACATGACAATATTTCAAGTTACATACACCATTAACAGAATTAACACATAATTCATAAGGTAATTACATCAAGTATACACATACAACAAGTATATCCATACAACAAGTATACCCATACACCATTAACAAATAATTCATAAGTTAATTAAATACATAAATAATTCAATTCAGAATTCAGGGGTTGGGGGTTGTTCAGGGGTTTGGGGTGGCTATTCAAGGGGGTAGGGTCTGTCCGGGGGGTGGGGGGGCTGTCCACGGGGGTGTCCAAGGGGGTGGGGTTGTCTAGGGGGTGGGGATGTTCAAGGGGGTGGGGTGTTCAGGGGGTGGGGTGGTTTCCATGGGGGTTGGGGGTTGTCCAAGGGGGGTGGGGTGGTGTCCAGGGGGTTGGGGGGTTGTCCAAGGGGGTCGGAGTGGCTGTCCATGGGGATGGGGGTGTCCAAGGGGGTGGGGTGTCCAGGTGGTGGGGTGGTGTCTAGGAGGGGTGGGGGTCTGTCCAGGGGGTTGGGGTGTTCAGTGGGGTGGGGGATGTCTAGGGTGGTGGGGGGTCTATCCATGGGGGGTGTCCAGGGGTTGGGTGGTGTCCAGGGTGTTGGGGGGGGGGGGCTTTCCAGGGGGTGGGGGTGTCCAGGGGGTGGGGGTGTCAAGGGGTGGGGTGGTGTCCAGGGGGTGGGGGTGGTTGTCCATGGGGGTGGGGTGTCTAGGGGATGGGGGGTGTCTAGGTGGTGGGGTGGTGTCAAGGAGGGGCGGGGGCTGTCCAGGGGGGGTGGGGGATGTCAAGGGGATAGGGGGATGTCTATGGGGGTGGGGGTGTCTAGGGGTGGGGGTGGTCTAGGGGGTTGAAGGGGTTGTCCAATGGGGGTAGGGTAGTGTCAAGGGGGGTGGGGGGCTATCCATGGGGGTGGGGGTGTCCAGGTGGTGGGGTGGTGTTTAGGAGGGGTGAGGACTGTAATGGTTTTAATGGAATGAATTTTTTGGATTTTAAGATCATTGGTCTTTTTTAAAATGGTTTTGGAATAGTGTTTATTTCAATAATATGTGTTTCTTTAGGAAAAAATGAATGTTTTTGGTGTTTATGGTAGGAAGGGGGATTTGGTTATTAGGAAAAGGATTTCATTTTTATTTTGGAAAAAAATACTATATGAATTTCTAAATAGAACCTTAAAATGGGTTTTTATAAACCATTGGGGAGTTTTAAATAGAAATAAGTCTCTATTATGTGATTTTGAAATGGTTTTATGAAGAATTATTTATGATGTATCTTTATGGTATTTGTGATTTTATGTCCCTTGTTTTATAACATCAGATTATTTTACTAAAGGTATTGTTTTTGATAATTATTTAGAATATTACAACTATAAATGAATAAAATAGTCAATAAGTTGATATCTCAGGTAGTCATTCTTGTGTCTTGGTCTCTACTCAAACTCTTGTGGAAATGGAATAACCATGTTCTTCTCAGATCATTTATTATGCATGGGAGTTTCTAAAATACCATCCACTATTTTTTTATTGGTGATCAAGGATCCCAGGAGGCAACCAAGCGGGTATCTATGATTAATGGGATCTTCGAGTTGTTAGAAACCCAATAATCCACAGGGGTGGGGGCTATCCAAGGGGGCGGGGGATGTCCACAGGGGTGCGGGTTGTCCATGGGGGTAGGGGTTTCCAGGGGTGGGTGGTGTTTTCTATGGGGGTGGGGGCTATCTAGGGGGTTCGGGTGTGTCCAGGGGGTGGGCGGGGCTATCCAGGGGGGTACGGGGTGTCCAGTGGGGTGGGCGGGCTGTCCACGGGGGTGGCAGGGCTGTCTAGGGGGTAGGTGGTGTCCATGGGGTGGGGGGTGTCCATGGGGGTAAGGGGTGTCCAAGGGGTGGGCGGGCTATCCACGGGGGGTGGGGGGGTTGTCCACAGGGGGAGGGGGTGTCTAGGGGGGTGGGAAGGCTGTCCACAGGGGTGGGCGGGCTGTCCACAGGGGTGGGGTTTTCCGGGGGGTGGGGGTTGTCTAGGGGGGTGGGGGCTATCCATGGGGGTGGGGGATGTCCACAAGGATTGGGGGCTATCCATAGGGGTAGGGGTGTCGAGGGGGTGGGTGAGGCTGTCCACAGGGGTGGTGGCTGTCTAGGGGTTGGGGGTGTCCAGGGGGTGGGCAGGGCTGTCCAGGGGGTATGGGGTGTCCAGTGGGGTAGGCAGGCTGTCAACAGGGGTAGAAGGGTTGTCCATGGGGTAGGGGGTGTCTAGTGGTGTGTGTGGAATTTCTATAGGGGGTAGTGGTGTTCGGGGGGTGGTCGGGCTGTCCACGGGGGTGGGGGCTGTCCACGGGGGGGGGTGTCCAGGGGGTGGGTGGGTTGTCCACAGGGGAGGGTGGGTGGTCCACGAGGGTGGGGGGATGTCTAAGGGTGGGGGCTATCCACGGGGGTGGGGTGCTGTCCAAGAGTGTAGGGGGTGTGTAGGGGGGTGGGTGGGGCTTTCCACAGGGGTGGGGCTGTCTAGGGGGTTGGGGTGTCTAGGGGGTGGGCGGGGCTTTTCAGGGGGTACAGGGTGTCTAGTGGGGTGGGCGGGCTATCCACGGGGGTGGGCGGGCTGTCCACGGGGGTGGGCGGGCTGTCCACGGGGGTGGGCGGGCTGTCCACGGGGGTGGGTGGGTTGTCCATGGGGTAGGGGTTGTCCATGGGGGTGGGGGGTGTCTAGGGGTGGGGGCGGTCCATGGGGGTTGGAGTGGATGTCCAAGGGGGGTGGGGTGCTGTCCAAGGGTGGGAGGCTGTCCATGGGGGTGGGGTGTCCGGGTGGTGGGGTGGTGTCTTAGAGGGGTGGGGTTTTAATGGTTTTAATGGAATTAATTTCATGGATTTTAAGATCATCGATATTTTTAAAATGGTTTTGGATTTCATTTTTATTGTGGAACAAAAATACTATATGATTTTTGAAATTGAACCTTAAAAGGGATTTTTATAAATCAGTGGGTGGGTGGGTGGGGATTTCCACGGGGGTGGGGGCTTTCCAGGGGGTTCAGGGGTGTCCAGGGGTTGGGCAGGGCTCTCTTGGGGGTACGGGGTGTCCAGGGGGTGGGTGGGTTGTCCACGGGGGTGGTAGGGTTTCCCAGAGGGTAGAGGAGTCCAAGGGGGTGGGGAGACTATCCAGGGTGGTGGGAGGTTGTCCACAGAGGTAGGGGCTATCCACGAGGGAAGGGGTGTCTAGGGGGGGTGGGGCTGTCCAGGGGGATGGGGGGCTTTCCAGGGGGTCGGGGTGTCCATGGGGTGGGTGGGGCTATCCAGGGGGGTACGGGGTGTCTAATGTGGTGGACAGGCTATCCACGGGGGTGGACTGGCTGTCCAAGGTGGTAGGGGTTGTCCAAGGGAGTGGGAAGGTTGTCCACAGGGGTGGGGAGGTTGTACACATGGGTGGGGGTGGGCTTTCCATGAGAGTGGGGGGGCTGTCCACAGGGGGATTGGTTGTCCAGGGGGTGGGCGGGCTGTCCACGAGGGTGTCGGGGTTGTCCAGGGGGATATGGGGTGTCTGGGGGGGTGGGCGGGCTGTCGATGGGGGTTGGTGCTATCTAGGGGAGGGGTGAATCAGTCACAGTAAATCATCAAGTCAAGTTTTATTATTTATAGATAAAAAATAAAGATAATGTGACCTACCTAATCATACCTATATTCACGCAAAACAAATAAATAAGTATCAAATGTTAGTAATATTAGTCTAAAATGTAATGGATCAATATGTCCCTCATCACCATCATTATCATCACTTTCATCATCATCCTCCCCCTCGTTCTAATTTCCATCCCCATCATCATCCCCGCCCTCCACAACGCCCTCTTCCTCACCCTCGTACTCAGCCTTGGCCTCCTCATCGCCCTCCTCCTCCGCCTTTCCCTCCTCCTCTCCATCATCTTGACCACCACTAGAACTACCACCTGATTCACCTTATATAGAACTCATCGATGACATATATTCACCACAAGTTGTGTTGGCCTCTGGTGGAAGTTTTGGACGTAAAACTTCCATCAGTTTCATAAATGCAGTGTTTTCCCTAGCAGTCTATTTTGCAGTCTCTATGGCCCTTTTTTTAGCATGTTTTGCCTATGCCTTAACCTGCTGGAACTCATTGGCACTACAAATCATACCTGAGGAGGGCCAATACCTCGTCGTAACTATACTCTTCCCAGGTCGATAGCATACTCTACCAGGGTGCTCATCTCCCAACACCTGATGTAAGTGATCGTTTGCCCCAAAATTATCATGTTCCTAGGCATCAAGGTACTCTAAAGCAGCCTGTTACAAATATAAATATATTATTAAGTTACAAAATAGAGACTAAAATTTTAAATCTAAAAAGTAAAACTTACAATCTGCTACTGAGTTGGTTCATTAACTGCATTTCCATTTTTCTTCCTTCTACTCGAGAAAAATAGTTTTTCTCGAGGCACAAGTCCTTCTATATTCAGTTTATTCCTCTACAATGAAATTGAATATAGGAAACCATAATTAAAAATAGGACACCAATAATTAATTGCATAACTAAAATTATATAACAACTTTAACAATCGAACAAATTATGGAGGTAAAATAGAAAGTGAAATTCGTAAAGAAAAATTATAAACTGTCATACCTACTGCCTCTCATGATCTAGCATCGTAGTACGTCCCAATGTGAGGATGTATTTTTTGGCATCAATATTTTTTTTATTTCTTCTAGATGAATCCTAAATAAAATTCAATAATTGGTATTAATGAAAAACATGAAAATTTTCATTTAAATACCACTAATGTGATTAATACCTTAAATTGGCTAGTTATCCAATGAGTAATCATCTGTCGATACTATTCTAATAGAAAATCATCCATGACAGGGACCACCTCTAACTCTATGCCCACTCTAGCATGCCATCCAATGTACATCTTGTGCTTATAATCTCTCCAAAGCTCGCCTAAATCCTTTAGATGTGCTGGTCGGGCACCCTCACCATCGGGGAAATTAAACCGTAGCTGAAACCAAAATATTAATTCATATAAATACACAAAATAATATATTGCATAAAATAAAACAGATTTTTTACCCATATCACTACCCAAGCTTTATCCTTGACTTTATTTAGAAGTTGTCTCCATGATAGTGGGTTGACAGGAATGACGTCGGAGTATTTAGCAAGCATCACCAAAAAACTCAAACATTGTTGCCCTGATTTTTCAATCATTTGACTATCTTCATTGTAGTCCACCATCAACTGTGTGCGGCAGTTCCAAACCACACTCATGCGTGTACACCCCTTCCTCAACCTCCTATCAGTAGATGTATCTTTTATGAAATAAAAACAAATATTTTATCAATGCATGTTATAATGAAAATAAATAATGGTGTAAAAATTTGTTCGGGTTGAAGAAGTATACCTGTGATAGTCTGATCAATGGGTGTTGCTAGATCTGTAGAAACTGAAGGAACACCCTGTACAGATGGAGTGGGTCCCAATGTATGCTCTGTAGGGATAGACTCTGGTGGAGCATGAGTCTAAGAAGATGGAATATAAAATCTTGGAGAGAAGGAAACATAAGTAAAATAATTTGACAATAATCGCTAGTCGAACGCTGGATGGGGAGTGGGAATCATCATCAGATATGGTACAGATGGGTGAGGAGGCTCAAATGTAAAGGGTGGTGAAAACATGGGAGGCCTAAATATCTTGTGTGTACCTAATGACACACTGGGATCAGAATGTGGGATGGGTAGTATGTCAGTGGGAGGGTCAGGGTCTAATCGGGTACACCGACCAGAACATTTAACTCTCATATCACCCCCCCCCGTACGAACACCCTGAGTACTAGGACCACTACTAGGATGCTCATCAAATAAATATCACCTAATAGATGGATCCTAAAAAAATGTTTAAATAAATTAATCACGTGACATTATATATTATTTAAATATATATATATATATATATATATTTGGAATAAAATACTTATTGCAGGAACTAGTAGTGGAATGCCCAGCTTAGTCATGCAACGATTGTTATCCACAATCTGTTTTCATCGCCTCTCTTCAAATGGTTTCATTTACTGCATTTAGATACAAATAGGGAAGTAAATAGAAAAGGATAAATAAGGTGTAACCCAAAAAAATGATAGGTAATAGGGGGATTCATGGATAATTTAACTATGAATTATTTTATGTGATCTTGAATATATATATAACGAGGTTGATAAATCATACAATATGTAATAAAGAAATTTAATTTTTAGTAGGATGGTTATTTACTAAGTTTCATCAGTCTATTAAAATCATGGAATATTGATTCTACCGAATTCATAAGGGGGAAAGCAGTTGTCAAAATTAAGGAAAATTTTAATTTCTTTAGCCTAGGTAGATGATGCAGGTTTCAATACATGTTTTGAAGAAGAATGCAAACCATCATGTTCATTACCTAGAAAAATGTTAAAGAGAGGTCTTAGAGTTTTACAAATTTTATACAAATCACAGTTGAAGCATTGAAATGTTCACCAAGTTAGAAATGTTGGTTTCGTAGGATTGAATAAAGTTCAATTCCAAATTAGAAAATGTAATTAAAATAAAATTTCAATCAATAAACATTGGAAATTCTCATAAAGGTCTAGTTGGAAACAATATATTTGTAATCAATATTAAATCAATTTGAATAGTACCGACCTTAACATCCCAAGTTGAGGTAAACCAAAATAATTGAGAACATGAATGGATGATTTTATATATTTCCCACCACAACTTCTAGTTCACAGTCAACTCTGACAATTGAGATATTAGAGTCATCAAAAGTAATAAATGGATCGTTTTCAATGGAAGTAGGGATGGTGTCAATTCCATCATCACCGTCAACAAAAATTTGTCTTGGAATTACTTAAATAATGACACCAAATTCAGGTCGAAGATGTTCTTTGACATAAAAAACTTGGTTTCTCATTGATGCCAATACATATGGTTCATCGGTAGCAAGAGTGTGATTCATATCAATTACTCTAAATCCACAATCATCAATAAATGTGTCCCGCCTCGTCATCGAATCAAACCACTAGCATTTCATAATCGTGACTCATCCATGAGAATAATAATCCAATATTATTATTATCTTCAACGACTCTAGAATAACCTAAATTTTCAAATCACGGTCTACTATCTGATGAACTAGCATAACAGTGTGTTGTGGTAGTAACCATAACACCATCATGTTGTGTTCTCATGTTCTTTTCTCATTCAGTGATAATAAATCTGTACCCATTTATAACAATTGATTTACAGTCACGAACCACTGTATTAGGACAAAAAGACAAAGCTCTTATTTCCTCAGAGACAGAGTCAGCAGGAAAACTCAATACCTGAAATATAAATAAATATTAAACTTAATTAATTATTGTTTTAATTATTATAAATAGTAATATTATTACCTTCAATTTTAACCAAGAAGAAAACTCTTTTCTATGAAAAGTCTCCCTCCTTCTCAAAGATAAAGAACGATGATTTCTATTTATCATCGCTTTATGTTCCCTGTAAATAAAAATATGAATAGTTTAACAGATATTTATATATAATATATATATATATTCAATTTACTTACAAGATGTAGTCATCGAATAGTTCACAGTTGAACAAAACTGTGTGATGTTCCATCTCCCGCTCTTCAAGGCTTAATGTCGTCAATTTATATGATCCATAAATTCATCCTATTTGAGGAAGTGATAGAAAATTAGGTTCAATTTTCTCATACTATTATTCTTTGTTTCTCATTGGTCTGTTCATTCTTGTAGTAAGATCAAACAAATATATATAGCATAAATCCATACATTCCTGAGCCAAGTAACCATTCATGATAGAACCTTCAAGATGATTCTTGTTACGGACATAAGACTTTAATATGTACATATTTATTTAATTTTGATACATCCAAAGAAAATAAATAGGTCCTCCAAGAAGTATTTCAGTTGGAATATGGACAGTCAGATGCAGCATGCATGTGAAAAATAATGGAGGAAATATTTTCTCTAACTCACACAAAATTAATGGGGCATCTTCCAACATTTTTTACAATAAATACTTGGAAAAATTCTTAACACAAAGATATCTAAACAAATGGAACAATCTAAAAACAGCCACCCTTACATTATTGGACAAAATGTGATGAATTTCTATTGGAATCAACTCATTCAGAAGGATGTGATAATCATGAGTCTTCAAATATTTTAGCTCAACTCTATTCTATTGACCCATTTAGATATGTTTATTGAATATCCATTAGGGACTTTAATAGTCTCTTGTACTTTTAGAAATTTATTTTTTCTATAGGTGTCATCACATAAGAAGCACATGGAACTTTCCATTTATTTTCACTAATACGCACAAGATGCAATTCTGGTCTGATGCCCCAATCCACCAAGTCACGCTGAGACGGTAAATCGTATTTTGTATTTACCTTAACATTTAGAAGAATCAAAAGAAACATTTCACATATATTTTTTTCAATGTGCATTACTTCTAAGCAATGACATAACAAATTGGTTGACCAATGAGGAAAATCAAAAAATATACTTCTCTTATTCCAATTGTGACAAGTTTTAGTGGAAACATTCTTTCTCTTTCCAGATTTCATTTGACCCTTCCCGAATGAAAAACTGAAATTTTTCAATTCATTAAGCACATCAATTCCAGACATACACTGTGGTGGATCATCAGTCTCCATGGTATTTTCAAATCTTCGACGATTATTTCTATATGGACGGTCCATTGGCAAGAATCATCGATGTCCCATAAAACTGAAAATACAATGATGTTTCAGTCTTTTGGATAGTGTATTCTTCATACAAAGAGTATATGATAGTTTTCCCTTTGTGCTCCATCCAGACATCATTGCATAAGCAAGAAAATAATTGATCATCCACATAAGCATAGCACGCATCTAAAATATATCTTTCGAACATGCATCATGTGTGCACACACCCACATCCCAAAGAAGTTTCAACTCTTTTATTAAAGGTTTAATTTATATGTCTATATCATTTCTAGGATCAGAAGGGCCATATATGAGTATACTCATAAAAGTGAAAGGATTTTTCATACACAACCATGGGGTAAGATTATAAATGTGTATAAAAATCGGCCATGTTTTGTAAGATGTAAGCATATTCCCAAACAGATTAAAACTGTCACATGAAAGACCCAACCTCACATTATTCATGTCAACTAAAAAATCAGGATATAAAGCATCAAATTTATGCCATGCAAATCCATCGGTAGGGTGAACCAACTCATCATTATTCTTCTTTCTCTCGGTATAATTCCACCTCGTTTTTATTGATATTTCATCAGATATAAAAAGATTTTGGAGTCTGGGGATCAATGGAAAGTGCCATATTACTTTCTGTGGCACACAGGATGGTGTTCCATTATCTTTTGGCTTCCAGCAGGATGTGCCACATTTTATACAATCATTTCATTCAGCAGTTTCCTCCCAGAATAAACAGCAATTGTTCAGGCAAGCATGAATTTTGTTTCTTGAAAATCCAAGTTCCTCAACTAACTTGCATTCCATTTAGTGGTTTGAGGGAATATTTGCATCATCTGGAATTAATTACTTCAATAAGTTAAGAATGTAATCGATGGAAGTATTAGAAATATCATACATAGTTTTCCCATGAAACAATAAGATTAAAAATTCCAACATTTTCATTTTACTGCATTGTCGATATACTGGAGTCGTGGAAGCATCATTCAATTTTTTCACCCTGAAAACATCATCATTTTCATTATACTCATCATGTCTTCTCATATTGAAATATTCTTGGATAGGAATCCTTTCTTTTTCATAATGAAGAATAAAAAAAACCAGTCGTATAACAAATTCTCCAATCTAGTCCTCTCATTTAAATCATCAGTAATTTGAGATTTCATTTCCTCCCCATTGTGATACCACACAGAGTAGTTTTATTGAAAAACATATTTGGTTATGTAGTATATGACTTCTTCATGGCTCAACCAAGGTCTTCCAACACAATTGTAATAGGGGAAGTGTATGTGACCACTATCTGAAGCATTGTGAAATGAAAAATTTAAAAATCTCTCC